>CM066041.1:82499229-83100273 GCA_033557465.1 Ichthyophis bannanicus
GCAGCACGCAGGCGCTGTGGGATGCTCCCAAAAGCTTTCTGATTGAACGCTGGGGAGCGTTCCCGCACAGGCTCCGTCGGTACCGACGTACCCATATGTGAAGACTCATTCCTGCTTGTTCCTGGAAATCATCTTAAAACCCTCCGCCCAGTGTGCAGCTGCGGCCAAGACAGCAAATAGAATGCTAGGTATTATAAGGAAAGGAATGGAAAATAAAACAAAGGATATTATAATGCCTCTGTATTGTTCCATGGTGCGACCGCACCTTGAATATTGTGTGCAATTCTGGTCACCGTATCTTAAGAGTAGTTACTCACCTGTAACAGGTGTTCTCCAGGAGCAGCAGGAATCAGTCCTCACTTATGGGTGACATCGGCGCCAACGGAGCCCTCGCGGAGCAATTTTCCCCAGCTTTCGCAGAAAGCTTTTGGGAATTGCAGCGCGCATGCGCGGTCCCCTTCCCGCCCAAGGGTGCCATCTTGCTCAGTCTGATGACATAGCGGAAAGACAGCAAAAAGTTAGCAAAAATATGCAATAAGAATGACTGCAACTCCAAGGGGAGGAGGGAGGGTAGTGAGGACTGATTCCTGCTGCTCCTGGAGAACAACTGTTACAGGTGAGTAACTACTCTTTCTCCAGGACCAAGCAGGAAGTCAGTCCTCACTTATGGGACTCCCAAGCTTAAGGCTACCGGAGACCTCAAGCCTAAAAGAGCTTCCACAAGCTCAGCAGTACAGAAGGAAGGAATCTTCTCTGAATACGCATCCGGCCGGTAGCCAATTACCGGGGCCGGAGGGTAGGAGTTGCCTAAACCTCAAAGAGATTGTGGAGGACTGCCTGTCCGAAAGCACTGTCCCTGCGGGACTCCCTCTCCAGGCAGTAATGAGCCGCAAAAGTCTGGCTTGAAGCCCAAGTAGCGGCCCGGCAGATGTCTGCCAATGGGACAGAGCGGAGATGAGCCACAGACGCAGCCTTCGCCCTGACACGGTGGGCCGTGACTCGACTCTCTAAGGAGAGGCCGGCTGCCCCATAAGCCCAGGCGATACAGTCAGCTACCCAGATGGACAGAGTACGCTTGGAGACAGGGACCCCCAACCGATTGGGGTCAAAAGATACGAAAAGCTGAGCAGCTTTCATGTGCTCACGCGTACGCTCAAGGTAGAAAGACAAGGCTCTTCGACAGTCCAGGGTATGCAAAACAGTCTCAGCTCGGCTGGTATGCGGCCTGGGAAAAAAGGTCAGAAGAACCACCTCTTGATTGATGTGGAAAGAGGAAACCACCTTCGGAAGAAACTTAGGACAACCCTATTCTTGTAGAACTTAGTATAAGGGGGCTCAGACACAAGGGCCTGTAGTTCACTAACGTGCCTAGCGGAGGTAAGGGCCACCAAGAAGAGGGTCTTCCAGGAGAGGAAACGAAGAGGGCAGGTAGCCATGGGTTCAAGAGGCGGACAGGTAAGCCTTTGAAAAAACCACATTGAGATTCCAGTCGGGAGCCGGAGGGCGCAACGGGGGCTTGAGCAGGAGCAGGCCCCTGAGGAAACGCACCACCAAGGGGTGCGAGGAAAGAGGTTGGCCCTCCACCGGCGAATGGTGCGCAGAGAGAGCACTGAGATGGACTCTGACAGAATTGGATTTGAGGCCTAGATCGGAGAGGTAAAGCAGATATTGCAGTAGCACCGATACTAAGCAGGCGAAGGGGTCCTCAGAGCGCTGAGAACACCAGGCCAAGAAGCGGCGCCATTTAAGGGCGTAAGACTTCCGGGTGGAAGGTCACCGAGACGCCAGGACGACAGCCTCCACCTCCAGAGGAAGTAGGAGCGGAGCTAGGACTACCCTTTCAGCAGCCAGGCCATCAGATGAAGGGCCCGGAGGTTGGGGTGTAGAAGGGTGCCCTGATCCTGGGTCAGGAGATCGGGCTGAAACCCCAGAGGAAGAGGGGTGTCCACCGCTAGCTGCAGGAGTAGAGGGAACCAGGGTTGTCTCGGCCACCTGGGCGCTACCAGGATCACGGAGGCCCTGTCCTGGACAACTTTGAACAGCGTCCGGGACACAAGTGGCGTGGGAGGAAAGGCATACAGTAGGCCCGTGGACTACGAGATGAGGAAAGCATCCGGCGCTACTCTGAGAGGATGCGGGTGCCGAGAGCAGAACCTGGGAAGTTTCCGGTTCAGAGGACTGGCAAAGAGATCCACGGTGGGGAAGCCCCACCGGCGGAATATCTGTCGGACAACTAAGGGGTTCAACCTCCATTTGTGCGGCTGCAGGATCCGGCTCAGTTGTCGGCCAGGCAATTGTCCTGTCCGGGCAGGTAAACAGCCTTGAGGAGGATGTCGTGGTCGACTGCCCACGAGCACAGTCTCCGGGCCTCCTGACAGAGAAGGAGGGAGCCTGTGCCCCCCTGTTTGTTCACGTAGAACATGGCAACCTGATTGTCCGTCTGCACCAGCACAGACTGACGAGAAGTGAGGTAAGAGAAGGTCCGCAGAGCTAGGCGGATCGCCCGCAGCTCCAGGAAGTTTATCTGTTGAGCCGCCTCCCAAGGGGTCCAAAGGCCTTGGGTGCGCGCTCCCTGGCAATGCACTCCCCATCCCAGGAGAGAAGCATCCGTCGTGAGCACCTGGGAGGGTGTGGGAGGCTGAAAAGGCATGCCGAGCATCAGGTTGGGCAGGTGAAGCCACCATTGCAGAGAGGAGACCAGACGGTCGGAGATCCGTAGCAGGTCCGTCAGACTCCCTGTGGCCTGATGCCATTGAGTACGAAGGCTCCACTGAACAGGCCGCATATGTAGGCGGGAATTCGGGGTGACATGGACCGTGGAGGCCATATGACCGAGCAGCTGCAAGAATCGCCTGGCCGGGGCCGGCGACGCGCTGTGGAACCTGCCGGCCAGAGCTATGAGCCTGTCGGCTCGCTCCCGAGGCAAGAAGGCACGAGCTCGCAGAGTGTCCAGCCGTGCCCCTATGAACTCGAGATCCTGAGAGGGGCGCAACGTGGACTTTCCGAAGTTTATGACGAAGCCCAAGTGCTGAAGCAAAGCCACTGTGCGTTGAGTGGCCTGGATGACCTCTACGGAGGACTGCGCCCGTATGAGCCAGTCGTCCAGGTAGGGGAAGACGAAGAGGCCTTGAAGCCTCAGGAAGGCCGCCACCACTGCCAGGCATTTTGTGAACACCCTGGGAGCGGAGGACAGGCCGAAGGGCAGCACGCGGTACTGATAATGCCTTCCTGCCACCACAAATCTCAGATATTGCCGGTGGTCCGGATGGATAAGGATGTGGGTATAGGCATCCTTTAGGTCCAAGGAGCATAGCCAGTCTCCCTGCTGGAGGTAGGGCAGTAGGATTCCAAGGGTAAGCATCCTGAACTTTTCCCATTGCAGGAACTTGTTGAGGTCGCGGAGGTCCAGGATGGGTCTGAGGCCTCCTGTTCGCTTGGGCACCAGGAAGTACCTCGAGTAGAACCCTTGGCCCCAGAGGCTTTGGGGTACTGGCTCCACCGCCTGTTCCCCCAGCAGAACCTGCAGCTCTTGCAGGAGTAAGTCCCTGTGCAGGGGAGGCCTTGGCGGCTCCCCTGGGAAGTAGGGGGGAGGCACCTGGTGAAAATGTAGGAGGTAGCCCTTTTGAACCACCTGCCGCACCCAGGAATCGGAGTTTATGGCTGACCACCTGTGAGCGAAGTGGATCAGCCTGCCCCCCGTGCAGGGTAAAGGGGCTATGCTGGCATCGTCAAAACCCCCCACCCTGCTGAGCAGGGGGCTGTGTAGTGGGCTTAGGGGCCCTCGGCTTACGGGGCCCATTGCCCTGACTTTTAGCCTGCGGATCCCGATTGGGAGCTGCAGATGCTTGGTATTGAAGGTGCTGTTGCTTATAGGCGGGCACCTTCCTCGGGTAAAAAGGCTTTTTCCCCGAGCCCTTCCTCTTCTGTGAGGGAGTAGAGGTCTTTCTGGATAAGCGAGTCCTAGTGAGAGTCTCGGACTCGAGTTCCGCCGCCTTATCAGCCAGGGGTTTGCCAAAGAGGTTTTCACCTCTGCACGGGACATCGATCAACTTGTCCTGCACCCACGGCTCGAGGTCGGATGACTGAAGCCAGGCCTGTCGGCGGGCACCGATGCCGGCTCCCGCAACTCGGGCCGACACCTCGAAGCCATCGTATGCCGCTCGAGAAATAAACTTCGAGTACTCTCGAATACTATCGGACAAGGTCTGGAACCTCTGTAAGGGTTCCTCGGAGAGACCAGCCGAGAACCCGGCGATTTCTTTTGCCAGGTCTCGGAGGAACATGCCCATGTATAGCTGGTATGTCTGGACTCGGCAGGCCAGCATGGAGCCCTGGAAGCACTTCCTACCAAGGGCATCCAGGCTCCAGGCCTCCTTACCCGGAGGCACCGAGGAGTGCATCTTTTGATTCTTAAGCCGATGCATTGCCGATTCCACCACTATGGAATGGTGTGGAAGTTGTGCCTTCTGGAACCCGGAACTCTTGCGGACTCGATACATCGAATTGACCCGCCTGCTCAGCACCGGCATCGATGCTGGACATTCCCACATGCGAAAGAGCAGCCGCACCAGCATCGGGGGAACCGGTACAGTAAAGGCCTCCTTCGGGGCCGAGTCATACTGGAGTGCCTCGAGCTCTTCGGCGCGGGGCTCCTCCTCGGGATCTGCGGGGAAGGCCAACGCCTTGGCCATACCCCTCACAAAATCGGAGAAGCGGGTATCCTCCGGAGGGGATCGTTTCCGAGGCTCCGACTCGGGCGAGTCGGAGGGGACGCACCTGGTCTGAAAAGAACCTGGTGATTCGTCCCCTTCCGTGTCCCAGCCCGACGCCTCCGAGGAGTCGTCGAGAGGGTCCGTGCGGGCGAGGGTTCGCCCTGACGCCGAAGCCGGCGTCGACGACCTCGGTCCCGAACGGGAGGCCGAGGGGGACCTCGACCGAGGATCGACTCGAGCACGTGTGGACTCGAGGATCGACTCGGCCGCCGGTGTCGACTTGGGCGTCGACGTCCCGGTGGTCGGGGCAGATGCACTGGCGAGGCCGGTCATCAATGCCCGCTGCTGGTCCAAGAAGGCAGTGATACTGCGCTCCAAGGATGTCAATCTGAGGCCAAACTCAGACGACCCGGCAGCTTCCGACTCGGGCCCCGACGGTGTCGGGCCCGACATCGGTTCCGGAGGGGAGTCCAGGAGGACTATAGCACTCACGTGTCCAGGCGACTCCACCTCTAGGCGAGGAAGTTTGCAAGGCCTCTCCGTCTCCGAGGGCTCAGGGCGGCTGACGGGGCTAAGCGACCCGGCCATCGAGGGACCAGGTGCGTCCTCCGACGCCGCCCGAGCGGGCTTCTTCTTCCGACGATGTTCCCGGTCGGGGGACCCCCGCTCAGAGGAACTCCGATGATACTTGTGGCCGGAGCACCAAGACGTCGAAGCCTCCGACGAGGTCCGAGCCTGACCGGACTCGGGGTCAGAGAAGATACGATCCTTTTGTGACTGCCGACTCCTCAGAGACTTCGAGGACAGTCTGCTGCACGGGCCGCAACCCGTAGAGTCATGGTTGGGTCCGAGGCAACGGAGGCAGTAGTCGTGCGTGTCCGTAAGGGACATTATCTTGGAACAACGACCACATTTTTTAAACCTGCTGGCAGCCATCGGGGGAAAAAGGGCCCCGGCAAGGTCGAAAGACCGTGCTGCCAGGGGTGAAGAAGAAAATGGCGGGAACGCCAGTTAAGACAAAACTGAAAAAGGGGATCAGAACGGACTCGATAGGGATATCGAGACCGGGCGGGGGGGGGGGGGGGAAGGGGGAGACACGCGAACCGAGAAAACAAACTAAGAAATTAATCAACTTTTTCTGCAGCGAAAACAAACTACGTCTGTAGGGCTCCGCGGAAAAAAGAAGACTGAGCAAGATGGCACCCTTGGGCGGGAAGGGGACCGTGCATGCGCGCTGCAATTCCCAAAAGCTTTCTGCGAAAGCTGGGGAAAATTGCTCCGCGAGGGTTCCGTCGGCGCCGACGTCACCCATAAGTGAGGACTGACTTCCTGCTTGGTCCTGGAGAAAAAAGGATATAGTGTTCTTAGAAAAGGTACAAAGAAGAGCCACCAAAATGGTAAAGGGGATGGAAGGATACCCCTATGAAAAGAGGCTAAGAAGGTTAGGGCTCTTCAACCTGGAAAAGAGACGGCTGAGGGGAGATATGATAGAGATCTATAAATTAAGGAATGGAGTGGAACGGGTAAACGTAGATAGATTGTTTACGTCATCAGAATATAGAAAGACTAGGGGACATGCAATGAAGCTACAGGGTAACCTGTTTAAGACTAATAAGAGAAATATTTTTTCACTCGCGTAATCAAACTCTGGAATTTGTTACCAGAGGATGTAGTAAAAGCTGTTAGTGTAGCTGGGTTTAAAAAAGGTTTGGACAAGTTCCTGGAGGAAAGGTCCATAAACCATTATTAAAAGAGACCCAGGATAACACTGCTTGACCCAATACAAGCATTGTGGAACCTGTGTCTTTTGGGGAAACTGCTATGTACTTACGACCTAGATTGGCCACTTTTGGAAACAGGATACTGGGCTTGATGGACCTTGTTCTGACCCAGTATGGCATATCTTATGTTCCTCAGCCTTTCCACCTCTTCTCCGAGCTCCTCCACTTGTTTCCTGAGAGCTTTGGTATGTGGGCATCCTGCACATGGAACCGATCCTTCAACTGGCATTGGGATCTCTGTCTGGACAGAGGCAGAAGCTGTAAAGGGGGCAACAGCTTTGGCGATACGATTTTTCCCAGCCATTGTTCAGTTGGTGGAACTAAGGTACTTGTTGAAGCAAAACAGAGACCCCTACCAAAGTACCAGCCAATTTCCCAGCTGTCTTTTCTAAGAAAAAGCAGTTAAATCTCTTTTAAGTCTGTTCTAAATGTGCTGTTCTGGGTCACTGTGTGTAGCTAATTGGGGAGGGGCCCTATAAAGCAAGGCTGCTCACATAGGGTGGGTGAGTGTTTGGGGTGGGGGTAGGGAGGGAACTAACACCTGATGAGGTGTCAGTAGCTTCAAAAAGCTGAGAAAGATACTGAAAGCAGAGTTTAAAACCTACATCACTAAAGAAAATATTTCCCCTTTTGAACTAAAGCACCAAAAAGAATGTAACTTTGTTTTAAAAATATATCAAAACCCTTTTAAGAACTCTCAGGCATAGTAATTAAAAAGCCACACACCCTTACCTCTGCTTGAAATGTAGAACCCCTGTTAGGAATGCTTATATATGTGTCTGCATTCTTGCATGTGTGTGAATGCTTGTTACGTATGTGTCTGATCAGAAGAGAAGAGGAGAGGGCTGTTTGACAGGTACAACTGCATAATTGGTATGTTACTGCTGATCAGTGTTAGTATGCTGCAGCTATTGTAACTGTTTTTCATAGAGAAATGCATTGAGGCATTTTATGGGGGGTAAGGATTTCATAAGAACATAAGATATGCCATACTGGTTCAGACAAGGATCCTTCAAGCCCAGTATCCTGTTTCCAACAGTGGCCATTCCAGGTCTCAGGTACTGGTTTGGTTCCCAAAGGTATTCACATTCCATGCTGCTTGGCCCAGGGGTAAGCAGTGGATTTCCGCAGTCCTCTTTAATAATGGTTTATGAACTTTTCCTCCAGGAACTCATCCAAACTTGTTTTAAACCCAGCTACACTAACAGCTTTTACTACTTTCTCCAGTAAGGAATTCCAGAATTTGATTACTTGCCGAGTGAAAAAATATTTTCTCCGATTAGTCTTAAATATGCCACACTGTAGCTTCATTGCATGTCCTCTAGTCTTTCTACTTTTTGAAGTAGTAAACAATCTACTTTTAACAGTCCCACTCTATTCATTATTTTATAGACCTCTATCATATATCCCCCCAACCGACTCTTTTCCAAGTTGAAGAGCCCTAACCTTTTTAGCCTCTCTTCATAGAGGTAGCCGTCCATCACCTTTACTATTTTGGTCGATCTTTTCTATATCTTTTACAATTCTGCTATATTCTATTTAAGATCTACTTTTAACAGTCCCACTCTATTCATTATTTTATAGACCTCTATCATATATCCCCCCAACCGACTCTTTTCCAAGTTGAAGAGCCCTAACCTTTTTAGCCTCTCTTCATAGAGGTAGCCGTCCATCACCTTTACTATTTTGGTCGATCTTTTCTATATCTTTTACAATTCTGCTATATTCTATTTAAGATATGGCGACCAGAATTGCACATACTATTCAAGGTGCGGTTGCACCATGGAGCGATACAGAGGCATTATAATATTCTTGGTTTTATTTTCTATTCCTTTCCTTATGATTCCTAGCATTCTATTTGCTTTCTTGTCTGCAGCTGCACACTGGGCAGAGGGTTTCAATGTACTATCCATGATGACGCCCAGATCCTTGTCCTGAGTGGAGATTCCTAATGTGAAATCTTGCATCGTGTAACTGTAGTTTGGGTTGTTATGCCCTAAGTGCATAACTTTGCACTTGTCCACATTAAATTTCATCTGCCATTTGGACGTCCAGTCTCCCAATTTTTCAAGGTCCTCTTGCAATTATTCACAATCCTCTTGTGCTTTAACAACTTTGAATAATTTTGTGTCACCTGCAAATTTGATCAGCTCACTCATTATTCCCATTTCTAGGTCATTTATGTATATGTTAAAAAACAGCGGGATCAGCAAAGATCCCTGGGGTACTCCACTATTAACCTTTCACCATTGAGAAAATGTTCATTTGGCCCTACAGCATAGTTACTCACCTGTAACAGGTGTTCTCCAGGGACAGCAGGAATCTATCCTCACATATGGGTGATGTCAGCGCCGATGGAGTCCATGAGGAAGCATCTCCCCAGCTTTCAAAGAAAGCCTTTGGGAGATGTACAGCACCATGCATGCATGGTCCCCTTCCTGCCTAAGGGTGCCATCTAGCCTCAGTATAGTGACATAGCTAAGATGGCAAAAAGTAAATACGGTAAAGAAGCAACTCTAAGGGGAGGAGGGAGGGTTGTGAAGACCGATTCCTGCTGTTCTGGAGAACACCTATTACAGGTAAGTAACTACGCTTTCTCCGGGAACAAGCAGGATGTCAATCCTCACATAAGGGACTCACGCTATAGGCTACAGAGAACCTGTACAGAATGCCACGGCAGCCAGAAAAGTGAGTCGTGAGCTGCAGCAGTTAAGTCCCAACGGAGAGATATGCGCAAGACCCAGGTGTCCAGGCGGAGAACCAGCACGCCGGTAGCCTACAACCCAAAGAGATTACAGAGTATAGCCTGGCTGAAGGAGCTGTCCCATTTGGACTTCCTCTCCAGGTAGTAGTGAGCTATGAAGGTATGGACCAAAGACCAGATGACAGCCCGGCAGATTTCCATCACAGGTACATAACACAGATTTGCCACGGAGGTAGCCATGGCCCTGACGCAGTGCGCCATGACCCACTCGTCTAGTGAGATCCCAGTCTGTTCATAGGTGAAGTCAATGAAGTCTGCCACCCAAGTGGACAGGATTTGCTTAGTCACTGGAAGCCCCAGTCGATCGGGGTGACAGGAGACAAAGAGCTGAGGCGCTTTGCGGTGGCTCCGAGTCTAATGCACATAGGAGGACAGGGCCCTTTTACAATCCAAGGTATGAAGGAATGTCTCCGCCTTACTGGTGTGATGCCTCGGAAAGAAGGGGAGCACCACCTCCTGACTGAGGTGGAATGAAGACACCACCTTCGGCAGAAACGTGAGGTGTGTGCGGAGCACCTTCCTGTTCTTGTAGAACCTCTTGTAGGGAGGCTCTGCCATCAGAGCCTTGAGCTCACTGACCCTGCGAGTTGATATGCGTGCCACAAGAAAGGTGACCTTCTAGGAGAGGTACCACAAGTGGAAGGTAGCCAGGAACTCAAATGGCGGCTTAGTAAGCTATGAGAGCACCATGTTGAGATCCTACTCCGTTGCTGGAGGACAGATGGGGGGGGGTTGGATAGCATGAGGCCGCACAGGACCCGTGGTACAAGAGGCTGAGCAGAAGGGTTTTTTCCCTGAATGGAATGGTGATGCACTGTGATAGCACATATGTGCACTCTGACTCAGTTGGACTTTAGTCCCATCTATGACAGGTGGGTTAGGTACTGGAGTACCATCTGAACCAAGCAGAATGGGTTCGCCTGCCTCTCGGCGCACCAGACCAAGAAGCGAAACCACTTGAAGGGATACACCCTCCTTGTGGAGGCCTTGCGGGAGACCAGAAGGACCTCTTCCACATCCCGTGAGAAGTTGAAGGGAGCCAGGGCTACCCTTTCAGCAGCCAAGCCGTAAGTGACAGGGACCCCAAAGTTGGGGTGCAGGAGAGCACTCATCTCCTGTGATAGCAGTCCTGGGGCACAGCCCAGGGAAATTGGCGATGTCGCCGACAGGTGGAGGAGCAGCGGGAACCAAGGTTGCCTGGGCCACTGGGGGGCTATCAGTATCAGTGATGCTCTGTTGCATAGGACCTTGAAAAGGGTCTTGGCGACCAGTGGTGTCAGCGGGAAGGCGTAAAGGAGGCCTTCCGTCCATGGACTAAGGACGTGTCTGCTACCACCTGGGATGGGTCCGGCTGGCTGGAACAGAAGCGGGGCAACTGTGTATTGTGAACAGGTCCACTAGAGGGATACTGCAGAGTATAAACAGCCGGGAGGCTACCCTGGGATCCAGGCGCCACTCGTGCAGCGGAAGGACTCTACTCAGCTTGTCCGTCATGGCCCAGAAGGTAGACTGCCTTTAAGAGCATCCTGTTGCATGTCACATATGAGCAGAGGACTACTGCCTTGTGGCAGAGGGAGTACGACCCCGTGTCACCTTGCTTGTTCAAAAAGAACACTGCGACTTAGTTGTTGGTCTGGGTTAGCACTAACTGCTTCAGCAGCCACTGGTGAAAGACTCAGAGAGCTAAGAATATCGCCTGGAGCTCCAGAAGGTTGATCTGCAGCTGGCTTTCTGTCTGGGACCAGCTGCCTTGTGTGCGGAGGTTCTTGTAATGAGCTCCCTAGCTCAGCAGGGAGACGTCCGTGGTGAGGACCCTCTGGAGGGTGGGTGCCTGGAAGGACATCCTGGCCTGAAGGTGGCAGGGGATCTGTCACCAGTCGAGGGAGTCCGCCAGCTGGCAGGTCACTCTCATTCTATCCCAAAGCCTTCCCATGGCTTGTGTCCACTACTGGGCTGCCCTCATGTGTAGGTGGGCGTATAGTGTCATGTGGACCATAGAGGCCCTGTGGCCCAGCAGGCAGAGGGGAAGCCAGCTGGGTAGCAGCCAGTTGTGCTGTACCTCTGCGGCTAGCTCCCTGAGGCGTTCTGTCCTCTCCTAAGGGAGGAAGGTCTTCACTTGGAGGGTGCCTAGCTGAGCCCCTATGAACTCCAGGAACTGAGTCGGGGGGAGGTGGGACTTTGGGTAATTGATGACGAACCCCAGATGCTGCAGGGCGTGGTGCACCTCTGCAGCTGTGCCTCCCTTTATGAGCCAGTTGTCCAGGTAGGGAAAGATGAAGGCCCCTTAGAGACAAAGGTGGGTTGCGACCACTGCTAGGCACTTGGTGAATACCCTTGGTGATGAGGCCAGCCCAAAGGGCAGCACCCTGCATTGGAAGTGGAGGATTTTTGGTGGTTTGTATAAATCAGGATGTGCGTATAGGCATCCTTCAGGTCTAAAGAGCCTGGCCAGTCTCCCTGTTGGATGTATGGCAGCAGTGTTCCAAGAGAGAGCATCTTGAACCTCTCCCTTGCCTGAAATTTGTTCTGGTCCCGCAGGTCCAAGATGGCTCTGAGGCCCCCTGTTTGTTTTGGAACAAGGAAATACCTGGAGTAAAAGCCAGTGCCAAAGAGATGCTTGGGCACTGGTTCCACTGCCTTGTCCTTGAGGAGACCTGCGAGCTCGGTAAGGAGCAGAGTCTGGTGGAGAAGAGGTCTTAAGGGCTCTCCTGGAAAGTATGAGGGTGGTGTCTGTTGCAGGTAGAGAAGTTAGCCCTCCTTGACCACTTGCAGTACCCAGGAATCGGTGGTAATGGTGGACCACCTGTGGGCAAACAGGGCCAGATGCCCCCCTGTGGGTTGTTGGGGACCTCCTGGGGAAGAGGAGGTCATGCCTAAGGAGTCAAAAGCTCCTCTCAGGCTGAGCTGGGGCCGGTGCCTGTGACTTAGGGGTCTCTTGTTTGTGGGGGCCGTGCCCTTGCCCCTTGTGCTGTTGGCCTTGCTGCGGGGCCGAGAAGGTTTGGAACTGTGAAGCATTGCCAAAACCCTCCTTTTTTCTCAGGAAGAAGGGCTTCTTCCTCGGGGCCTTCTTATGGGACTGCACCGAGGTGTTTTAAGAGAATCTGGTCCTTGTCAGAAACTCAGTCTCCACTTCAGCCACTTTGCTATGGGTTTCCTGAAGAGATTCTCTCCGAAACAGGGGACATTGATAAGTTTGTCCTGAACCCACTGTTCAAGGTCAGACGACTGCAGCCATGCCTGGTGCTGGGCCCCGATGCCTGCAGCAGCTACTCTGGCTGAGGACTCGAAGCAGTCATAAGCTGCTCGGAATAAAAACTTTGAGCACTCCTTGACTGCAGAGACCAGAGACTTGAACTGCTGGAGGGGTTCTCCATCAAGGCCTGCCGAGAAACTGGAAAGTTCCCTCACCAGTTCTTTGAGGTACATATGCTGATGTACAGCTGATAGGATTGGACTTGGCATACAAGAATCAAGCCCTGGAAGGCCTTTCGGTTGATGGTGTCAAGGGTTCGGGTCTAGCTTCAAGGGGGGGGGGGCACAGAGGAATTTATCTTTTGGCTCTTGAGTCTGCGAATGGCAGACTCAACGACCATCAAGTTGTGGTCCTTCTGGAACCCAGGGCTACAGCAGAAGTGGTACATAGAGTTGAGTCACTTGCTAACAATGGGTACCAACGCTGGTGTCGCCCACATACAGAGGAGGCGGCGCTCGAGGATCGGAGGGACAGGTACCGTAAGGGCTTCCTTAGAGGCGGCCTTGTACTGGTGAATCTCCAGTTCTTCCGTGTGCGGATCCTCCTCGGCCTCGGTCTCAATGGTGAGCGTCTTAGCCATGTCCCGACAAAGTAGAGGAAGGCAAGATCCTCGGGCAGGGAACGGCATGGGGACACCGGGGGAGAAAGATCTGAGGGCACGTCGTGGTGTTGCTGAGTGTCTGGGGGACGCCTCACCCTTCGTCTCCCATGCCTACTCGAAGTCCGAGGATGAGTCCGAGGCCCCACGGTCGAGGCCCGAGTCCGAAGACTTGCAATCTTTGGAGGACCTGCGGTCCGAACTGTGTGCACTCACTGGAGAGGACCGATGTCCCAAGGGATGGGACTTGGACCTCGTTCGATGCTGATGGGTGTCTTGAGGCTGGTGGTGTTCGAGAATCGGCTCGACGTCCGGGGAAGCCCACGATGTCAAGGGTCCCATCACTGAGGCGGATGAACCGGAGGAACCAAATGCCTGCTGCATGGCCTCAAGGGAAGAGATACTGCTCTCTAAGGCCTCCATCCTGGTCTCCATGTCAGTTGGCTCTGCAGCCCTCGCTATGGGCACCGAGGATTTCGGGCCCGGTGTCTGTACTGTTGAGGGGGAGTCTTTGATGAGGATGGCCTTGGGTATCTGAGATCAGTCACTGAATGCAGACAACTCCTTCTGGGGCAGCTTGTGTGGCCGCTCCCGCTCCGACTCCCTAGACTCATGCCAAGGACTGCAGGGCCTGGAATGGGATTTTCCCTTCTTCCCGGATCCGTCCTCCGAGGTGGTCTTCGAGGATTTCGACTTCTTGCGTTTTGCCTCCGGGGATTTCCTCCGCAGGACTCCGAGTCAAGCCGGGTCTCGTGGGGCACTGAGGTACCGGAGGGGGCCACGGAGCACGATGCTGCCAGAGACTCTGGTGCAGAGTCAGACTTGTGAAAGAACTGTTCCTGTTGCAGCTGACAGCTCTTGAAGGCTGTGGGGTCATGGTCCTGCAGAGTGCGCAGTCCGAGTTGTCATGCTCCGGCCCAAGGCAACTGAGGCAGCAGCCATGTGGGTCAGTGCAGGACATCATCTTATCGCACCAATCACATTTCTTGAAGCTGCTGGAGACCATCGGGGAAAAAGGGGCCCTTGCTGCCCGGCATGGGTCTGAGGCCTGCAGCCAAAAAAGGACACAAAGCACTGATCGAAGAATTCCTTGAGAAAAATCAAAAAAAAAAAAAAAAAAAACCCAAAGGAGAGAGCTCAAGGACAGACGCAGAGGCAAGCTGGCTCGGGGGTGGGAAAGAAACCAGTACGGGTACCAGATAAAACAAAATAAAGAAGTTCTTCCCCCGGCATGGGACATCAACCAATTTATCTTAAACCCGATGCTCCAGGTCCGATGACTGTAGCCACGCCAGACAGCGGCACCAATGCCCACCGAAGCTACTCTAGCCATGGACTAGAAGCCATTATAGGCCGCTCGAGTAACATATTCGGAACACTCCTTGACTGTCGGACACCAGGATCCAGAACCGCTGAAGAGGTTTCTTGGCTAGACCAGCTGAGAACCCAGCCAGCTCCTTGGCCAGATCCCTTAGGTACTGCCACCCACCCACTAACTAGGGCCTTGAGGATTTCCAGGTTGGAGTGGCCTTTGGTGCCCTTCAGGGGTGAAGTACTACTATTTGACCCTAGGGATTCTGGGTAGTGTAGTCCTGAGCCTCCTGAAGGATTGAGATTGTAGTTGTAGCTCGAGCAGACAAAGGCAGGCAAAGAAAATTTCTTTTTAAGAGGTTTATTCCTGGCCCAGAGGATTGGAAGAATGTGTTTTAGCACTCTTAATCCTATGCATCGCCGATTCCACTACCATTGAATGGTGTGGTAACTGGATCTTTTGAAAGCCAGGACAGCTTGGAACTCGGTACATGGTATCGAGTCGTCGAGAGTATGGAGACACCGTTAAAGGAGTTTCCCACATTTTTAGCATAAGATCATGTAAGATTCTGTGAATAGGCAGAGTAGCTGCCTCTGTAGGAGCCTTAGGGTGTTGGAGAATTTCCAATTCCTCTGCCATAGGCTCTTTTTCAGGAGCTACTGTGATGGAAAGGCCTCGGGCCACATCACAGATAAAGTCCTGAAAGGACATATCCTCTGGCGGAGACATTCTGAGCTGAGGAGAAGAGGAATCCTCGGGGAGAAGTACTCTTGTATTGGCAGAGTCTTTGGAGTCTTCAGAATCAGAGGATTCAAAATACCTACAATCCCGGTGATCGTGCAAAGCACGGTACCGGTATCGATCAAAGTCGGTATCAGGTTGTTCCGGTACCGATCTGTCAATGCCAGAGACATACGCATGACTCGGTATGGGTGGCATACCCACTGATGCTAATGCAGTCGGTGTCGGTACTGGTATCGGTTAAGGTGTCTGAAGCGGTTTCAACGGTACCGAAGCCATGAGAAGAGCCGGTAGACTGTGTTCGATAGCAAGGAATCTCTGGTCTATCGACGCTGCCGATACTTGGGTGTCGGTACCGGTAGAAGCAGCCGGAACCCCAGAGCATGGCGCCAGTAGTTCTGCCGAGGTTGAGGCGTCGAGAAATAGAGTGGTCAGGACCTGAACATTTGAGACACCAATCATGGGTGTCAGTGACGGAAATAGTACCTCCACATTTAAAACATTTCTTAAAACCTGAAGTAGGTTTTTCCATTTTTAAGGAAAAAACTGGGCCTAGTGCCCAAAATGGTGCCCAGCACAAAGGAAAAACGTTTCTAAAGTAAAACACCTCAGAAACTATAATTATTTTGTTCTTTTTTAAAGAAAGAAGAAAGAACCGGCGGTACCGGTATGGTGTCGAAGGAAGGCAGACGCCACCACAAAAACAAAGATTAAAGACAAAATGTTTCTGCGGTGACAGGGTATGTGACCTGTCGGCTCCGCGGAAAATGAAGAACTGGAGAGGGACAATTGGAAAGGTGGGAAGGCAGCACGCAGGCGCTGTGGGATGCTCCCAAAAGCTTTCCTATTGGATGCTGGGGAGCGTTCCCGCACAGGCTCCGTTGGTACCGATGATGCCCATATGTGAAGACTACATTCCTGCTTGTTCCTGGAGATAATGAAATATATATGTAAATAATTTTAAATACAGTACATCACAGCTACGAAATTATTTGTAATCCTTGTGTGTGTGGTGTTCGTTGTATGTTGTGTGCACTGTGCACGTGTTGCATCTATAGTGGGGTATCTGAGGGTGGTAGGGCACTTATGGAGGATGTATTTTTGGGGGCTGGTGACAGCTGTAGGGAACTAGTTTTGATGGTGGGGTAGTATGCAGGATGATGGGGTGGTTTTACATGGAGAGTTTCTAGGGGTGGCGCATTTGCATGGGGGGATTTTTTGAGAATGGGGCAGTCACGAGGGGGGATACTTTTGGTGGGTAGGACAGTTTGCAGTGTAGTGAGGCAATTGTGGGGGGAGTAGAGTTAGGCAATTGTTGGGTTGTAGTTTTTGAGAGTGGAGGCAGTTTGTGGGGTGGTGGGGCATATGCAGAGGGTAGTTTCTAGCGATGGTGCATTTTGTAAAATGGGGCAGTTGCGGGGTGTATTAGGGGTGGAATAATTTGACAGGTGGTAGGGGCAGTTGCAAGGGAGTGTTTTTTTATGATGAGGCAGTGGGAGGGTTGGTGGAATAGTTGTAGTGTAGTAGCTTTTGGGGATAGGGCAATTGCGGGTGATTTTTTTTTTTTAGGGATGGGGCTCTTTGTGAGGTGGTAGGGCACTTGTGAGAGTGTTAGAGAGAATTGGGACAGAGAAACATCAGATGTTCAGACAAGTTCTTTTTTCAAAAAAGTGGAAAAGTTGGACTTACAGCTGACTGAGTTGTTTGCACACATTGATTTACATAAAACAGAGGTTTGTTATGATCTGTGAGGACCAAATCTAAGCCTTTAGAATAAATTAATCGGGGGGGAGGGGGCGGGATTTGGACAGATGTAAAACCCATCAAATTGACTAATGCGCCATATTGTTTTGACTAGATTGTAAGCTCGGAAGAGCAGGGACTGTTTCTTGTATGTATGTCTGTACAGTGCTGCGTGCGTGGCGCTATATAAGTGTTTAATAGTAGTAGTAGTAGTAGTAGTAATTCTGAGGTCTTTTTTCTCCGTTTTATTTTTCATCTGAATGGCATTTTTGGTGTGGTTCATGTTCTTTCATTAGCTCTTTTTCATATAGTATATTGGGATTTGGTTCATAACTATCTTCATCATTACAGACAGACCATACATACTTCAGGTTGAAGGATCTTAGATACATGTTATTCATCAGCCATGAGTATTGTTAGCAAGACACTTTTTAGATGAAAGGAAATCTAAAATAGACTCACTCAGCAGACAGGAAACCCGAGGGTCAGCTGTGTCTGCTGAATCCAGATACACTTCATGGGGATGCAGCCGGGCTGGGGTAATTGCCAGATGGCGACAAAGTCGGTTGATATACTGAACTAGGGCTACATCCATTTCCAAAGTCCACTTTTTGCATGTTTTCTGAGCATGTCGTGTATCGATGCAGGCACACCTGAGCAATAGAAAGCAACATACTGTTAAAACACCAAATGATGCGAATGTTACAATCAACACGTAAAAGTCATAAACAAATGCAACTCATTTTAAGGTCCCTTTTGTTTTTTGTTAGTCTGGCAGTTTTCTTCCTGATTCTTTGGGACTTCCAGCGCAACTGGAAACAGGGTTGGGATCTGGTGCTGGGTTTCTCCCATATTTAGATGCCCTCTTAAGTCACTTTAGTATCACTGCAGCAATGGTCTTTGGACAGGGAACAATGAGAACTAGGACTCCTTACAGAGCCCTGCAGTCATTGGCCCTAAATCTAGTCACTATTTGTTGCCATTGCACAGTAACTGAACTCTCTCCCCTGCACAGCCACCTTAAAGAGCAGAAGAGCTGAACTTGGAATCAAATTCAGATCTTCTGCATAGCATTACACAACACTCCTATTAAGCCAAAGAGCTGGCCTACTGAGATCCTTCTTATAGTAGCTATGCTAACAACTTTTTAAAATTATTCAGTTGAAAGTTAAAACAATTAAGACCCCTTCTACTGTAATTTTATTAGATCAATATCACTACAAGTATTAGATATTGGAAAGCTACTTGGATCCCTAATAGTGGGGGTGACAGGAAGCTGCTGTGTTGAATTTATTGAGAAGAGGTGGACAACTGAAGCCCAGAGGACCACCAAACCAGTCAGGTTTTGGGGTAAGCCTAATAAATATGAATAAAATAGGTCTGCATACTATTAAAGCAATGTGCATTCAAGCGAATTCAAATATAATTATTAGGGATACCTGAAAACCTGACCAGTTGGTGGCCTTCAAGGACCAGAAATCCTAACCCTGCTCTTGAGAGCCTCTTCCTATAGCTTAGCACATTTCTTCTTTTTTAAACATTTTTTATTGCAGTTATGAAGATAATTTAAAATTTTTATGGCACTACTAGGTATATGCCGAGAACCCTGGAAAAAAGGTCGTTACTCACCTGTAGCAGGTGTTCTCCATGGACAGCAGGAATAAGTCCTCACATAATGGTAATGTCTTCAATGGGTCCCCATGCGGGAACGCTCACCAGCTTCTACTGGAAGCTTTTGACAGGCTACACCACCCCTTTTGTGCCTGCCTTCCTGCCTGCCGCCGTGATGCCATCTTCTCCAGTCTGATAACAAAGCTACAGCAGAATACAATTCCTCAAGGAGATGGGAGGGTTGTGAGGACTTATACATGTTGTCCACGGAGAACACCTGCTATAGGTGAGTAATTACCTTTTCTCTGTGGACAAGCAGGAATATAGTCCTCACATATGGGACTCCGAAGCTACAGGCTACTGAAAACCGAGGCAGCCACTGAGAAGCCCAATGGAGCAAACTTGAATTAAGAACTGGAGAATCAATTATGTACAGAAGTGGTAGTTCACAAAAAGGAACTCATCTGATTCAGCTTCTTCACCATTTGTTTTCATTTTTTTTTTGGTAGCCTGGACGGACAGTAGGGTCTTGGGGGGGATGGAATTGGATTTATTTATTTATTTAGCTGAATTCATGTACCGCCTTTCACCGAGTCAAGGCAGTTTACATGAAACAGAGGTAGTACATCGAAACAGATTAACTATAAACAGCATGCATTGGTACATTGAACTACATTCTAATCACCAAACAGATGCCTGAGGACCGAAACAACATCCATGGGGCTCTGTGGAAAAACGAAGACTGGAGAAGATGGCATTGCGGTGGTAGGCACGCAGGCGCAGTGGAGCCTCCCAAAAGCTTCCAATAGAAACTGGGGGTGGGGGGGGGGTGTTCCCATGTGAGTCCATGAGAGGACTTCCTTCCTGCTCGCCCGCAGAGAAGTATTATATTTATATATGTAAAGTACAACTATCCTATGAACTGAAGGCTGGAGAAAGCAAACACAGAAGACTTTAAATATATATAGAGAACCTGACTATTATAAAACTTATTCAGGGGAATTTGACCACCCCATTATTATGGATTTTAACATTCTTAATACAGCAACAAGAAATGGTTTTATGCCTTCATGCTTCTGAGCACACCGAAGGCGATAGCAGGAAGGAAATACAGTATTCAACTCATAGGAATGGACCTGGGCTGTAAATGTAAACCTGAGGAAACTGAACAACTGGGAAAAAGGATAAAGCAAGCCAAAACACGCAGCAATATCCCCCTCTGATGCAGACTCACCATGACAACATGATCCAAGATTCTATGGTTAGGTACAGTTTGAAACCTGTATTTATTTATTTTTATTTATTTATAGCTCTTTTATACTGCACTCTTTCTCATCAGCGCGGTTTACATTAAAACAGGAATACTCATTGCAAGCAACAGGCTGTGGTGAGTTTACATATAACAGGAGAGTTCAACTGGGATTATAATGTTGGGAAACTTTATACATATTTGTAAAAAACCTATATACAAAGGATAGATTTTCTTATTAACATCTTGAGTAAATAGGGTATTTATGCAAAATTATATAGATATGCAACCAATTCAAACTAAAAATATTTAACATGAAAAATATCTAAAACATGCAATATTCAAAAACATTACAAAACATACAATGTAGCCACCAGCCTTCAATAGGCTCAAAAACAATATCCAACTTTATATATGAGTCAAAAAACCACTATTCAATAAACTTGAATGCATCCCATCAAATTAAAGGGAGCGCAAAACCGGACCCATTGCCAGAACGGTTAATCTTAACACCGGTAATCCTTTGTCATCATCGCTCCCAGTTTTACCTCTATTTTAATTTTTTTACAATGTAAATTTCAAGAATATTAAATTAACCTACAAAAATAATAAACAGTAATATTTGAAAACTCCCCATACAAAAATTACAGCCGTACATTGGAGCTGGATCAGTTCATACATCCATGTTTGGGTTTTGTGTTTCATCTGTGGCATCACATTACTTGTACATCTATAGGAGTGATTTACACAGTAGTTTGCCCATGTCAAAAAATGTATATTGGTCAGGCTTCCAAGGTATTTAAAACATGTATTATTGGAGAGGAAGTGACGTCACCGGCTTGCATGGCTGTGTGAGTGTCTAGCTCCAGCCTGACCCCGATGAAAAAGGAGTTTTAAGCGCCCCTAATTGCTGGCGAGAGGTGGAAACAGTAGTGGGAACGACGGAGGAGGCAGTGAGCAGCATGACCACCCGAAAAAAACCTGCGGACTTGAGAGAGTTCGCTTTCGCCGGAGCGGCTTCGTCGGCGGGGGAAACCAAGATGGCCGGGACGGAGGCCATGCGGTGTGAGCAGGCCGCGGAGAGCGAGCAGGCTGTGGAGAGAGAGGAGGTGGCTCTTGATGTTCGCGGTTGGGGTGGTGCGACTCGAGAGGAGATGAAACAGTGGTTCCACGAGCTTAAGGCAGAGGTACAAGGCTCTAAGACTGCGCTCGAAGGGCTCCTTAATAATCTCAAAGAGGAAGTGGGAGAAGTGGCAGCCAGGATGGGGGACCACGAAAATCGCCTGGAAGCGCTGGAGCAGCAGCACGAGGAATGGAGGGACCAGCGCCAAAGCGAGGAGAGGTGGAAGGAGGAGATCCAGCTAAAGTTGGAGGACCTAGAGAATCGCTCTAGGAGGAATAATTTGCGGATTAAAGGTGTTCCAGAGGCAGTGGAGTTCAGAGACTGTGCTAAGGTGGCTGAGTCTGTCTGCCTGAAGGCCCTACGGCAAGGTGGGGAGGAGCCCCCGAGTGGCGGGATCCTGCTGGACAGGGCTCACAGAGCGCTGGGAGCCGCCCGCAATAACCATCCCAGGGACATAGTTATTTGTCTCAAGGACTACAAAACTAAGGAAAAAATAGCTACCAAAATGAGGGGGGCTGAGCAATTTCCAGTGGCAGGGCTACACAGTTTCTATATTTGCTGACCTCTCCTTGGGAACTTTGCAGAGGAGGAAGGAACTAGCCCCCATAACAGAAACACTCCGAAAGGAGGAGGTGCGCTACAGATGGCTTTACCCATTTGGCCTGGCCTTTACAAAAGGGGACAGAACCTGGAGAATCCATACGCTGGAGGCAGCGCTGAAAGAAGCAGGCATGGAAGGAACGGCGGCAGCAGCTAGAACGGAGTGGCAGGAGGCAGCGCTTGCTCAAGCTAGAACCCTCAAGCAAGGAGCAGTGATGCGTGACCGACCCAAGGGCACGGATGGAGACCATCGGAGATCACAGCGGAGAGGGGCGAAGAGATGATGGACAGTATAGACACTGAGAATGTGATTGCACAATGTGATAGAGTGAAAGTGGGTTAGGGATGTGGTAAGATCATTGCATGGGGGTGCGGTTGTGAGAGGGGGGAGGAGGGAGGATGAGCGAGGGGGATTGGCACTTGGTAAGCTGGCGGGGGGAAGGGGGCAAGTGGACCGGTGGGTGGAGTGAGGAGGGGGAGGGGGTGGGGTGGGGAGGGGATGTAAAGGGGGTTGTGGTGGAGCAGGTGAGTCACTACTCCGGGTCAGCCTGATCGCAAACGAGGCAGAGGGGTTGGGGAGGAGGGGTGGGGGGGGGAGGGGGAGGGAGGGGGGGGAGGGGGAGGGAGGAGGGGGGAGAGGGCGAGGGGGGAGAGGGGACAGGAAGGGGGGCCTGAAGGGCAACAAAATTGGGGGTAGGGAGCAGCTGGTAGTGGTTACAGTAAACACCAAGGGATTGCGGACATGGTACAAGAGGCGCCTGCTGGAGAGGGAGGGTATACGGTTGGGGGCAGATCTGGTGTGCATTCAGGAGACACATTTGAAAGTGGGTCAAGAAGGGTTGTTAAGGACTAGGAATTTCCCGAGAACCCTATTGGCAGGCCAAAGGAAAGCTCCGCGGAAAGGAGGGGTGGAGATTTTGATAGGGGAAAAGTATGCAGGAGCGGTGGTGGAGGAAAGAAGGGATCGAGAGGGGCGGTGGGTAGCTGTTAAAATAAGGGTACGTGGGGAGGAAGTGTGGGTTGTCAGTATTTATGGCCCAAATGCCTTAAAGGAGAGATTTTATGATAGGCTCCTGAGTGAATTGGAGGGGTGGGGGGCGATACCGGTGATTATAGGAGGGGATTTCAATCTCACAATGAACCCTAGAGTGGATCACAGTGGAGGGGGAGGTAGAGAGGGGGGGAAGGAGAGGAGGAGCTTAGCAAACCTAAAGGAGCGACTGGGTTTGCTTGATGTGTGGAGGGGCGACACCCTGGGGAAAGGGGGTATACTTTCTACTCAGCAGTACATGATATCTATAGTAGACTTGATATGCTGTGGGTGAGTGGGAGTTGGGGGGCTAAGGTACAAGCGGTGGAAATTGGCAATATCACCTGGTCGGACCATGCTCCGGTGCATATGGTGCTGGATTTGGGGGTAAGAGACAACGGGGTGAGTTTCTGGAGGCTGAATGATTCCCTGTTGAATGAGAAAACATATGTGGCCAGAGTCAAAGAGGTGATACGGGATTATTTGTAGATCAACTGGAATGGGGAGGTGGCCACAGGAATGGTGTGGGATGGCCTCAAAGCAGTGGTGAGGGGCCACCTAATCAGTATAGCAGCCCAGGAAAAGAGAAGAAAGAGAGAGGTGGAAGACCAGCTCTTGGAGAAGGTGGAGAGTTTAGAAAGGCAGCACCAACAGGGGGGGGACACACGGACTCTGCAGGAACTGCTCAGGGTGAGAGGTGAACTTGGCCAGCTTAGGGCGGCTGAGATAGCCTACAACCTGACCAAGTTAAAGCAGGGGTGGTACGAGGGAGGGAACAGAGCAGGAATGAGATTAGCCAGCCGCTTGAGAGCACGGCAACAACGATCTATAGTAGGGGGGGTGCGCAACCAAAAAGGGGAAATGGTGCATAAGGGGGAGGAAATTAGGAAGGCCTTTGCAGCATACTATGAAAAACTGTACAGCAGTGAGGTGACGGGGGCTGAGAAGAAGGGAGAGGAGTTCTTGGCTCAATGCGACCTGGGCAGGCTTACGGAAGAGGAGGCAGCTGAACTGGGGCGTCAGGTGACGTATAAGGAGGTGAAAAGCGCGGTGAAGTCTCTTAAGGATGGGAAAGCGCCAGGTCTAGATGGATATACGACAAAATTTTACAAGGTAATGCAAGATGAGGTAGGGGGGCTGTTAATGGAGGTTTACAATGGAGTGCTGATGGGGGAGGGGCTACCGCCCTCTATGGCGGAAGCGGGAATAACAGTTATACCTAAGGCAGGGAAGGACCACACGGTCTGTGGAGCTTACCGGCCCATCTCGCTCATTAACTTGGATGCTAAGGTGTTGGCCAAGATACTGGCGCGAAGGCTACAGACGGTGATGCAGAAGCTAGTGCATAAAGATCAGACGGGGTTCGTCTCTGGGAGACAGTGAGGGGATAACATTCGGAAGCTGTTGAATGTCATGTGGTCTCTGCAGGCGACGGGGAGGGAAGCAGTATTTTTGACGGTCGATGCTGAAAAGGCATTCGACAGGGTGGAATGGGGATTTATGTTTCAGGTACTAGAAAAAGTTGGGGTGGGTCCATCGTTCCTAAGATGGATAAAAGCGTTCTATGCATGCCCTAGGGCAAGGATAAAGGTAAATGGGGGGTATTCCGAGAGCTTTCGATTGGGTAGGGGCACCAGGCAGGGGTGCCCTTTGTCGCCTCTGCTGTTTGCCCTGGTTATAGAACCATTGGCGGACTTTATCCGGCGACAGGGGGATATCTGTGGCATCGAAGTAAAGGGACAGTTAAGTAAGGTCGCACTCTTTGCTGACGATGTTATTTACACTTTAGAACAACCTTTGGTTAGCCTTCCCAATTTGCTGCGGGCCGTAGGGCGGTACAGTGCAGTATCGGGCTATAAGTTGAACCTGGACAAGACAGAAATTCTAGGGTTTAATCTGGATAGAGGGGTGGAGGAGCGGTTGCAGGCCGAGTTTCCCTTCAAATGGGTGCAGGGACACTTTCGATACCTGGGGATTCAGCTGGGTAATACATGGGGCCAAGTGCCGGCTTGGAATTACAAACCCCTGATAGCGGCAATTCGGAAGGATTTAGGAAGATGGAAGGGACTACACTTGTCCTGGTTGGGGCGCATAGCAACCATTAAAATGAATGTGCTACCAAGGATCCTATTTGTGTTTATGGCCTTACCGTATAAAGTGCCGAGAAAAGGTCTTAAGGAGTTGCAGGCTCTGATCATGAGGTTTATTTGGGAGGAGAAGCGGGGCAGGGTGAATAAGCTCACCATGTTCAGACCCCAGGAGGCAGGGGGGCTGGGAGTTCCTAACCTGGCAAAGTATTATGAGGCAGCACAACTTCGGGCGCTCTTTGTGTGGAGATAGAGAGGAGAAACCCCGCAATGGGTATATATGGAGAAAGAAGGGAAAGAGTGTCTGGAAGAAGCGGTCTGGGGGGGGGGAGAGGAGCGGAGTGGGCCGGGAGGGGTTGAACCCACACAGGAGGTTAACGCTGCAAGTATGGGAAAAATGGAAGGGCTATCTATTGAATGGGAAGAAACTGTCCCGAGCTGCGTACCTGCGTAACATGGGGGCCCTTGCCCCGGGGAGGTGGGGGGGGAGTTTTAAAGTGTGGGCGGAGAGAGGGTTACAGAGGGTAGGGCAGGTTTTAGATAGGACCGGGAGGATACGGCCGTATGCGGCGCTTCAAAGAGAGTTCGGATTGCGGGATAATGACTTTTATGCGTACATGCAACTGTGGTATTACTTGCAAGAACCGGGGGTTCGGGGGGACCTACAGGGTGGGGTAACGGAGTTTGAGATGCTGATGGAACAACAAGAATCAGTAAAGGGCCTGGTGTCTAAACTTTACTGCTTGCTGAACGCACGGGAAGAGGGCATGGCCAAGTGGCAGGAGCAGTGGGAAGGGGAACTGGGGGGTCAGTGGGAGGCGGGCCGGTGGAAGAGTATCTTTGAGGGAGAAAGGCAGCTTGCATGGGGTACGGCGCTGTTAGAGAATTCGCTCAAAGTTAGGCTTAGGATGCTCTGGACCCCAGCCAGGCTACACCGCATTTTCCCGGAGAGAGCGGGCACTTGCTGGAGGGGATGTGGGGGGTGGGGTGACCTCTTGCATATGATATGGAGCTGCCCCAAATTGCAGGAGTTGTGGAGGGCGGTGGAGGATTATTGTGGAGCGGTAACGGGGATACGGATCGCCTTCGTTCCAACCCAGGTGGTGCTCCTGGAGGGGGAGGAGATAGGGACGGGAGGGATCGCTGCTTTCTGGAATTACTGCGTGATAGCGGTCAGATTGGCAATTTTACAAAATTGGAAGAACACGGAACCACCGAGAATGAGGGAAATTATTGGCAGGTTAGAGTTTCTGTGGGGGATTAGCAAAGTGCGGGCCTGTGCGCAGGGAACGCAGGCCAAACATGATGAGATCTGGCGGGACTATGAGAACTGGAGGGAGACGGGGTGGGAGGTATGGATGGAGAAGTGAGGGGGAGGGAGAGGGAGGGGGGGATAGTTTGGGGCAACTCGGGTTCGGGCTGGCTGCTAACTCCTGAGGTGATGGTACGTTGGTGAGGGTTAGTATGGGCCTGAGGGGTTTGAGGGTAGGAGGGTGAGGATGTAAGGGGAGTAGAGGGGGTAGGGGGGAGGAGGGGAGGGGGGTAGAGGGGGGAGGAGGGGAGGGGAGGGGTGGGGGATAGGGCACAACCAAGGCATTTGGGGCTGCCCGCAGTGGTCGAATGCTAGGGGCACTATGTAGGAACAGCGGCTGCGGACATCAGTGGCGGTGCACGCCAGGGTGCGCGCAACCTGGGGTTGCACTGGGACAACTTGAGTATAGGTTGACTAGTGGCAACGCATGGCAACAATGGGACACAAAAAGGGGGGAGTCCATCTCAGTTGGAGGGTGGTGGTGGGCTTGTTTAGTAAGGGGGGGGGGTCAGGATTGTGCACAGAGAGAGATTTGGGGTTTACATGTTGTGTCTCCCCGGGGTGGGTCATATAAGCTGTTGAATAAGATGTTGAATAAGATGTTGTTGGATTTGCTGATAACACACACCTTTAAATATCACACACCACAAACTGAGTCAACAAAGGTTTAGAGCAGAAACTAGTAGTTTATTTTATTTTTCATTTTTCATTTTAATTTTAATTTTACATTTTAATATCTATTTTTAATTAACTTGTATTGTTATTTTTATGATGTGGTCAGGAATGTATATGTAATAATGGAACAGAATATACAGACAATACAATTCATCTGTGCTTAGAAAGCTGATAATCGCACGGGACGGATTAACAGTTGCCAATGTTATTTGTTTAACTTAGTTTAACTTATTTTATTTGTGGCCTTATTTCTATGCGGACCTTTCTTTGCCCTATTTCTTTCTTCCTTTCTTTCTTTCTCTCCACTCCACAAGAAGGGAGGTTTACGCCCCTTTGCAAGGAGGGATAATGGACATTATAGGGGTTACGGAAGAATGTGTAATACAGACCACCTGATACTGCTCTGTATGGTGTTTTTCTTTTATGATGTGTGTGAATAAAAAACTTTAAATTGGAAAAAAACAAAAAACAAAACATGTATTATTGAACATTTCTCCGCCATTTGATGGGGTATAGACTGCCCTTTTGGTTGTACATTGGCACCAAATGGGTCACACTATATTTATTTATTTAATATTTCTTATATAGGATCTCAGGTGTTTTTTTTGTTATATAAATCAAAGAGGAGGAAGGGGGTTATTTATGAAGAGACTGCTGTCGGGAGCAGTCTCATTTTTAACTGGCAAACTGTGAGTCCCCTCGGACTTTACAATCAAATTGATTGACAATGGTTTTATTAGTTTTGCTTTTACCTTGGATGGTAGATCTACTTCATGTATGCTCCAGCGTTTCTGATACTTTCAGTTGTCAATACTCTTGTGTTTTGGTTTTAATGTCTGCATTTCCATTTGAGGTTAGGGTTTAGTATTAATATTTTCTCTCCCTTAGATTCCCTGAAGATGCTAGCTTTGACGAAACTAATGGCCATAGTTTTTGTATGGGGAGTTTTCAAATATTACTGTTTATTATTTTTGTAGGTTAATTTGATATTCTTGGAATTTATATTGTAAAAAATTAAAATACAGGCAAAATTGGGAGTGATGACGACAACTGGCATTAAGATTAGCCATTCTGGCAATTGGTCCGGTTTTGCGCTCCCTTTAATTTGATGGGATAAATTCAAGTTTAATGAATATTGTTTTTTTTGACTCATATATAAAGTTGGATATTGTTTTTGAGCCTATTAAGGCTGGTGGCTACATTGTATTTTTTAGACTATATTGCAGCCAGTGTGGTCACTTTGTTTGTATGTACAAGAACATAGCATGGTGTGCACACAACACACACATCAACTCAATGCAAAAGCTTTAGTGTACCTTTCAAAGTGCAAATCGTACCCACAGGATAAAATGGCTCGCCACACACTTCGGATATCCTGCTTTGTGCGATCTACCACGAACCTTTGAAACCCTTCCAATGTCAAATACTTTTCCTCAGGAACTAATAAAAAAATGTTAAAATACTGAGATGGTTATATACCTCAATGTATACAATTAAACAATATTATTTTCATTTTGATTTTTGATGAGATTTGTACTAAAGTCACGTTCTGAGCTCTGTACATTTTCCTCAGACTAATGCTACGATATGGACCTAGAGGGATTCATAAAGGATTCCAACCTAATTTCAGATACCACAGAAAAGCTTCATCAGATTGAGGGTAACCATTCTGGATATGGTCACCCTAAAGCAAAATTAGGTCTTACCTGCTAATTTTCTTTCCTTTAGTCCTTCCAGTCCAGTCCAGGCTCCTGGGTTGTGAACCCTTTCTAGCAGATGGAGACCGAGCATGCTGCCTTTTGGTGATGTCACACTATAAGGAGCCCACGCTCCTCCTACCAAGCCAGTATTCCTCTGACCAAGCAGCTAACCACTATCAGAATTAACCAACCATGTAAACTACTGCTACTGCTGTAATTAAACTCTATGGGGCTTGTTTACAATCAATGGGGCCGCGGCTCCGATAACGATCGGAAACCGCTACCACGGTTTGTAAACAAGTTCCTAAATGGTTAATCAACACAGCCCATGAGGACCAAGACTGAAGCCCAATGCCGGACCTTGCAGCACCAAATTTACAGGTCGCAGCACGGCCTCCCAGCTCTCAGGGGGGACTTTAACAAACCAATACAAAGATGACCTTATCATCAGGATTTGCCTCTAAATGCCAGCCTCAACACGGGTGGATTCCAAACTGGACTGGAGGAACTGAAGGAAAGAAAATTAGCAGGTACGACCTAATTTCACCTTCCATAGCATCCCCCCAGTCCAGTCCGGACTCCTGGGAAGTACCAGAGCAGTAATTGGACTTGTGCGGGACCAGCAAGCCCAGCCTGCAACACCCGCGACCCAAAGCGTGAATCGGAGCATGACTGAACATCCAAATGATAATGATGAGAAAAGGTATGCAAAGATGCCCACGATGCTGCCCAACAAACATCTACTGGTGGAACTAAACCACTCTCTGCCCATGACGTAGTCTGCACTCTAGTCTACTGGGTCCGAAGACCTACTGGAACTGGCTTCTCCTTCAAGATGTAGGCCGCGCCAATTGCCTCCTTCAACCAACGGGCAATGGAAGTTTTTGAGGCCACCTACCCTTTACACAGACATCCAAACAGGAAGAACAAGCGTTCCGATACATGAAAAGGAGCGGAGCGCTTCAGGTACTGTCGTAACATTCTGCAGACATCCAGACAGTGAAGAAGAGGTCTGCCTCTGCTGGGAAAGCGGGCAAGACCACAGTCTAGTTAAGGTGGAAGTTAGACAACACCTTGGGTAAAAAGGCCAAAACCATGCACAGTACGACTTTGTCCCTGGACAGTATCAAAAATGGTTCCTGAGAAGAGAGCACCTGTAGTTCAGAAAAGCGTCTTGCTGAACAAATGGCCACGAGAAAAACAGTCTTCAACGTAAGGTCTTGAAGTGAATCTTAAAGGCTCAGAGGGAGCCTGTGTCAACGCCGTCAACACTAAATTCAAGTACTAATGGGCATACTGGCGGTTTTAACTGTTTCACCGCTCTAAGAAAGCAGACACTATCTGGATGTGCCACCAGTGAAACGCTTTGTACTCGACCCCTTTTATTTATTTTTATTTATTTATTTACATTTCTTATATACCGCACTATTTGAGATCAGCGCGGTTTACATAGAACAAACAGTATCTGACAATAAGCAAATGTCTGGTCATTACATTGAACAGGAAAAGTAACTTGGAGAACAGGGTGAACTATATACATATGCAGATGAATTGAACAGGGTAAACTATATACATATGCAAATGAAATGAGCACGGGTATTGTTGGGTGTTGTACATACTTGGGGACGCGCTATTCTAGAGTGACTGGGGTTCAGGGCAGTCAGTGAGATATTTGATAAAGAGAAAATGTTTCAGGGCCTTCCTTTTAACACGACAAGGCCGCAATCTGTACACACAAGGAATTCAAAGCTAAATCCTTATTCAACCCTGCTTGCAGGAAGGCCAAAATCTCCGGTAGAGAAGTCCTCAAAGGATGCATCTCCCGCTCTTCAAACCATGCTTCAAACACTCGACAGTACTCGCACATACACCAGAGAAGTGGAAGATCGCCTCGCCTTTAGCAAGGTGGCAATCGCTGGTGCGGAATAGCCTTGTTTGGTCAGGCACGCCTTTCAGGAGCAAAGTCGTGAGCAAGAACCGATCGACTTGAGGCATTCGGATTGGTCCCTGCCACAGGAGGTCAGATCTGCTTGGCAAATTCTAGGGCCTGTCCACTGTCAAGCGAACAAGATCCACATACCACGTCCTCCATGGCCAGTCTGGCACTAAAGTACCACTAGGCCTGGATGAGACTCTTTGCACTGCAACACTCTGTCTATTAGTGGCCATGGTGGAAAGGCGTAAAGGAGGTCCTCCTTGGGCCAGGGCTGAGCCATGGCGTTGAGCCTTTTGGACATTCTTTACCTGCGTCGACTGAAGCAGCGCTCTGCTCTGGCACTGTCTGCCACTGCCATCAGATCCATCACCGGAAGGCCCCACCAGCGAACAAAGTCATGAAAAACAGATACCTCCAGCGACCACACCCCTGGGTCTAGCTGATATCGACTGAGAAAATCCACCTATATATTTTGATTTTCTGCCACATGTGCTGCCGACAATTGGAGGAGATGAAATTCTGCCCATTGAAGAAGAGGGGCTATTTCCTCCGCCAGGATCACAATGCCTGTGCCCTCCTGGCGATTGATGTAGGCCACCATTATAGTGTTGTCCAACACGACTCTCACTGCCCGCGAGCGTAGCAGAGGTACAAAGGGCCAAATGAACAGCCTGCATTTCCAGGCGCTTGATGGACCAGTTGGCGTGCTCCTGCATCCAAATGCCCTGAGTGACTTGCGCTACAGTGAGCTGCCCACCTGGACAAACTGGCATCTGTTGTCACCAGAATCCAGTCCAGCTTTTCTAGAGGCATGCCTTTAATTAACCTGGCACTATCCAGCATCAACTGAGAATGCTGCACACCACCAGCAGTCAAAGAAGCCGGCGTTGCAGCAAGTGCTATTGAGGTGACCACCTTGACATCAAAGACCTCTAAAGCGGTCGCATGTGCGCCCTTGCCCAGGGTACCACCTCCAAGGTGGCTGCCATGGAACCCAGTATCTGTAGGTTTGTCCACACAGTCGGAGCACACTGTCAGAGAAAGAGATGAATCTGTCCTTGCAGCTTGATCCTGCGCTCTTTTGGTAAGAGTACCAACCCCGGGCCGTGTCAAAATCAGTCCCCAGGTCGGTAAGGGTTTGAAATAGGGCAAGGTGACTCTTGGCCAGGTTTATCACCCAACCAAGATCCTGTAGTGTCCTGAGAACCTGCTGCATTGCCTGCTCGCTCTCCACTCTTGATTTTGCCTTTATCAACCAATCGTCCAGAAAGGGTTCACCAAAATCGCCTGATTCCGCAGGGCGGCCACCACTACTACCATGATCTTCATGAAGATACATGGCGCTGAGGCTAATCCGAAGGGGAGGGCACAAAACTTAAAATGCCCCATAGGCACTGTGAATCTGAGGAACCTTTGATGTTCCTGATGAATGGGAACATGCAGATACGCTTCCGTGAGGTCCAAGGCAGTTAGAAACTCCCCTCGACATATGGCAAAAATAACCAAATGGAGGGTTTCCATCTGAAAATGTGGAAACCTGAGCATTCAATTGACTTATTTCAAGTCAAGGAAGGGGCGAAAGGTTCCCTCTTTCTTGGGGACCACAAAATAAATCAAGTATCGTCCTAAATGGTTGTAAGGATCCAGCACCACAGCCTGCAGGGAAAGCAACAAGAGCAGAATCTGCTTGATGGCGCCCCATTTGGATACAAACTTGCAGGGGGAGAGACTAGAAAAGCCTTCTGCAGAGGATGTGCGAACTTCAGGGTGTATCCTTCCTGAATCACCTCCCACTGGTCGATGGTGATGTGGACCCAGTCAGAGTAGCAGCACTGCAGACGATCTCCCACGGAACTCTGTCCACCTCCGCCGTCCTTCATTGTGATTTATTAGGGTTGGCCACAGAGGGGAAGAACCCTCGCCCGGCTCTTCTGCCTCCACGAAAGGGCTGTCCCTTAAAAGGATACCTCGGCTTTTGATAGGGGGTAAAATGTGAGGCCCGAAAATGCCTGACTGAAAATGCCTCTCTTGGCCATGCCCTGCCGTTGCCGGCTTGGGCTTATTCCTCTGGCAGCTTAACCAGTTTGGAATCTCCCATTTCCTTTACGAGCTTCTCAAGGTCTTCTCCAAACAAGTTTGCCCCGAAAAGGAAGTTTAGTTAAGCAGTGCTTAGAGGAAACATCTGCCGACCAATTATGGACCAATTATGTTTAAGAAATTGGAAATTCATGATTGATAATTATATATTACCCTTTGATACATGAACGATTCTTTCTATTGTTTGAGCTGTGAGTTCATCGTTCGGTAATTGACCAATTGTTTGTATAATTAAGAAGGCAGCAAGCCACAACCACTGATGCCATATCCTTGGCCGAAGCGCTGAGGAGGTCAATGGCCAAATAGGCAGCCCCAGACTCTAAGCGAGCAGTATCTGGCAATCCTGGTACCTCCTCAGACTCCGGGCCCCCCGGGGCCTGAGACCACCGCATGCAGGCTCTAGCCATATACGCCCTGCAGATCGATGTCTGCAGAGCAAGGGCGTTCACCTCAAAAGCCTGCTTTAACAACATTTTCTTCTTGTCCTGTGGATCCTTAAGCACTGCACCATCTTCTACAGGAAAGCGTAGTTACTCACCTGTAACAGGTGTTCTCTGGGGACAGCAGGAATCAGTCCTCACATATAGGGGATGTCGGTGCCAACGGAGCCCTTGTGCGGAGCAAATCCCCAGCTTTCATAGAAAGCCTTTGGGAATTGCATCATGCATGCGCCGTCCCCTTCCCGCCAAAGGGTGCCATCTTGCTCAGTCAAATGACATAGCTAAAAGACGTCAAAAATTAGAAAATAATAATAATTGTACTGCAACTCCAAGGGGAGGAGGGCGGGTCATGAGGACTGATTCCTGCTGTCCCCGGAGAACACCTGTTACAGGTGAGTAACTACGCTTTCTCCGGGAACAAGCAGGAAGTCAGTCCTCACAAATGGGACCTCCCCAGCTATAGGCTACCGAGAGCCCACAGCTGAAAAATAGGCTCCCTCTACGAGAGCCCCCAAGCAGCCACAATAGGAATCTATCTGAGAGAGTAGCACTCTGGTAGCCTGACACAGAAGAGTCGGAGGGCAGGAGTTGCCTGGACCTCGAAAAGGATACAGAGTACAGCCTGGCCAAAAGCACTGTCCCATAGGGACTCCCTATCCAGGCACTAATGGGTTGAAAAAGTCTGACTCGAAGACCAGGTGGCAGCCCGGCAGATGTCTGCCAGCGGAACAGAGCGGAAATGAGCCACTGATGCTGCCATGGCCCTGACACGATGGGCCGTGACACGACCCCCCAGCGGAAGCTCGGCTGCCCTGTATGCCCAGGCGATACAGTCCACCACCCAGGTGTACAGCGTATGCTTGGAAACAGCCATCCCTAGCTTACTGGGGTCGTAGGATATGAAGAGCTGAGAAGCCCTTCTATGGCCCTGCGTACGCTGAATATAGAAGGCCAATACCATCTTACAGTTCAGGATATGGAGTACTAGCATGCGGCCTGGGAAAAAAGGTGAACGCGCTATTCATGAAAACATTCCTCCAATCTACTATTAGGCTAAGTAACTGCCCAATGGTTGTCGTGTCTCACCAATTACACAACAATGTAGTTATTAGAGGTCTCAGACTTTATGGTACTAATTTCAAAACGCAACTTTTTGTAAAGTACCGTTATTGCATCAACGACCTTTTCATGAATAGCGCGTTAGTCTAATCCTCTATACTTTTGACCAATATTTTTCGGTGGGCAGTACCACCTCCTGGTTGAAGTGGAACGAGACCACCACTTTTGGAAGAAACTTGGGGTGCGTGCGAAGCACCACCCGGTTCCTACAGAACCTTGTATGAGGCCTGTCTGACACAAGGGCCTGAAGCTCACTCACCCGCCAAGCCGACGTGAGTGCCACCAAAAAAACACCTTCCAAGAAAGGTAGCGAAGATGGCAGATTGCCATCTACTCAAGGGCTGCCCCAAAACCACATTCAAATCCCACTCGGTTGATGGAGGGCGAACTGGAGGCTTCAGCAGAAGCAGGCCTCTCAAGAACTGAGAAACCAAGGGATGGGCGGAGAGAGGTTGCCCCTCCACCGGAAAGTGGTTTGCTGCAAGGGCACTGAAGTGAACTCTGACGGAGTTGGACTTAAGGCCCAAATCCGAAAGGTGGAGAAGGTATTGTAAAACCACCGTAACCTGGCAGGAGAAAGGATCTACACCCTGCTTCTCGCACCAAGTCACAAACCTACACCACTTCAAGGCATAGGTCCGTCTAGTTGACGGCCTCCTCGAGGCCAGCAAGACCTCTTCAACAATTTTTGGAAGGAGGAATGGTGCGAGTATTACCCTTTCAGCAGCCATGCCATTACGTTGAGAGAGCTGAGATTGGGGTGCAGGAGAGTGCCCCCCTTCTGGGACAGGAGGGTTTGGCGAGGACCCCAGGGGAATGGGGGCCTCCACCGCTAGCTGAAGTAGAAGCGGAAACCAGGGTTGCCTCAGCCACCTTGGGGCTACCAGGATGACCGAGGCTTTGTCCTGGAGGATCTTGAATAGAGTCTTGGCCATCAGAGGTGTTGGAGGAAACGCATACAGGAGGCCTATAGACCATGATATCAGAAAAGCATTGCCAGTGACCCTGCGCGGGTGCAGCTGCCTGGAACAGAACTGGGGCAATTGGTGATTGACCGGACTCGCAAACAAGTCCATTACTGGCCGTCCCCAGGTTTGAAAAAGCCAATGGACTACTCCCCTGTCCAGCTGCCACTCGTGGGGCTGGAGAATCCTGCTTAGCCTGTCGGCTAAGTAGTTGTCCTGGCCCGGCAGGTAAACTGCCCACAGATGAATGTCATGCCGGGCTGCCAAGGAGCACAGATCCAGGGTTTCCTGACAGAGAAGGCAGGACCCTGTGCCACCCTGCTTGTTCACATAGAACATGGCCACTTGGTTGTCCGTCTGTACCAGGACAGGTTCGTGAGCCAGGGTCTGCCAGAAGACTCCTAGAGCTAGGCGGATGGCATGGAGCTCCAAGAAATTGATTTGTTCTGTTCTCTCATTTGGGGACCACACTCCTTGAGTTACAAAGCCCTTGGCAATGGGCTTCCCCAGCCCAGCAGAGACGCATCTGTGGTCAGAATCCTCGTGTGTCAAGGAGTCTGGAAAGGCATTCCCACCTCCAAGTGTAGTGGTTCAAACCACAAGTCCAGGGACTGTACTAGTCGCCTGAACACTGTGACTCTGCCTCTGAGGCAGTCTGTGGCCTGTGTCCACTGGTCTCTGAGGCACCACTGAGCAGTTCGCATGTGGAGGCGGGCATCTGGTGTCACATGGACTGTGGACACCATGTGTCCGATAAGGTGCAGAAACTGTCTTGCTGACACTATGGATCTGCGACTCACCTGATGTGCCAGAGCCAGAAGTCTTTTTGTCCATCTGCCGGCAGGTAGGCCCTTGCCTGAAGAGTATCGAGTCTGGCCCCAATGAATTCTAGTTGTTGAGTGGTAACAAGGCTGAACTTTGGGTAATTGATTACAAACCCCAGATGCTGGAGCACCTGGATGGTGCGAGATGTGGCCTGCTGAACCTCTCTGGCTGAAGTGCCTCTGATGAGCCAGTCGTCTAGGTAGGGGAAGACAAAGACTCCTTGAAGTCTGAGAAAGGCGGCCACCACCGCCATGCACTTTGTGAATACCCTGGGGGCGGAGGCCAGGCCAAAGGAGAGTACTTTGTACTGGTAGTGATTGCCTCCCACCACAAAGCGTAGATATTGCCTATGGTCTGGGTGTGTTAGGATGTGTGTATGCATCCTTTAGGTCTAAGGAGCATAGCCAGTCTCCCTGGGGGAAGTAAGGCAGCAATATTCCAAGGCAGAGCATCTTAAACAAATTCCTGGTGAGGGAGAAGTTCAAGTTGCGCAGGTCGAGGATGGGTCTGAGGCCTCCTATTCTTTTTGGTACCAGAAAGTACCTGGAATACCGGTTCTACTGCCTAATCCTCGATAAGACCTGCCAGCTCCTTCAGAAGAAGGTCCTGGTGAAGGGGAGACCTGAGGGGCTCTCCTTGGAAATAAGGAGGTGGTACCTGGACTAGATGAAGGAGATAGCCCTGATGGACTATCTGCAGGACCCATACATCGGTGGTAATGGCTGTCCATCGGTGGTAATGGCTGTCCATCTGTGGGCACACAGGGCAAGCCTTCCTTCTGTGCACTGCCTGTCCCCTGTGGGGAGAGGGGCCATCCTGTGAGAGTCAAAAGCCACTACCAGGCTGGGCTGGAACCGGTGCCTGGGATTTGGGGGCTTTCTGCTTACGCGGGCCACGCTCCTGTCCCCTGGCCTGCTGCCCCTGTTGGGGAGCCGGGGAGGCCTGAAAATGGGGGTAGCTTCGGTAAGCAGCACCCTTCCTCGGGTAAAAGGGCTTCTTACCTGAGCCCTTCTTCTTAGAAAGGGGCAGAGGTCTTCTTTGAGAGCTGTGTCCTCATCATGTACTCAGACTCTTATTTCCGCAGCCTTGTCGGTCATGGGTTTGCCAAAGGGGTTCTCTCCTTGGCATGGGACATCGACTAACTAGTCCTGAACCCATTCCTCGAGGTCCGGCGACTGTAGCCATGCTTGGTGGCATGCACCGATGCCCGCTGCAGCTACCCGGGCCGCTGACTCAAACCAGTCATAGGCCGCTCGAGTCATGAACTTTGAGCACACACGGACATCGGTGGACAGGCTCTTGAAGTGCTGCAAAGGCCCCTCGGAGAAACCAGCTGAGAACCCAGCGAGTTCCTTTGCCAGGTCTCTCAGGTACATGCCCATGTACAGCTGGTGGGCCTGGATTCGACAGGTCAGCATTGAACCCTGGAAGCACTTTTTGCCAAGGGCGTCCAAGTTGCGGGCCTCCCTACCAGGAGGCACCGAGGAGTGTGTCTTCTGGCTCTTCAGCCTGCGCATGGCCAATTCCACAACCATGGAGTTGTGCGGCAATTGCGACTTTGAAAACCAGGGCTCCAGCGGACTCGATACATGGAGTCTATCCATTTGCTGATCACCGGGTCTCCCACATGTGGAGCATTAGTCATTCCAGGATCGAAGGCACAGGTGCAGTAAGGGCTTCCCAAGGGGGAGCCTCATACTGCAGGATCTCGAGCTCGTTGGCTCGAGGATCCTCCTCGGACTCTGTGGGGAATGCCAAAGCCTTGGACATATCCCTCACGAAATCCAAGAACCTCATGTCCTCCGGAGGGAACCTTCTCCGAGGTTCGGACACCAGGGAATCGGATGGGACGTCCCTGTGCCAAAAGGTGTCTGGGGACGACTCCTCCTCTGTTTCCCATCCCGATGCCTTCGAGGAGGAATTGATGGGCTCCAGCATCGAGGGCCCTGGCATCGACCACCCTGATGCTGGGAGGACTGGCGGCGACGACCTCGGCTGAGGATCGACTTGAGCCCGCATGGCTTCAAGGATCGTCTCGGCCTCCGGGGTTGACTTAGACGTCGGTGGCCCGGTGGTCGGGGCAGAAAAAACGGTCAGACCAGCCATCAGTGCCTGCTGCTGCTCCATGAAGGCAGACATACTGCGCTCCAAGGCCACCATTCTGAACTCGAGTCCAGAAGGCTCTGCAGCCACCGGGTCAGGTCCCGATGCCGTTTCCTCCGGAGTGGAGTCCTCAATGAGGACAGTTGTTACCTGCTTCGGCTGCTCCGTCTCCCAGTGAGGAAGCTTCGCTGGATGCTCTATCTCCGAGGATCTGGGCCGGCGCTCAGGGCTCCGCAACCGGTCCCAGGAGGGACCAGGCCTTTCAGAGCCATCCAACAATGCCACCTTTGAGGATTTCTTCTTCCTTTGATGTTCCCGCGAGGGAGACCCCTATGACGCTCGGGCTTGGAGTGCTCCCCCGAGACATAGACGAGGTCTGGGCTTGCGAAGATGCCGACTCAGTAAAAGTCCTATCATGCTGCTGCTGGCAGCTTCTTAGGGCCTTAGAGGACATCTTCCTACACCGGCCACAGACCTTTGGGTTGTGGTCGGGCCCGAGGCACCGGAGACAGCAGTCATATGTATCGGTGAGGGACACTAGTTTTGCACACTGATCGCATTTTTTAAACCCGCTGGCAGCCATCGGGGGAAAAAAGGCCCCTGAGAGGTTAAAGACCCGGGTTGGCAGTGAAAAAGAAAAAGGGCGCAAACGCCAGTCACAAAGGACAAAAACTGAAAAATCAAGCCGGACTTGATACCGGTGTACCGAGCCAAAGGCAGGAAGAGGAACTGGTGTTGATCTGATAAGGGAAAGAAAGAATTTTTAAACTTTTTCCACGGGCACACTAGGACAACATCCGGAGGGCTCCGCAGAAAAAAAGGAGACTGAGCAAGATGGCACCCTTGGGCGGGAAGAGGACCGCGCATGCGTGATGCAATTCCCAAAGGCTTTCTCTGAAAGCTGGGGATTTGCTTTGCACGAGGGCTCCATCGGCACTGTCATCCATATGTGAGGAATGACTTCCTGCTTGTTCCCGGAGAATAGTAGTTTTCTTGGTTACCGCCGTGACCCAAGCGTCCACTTTGGGCAGTTTCAGAACCTCCCGCTCCTCTGAAGTGACAGATAGAAATGCTGCATTGCTCTGCAACCCGAGACCTGCTTCAGGAACTTCCCACCCCAGGTCAATCATTTGTTTCAGGACTCTGTGCAAAGGAAAGGCAACCTTCAAAACTTTAATGCCCTGCAACAGAGAATCCTAAAGGAGAATCCTCTGCTGGAGATTCTGCCGAGAGATTAAGCGCAGCCAGCGAGTGTGTAATGAGGGCTGTAAATTCCTCACAACAAAAAACCCTGACAATATTGGGGTCCTCACCTGTGGAAGACTGACCCAAGCAGTCTTCCCAGAACTACTGCTCCTCTATGAGCTCTGAGGGACCCTCCAGGGGATCCTCTGAACCCGAAGATTGCTCAGACCCCCTGTCCAGATCCATGGTCTGCATGCCCTAGGCAGAAGGACCTTAGGACACCAAATGAGCCTGATGAGCCCCTTTAGTGCAAAGAGCTAGAGACTGTCCTAAGCCTGAAGATGCACCGAGGCCCTGTCGAGTGTATTAAGCCTGGTGCATCATGAGAATGAACTCCGCCGAAAACAGAGCCTGGTCAAGCATCTTTGGAAACTTCGTGGTAGTTGGTACAGAAGAATCCAGCCTTGGGCTGCTGAGTCTGAGATGGATACTCATGTTAAATTCAAAATGGTGCCATTTCCACTGAAAACGGTGACTCCCACACTGGTGAGAGGTGGCGGCAGACAAGCCACCTCGTCTCCTGCCTACTCTGCCGCAGCCTCCGGATCTGTCCGCTCTGGATTTCTTTCCTCCTTCGCTTCTGAATTGCATGCTCTGCATAAGTTAAAGGAGGAAACATGCCAGCGCTTCAGGCCGCAGCCTGAACAAACTTTTCGCCAGCATCCTGAACGTGATAGGGGGAGGGAGGGGAGCCTTTCCACGAGGAACAAAAGAAAACAGCTAGCAGGCCAGCAACACAATTTTGCAACCCTCCTGAACAAATAGGAGAGCAAAGCCCAAGATGCAGCAACATGACCTCGCTGACCACTTAAGGGTTTGGAGGCTGTGATGAGACGTGCCCTGAAAGAGGTCAGAACCCCCAGGCGGCCCCCACCCCCTCCCGAGGTCCTGCAGCTGACTGAATGGCGTTGGACACTCGAGATAGGCACTTCATCACCAGAAATCACCAGGAGTGGCTTAGTGGTTGGGGCAAGGTACCACAGGCCGGACGGTCGATGGTTCAAATCCCACTAGAGGACAGCAACCTTGGGCCGGAAGGACTGGGGTTTCTAGTCCCACAGGTGCTCCTTGTGGTCTTGGGCAAGCCATTTAACCCTCCATTGCCCATGTTTCCTGTATTAGTGTATGTGTCTCATATCCCCTCGTGTTAAATGTATCCCCCAATTCTGTTGTGACCACTTTGATTGAAGGATAAGGTGGTATACAAAACTGTCTAAATAAATAAATCTCAGCTTACCAGAGGAATATTAGGTATTCGTTCAGAGAAATAAAGCCCCCCCCCCACCCCAAGTTTCTTCAGTGCAGCTCGGAGAATTCTGAGATGTGTTCCATCTTCTGGAACAGTGTAGTTACTCACCTGTAACAGGTGTTCTCTAGGGACAGTAGGAATCAGTCCTCACATATGCGTGATATCAGCACCGACGGAGCCCCGTGCTGAGCATTTCTCCAGCTTTCAAAGAAAGCCTTTAGGAATGCTACCACGCATGCGTGGTCCCCTTCCCGCCCAAGGGTGCCATCTTGCTCACTCAGATGACACAGCTTAGGCAAAAGACAAAAAGGTAAATGAGGCAACTCCAATGGGAGGAGGGAGGGTTGTGAGGACTGATTCCTGCTGTCCCTGAAGAACACCTGTTACAGGTGAGTAACTATGCTTTCTCCAGCAACAAGCAGGAAGTCAGTCATCACATATGGGACTCCCTAGCTCCAGGCTGCCGAGGCCTGAACCACGATAGCAGCAGCGGCAACCAAAGGGAAGCGAATTGCAGAAGGTGAGTCCCTACCACGAGACTCTGAAGACCCAAGCGTCCAGCATCACCATAACTCCTGTAGCCTGAACACTGAAGATGCACTGAAGATGCTTCTGATCACTGCCTGACCAAAGGCATTGTCCCCCTGCGAGACTCATTCTCAAGGCAATATTGGGCTGCGAATGTATGGACTGAAGACCACATAAGAACATAAGAACATAAGAAATGCCATACTGGGTCAGACCGAGGTCCATCAAGCCCAGTATCCTGTTTCCAACAGTGGCCAATCTAGGTCATACGTACCTAGCAGTTTCCCCAAAAGACACAGGTTCTGCAGTGCTTGTACTAGGTCAAGCATTGATATCCTGGGTCCCTTTTTAATAGTGGTTTATGGACCTTTCCTCCAGGAACTTGTCCAAACCTTTTTTAAACCCAGCTATACTAACAGCCCTTACTACATCCTCCGGTAACAGATTCCAGAGTTTGATTACACATTGAGTGAAGAAATATTTTCTCTTATTTGTCTTAAATAGTTTACCCTGTAGCTTCATTACATGTCCCCTAGTCCTTCTATATTCTGATAGCGTAAACAATTGATCCACGTTTATCCGTTCCACTCCATTCATTAATTTATAGACCTCTATCATATCTCCCCTCAGCCGTCTCTTTACCAGGTTAAAGAGCCCTAACCTTTTTAGCCTCTCTTCATAGGAGTAGCCTTCCATCCCCTTCACCAATTTGGTGGCTCTTCTCTGTACTTTTTCTAATAACTCTATGTCCTTTTTAAGATACGGTGACCAGAATTGCACACAATATTCAAGGTGCGGTCGTACCATGGAGCGATACAGAGGCATTATAATATCCTTTGTTTTATTCTCCATCCCTTTCCTTATGATACCTAGCATTCTATTTGCTTTCTTGGCCGCCGCTGCACACTGGGCGGAGGGTTTTAACATGTTATCCACGATGACTCCTAAATCTTTTTCCTGGGTGGTGGTTTCTAATGTGGAGCCTTGCATCGTGTAACTATAGTGTGGGTTGTTCTTTCCTAGGTGCATAACTTTGCACTTGTCCACATTAAATTTCATCTGCCATTTGGATGCCCAGTCTTCCAATTTATCCAGATCCTCCTGCAGTTTTCCACAATCCTCTTGGGTTTTGACAACTTTAAACAGTTTTGTGTCATCTGCAAATTTGATAACCCCACTAGTTATTCCTTTTTCCAGGTCATTTATGAATATGTCAAAAAGTAGGGGACCCAATACAGATCCCTGGGGTACTCCACTATTCACCTTTTTCCATTGGGAATATTGGCCATTTAGCCCTACCCTCTGCTTTCTATCTTTTAAACCAGTTCCCGATCCACAATAGTACACTGCCTCCTATCCCATGACTTTTTAGCTTTGCCAAAAGTCTCTGATGGGGGACCTTGTCAAAAGCTTTCTGAAAGTCCAGATACACTATATCAACCGACTCACCTTTGTCTACCTGTTTATGCACACCTTCAAAAAAACAGATCAGATTAGTAAGACAAGATCTTCCTTGTCTAAAGCCATGTTGGCTGTCTCCCATTAGGCCATGACTATCTACATGCTGTGTAATTTTGTTCTTTATGATGGTTTCTACCATTTTCCCTGGTACTGACGTCAGGCTCACCGGTCTGTAATTTCCCGGGTCACCCCTGGAACCCTTTTTAAAAATTGGTGTTACGTTGGCGACCCTCCAATCTTCAGGTATTACAGATGATTTTAATGAAAGTTCACAGATTACCAATAGCAGGTCTGCAATCTCATATTTCAGTTCTTTCAACACTCTGGGATGTATACCATCCGGTCCAGGTGGATTTGTTACTATTCAGTTTATCAAATAGTTGTAATATATCTTCCCGCTGTAGCGATATTTCTCTCAATTCCTCTGCAGTATCACCTTTAAATACCACTTCAGTCTTGGGTAACATCCCTACATCTTCCTCAGTAAAGACCGAAGCAAAGAATTCATTCAGTCTCTCTGCTATAGCCTTGTCCCCACTTACTGCCCCTTTTACCCCTCTATCATCTAATGGTCCAATTGACTCTCTCACAGGCCTTTTGCTACGAATGTACTTGAAAAAGTCTTTATTTCGTGTTTTTGCTTCCGTAGCAAGTTTCTTCTCAAATTCCCGCTTTGCCTGCCTTATCAATGCTTTGCATTTAACTTGCCAGTGCTTGTGTTGTTTCCAGTTTTCATCATTTGGCTCTTTTTTCCATGTCCTGAAGGTTGCTCTTTTGGCAGCAACAGCCTCTCGGACCTCACCTTTAAACCATGCTGGCAGTTTTTTGGACTTTCTTCCACTTTTCTTAATGCGTGGAATACAGCTGGTCTGGGCTTCGAGGATAGTATTTTTAAATAACACCCAAGCTTGCTGTAAGTCTTTAACCTTTGGAACCGCTCCTTTTAGTTTTTTCCGAACTATATTCCTCATTCTATCATAGTCTCCCTTTTGAAAGTTAAAAGGTAGTACTGTGGATTCCTTTACTATCTGTCCTCCACTGATTAAATCAAACATGATCATACTATGATCACTATTGCCAAGTGGTCCCAACACCCTTATTTCTTGCACCAGATCTGGCGTTCCACTAAGGACTAGGTCCAGTATGGCTTCCCCTCTGGTCGGTTCATGAATCAGCTGCTCCAAGAAGCAGTCATTTATTTCATCTAGAAACTTTATCTCTTTAGCTTGTCCTGCTGTGAGACTGTCCCAGTCAATACTGGGGTAATTGAAATCACCCATTATTACTACTCTGTTGTGGCTTTTGTTAGCTTCCTTGATTTCTTTGAGCATTTCATCATCCATTTGTTCATTCTGGCCAGGCGGTCGATAGTATACTCCCACTGCCTTCACCTTCCCTTTCATAAATGGAATTTCAATCCATAGAGATTCTACAGCAAATTGTGTTCCCTGCAAAACTTTAATCCTTTCTGACTCAATGCCCTCTTTAACATAGAGCGCAACCCCTCCACCAATTTGTTCAGCTCTATCATTACGATATAGTTTGTATCCAGGTATCACAGTGTCCCACTGGTTATCCTCCTTCCACCATGTCTCTGAGAGTGCAATCATATCTAACCTCTCATTTAGTGCTATATATTCTAATTCTCCCATCTTATTGTTTAGACTTCTAGCATTGGCATATGAGCATTTTAGTGACTGTATTTTATTAATTTTATTAATATTAATCTGGCTATTGGTAGGCATGGGTAATTGGGAATCTTTATGCTCTGTCTGCTCCTTACTCAAGGGCATTTGGGCTACTATACTCCCTTTTGGAACCTCACTGTTTTTGGTAGTATCCTTCAAGGATACCTTTGTCCGAACCATGCGCTCCTGGGTGACTGTCGGCTTTCCCCTATTTTCTAGTTTAAAAGCTTCTCTATCTCTTTTTTAAAGGTTAATGCCAGCAGTCTGGTCCCATCCTGATTAAGGTGAAGCCCATCCCTTCGGAAGAGCCCCCCCTTTCCCCAGAATGTTCCCCAGTTCCTAACAAATCCAAAACCCTCATCCTTGCACCATTGTCTCATCCACGCATTGAGACTCCGGAGCTCTGCCTGTCTTTTGGGTCCTGCACGTGGAACAGGAAGCATTTCGGAGAACGCTATCCTGGAAGTTCTGGATTTCAACTTCCTACCTAAAAGCTTAAATTTAGCCTCCAGAACTTCCCTACCACATTTTCCTATGTCATTGGTACCAACATGTACCAAGACAGCAGACTCCCCCCCAGCACTATCTATGATCCTATCTAGGCGGTGTGTGAGATCTGCTACCTTCGCACCAGGCAGGCATGTTACCAGGCGATCCTCACGTCCACCAGCCACCCAGCTATCTACATTCCTAATGATTGAATCACCAACTATAACAGCTGTCCTGACCCTCCCCTCATGGGGACATGGCCCTGGAGAAACGTCCTCGGTGCGAGAGGGTTTTACATCACCTGGAGGACAGGTCCTAGTTACAGGATCACTTCCTGCCACACCAGGGTGATGCTCTCCTGTCACGCGACCTCTCTCCTCCATGGCAACAGGGATGCTGCCAGACTGGAGGTGGGACTTCAGGACTATATCCCTGTAGGTCTCGTCCATGTACTTCTCTGTCTTTCTTATGTCTTCCAGGTCTGCTACTCTAGCCTCTAGAGAACGGACTCGTTCCCTGAGAGCAAAGAGCTCCCTGCACTTAGTGCATATGTAGGACCTCTCACCAACTGGGAGAAAATCATACATGTGACACTCAATGCAAAAGACTGGAGAACCCCCATCTCGTTGCTGGACCTCTGTCTGCATCTTAGTTTAAAGCTTGTGTTTAGGTCTTTTAAATTCGGTATATAATAAGGATTGGTGTAGATGCTTATACTAATAAAAGTGTATCTAATACCCCTAATACACCCTGTGTACCTGAAGCTTAATTAATCTCAGGTCCTCTGTGTATGACTGATTTGGATTAAGAGCTGCACCTGAGAGCAGCCCCTTTCCTCTAAGATGTGCAAGTACCTATAAAACTACAATTACCCCAGGGGTGGGTGGGTGCTGGGGAGGGAGGGAGGGAGATAAGTCCTATTAAAGAGGGCAGTTACAAGGTACCCTGTCAACCCTCAGCAGGGGGATGGGGGTACCACACAAAGCCCAGTTAGTTGAGAGAGGCAAGGTAAGTACAGCTGAGAAGGCTGAACTAGCACACCACTAAAACAAACAATAAATAATTAAACAAACAGTTAGACAAACAGTAAATAATTAAATAAACAGCTAGAACTCACAGTAAGATGTCCCAGGAGGCAAATATCCCCTCACTAGCAGAGCTCTGTAAAAGTACAGCCCCTCTCTGGTCAGAGAAAAGCAAACTAAAACAGACTATGCACACGTGGAGAAAACAGGAAGAAGGCTACACAATACCTCAGGGGGAGGGGGAGGAGTCACTCAGGCAGGCAAGGACAGGAAAAAAGTTTAACAAACAACACATGGTGGCCTTATAGATTTCTTGCACTGACACTGCGTGTAGGTTGGCCACTGATGTGGCCATAGCCTGCACGCAATGAGCAGTGATCCGGTGCTCCAGAGAGAGGCCACCTTGCTCATAAGTAAGGGCAATGCAGTCCGCCACCCAGGTGGACAGCGTTCGCTTGATCACAGGTAGCTCCAGAAGATGAAAAACTGAGGAGCTTTTTGATGGGCCGGAGGCCCCTTGTTCTTTTTGGGACAAGGAAACACCTTGAGTAGAACACCTTTCTCCAGAGGTTATGGAGTACAGGATTCCACCACCCTGTCCCCTGAGCAAGCCTGTGATTTCTGTGGTGTGCAAGGCCTGGTGGAGGAGAGGCTGTGGTGACTCTCCTAGGAAGAAGTCTTGAGGGTTTTGCTGCAGATGGAGGAAGAACCCCTCCTGCACCACCTGCAGAACCCACTGGTCTGTGGTGACGCTGGCCCATCTGTGGACAAAAGAGGCCAGCCAACCCCCTCTGGACTGAGGTGGGACTCCAGGGGGAGTGGAGGCCCAGCCCAGGGAGTCAAAAGCTTCCCCCCGGTTGAGTGGGAGCTGGTGTTTTGGGCGTGGGAGCCATGGACTTCCTAGGCTTGTGTCCCTGGCCTTTTGGCTGTAAGGCCTGATGAGGCTGCCCCGGGTAAGGCTGGTAGTGGCCAGCTTGGGAGTAGCCCTTCTTCCTTGGGAAAAAGGGCTTTTTCCCCAAGGAATTTTTTCCTTGGAAAGACCGAGGTCTTTTTGGACAGCCTCTGCCGGGTCACTACCTCAGCCTCAATTTCTGCAGCCTTATCAGACAACGGTTTCCCGAATAGGTTCTCCCCATTGCAGGGGACATCCAGGAGCTTTTTCTGTACCCACTGCTCGAGGTTTGAGGTCTGTAGCCATACCTGGCATTGGGCACCTATGCCGGTGGCCGCAACCCTGGCCACAGACTCAAACTCATCGTAGGTGGCCCGGGAGAGGAATTTGGAACAGTCCCGGTTGCCTGCTGCTAGGGACTGGAACCTTTGCAAAGGTTCCCTGGCAAGGTCCACTTAAGATACATACCAATGTACAATTCATATGCCTGTATTTGGCATCCAAGCATGGCGCCCTGGTAGCACTTGCACCCCATGGTGTCGAGGGCCCGGGCCTCCCTGCTGGGGGGAAACTGAAGAGTAGGTCTTTTGACTCTTCAGTTTTTGCATGGAGGACTCAACCACCATCAATTTGTGGGGGAGTTGTGGCTTATGAAACCCAGGGCTCCTTTGGATGCGATAGATGGCATCCAGGCACCAACTGACCACTGGCACTGAAGCTGGGGACTCCCACATCTGGAGGAGCAATCTCTCGAGGATGGGTGGAACTGGCATTGTGAGAGTCTCCTTAGGAGGGGACTCATATTGTAGGATCTCGAGCTCCTCTGTGCACGGATCCTCCTCAGACTCAGTCTGGATCAAAAGAGCCCAGGACATGTCACGAATAAAGTCGTGAAAGGCCACGTCCTCAGGCAGGGAGTGGCACTGAGGCTGTGGGAGAGACGGTCTCCGGGGAGGCCTCATCCTCAGTCTCCCAGTCGGTGCCCAAGGGCGTTGAGGAGTCAGCCCTGGGGGTGGCTCTGAGGAACCGGGGTTAGACTCCCGGAAACTTGCCGGAGAGGACCGGAACCCCGAGGAGCGTAATAGATAGCTCAATCGACAGTGAGGACTTACTCAAGGCCAGTGGCACTCGGTGCCCAGTTCGATGCCTGGAGGCTCCCCCGAGGTGGGGAGCCCGGTGTTGGGGCTGATGATGCTGGGGGGGCCCAACATCAACGCCCACTGCAAGGCCAAGATGGAGGAGAGACTCTGCTCCATGGCCGCCATGCGTGACTCGAGGCCCAATGGCTGTGCCGCACTCGGTGTGGACACCGAAGGCCTCGGGTCAGATGCTGGCATTCCGGAGAGTGCATCCTCAAGGAGGACTATAGATTCACGGGTCCTGGTGTGGTCTCCGCCGGCTAAGGACTCCTGTCTCAAGATTTGCTGAGAGCGCTGCTCAGAGTCGCCTGAGTCCCGTCGAGGAACCTTGCTAGGTTTGATCGGAAGCACCTCTTTCGGGACCTTCTTCTTTTTGGGAGGGTCCGGGGCCGCAGTGGAGGAGCTGCCGTCGCGAGACTCTGAGGACACCAGGACCTCTCTTGAAGGGCCTGCTTCAGACTTGGCGATGGGGAAGCCGGGGCAGAGTCAGACCTTGGGATAAGCTTCCCCTGCAGCTCAGACCGCTTCCTGTTAGTTTTAGGGGTCATAGCCTGGCACCTGTCTCAGGTGGAACTATTGTGGTCTGGGCCCAGGAAATGGATGCAGTAGTTGTCAGTTACTGAGATAGTCTGACTGCAGTGGTCACATTTCTTGAACCCACCGGCAGTCATGGTGGGAGCACACCTGGCCAGGGTCGAGGACCTCCGGGCAAAAAATGGCATGAAGGCCGGTCGAGGTGGAACCTCGAGGAAACACGATAAAAAGGTAGCTGAGATTGGCACCGGAGGTGCCGCCTCAAGACAGGAAGGGAACCGGTATGCAAACAGGACAAAGGAAAGAAATTAAAGAACTTTTTCCAGGAGAGTAGAGAACCACGTCCATAGGGCTCCGCGGAAAAAATGAGACTGAGCAAGATGGCATCCTTGGGTGGGAAGGGGACCACGCATGTGTGGTAGCATTCCCAAAGGCTTTCTGTGAAAGCTGGGGAAATGCTCCGAGCGGAGCTCCATCGGTGCCAACATCACCCATATGTGAAGACTAATTTCCTGCTTGTTCCTGGAGAATGAGTATACTGCTTTGGTGGGAGGAGCGCAGGCTCCTGGTAGTGTGACATCACCAAAAGGAAGCATGCTCAGTCTCCATCTGCTGGAAGAGTTTCACAATGCAGGAGTCTGGACTGGACTGGAGGGATGCTATAGAATGGGGATTGCTATTGCAAATCCTGATAAAATCATTTTCCCCCTAAGAAAATACCACACAAGAATTAAATACAAACTATATGAGTGCATGTGTGTGTGTGCCCCAAAAACGTGTGTGTTTTGTGTCTTATCCACATCAAAAGAGGGGTTCAAGTGGATCCTGACAGAGGCATTTTGCATAGCCATAGACATATGCTGACAAGCATGCGTTTTTGTTCAGAAAAAGTAACTTCATTAATTCTACATAAAAGGATCTCAGAATATTAGAATTTACCAGTACATTTTTCCTACTAAAAAAGGTGTGGGTACTCATATGTAGGGCTCTTTCATTTATATATGAGGACTATGGGTGAATTTTAGTAAGCAGTGACAAAGGTGTTGGTATTCAGTACCTCCAAGTAACCCTGTTAAAAAAATCCCTGGAATTTACCCAGATTTACCATGGGAGACTCAAAATCATAGGAAATTTTTTTATTTTTAAATCTAAAGCTATAGAGATGTGTGCATTGTTTCTTTTTCAATACCCTTGTAAGTGCAAGTTCATCTATCAGGGAAAGGGTTATCTCTTCTCTGAACCTGAACAATTGTTGGATTTTTTTGTCTGCCCATTCGAATGAATCAGTGATGAATAAGAGCGATTTTGTCCTTGGAAACAATTTTGTTTGTGTGGGTTAGGTTGATGCAGTAGCAGCGCTTTTTGAGCTGCTGTTATTGTTACTAAGTTGCAAACTTTTCATTCTTGGTTCTCTTTACTGAAGTTTTGTATATGCTTTTTCTCATTGTATTATTTTGATCTATTTTGTTATGTGACATTTGGTGCAATAAAAAAATGCCTGACATATCACAAGGATATTAACCATTATGCTTTGCAGGATCATTCCTTCAAAAAGAATTAAATAAATTAATTATTTACAACAGATATTCTTGCTGTGAATCACCATTCCTAATAAGTTAAAAAGGAAAGGACAAAAAACAAAAAAAAAGAGAAAGCTGAAAAAAAGACAACACAGTACTTTCTTGTTTTTTTGTAGGTGATTTGTCTGGATCCTTCTCATCCGGTTTGTTTTTTTCTGGAGACTTTGGCTTTACCATGGGTTTCTTCTCACTTAGAGCAGTCCTGTTAGAAAAAGGGGGATTATTAAGGAAACACATATATGGCAATGCACGAAAGTCAGCAAGTCAAATACTGCCACATACTAAGGAGCCGACTGTCTTAAAGCAGTCAAGAGACATAGTAAAGTTTGCTTTACTGCTATATCTTAGTATTTTTATAAGTCAGCTCATTTGACCAAATCACAACACATAAATACAGTTTGGGTAGAGCTGTACCAGAGGATATAAAAAAAGAATTCTACTACAGAGTCATGTAGCTTCATTTATGCAATTAGAGAGTATTCAATTTTTCAGTGCCACTTTATGAATATATAAAATAGCTCAAAATCCACCAAGAGCACTTTCACCTGCAAAACAATTAATATTCCTTTAATCAGGACTGTTGCAAGAGTATTTGGTGCCTTAGGCAGGCCTTTGGCCTTACTCCTCCCCCCACCGTAGTTTTTTATAATTATATTTTTAACTATTAAACTTCGCTTTATAAGTACAGTTGTGGTCAACATTATTGGCACCCTTGCATTTTAGGTATGTTGTGTACAATAACGAAAAATAATTGGAAAAATTACTACTGTATGTCATCATAATATTTTAATAGTATATTCAAAAGTACACAATAAAAAAAAGATTTCTGTGCAACTTAGACATAGTAATGTCAGAGAAAAAAAAACAAAAAATGACCTGGACAAGATTAATAGCAACAACAATGTGTGCCTTCGAGTCAGTGCTGACACTTGGTGACCCAGCAGCTGCTGGGTTTTCTTGGCAGTGTGACTGGAAGTAGATTGTCAGGCCTTTCTTCCAAGGCAATGAAGGGTTATGTGACTTGCCCAAGGTCACAAAGGAGTGCTAGTGGGAAATGAACCCTGGTCACTTGGTTACCAAGCCAGTGCTCTAACCAATAGGCTACTCCTCCACTCTTGGATTAATGGCACCCTTCAATAATATTTGGTTGCACAATCCTTGACAGTGATGACAGCCTCCAAATGTTTTTTGTAGCCATCTATAGGTTTGGTACATCTGTCTGCTGGTAGTTTCTCCCACTCTTCAACTGTGATTTGTTCCAGCTCATAAATGTTTCCATGATTCCTTTAACCAATGTCAGATTTTAGCTCTTTCCAAAGGTTTTCGATTGGATTGAGCTCAGGACTCAATGCTGGCCAGTTAAAACTGTTCATGTTTTCCTTTTTAACCATTCTTTTGTACTTCTGAATGTATGTTCTGGGTCATTATCCTGCTGGACCCAGACCTAGCTTTCTGACACTAGGTAGCACGTTTCCCTCCAAAACACTTTGGTAGTCCTCCGACTTCATGATTCCTTTAATATGTTCCAGACCTCCAGTTCCTGAGGCAGCAAAATAGCCCCACAAAATTAAGGAATCTCAACCATATTTAATTGTAGGAAGGGTGCTTTTCCTTATAAGCTTCATTTCTTTGCCTATAAATTTATCACTGGTCTGGACACAGTGCAAATTTGCCACCGAAGTCGCCATGGCCCTGACACGGTGTGCCGTGACATGGCCTTCAAGCCTCCTGCTCGTAGGCGAGGGCGATACAGTCTGCCACCAAGTTGACAGTGTACGCTTGGTCACCGCCTCCCCCAGCCAACTGGGGTCGTAAGACATGAAAAGCTGAGAGGCTTTGCAGTGGCCCAGAGTGCGTTGGATGTACTGTAGAAGGACAAGGCCCTCTTAAAGTCCAAGGTGTGGAGGACTGTCTCTGCCCGATTGGAAGGAGATCTTGGAAAGAAGATAGGGAGCACCACTCCCTGGTTGAGATGGAAGGGTTACACCACCTTCGGCAGGAATTTGGAGTGCATGCAAAGCACCACTGTTCTTGTAGAACCTGGTATAGGGCGTCTCCGCCACCAAGGCCTGAAGCTCGCTAACTCTGCGAGTAGAGGTGAGCGTGACAGAAAGCCACCTTCCAAGAGAGATAGTGGAGGTGGCAGGTAGCCAGAGGTTTGAAGGGCGGCTGAGTGAGCTGCACTAACACCACACTGAGGTCCCATTCAGTTGCCGGAGGGGAATCCGGGGGCTTCGATAAGAGTAGGCCCTGAAGGAAGCAGGTCACCAATGGATGGGCCGAGAGAGACTTACCATCCACCAGATGGTGGTGTGCCGCCAGGGCACTAATGTGCACTCGGATGGAGTTAGACTTGAGCCCGGACTGGGAGAGGTGGAGAAAGTACTGTAGCACCAGAGTCACCGGGTAGGATAAGGGGTCAGACCCGTATTTGGCACACCAAACAGAGAAACTATGCCACTTGAGGGCGTACGCCTTCCTAGTAGAGACCTTGCGAGAGGCCAGAAGAATATCTTCCACCTCAGCCGGAAGGCTGAAAGGGGCCAGAGTCACCCTTTCAGCAGCCAGGCTGTCAGCGACAGGGTCCACAGTTTGGGATGCAGGAGAGCACCCACCTCCTGAGATAGGAGTCCCAGGGCAGTCCCCAAGGGCATGGGGGTCTCCACCGTCAACTGCAGAAGCAGCGGGAACCACGGTTGGCTGGGCCACTGAGGGGCTATCAGGATGAGCGAAGCCCTGTTCCGTAGGGTCCTGAACAAGGTCTTGGTGATCAGTGGCATAGAAGGGAAGGCGTACAAGAGGCTTTCCGCCCATGAGACCAGGAACGTGTCTGCACCCACCCAGGATGGGTGGTGCTGCCGGGAGCAGAAGCGGGGCAACCGAAAGATGTCCGGGCTGGTGAACAGGTCCATCACGGCTACCCCACAGAGCTGGAAAAGCCGATTGGCTACCCTGGGGTTCAGCTGCCACTCATGCGGCTGGAGGACTCTGCTGAGCCTGTCGGCCAGCAGGTTGTCTTGACATGGCAGGTACACTGCCAGCAGGAGGATAACCCGTTGGAATGCATACGAGCAGAGGACCAGTGCCACCTGGAAAAGGGTAGAAGATCACGTGCCCCCTTATTTGTTCACGTAGAACATCGCCAACTGGTTGTCCATCTGGACCAGCACCGGCTGGTGACGCAGGTGGTGACAAAACACCCTCAGGAATAGGTGTATGGCTCGGAGCTCCAGAAGGTTGATCTGCTGAGTGCTCTCGTTTGGTGACCAGTTACCCTGAGTGTGGAGATCTCCGCAGTGGGCTCCCCAGCCGAGTAGGGAGGCATCCGTGGTGAGGATCCTTGAGAGGCTTGGGGCCTCAAAAAGGCATACCCGCCTCGATATGCTGGGGAGACTGCCATCAGACCAGAGATTCCGCCAGTTGGCGGGTCATAGAAACTCTGTCTTGAAGGTGGCCCATGGCCTAAGACCACTGGTCCCAGAGACACCACTGTGCCACCCTCATGTGGAGGCGAGCATCTGGGGTGATGTGTTCCGGGAGGCCACGTGTCCGAGGAGGCGTAGAAGAAACCGAGTGGACAACAAGGGATGGTACTATATGTCCCGTGCCAGAGTCCTGAGACAGTTGGCACGGTTCCTGGGCAAGAAGGCCTTCGACTGGAGAGTGTCAATCTTTGCCACAATGAACTCCAGACACTGTGTCAGGAGGAGGTGAGACTTGGGGTAGTTTATGACAAACCCCAAGTGCTGCAGAACCTGGATGGTGCGCAAGGTGGCCTGCTGCACCTCTGAGGCCGTGCCTCCCTTTATGAGCCAGTCGTCCAGGTAGGGAAATACAAAGACCCCCTGGAGCTGGAGGAAGGTGGCCACGACTGCCAGGCATTTTGTGAAAACTCTTGGGGCCGAGGCTAGGCCGAAGGGGAGCACCCTGTACTGAAAGAGTAGTTACTCACCTGTAACAGGTGTTCTCCAGGAGCAGCAGGAAAGAGTCCTCACATATGGGTGTCATCGGCGCCGATGAAGCCCCAGCGGAGCATTTCCCCAGCTTTCTACGAAAGCCTTTGGGAATGCAGGCACGCATGCGCGGTTCCCTTCTCGCCTAAAGGTGCCATCTTACCTCAGTCAAATGACATAGCTAAGAACAGCACACAAAAATGAAAAAATAAACTATGTACAACTGCAACTCCAAGGGGAGGAGGGAGGGTTGTGAGGACTGATTCCTGCTGCTCCTGGAGAACACCTGTTACAGGTGAGTAACTACTCTTTCTCCAGGACCAAGCAGGAAGTCAGTCCTCACATATGGGTGACTCCCTAGCTCTGGGCTACTGAGGAACCCAGGCTGAACAAGAGAACTCCCTCTAGTCTCAGCAGCAAAGAAAGGCTTTTCAAGGACACAACCTCCACCGGTAGCCCAATAAAGGGCAGGAGGGCAGGAGTTGCCTAAACCTCAAAGAGATTCCGGAGTACTGCCTGGCCAAAAGCACTGTCCCTATGGGACTCCCTCTCCAGGCAGTAATGGGCTGCAAAAGTCTGGCTTGAAGACCAAGTTGCAGCCCTGCAGGTGTCTACCAAGGGCACAGAGCGGAGATGAGCCACTGAGGAAGCCATAGCCCTGACAAGATAGGCCGTGATCCTAACCTGCAAAGGAAGGTCAGCCGCATTGTAAGCCCAGGTGATACAGTCAGCCACCCAGATGGACAAGGTACGCTTGGACACAGCTAACCCCAACTTATTGGGGTCAAAGGATACGAAGAGCTGAGTAGCCCTTCTATGCCCTTGCGTACGGTCAAGGTAGAAGGATAAGGCCCTCCTACAGTCCAGGGTATGCAGGACTGCTTCAGCCTGGCTAGCATGAGGCCTAGGGAAGAATGTTGGAAGAACCAACTCCTGATTGAGGTGGAAAGAGGAGACAACCTTAGGGAGGAACTTTGGATGAGTCCTGAGGACTACCCTGTTCCTGTAAATCCTGGTGTAAGGCCTGTCACAGATCAGGGCTTGAAGCTCACTTACTCGCCTAGCTGAGGTAAGGGCTATTAGGAAGAGTGTCTTCCAGGAGAGGAAGCGTAGTGGACAAGTAGCCATCGGCTCAAAAGGTGGGCGAGTCAGCTGCTGCAAGACCAGATTCAGCTCCCACTCAGGGGCAGGAGGACGGATGGGAGGCTTGAGCAAAAGCAAGCCCCTGAGAAAGCGGGACATCAAGGGGTGACCAGATAGAGACTGCACCTCTACCAATGAGTGGTGAGCTGCTAGAGCTGAGAGGTGGACCCGAACAGAATTGGACTTAAGACCCTGATTGGATGTGCAGTAAATACTGAAGCACCACTGGCACAGTACAGGAGAAAGGATCCTCTGTACGTAGGTGACACCACACAGAAAACCTCTTCCACTTGAGAGCATAGGTTTTCCTCGTGGACTGTTTCCTAGAGGCTAGGACAACCTCCTCAACTTCCTGAGGTAGGCCCCAGGGAGCCAAAACTACCCTTGCAGCCTCCAGGCCATCAAATTGAGAGACTTGAGATTGGGGTGCAGAAGGGAACCCTGGTCTTGTGTGAGAAGGTCGGGTTGCAACCCCAGAGGTAGTGGAGGATCCACCGCCAGTTGAAGCAGAAGAGGAAACCAAGGCTGTCTCAGCCACCTGGGAGCGACCAGCAGGACCGAGGCTTTGTCCTGAAGAATCTTGAACAGGGTTCGGGCCACCAAGTGCGTGGGACGAAACGCATAGAGGCGGCCCTGAGACCAAGATATCAGAAAAGCATCCGCTGCTATCCGCAGAGGATGTGGTTGCCTGGAGCAGAACTTTGGCAGTTGCTTGTTCAGTGGGCTGGCAAAAAGATCCATCAAAGGAAGACCCCATTTGAGAAAGATCTTCTGAACTACCGAAGGATGCAGCTGCCACTCGTGGGGCTGCAGAATCCTGCTTAACCTGTCTGCCAGGTAGTTGTCCTGGCCTGGAAGGTACACAGCCTTGAGGAGCATGTTGTGCTTGAGGGCAAAAGAACACAGGTCCTGGGCCTCCCGACAAAGGATCCTGAACCCGGTTCCGCCCTGTTTGTTCACATAAAACATGGCAACTTGGTTGTCTGTCTGGATCAGGACAGACTGGTGAGTCAGGGTAGGAGTGAAAGCTTTGAGTGCTAAGCGAATAGCTCTGAGTTCGAGGAGATTGATCTGCTGTGCAGCTTCCCAGGGAGACCAGAGTCCCTGGGTGCACTTGCCCAGACAATGCGCTCCCCAGCCTTGCAGGGCGGCATCTGTGGTTAGCACCACTGTGTAACCTGGAATCTGAAAGGGCACCCCTTTCAGCAGATTGGGTGGGTGTAGCCACCAGTTGAGGGAGTGCAGAAATGGTCTGGACACCCTTATCCTGTCTCTGAGGCTGCCTGTGGCCTGTGACCACTGAGTTCGAAGACACCATTGTGCAGGCCTCATATGGAGCCTGGCATTGGGGGTCACATGCACTGTCGAAGCCATGTGGCCTAGAAGTCTCAGGCAGAATCTGGCGGAGACCAGGGACCTGCTGAGAAACTGACTTGCCAAGGCCATCAACCTTTGGGCTCTGTTTCCTGGCAAGAATGCCTTTGCCAGGAGAGAGTCCAACCTTGCCCCTATGAACTCCAAGTTCTGGGAAGGGAGCAAAGTGGACTTTGCGAAGTTTATGACAAACCCCAGTTGTTGTAGAAGAGCAATGGTCCTGAGGGTGGCTTGATTGGCCTCCTGACCTGTCTGACCCCTGATGAGCCAGTCGTCCAGATAGGGGAAGACAAAGATGACCAGATTTCTCAGGTAGGCCGCCACCACTGCTAAGCACTTTGTAAAGACTCTGGGGGTGGAGGTGAGGCCGAAAGGCAGCACCCTGTATTGATAATGGTTTCCTCCCACGATGAACCTTAGGTACTTTCTGTGGTCTGGATGAATGAGGATGTGAGGGTACGCATCCTTTAGATCTAAGGAGCATAGCCAATCTCCCTGCTGTAGGTAGGGCAGGAGGGTTCCAAGAGTAAGCATCTTTAACTTTTCTTTCACTAGGAACTTGTTGAGGTTCCTGAGGTCCAGAATGGGACGGAGGCCACCGGTCCTTTTGGGCACCAGGAAATACCTGGAGTAGAATCCGTGACCTTGCAAGAGGGGAGGCACAGGCTCCACCGCCCTGTCCACCAACAGACCCTGATGCTCCTGATGGAGAAGGTCTGTGTGCAGAGGAGGCCTTGGAGGCTCCCCTGGAAAGTATGGGGGTGGCAGTTGGTGGAAATGGAGGGCATAGCCCTTGTGGACTATCTCCAGCACCCAACTGTCCCCGGTGATAAGAGGCCACTGGTGGGCAAAGAGGACGAGATGACTTCCTGTGCAGGGTTGGGAGAGCAGTGGAGGAGAGGCTATGCTCAAGGAGTCAAAAAACCCCACCCTGCTGAGTGGTAGCAGGGGCCTGAGGCTTGGGGGTCCTCTGCCTACGGGGCCCATTACCCTGGCCCTTGGCTTGCTGACCCTGGGGGGCAGCTTGGGCAGCCTGATATTGTGGGTACTGTTTGTAGGCAGTGCCCTTCCTCGGGTAAAAGGGCTTTTTACCCGAGCCCTTCTTTTTATGAGAAGGGGCAGAGGTTTTTCTCGACTGCCTTGTCCGAGTGAGGTGCTCGGTCTCGAGCTGAGCGGCCTTCTCGGTCATGGGCTTGCCAAAAAGGTTTTCACCTCGGCAAGGGACATCGACCAACTTGTCCTGAACCCATGGCTCGAGGTCCGATGACTGCAGCCATGCCTGGCGTCGAGCTGCGATGCCGGCTGCCGCAACTCATGCCGAAGTCTCGAAGCCATCGTAGGCGGCGCGGGACATGAACTTCGAGCAGTCCCGAATCCCCGAGGACAAGGACTTAAATCTCTGCAAGGGTTCCCCGGAGAGACCAGCAGAGAACCCGGCCAACTCCTTGGCCAGATCCCGCAAATACATGCCCATGTACAGCTGGTAAGACTGGACACGGCAAGCAAGCATCGAGCCCTGAAAGCACTTTCTACCGACGCCATCGAGGTTTCGGGCCTCCCTGCCAGGAGGCACCGCGGAGTGCATCTTCTGACTCTTCAGACGATGCATGGACGATTCCACAACCATGGAATGGTGTTGTAGCTGTGCCTTCTGAAAGCCAGGGCTCTTCCGGAGCCGATAGATCGAATCGACTCGCTTGCTAAGAACCGGCGCCGAGGCCGGTGCCTCCCACATACGGAAGAGGAGCCGTTCCAGCATCGGAGGAAGCGGGACAGTAAAGGCCTCCTTTGGAGGAGAGTCATACTGCAGCGCCTCGAGCTCTTCAGCTCGAGGCTCTTCCTCGGGATCCGCCGGAATAGCCAAGGCAGTGGCCATATCCCGGATGAACTCCGAGAACCGGGTGTCCTCTGGGGGGGACCTACTCCGGGGCTCAGACTGCGTTGAGTCCGAAGGGACGCACCGAGTCTTAAAGGTATCAGGAGACTCCTCGTCCTCCGTCTCCCAAGCCGACTCGTCCGAGGAAGAGTCGGGGTCTGACCACGCGGGGCCCTGGAGCACCCGCCCCGACGCCGGAAGCACCGGCGTCGACGCCCTCGGTCCCGAACGAGAGGTCGAGGGAGACCGCGACCGAGGTCGACTCCGAGCCACGATGGACTCGAGTATCGGCTCGGTCTCCGGGGTCGACTTCGACGTCGATGTCCTGGTGGTCGGGGCAGATGCGCCAGACAGGCTGTCCATCAGTGCCCGCTGCTGCTCCATGAAGGCAGACATTCTGCTCTCTAAGGCTGTCATCCTGAGACTCAGCTCGGGAGATGCAGCAGCCACCGACTCGGGCCCCGGAGGCACTGGGCCCGACGTCGGCTCCCTGGGAGGAGAGTCCATGAGGACTACGGGGCTTACGTGTCCAGCAGACTCCGGCTCCACACGAGGAACTTTGGCAGGCTTCTCCGGTTCCACAGGCCCGGGGCGACAGTCAGGGGTCTTAGACCTGGCCCTCGAGGAGCCAGGGACTTCCTTCTCCGACGCCCTCACGAGCCGTTTCTTCCTCTTGCGTTCCCGGTCGGGGGACCCCCTGTCCGAGGAGCTTCGACGGCGCTCGGGATCGGAATCCTGAGACGTCGAGGCCTCAGACGAGGTCCGGGCCCGGCCGGAGGCTGAGTCCGAGAAAAGCCTTTCCTTTAGCTGCTGGCGACTTCGTAGTGCCTTGGAAGACATTTTTCCACAGGCCCCGCACGACTTAGGATCGTGGTCGGGGCCGAGGCACCGAAGGCAGCAGTCGTGTGTGTCGGTGAGAGACATTAGTTTCTTACACCGATCACACTTCTTAAAACCACTTGAAGGCACTGGGGAAAAAAGAGTCCCCGCGAGGTCAAAGGACTGGCCTTCCAGGGAAAAAGAGAAAAAAGGGTGCGAACGCCAGCCACGAAGGGCAAAAACCAAAAAAGAAGAATCGGGCTCGATACCGGTGTACCGAACCCGGCGGGAGGGGAACCGGCGTCGAACCGGTAGAAAAAGAGCAAAAAATCACTGAAAAATCTAATTTTAACCGGGAAAACTGGACACACTGGAGACTGAGTTAAGATGGCACCTTTAGCCGGGAAGGGAACCGCGCATGCGTGCCTGCATTCCCAAAGGCTTTCATAGAAAGCTGGGGAAATGCTCCGCTGGGGCTTCATCTGCGCCGATGACACCCATATGTGAGGACTGACTTTCTGCTTGGTCCTGGAGAAAATGCCTGTCCCCCAACTACGAACCACAGGTACTGCCTGTGGTTGGGGTGGATGAGGATGTGGGTTTAAGCATCCTTTAGGTATAAGGGGCATAGCCAGTCTCCCTGCTGGAGGTAGGGCAGCAATGTTCCAAGGGAGAGCATTTTGAACTTCTCCCTCACCAGGAATTTGTTGAGGCTGCGCAGGTCGAGGATGGGCCTTAGGCCCCTGTCCTTTTTGGCACGAGGAAATACCTGTAGTAGAACCCCTTGCCCTTGAGATGGTGGGGCACAGGTTCCACCGCTTTGTCCTCCAGAAGACCTAAGACCTGCCATCTCCTTCAGAAGGTGGCCCTGGTGGAGGGGAGACCTGAGGGACTCTCCCGAGAAATAAGGGGGAGTTGTCTGAGTCAGGTGGAGGAGGTAACCCTCCCTGAGTACCCTTAGCACCCAGGAATTAGTGGTGATATTCACCCACCTCTGGGTATAGAGGGCCAGATGTCCCCCTGTGGACTGCTGAACTCCTTGGGGTAGATAGGCTATGCTCAAGGAGTCAAAAGCTCCCACCTGGCTGGGCCGGAACCGGTGCCTGGGGCTTTGGAGCCTTCTGCTTACATGGGCCATGCCCATGTCCCTTGGCCTGCTGACCCTTTTGGGGAGCTGGGGAGGTTTGGTAAGGTGGGTAGTTTCTGTAAGCAGCTCCCTTCTTCGGGTAGGAGGACTTTTTACCCAAGCCCTTCCATCAGGGAGGAGCAACAGTCTTTTTGGAAAGCCTGGTCCTCGTCATGAGCTTGGTCTCCAGCTCGGCAGCCTTGTCGGTCATGGGTTTGCTAAACAGGTTCTCTCCTTTGCAGGGGACATCGACCACAAGCTTGGCGGCGTGAACCAATGCCAGCTGCCGCTACTCGAGCCACCAACTCAAACCTGTCATAGGCCACTCGAGACAAGAATTTGGAGCATTCACACACAGCTTTGGTCAGGTTCTTGAACCACTGCAGGGATTCCTCGGAGAGACCAGCTGAGAACCCGGCAAGTTCCTTCGTCAGATCTCTCAGGTACATGCCCATGTACAGCTGGTAGGCCTGGATGCGGCTGATGAGCATTGAGCCCTGGTAGCACTTTTTGCCGAGGGCGTCCAGGGTACGGGCCTCCCTGCCAGGGGGCACAGACGAGTGCATCTTCTGGCTTTTCAGCCGATGCATAGCCGATTCCACCACAGTGGAGTTATGTGGCAGCTGTGACTTTTGGAAGCCTGGGCTCTGGTGGACTTGATACATCGAGTCAAACCTTTGGCTCACCACCGGCACCAAAGCCAGTGTCTCCCACATTTGGAGCATCAGGCCTTCCAAGATGGGAGGGATGGGCACCGTGAGCGATTCCCACAGAGGGGCCTCGTACTGGAGGATTTCCAAATCATCCACCCGAGGATCCTCCTCCTACTGTCGGGAATGCCAGGGCCTTGGACATATCCTTGACAAAATCAAGGAAGCCCATATCCTCGGAAAAAGACTGTTGTCGAGGTTCCGAGATGGGAGAGTCAGATGGGATATCACGGTGGCGATGGGTATCAAGGGACTCTTCATCCTCTGTTTCCCACTCGGAATAGTCTGTAGGAGGGCTGCTCCCAAGGCCCGTGGCCGGTGCCCGGCAGATTTGCCAGAGATGACCGCGGTCCCATCAAGCGGGACTCGGATCGTGACATCAGCCGAGGATCGAGGCCAAAGGACCTCAAGGATCAGCTCGGCCTCTGGGGACATCTTAGATGTTGAGGGTCCGGTGGTTGGGGCGGATGAACCGGTCATGCCGGACAACAGCGCCCGCTGCTGGTCCATGAAGGCAGACAAACTGCGCTCCAGAGCCGCCATTGTGGACTCCAGACCAGAAGGCTCCACAACCTTTGGCATGGGCACTGAGGGACTCGGGCCTGACACTGGCTCCCCCAAAGGGGAATCCTTGATGAGGACAGAGTCTGGGTGCCGAGGCTGGTCCGCAGTATTCTGGGGGACCTTTGTAGGCCGCTCCTTCTCCGACGCCTCAGATGGGCATCTTGGAATGAGGGACCGGGCTCGGGGGGAGAGCACCCTTGTGGTCTGAGCTGTCCAGGGACGCCGCCTTCAAGGATTTCTTCTTCTTCCTGGGTTCCCTCGACAAAGACCCCCTTTCTGAAGACCCACAACGAGGCTCGGCTTCGGATGGTTCCACCTAAGATGTCCTTCAGAGGCACCGTGGGCTCGGGGCAGCGGAGACAGTAGTCATGTGTGTTGGTCAAGGACATAATTTTGAAGCACCGATCACACTTCTTAAAGCCATGGATAGCCATGGGGGAAAAAAGTACCCCTGCGAGGTCGAAGACTCTCTGGGTTGCCAGCGGGAGAAAAAAGGCACTAATACACCAGGAAAAGAAAAGAATGAACACTACAAAAATGGACCGAAGTTGATGCCGAGGCAACGAGGTCGGCAGGCGGGAAGAGTACCGGTGTGATATCGGAGGCACGTGTGAAACTCTGAGAGAAAAAAAAAACAATTTTTTTCCAGGGACAAGCCAGACAAACGTCTGAGGGGCTCCATGGAAAAAAGGAGACTGATCAAGATGGCACCCTTGGACGGGAAGGGGACCACGCATGCGTGGTGGCATCTCCCAAAGGCTTTCTTTGAAAGCTTGGGGGATGCTTCCACAAGGCTTCCGTCGATGCCGACGTCACCCATATGTGAGGACTGACTTCCTGCTTGTTCCCAGAGAATCCCAAGATCTTTGGAGATGGCCTTGTATGCCTTTGAAGTTTGATATTTGTTGATGATGGCTTTTCTCCAGCAGCAATCTTCTTTTCATCATTGTGAAAATGAAACAGGGCATGAAACATTAGAGCCATCATTCACTGGATGACTCAAGTCATGTGACTGACAACTGACCACCAGTGCATCTAATTTTACTGCAGTGGGAATGTGGTTCTTCTGTTCAAACTGATTTGAATTGTTTATAAGGGTGCCAATAATCATGTCCTTATATTTAACCTAACTGTGATTTATCTCACTCAATATCTATATACAACAAAGAGATAAACTAAATATAGAATCAATAGGGCTGATTGAATGTATTTAATTTATGTCAGATTTTTGTCGGATCATTTGCCCTGAGGAGGAACCTGCCCTCTCTCGTAGCAAACCCTCCTTTTTTTCTCTTTTTAGAAGAGTGTACTCACCCTTTCATCCACCGAAGCAGAATTACAAAATAATCCTCAGTAAACGCAAGAGTGATATTTCAAACACGAGAATGATATTTCAAGCAAATTCAGTACTCAACTTAACTCAAGGTCCATGAGTCTCAGCCTGCCAGCACCAAGGTTCTCACCCACATTTCTTCCAAGGCAAACATCAGGCAAACAATATATTAGCCTAATGATGTAAAATGTCGTGGACCTCAAGATTCAGGGAGTCCTTTAAGTGCTTGGCGTCTTGTTTCTCGAGGTAATTCCCGATGTACACGGATATCCCATGAAGACGTATATATAAAATTGTACACAACGTTGTGTTGCAGACTGTGAAACTCCTGGTCCTTCTTCATGCACTTACGTCTAACTGCTACCCAATATCCTATTCTATTTTGAACTCAGCCTCGTTTCCTTTCCTGGAAAAAAACGGGCTATCATTGGCTGCCAGAGGAGTTCAATCTGTCAAGCTCCACCAATCTAAAGCAAGATTCAAACCAACAGGTGCTACTTGATTGTAAGTGGTAAATCCAAAATTGTTCTCTAAATTGTAACTTTTGCAAATGATCTCCCCCACGTTTATGTACAGGAATAAAATCTGTAATTCACTATCTAAGGTCCTGAAACGTGTGATCAAGCTCCTGGCAATGCTGGGCCACCGGAGCTGTTAGTACTTTGTTATTTATTTGAGATCTGTGCTCCAAAAGTCTTCTTTTCATAGGGCGGGATGTGTGGCCAACATAATTCTTATGGCAGGGACAAGATAATATGTATACCACATGACGTTGTGTACAATTTTATATATATGTCTTCATGGGATATCCGTGTACATCGGGAATTACCTCGAGAAATGAGAAGCCAAGCACTTAAAGGACTCCCTAAATCTTGAGGTTTTACATCATCAGGCTAATATATTGGATTATGGTGCCCAATGTTGAAGACACAGCACTGATGTTTGCCTTGGAAGAAATGTGGGCGAGAACCCTGGTGCTGGCAGGCTGAGACTCATGGACCTTGAGTTAAGTTGAGTACTGAATTTGCTTGAAATATCATTCTCGTATTTGAAATATCACTTTCGTGTTTACTGAGGATTATTTTGTAATTCTGCTTCGGTGGGTGAAAGGGTGAGTGCACTCTTTTAAAAAGAGAAAAAAAGGAGGGTTTGCTACAAGAGAGGGAAGGTTCCCCTTAGGGCAAATGATCAGATAAAAATCTGACATAAATTAAATATAGAATCAATAGGGCTGATTAAATGTATTTAATAATTATGTCCTGGCAACGTCCCCGTTTGTATACTATTTCCTTTTTTAATTGGTCTTGTTTTATTTGATTCTTTTGTGTGTCAAATATGTGTGTATATATAGTCCAAAGCCATTCCACTGGTCACTTTTTTTGTTGAGACATTGGACATTAAGGGGTTCAACTGCAAGGGTGCCAATAATGTTGACCACAAATGTATGTGTGCACCCACTCTCCCTGCAGGTAAAATGTGCCAATGGCTCAGAGTTTGTGGGCTGTCAGAGCTATTGTTTTCATTTGACTGCTGCTTTCTGCTGCCCCCTCAGAAGCTTTTGCCCTAGATGACTGCCTAGTCTTGTCTAATGCCTTGGCCAGCCCTGCCTTTTAATCTGCCATGAAAGTTGCCCTTTCACAGCTTCCAGTTAGGAAACTGCAGAGTTAGAAACATCAAAGCAGCTGACAAGACTACAATTTTTACCTATGTTCTGCTTCTTTGGTGGAGATTTCTTCCTTAGTGAATGAGTTAGTTCCAGGAGCTTTGAAAATTTCAGCAATATGCCCATTGTTTAAAGAAATATTAAGATGCAAAGGACATCACAAATTTTCATCATGGTCTTTGCCGCCTCTTGAGTAAAGTCATCAAGAAAGCAACACACAAACAGCCAGCTGATTTTATGGAGGACACAGGGGTATATGACCATTGGCAGCTAGGGTTCTGTAAAGGTCAGGATACTGAGAGGACATTTTAGGAATTGGTGATCTTCATGTGATGTTAGATGGAGGAAAGGATTGTCTGCCGGTGTCATTTTATTTAAAGTCAGCTTTATCTAGTATCATGGGCAGCTGCTTGATGGGTTAGCTGGGTTGGGAATATCTTGTAAAGTACTGAGATATTTTTCTTAAATTTTGGATGGGGTGTGCTCTATTTGTATGGAGCACTGTTGCTCTGAGACTTACACATCTGGGTATTATACTATCCCCACTGTTTAATTTATCTCTCACCCCTTTCTAGTTTAGATAAAAAAAATATTTTGACTATACAGGTGACATTCAGCTGTATTTTTCACTGAATGTCCAATGGATACAGGCAATAGAGAAAACTAAGAGAATGTTGCAGACAATCAGGCCGATGCAGAAAGCTAGCATGGGCTTTATGAGCCCATAACGCAACATTTAAGCACATTTTATGATCCTTTAAATGCAGAAAATAGACAAAGGCAGATGCAAAAACTAGCACCCAATTAATGCTATGTGTATTTTAAATCTATTTAAATGAATCCTAATTATTTAAATGTATTTTAATCAGCACGGCTGGTGTGCAAATCATGGCTACATCCGATGCAGAGACTGGTGTAGAGGATTTCGCAACCAGCCATAGTGCTAAAATCTTTTATACAGGGTCTGAGTACAGGTAAACCTTTAACGCATGCCCCTGCCAGTATTTTGATGGCACTGGGTGCTTTTCCCAATGCCTAGATCTTCTTCTCCTTAGATGATCAGGCATCTGGAAAAGCCCTGATGCCATCAAAATACTGGCGGGGGCCATGCCCGACAAAAACGAATCCCCAGCGGCCCCATCCCCCACCCGACAGGCATCGGGGATGATTGTAGCATTGGGAAAAGCCCCCAATGCCATCGGGGCAGGTAATCACCTGGTGGGCTTTCGGCCCTTGAACCCCTCACCCAAAATAAAAGTGAAATCACCCCCCAAGCAAAGTAAAATTTACTTGGTGGTCTAGCGGTCCTTGAACCTCCCCACCCAAAGTAAAAGTGAAATCACCCCCAAATAAAAATAAATAAAGTAAAAATTACCTGGTGGTCTAGTGGCCCCTAAATCCAAGTTCCCCTGTATCAAATAGGCGGGAGCGCTGCCTACTCAAGTCTAAGCCTGCGTGGTGCATCCTGGGATGCACCGCGCGGGGCCAGGAGCGCCATTGTACAAGATGGTGGACCACAGCGGGAACGCGTATTTGGTACAGAGGAATTTGGATTTAGGAGCCGCTAGACTATCAGTAATTTTTACTTTATTTGTTTTTACTTGGGGGGTGATTTTCTCTTACTTTGGGTTGGGGGGTTCAAGGGCCGCTAAACCACCAGGTAAATTTTACTTTATTTATTTATTTTTTAAATTGGGGGCGATTTCACTTTTACTTTGGGTTTTGGGGTAGGGGGTTCAAGGGCCACTAGACCACCAAGTAAATTTTACTTTATTTTTGCTTGGGGTGAATTCCACTTTTACTTTGGGTGGGGGTGGGGGGTTTCAGGGTTTGCTAGACCATTAGGTTATTTTCTTAGTGGGGGCAGGGGGTACAGGGTCCGCTAGACCACCAGGTAATTACTTTTTATCAGGGCACCGGCCCCTGGCAGTGTTTTGATGGCATAGGGGGCTTTTTGCAATGCCGCGATCATCCCCGATGCTATCAGAATACTGTTGGGGGGGGGGGGGGATCAGGGCCGCTGGGCCATCAGGTATTCTCTTTGTTGGGCACCGGTCCAAACAGTATTTTGATGGATCAGAGGCTATTCCCGATGCCATCAAAATATTGTGGGGGCTGATATGCAAATTAGCCAAGTGGTGCCTGGAGAGCATGTCAAACTAGCGTAGACTTCTTGTGCGCATGTGTTTGGTTTGCTCTCTCAGTTGAACGCTGCGGTGGCTCATTTGCATGTGCATGGTTACTGTGGTAGGCATTTGCATACCCTAATTTTCCTGAATCACATGTTAAAATGTGTGCGTTTTCAGGAATGTTAAAAAAAAAATAGATCCAGCGCAAGTCTAGCACCAGATTACTGCATCAGCCTGAATGGGAATACGGCTCCATGAGAATTATTTAGTTTTGAATTTGCAGAAAATGGAGATGATATAGTGAGACTGTGATGAATCATTAAGACCCAGATTTGTGCTTTTTGATTCTTTGGCAGTCTGGGTATCAGGAGCAACTACAGACAGTTCTGTCTTTTCATATCTATTTTCATAGGCTGTGTAGGCAATGTTTGTCCTACTTTGGCTTTCTAACTAGGGCAAGGCTTAGTTGATATACATGAGCTATTAGCAGTCCAGACCATGATTCATAGCCAACTGACTACTGTTATCAGGTACCTACGAAATATTTATCTTCCCTTCAACTGGCTTACAACTCAGCAGTCAGATTTGTCTCAGGTGTTCAATACAGAGATCATATTACACCAGTTTTAAGCAAGCTCCATTGGCTGTCAACAGCAGTGGAATACATTTAAGAGAATTGGTTTAATTTTCAAATGTCTTCATCGGGCTGCTCCAGAGTATTTTACTTGTCTGAGCATAACTATAAGGTAAGCTACAGGGAGACTCTGCACTCATCTCAGGTGGCACTTTTATTGGTGCTTTTGGTAAAAAAGTATTTGTACCTTTGGGGCTAGAGAGAGCTATTACCTGGAATTTTTTTGTTTTTTACCATTAGAAGAGAAACTTTGTGAGGAATTTTTGGAATTCCAGAAGGCAATAAAGGCTTGACTTTTTAGACATACATTTGGATATTAGATAAAAGGTGGGGGGGATACCGTGTTTATTACTAACATATCCTTATATAAGGGGTTTTCAGTTTTCTGTACTTCTCTATGAGTGTTAAGGGAAGTAGGCTCCATTAGTTCTGCATAACACTTGCTACAGAGGAATATATTACAAATCAGTGTTTCTCAGCTTCCATTTATTTCCAATATTAAGATCGTTTTCTCCATTTGCTACAAAAAAAGAAAGTTGAGTCTTCCATTCACTCTCCCTGTGTGCTATAGATCAGCAATTCCCACGAGAATAAATTGTTGAGGTAAATAAGCCATGACACTGACCTGACACTGTTAAGCACAGACTTCTCCTTAGCTGGGGGTTTACCAATAGGCCGCTTGGTGCTCACAACCTTCACAGGGTGCTGCTCTTTTCCTGCTTTGCTGTACTTGCTCTTATCAAATTTAGGCTTGGATACACCATATTTTCGTAAAATCTTCCAAATGAAATACAGGAAATTTACCATCTGTTAAGACTGCTTTAAAATATCAATAGTGTGGACTAGAAATGTTTTAATAAATAAATAAAACTCCTCCGTAAAATATTACCTGAGTAAGTTGATCTTCCAGAACTTTCTTTGGAGGGCGAACATTGGTAAAGAACACATGAAGGAGGTTTCCAGGGGTTTGTGAATTTATCTGTTCTTTGCTGAGATAAATATCAGACACTTTGATGGGCTTCGCAGATGTTAGACTTGGTATTTGTTCGGCATGGGCACAGCTTTTAAATATTTCTGTGAGAACGTCTCGAGCCCCTGGAACTAGCTTCTCACCTAGTTATATACGAAAAGTATAAACTATACTCCTGCTGGAATTCCATACATAATTCAAAATTTTGCACTTTTGTGTGATTTTTTCTATATTGTATTTTAAATTAAGTATCAGTCCAAACAATGCGCTTTCTTATTTTAACAAAGCATGCAGAATTTTGCATATTCAGATCTTTTGACACAAACGTTTGAGTTTTGCTTGCAGAATTCAAGCAGGAGTAAAACCGCTATGAAGTACAATATATCAGTAGAATAACAGAAATTTTTTTTTCCAAAATTCAAAATTTTGTTAAGATGTATTCATTCCAGGCAGAACATTTTCACCATATACTGGTATTATAAAGATCCATACCATATCATAATCAACATGAAACAGGGTATCTGAAAAGTTCTAAATTAAAAAGGAAATAACCATAGCTAGTTAGTGAGAGATTACCACCCAAGTCCTTAATATTCGTCAATTCTTAATAAATATTAGCCTTCCCAAGCTCTATGAAGAAGTTAGCATATATGCAATAATTAAATTTATTTTCCTGACTGTATTAAATATATTCCATGAACGGAAGCCTTATTTCAAAAAATGTATCATAGTAGGGTTGATGGCCTATTGGCAATGCTGTATGCTGCCATATGGAAAACTTCGGCTCAATTCCCAGACCCTGAATCTATCAAGCTGACAGCCAGAGATGGACCTCTCAGGCATCACAAACTGATAATACCAATCAGTGGCATATGCTCAAATTAAGAGGCCACATATGACAATTTGGTACAGGACAAATTCAGAAGATCCAGAAACATTTGCAAGTGGGCCCCTTTCTTCCTTGCCCTGCCCCCACCTCTAGTATTGTAGGTACTGTCTGGGCTGAATTTATATCACCTATACCAGTTGATGGGGTTCATGATATAACTAACAGATACTGCAGTCTGTGGCCAATTACTGAGGACTGAGGAGAATGAGGAATGAAGTGGGATCAAATCTCAAATAGCTGTGACTAATCATTTTTAGCATATTAACCTGAATTGTGCAAGATTCTGATATGTATATTACAGATACAGTTATTTTAACACTAGTGTGGGTTTTATCTCATTTGGAGCTATTACATTTTGTTTTTACTTTTAGTCATAAGAGATTTTCATATAAGAAAATTGCTCACCTGTAGCAGGTGTTCTTTGTGGACAACAATGATAAGTCCTCACATATGGATGACATTACTCATGGAGCACCGCATGGTAACCTCTCCCAACAACTTCTAGAAGCTTTTATATTGGTTCCTCCCTGCATTTGTGCAAATTCCTGTCTGCCACTGTGGTGTCTCATCTTTTCAGTCTGGTAACCAACTAATGCCAGAATACAACTCCAAGGGGATGTGGGAGGATTGTGCATGGAGAACACCTACTTCAGATGAGTAACTGTTTTCTCCATGAACAAGCAGGATAAGTACTCGCATATGGGATTACCCTAACTACTGCCTGCCTCGCAAACACAAAAGGGAAATGGAATGTCACAACTGGAGGATACCAGAGAAAAGAACATTTTTTTTTGCAACAGGCCATTAGGCAAACATACAGCAGCAGTTCACCACCTCCTCTCTGCCCGATTGGCATCCAGCACAGGGAGGGGATTGGAGACTCCTCCCGCTCCCTGCACCAAAGGCCAATCAGGCCAGAGCAATCAGGACTCAAATTCAGCTGCACCAAAGGGCGCGAAAACCAGCGGTCCACCACTTCCTCTCTGCTCGATCGGCATCCAGCACAGGGAGTGGATCGGAGACTCCTCCCGCTCCCTGCACCGAAGGCCAATCAGGCCAGAGCAATCAGGACTCAAATTTAGCTGTACCGAAGGGCGGGCGTGCGCCTGAGGGCCTCGCCAGAGGGCCCTTTGGCGTGTATCGTAGGTGCATCACACCCTCAACTCCATCACCATATCAAATAAAAACAGCACTATCAACTTGTTCTACAGGGCTCCATCCCCTTCCCCAGAGGACTTATCCACAATTATAGACATTGCCTGCAACCCCAAGAATCCTCGTGTGTCAAACTGGGTGCTGGGCGATTTCAACCTTCCAGCTCTCCAAGACACTCACTCCAAGGCCTTTATTGAGGCCCTTAAAGAGTTAGGATATACCCAATTGGTCAACGCCCCTACTCACGTAAAAGGAAACAAACTGGACCTGATCTTCGCTCCACAAGCTGTCCTCAACCCCATGCACAAGCTGAATCTATCCATCAGTCCAGTACCATGGTCCGACCATAACCTGAAAAGGTTCCAGATGCCATCACACCCCAACAAAAATAAAACCCAGGCCTCAAGTGAATCCACCACAGCACCATCAAAACGCTTCCGGCCATTCAACAAGGAGGAAATCCTGGACAGAGCCCAGCCTCTCCAGAACCTGCCGGCACAGAGCCTCGACGACATGATCTCCACGTGGAATGCAAGCCTGGATGCCGTAGTCCAACTACCACCCATCAAAAAGCCAGCAGGAAGAACAAAGAATGCCCCCTGGTACTCCCCCTAGCTACGGACGTCGCTTCTCCTGCTCAGAAAGCTCGAAAGATGCTGGGGTCGCTCACGATCAGCTGAGAACCACGAAACATACACTGCTCACTTGGGAAGACACCGTTCAGCAGTCACAAAGAGAATGAAGCAATCCCATGCAGAGATATTACAGCGCTCCCTAAATAAACCACACAAGCTCTTCAGCCTAATTAAGACCTTAACAAAGGAGCCCTCTCCCACGCAACCAAGCCTCCCTGACCCTCAGGAATATGCTGACTACCTACACGCCAAGAAAAGCCAGACCAGCATGTCCTCCTCGTACGGGGCACCCCACCCAACCCCTCCACCTACCTTGACACCGTCCACGAAGGACGTCAAGCACATCATCACCACCTTCTCTGCCCCAACTGAAAAAGGCATCCAAGACATCATCACCGCCATGAACACCACCACAGCGCCCAACAACCCTTGTCCAGCATTCTGGATAAAATCCCTGTGTGCTGAGCTCAGCCCTTTTCTATCCAAACTCATAGGACTATCATTCTTGACTGGGACTTTCCCCCGAAGCCTGAAGCAGATAGCCATCAGACCGCTACTAAAAAACAGCAAGTTAGACCCAGAAAAGATGGACTCCTACAGACCAATTTCAAGCATCCCACTCCTGGCAAAAATCATTGAGAAGGTCGTACAACGCCAACTTCACTACCACATTGAGACTAGCGCACCCCTCGACCCCTGCCAGCACGGATTCCGGGAATCACATGGGGTGGAAAAGCTGCTGATCACATTATTCAACACATTGACCATTGGCTTGGATAACATCAGACAAGGGTTTGCCCTGATCTTCTTGGACATTGCAGCAGCCTTTGACATGGTGTGCCACAAAATACTCCTGACACGTCTCAATAAGAAGGGCGTCCAGGGCACCGCGCTAACCTGGTGCATCGAACTTAACAGATAGATGGCAGCATGTTCGCACAGGCCCCTCCACCTCCTCACCTTTCCTGCAAGAGAAAGGCGTGCCACAGGGATCCTCGCTCTCAGACCTATTATTCAACGTATACATGCAGCCCATTTGCAACCTCATCTGCTCTTTCAATATTAATTGCCTAATCTACACCGACGACGTGTTACTATATATGCCTATCTCGACAGATCATCCAGACCTCTCACCTCTATCCACCTGCTTCAATGCTGTCACAGATTGGTTACACACGCAGAAACTCAGAATAAATTTAAAAAAAACAGAGGTCCTCTTTATCACCAGGAACCCAACTTTCACACCGCCCACCTCACTGAAGTTGCGGGACGCAGAGCTCCTCAGTAAGCCCATGGTTCGGTACCTAGGGGTCACGCTGGATCAACAACTCAATATGAAGGTCCAAATAAGCAACATGGTCACGGCGATCTATAACAAAATTCGGATGCTTCACCACCTGCGACAACTGCTAGAGCCAGAAGACTTTCTGACCGTCTACCAAGCACTAGTAATTCCACATTTCGACTATGCGAACACCATACTACACAGTCTCCCGAAAAACACACTGAATCCTCTGCAACTGGCAATGAATGCGGCCGCCAGAATCCTGCACGGAGCCTCCAGGAGGGAACATATAACCCCAATCATGAAACACCTGCATTGGCTCATAAGAACATAAGATATGCCATACTGGGTCAGACCAAGGTCCATCAAGCCCAGTATTCTGTTTCCAACAGTGGCCAAACTAGGTCATACGTACCTAGCAGTTTCCCCAAAAAACACAGGTTCCACAATGCTTGTATTGGGTCAAGCATTGATATCCTGGGTCCCTTCTTAATAATGGTTTATGGACCTTTCCTCCAGGAACTTGTCCAAACCTTTTTTAAACCCAGCTACACTAACAGCCTTTACGACATCCTCCGGTAACAAATTCCAGAGTTTGATTACACGTTGAGTGAAAAAATGTTTTCTTTTATTAGTCTTAAATAGTTTACCCTGTAGCTTCATTGCATGTCCCCTAGTCTTTCTATATTCTGATAACATAAACAATCGATCTACATTTACCCGTTCTACTCCGTTCATTAATTTATAGACTTCTATCATATCTCCCCTCAGCCGTCTCTTTTCCAGGTTAAAGAGCCCTAACCTTTTTAGCCTTTCTTCATAGGAGTATCCTTCCATCCCCTTTACCATTTTGGTGGCTCTTCTCTGAACCTTTTCTAATATCGCTATATCCTTTTTAAGATATAGCGACCAGAATTGCACACAATATTCAAGGTGCGCTCTCACCATGGAACGATATAGAGGCATTATAATATCTTTTGTTTTATTTTCCATTCCTTTCCTTTCCTTATGATACCTAGCATTCTATTTGCTCTCTTGACTGCCGCTGCACACTGTGCTGAGGGTTTTAACATGTTATCCACAATGACGCCTAAATCTTTTCTTGAGTGGTGGTTCCTAATGTGGAACCTTGCATCGTGTAACCATAGTTTTGGTTGTTCTTCCCTAGGTGCATAACTTTGCACTTGTCCACATTAAATTTCATCTGCCATTTTGATGCCCAGTCTTCCAATTTATCAAGATCCTCTTGCAATTTTCCACAATCCGCTTGGGTTTTAACAACTTTAAATAGTTTTGTGTCATCTGCAAATTTGATAACCTCATTCATTATTCCACTTTCCAGGTCATTTATGAATATGTCAAAAAGCAGCGGATCCAGCACAGATCCCTGGGGTACACCACTATTCACCTTTCTCCATTGGGAAAACTGGCCATTTAGCCCTACCCTCTGCTTTCTATCTTTTAACCAGTTCCTGATCCATAGTAGTACACTGCCTCCTATCCCATGACTCTTTAGTTTTGCCAAAAATCTCTGATGAGGGACCTTGTCAAAGGTTTTCTGAAAGTCCAGATACACTATATCAACCGACTCACCTTTGTCCACCTGTCTATTCATACCTTCAAAAAAACATAACAGATTAGCAAGACAAGAACTTCCTTATCTAAAGCCATGTTGGCCGTCTCCTATTAGGCCATGACTATCTACATGCTGAGTAATTTTATTCTTTATGATAATTTCTACCATTTTTCCCGGTACTGACGTCTGTAGTTTCCCGGATCACCCCTGGGAACCCTTTTTAAAAATTGGTGTTACATTGGCGATCCTCCACTCTTCAGGTTTTAGAGATGATTTTAATGATAGTTCACAGATTACTAATAGCAGGTCTGCAATCTCATATTTCAGTTCTTTCAACACCCTTGGATGTATACCATCCGGCCCAGGTGATTTGCTACTCTTCAGGCTCCTGGTCCACTGCAGAATCTCCTTTAAGATTCTAATGATGACCTACAAAGCCATCAACAAATGCTTCTCCACCTCACTCAGAGATCTCATACAGACCACCCCCCCCCCCCCAACAGAGTAAGGAGATCTGTCGCCCTCAATACTCTGAAACTCCCGAGGGCGATCACAAAATGCTCGCAGTCAACTAGAAACAGAGCTTTCGCGTTATATGCACCCACATGCTGGAACACCCTGCCACTTGCCATCCGGGCTATCAATGACCTCACCCAGTTTAGGAAGGCATTGAAGCACTATCTGTTCCTCTAGCACTACACCGAACATGATAACAACCCGCATTCAGTCACACTCAGGACCCAGGTGATGCCCCAACACAGCCCCTCCACGAGTCTGCAGCCCAGCCCATTAGACCCCGATCTCCTCGACGAGTAGAGGTATACTCCCCTTCCCTGTCACCATGTATATAGCTGAGCCAATGTGTAAATAGTCAAGCTGTCCTCATGACATATGACAGCATGTATATAGCTGTGCCAATGTATAATAGTGGCGAGCTGTCCTCATAATTTATGACAGCAAGTTATCTTGTACATAGTTACCCTGTTAACCCTGTATATAATCCCCTGTTTATTGTAAGTCCAGTGCAGACTTGCCTGCACTGCACAAATCTGTTACCTGTAAACCGCATTGATTTTAAAGAGCACGGTATAGAAGAGACATTAAATAAATAAATAAAATGAATAAACTTAGAAACTCACCTTACATGCTACCTACTATTATACTGTATGCCACTATGCTATTAGCTTGTATATTCGCTTAAGCCGAGACAAGTACAAAAGCAAGCATTCAAACATTCTACCTGTCTTTAACTGTATGCTACTAAATCACAGCTCTGTACCACCTATTTCTAAAAACTATACTAAGATTACAATTGCACGCTCCTCTGCCAGACTTGCTTGTCAACGCAGTGCTTTCTCCTCGACCTCTTACTCATTGAATTCTCACCAGCCTTGTAAGCTAAACTCCATTCCTCCTCCCCACCCCTCACCTTCAATCCTCGCTCTAATCCACCTCAATATGGAGCCGCCCAAATTCCACCCTTCTACCCTATGGACTAGCTTCCTCTTACTATACACTACCTCATCACTCCTATCATACGCCCTGATAGTGAAGCACAATGTGCCAATCCCAATAATCCACTCACTGAGACACCCACTCACACTAAATTATATTTATTTATTTAACATTTTTTATATACCGCACTATTCGTCATCAGTGCGGTTTACATTGAACAACAATATACCTGTCAATACATGACTGATCTAGGTTTACAGATAACAGGGAAGATAAACTGGGTGTGAACTGGGGATAACTATCTACATAATTATTATTATTATATATATATCAATTATTATTGTGGCCAGTATTACCCAAGTATTTCTATTGCCATAGCATGCAATCATTACTGTTATTAATGTTGCCAGTAGCATCTATTGCCATAGCATGCAATCATTACTGTTATTAATGTTGCCAGTAGCATCTAAGTATTACTATTACCATTCAATCATTACTGTTACCATAGCATTCAATCATTACTGTTGCCAGTAGCATCCAAGTATTACTATTGCCACTCAATCATTACTGCTACCATAGCATTCAATCATTACTGTCGCCAGTAGCATCCAAGTATTACTATTGCCACTCAATCATTACTGTTACCATAGCATTCAATCATTACTGTCGCCAGTAGCATCCAAGTATTACTATTGCCACTCAATCATTACTGTTACCATAGCATTCAATCATTACTGTCGCCAGTAGCATCCAAGTATTACTATTGACATAATAGAAATAACACCAAAAGATAATCATGACTACCTCAACTCTAACGCTCGTTTTTCTCTATACTATTGCCATGACCAGTCATGATTCTGTTTCATACATACATGATCATAACCCTATCCCAGCACTCCTAGGATCAAATAGAAAACATCACTACAACTATTATCAATCCTACCCAAACCTTCAATACAAGAGACAATCACGCCTGCTCTACATAACACTGGAGACCATTACTAACAAAAAGATCAACAAAGACGACCTGCAACACGATCTTAGATGTGCACTCATCAATGCACGGTCTGTGCGCAACAAATGGCCAGCCATCACAGACCTAATATCCAACTACAATCTAGACCTCCTAATGGTCACTGAGTCATGGCTCTCTGACTCAGACACTGTCCTAATTAACCAAATCACGCCCCCCAATTTCTCACTCTTCGCTTGTAACAGAGATAATAGAAGAGGTGGAGGAGTCTTCATAATAGCAAAGTCCGAGTTGCAATACCGAGTGTCCCTAACCAGGAGCTCCCAGCATCTAGACACTATAACTATCGTAAATAGAAGCAACTCTATCAATCTCATCTACTCAGCACCAAACGCAGTAGCAGAAGATCTCTCAGATATAATAAACTTAGCCTGCAATCCTGACAACCCCAACAAACCAAACTGGTTGTTAGGTGATTTTAACCTTGCCTCTCTACATCACGACCTATCCAGTACATTCCTCGATGCAATGACAGACCTTGGATACAAACAAATCGTGCACAACCCCACACACAATCAAGGGAATATCCTCGATTTGATATTCGTTCCATCAGCAGTCTCGAGCTTAAATAATTACACCATTCCATCTATGACAAGAATACACTGTATTCTTGTCAAATATCAAATCTTACTGTAACCTATTCAATCCATATTTAATTTGTATAATAATAATAATAATCAACTTCAAACAGAGCCTTCAGTCTGAGTGCCCCAAGCCTCTGGAACTCCTTACCACCACACATCAGAGCTATCCCGAACTTGAGCCAGTTTAGGAAGGCCTTAAAACACTTCCTCTTCATTAAATACCTCACAGCCTCCCCCGAACCCCAGCCACCATATATGAGCAACACACAATAACTCCATCTCTCATATATACAGTTACCTTGTTCAATGTTCCACATATGTAGATAGTTTCCCCTGTTATCCAAGTTTACTGCTCCTGTTCATTGTAATGACCTGACTCTTGTTTATTGTCGGATATTGTTTGTTCTATGTAAACCGCGCTGATCGCAAATAGTGCGGTATATAAGAGATGTAAATAAATAAATAAATAAATAAAATAAATATATACCCCACTCTCACACAATCCACCACAACCGGAACTGCAACCTAAACTTCAATCCTCCCTGTTGAGGGTAAAGGCCAAGGCAGAGAGGCTCGCATCCTGGAGATGAATGCATGGCTGCGTGGATGGTGTCATCGAGAGCGTTCTGGTTTCCTAGACCATGGGATGCTGTTCCAAGGGTTGCAGAGCAGAGATGGCATCCATCTGTCCAAGAAAGGTCAACGCGTCTTCGGTAGTAGACTGGCTAATCTACTGAAGAGGGCTTTAAACTAGATTCGTTGGGGATGGGTGAAGAAAGCCCCCAGGTAAGTGAAAGGCTCCAGGTAGGTGATACATTAAATACCTTTAAGGAAATGGGTAACAGGGGTAACATATGGAAAGCAGTGTGTATAAATGCCCGTAGCATGGGAAATAAGATCCCTGATGTTGAAGCATTGGTGGGAGTGGCTGACTTGGATTTAGTAGCAGTTACAGAAACATGGTTCACAGAAAACCATGATTGGGATGTAACTATACCTGGCTATACTTTATTCAGAAAGGACAGGGTAGGAAGAAGGGGAGGAGGAGTGGCACTATATGTAAAAACTACTATTAAAGCTTTGGAATTACAGAGCTTAAAAGGGAGAGAGGAGGCATTGTGGGTTAAACTAGAAAGAGGGAAAGAGAAATCTATTTGCATTGGTGTGATATACAGACCTCCCTCACAAGAGGAAGAGGTGGACAGAGAGTTAATTGAAGACATACGCAGCATTGCTAGGAAAGGGGAAGAGCTACTGATAGGAGATTTCAATATGCCAGATGTTGATTGGCACATTCCTGCTGCAGTATCATCTAGAAGTAAGGAGATCCTGGATTCTCTACAGGGAGAACTATTCAGGCAATTGGTAACAGACCCCACACGCGAAGGGGCCGTACTGGACTTGGTGCCTACCAATGGTGAAAGTGTTTCTGATGTTGTAGTGGGAGATCATTTTGCATCCAGTGATCACCAGATGGTGTGGTTCACTATTAGGACTAGGGCTGTTAGAATCTTAGACTTTAGGAAGACTAACTTTGCGAAGATGGGCCAATACCTCAGGGAGTCATTAGTGGGATGGGAACAGCTGGGGGATGTAGAAAAACAGTGGGCAAAACTGAAAGGGGATATTTTAAGGGCAACCAACCTTTTTGTTAAAATGGTAAATAAAGGCAAAAGGAAAAGGAGACTGCTATGGTTTTCGAAGGAAGTAGCTGAAAAAGTGAAGAAAAAGAGGGAGGCCCTCATGAAATACAACAGATCACAGAAAGAGGAAGACAGGCATCTGTATTTGGAAAAACTTAGAGAAGCTAGCAAAGTAGTCAATAAGGCAAAGATTCAAAAGGAGGAGGAAATAGCCAATGCAATAAAATGGGGGGATAAGACATTTTTCAGATATATTAGTGAGAAGAGGAAGGGCAAAAGTGGTATTGTCAGACTCAAGGGTGCAGGGGGGGGGGGAATATGTAGAAGCTGATAAGAATAAAGCAGAATTGCTTAACAAATATTTTTGTTCTGTGTTCACAGATGAAGAACCAGGAGCAGGACCTCAGAAAACACCCACAAATAGGAACAGAAGCAAGGGCATCTTGAACAATTTTTAGAAGACTGTGTTCATGAGAAACTAGCTCAACTTAAAGTAGACAAAGTGATGGGACCGGATGGGATACACCCTAGAATACTGAGGGAACTTGGGGACGTTCTAGCAACTCCACTGACTGACCTTTTCAATGCCTCGTTGGAGTCGGGAGTGGTGCCAAAGGACTGGAGAGAGGCTCATGTGGTGCCTTTACACAAAAGCGGAAGTAAGGATGTGGTTGAAAACTACAGGCCGGTTAGTTTAACTTCGGTGGTGAGTAAATTATTGGAAACGCTGCTGAAAGAGAAAATAGTGAGGTTTCTGGAGTCCAGCGGATTACAGGATCCGAGGCAGCATGGATTCACCAGAGGCAGGTCTTGTCAGACAAATCTGATTGATTTCTTTGACTGCGTGACCAGGGAGTTGGACCGAGGGAGAGCTCTAGATGTGGTGTATTTAGATTTCAGTAAAGCCTTTGACACTGTTCCTCACAGGCGACTTATAAACAAACTGAGCACTCTAGGGATGGACCCTAAAGTTACTGCTTGGGTTAGAAATTGGTTGGGTGGGAGGTGACAAAGAGTACAAGTAAATGGAGCTCACTCTGAGGAGAAGGATGTTACCAGTGGTGTGCCCCAGGGATCTGTCCTTGGTCCGATTCTTTTTAACATCTTTGTTAGTGATATAGCGGAAGGGCTGTCGGGTAAGGTTTGCCTCTTTGCGGATGATACCAAAATCTGCAATAGAGTAGACACCCAGGAAGGTGTAGATAACATGAGGAGGGATCTAGCTAAGCTTGAAGAATGGTCTAGAATTTGGCAGCTGGGATTTAATGTTAAAAAATGTAAGGTCATGCATTTGGGCTGCAGCAATCCAAGGGAGCAATACAGTATAGGAGGTGAAGTACTTTTGTCCACTAAAGAAGAGCGGGACCTAGGCGTGGTTGTGTCTGATGATCTTAAAGTAGCTAAACAGGTAGAAAAGGCGACGGCAAAAGCTAGAAGGATGTTTGGGTGCATACGGAGAGGAATGGCTAGCAGAAAAAAGGAGGTGATAATGCCTCTGTATAAGTCTTTGGTGCGACCTCATTTGGAGTATAGTGTGCAATTCTGGAGACCGCACCTTCAAAAGGATGTGAACAGGATGGAGTCGGTGCAGAGGGTGGCTACTAAAATGATTAGTGGTCTTCATTATAAAGCATATGAGGACAGACTTAAGGATCTTAATATGTACACCTTAGAGGAAAGGCGGGATAGAGGTGATATGATTGAGATGTTTAAATACCTCCGTGGCATAAATGTTCAGGGAGAGAGCCTCTTTCAATTGAAAGCAAGTTCTGCTACGAGGGGACATGGGATGAGGGTGAAGGGAGATAGATTCAGGAGTGATATGCGGAAATATTTCTTTACGGAAAGAGTAGTGGATCCATGGAATAGTCTCCCAGTGGAGGTGGTAGAGATGAGGACAGTAACTGAATTCAAAAAAGCATGGGACCAACACAGAGGATCTCTAAAGGTAAAAAGTGGACTGTTGTAGTTGTTGATATGGAAGGACAGACTAGATAGGCCATGTGGTCTTTTTATGTCATCATGTTTCTATGTTTCTAAAAAAAATTACCACCATTCCCAACCTTACCTCCACTCTTACCTCAGACAACCTCCACCCTCCCCTTAAATGTGCTTTGCTCAATGTCCGTTCAGCTAGGAACAAAATTCCCCTAATTACAGATCTAATAATTGACTATAACATTTATATCCTATGTCTCACAGAAACTTGGTTCCAAGAAACTGACTCCGTACTAATAAACCAACTCTGCCCCACAACTTACTCAATCAACATTTGTAACAGAAAAACCTGTAGAGGCAGTGGAGTCGCCATAATCTCAAGATCTGACCTACACTTCTCTACAGTCGAATCCATTTCCACCCCAAGTATGGATACCATTAAAATCTCCAATCCCACCCTCTCTTTACACCTCATATACACAGCGCCTCAGTCTGACACAACTGACTTCTCAGCGATACTTGAAACAGCTTGTACCCCCCAACCCAACTCAAGACCGCTCACAATCTTAGGAGACCTCAACTCAACCTCTCAGAAACAAGCTACCGCATTCCTCCAAGCGATGGATGCCCTACACTTTTGCTAGATCCTAAAATCATCCACCCACACCAAAGGCAACACTCTTGACCTAATATTCATCCCACAACATACATTAACCAACAGGCAGATCGTTCACACCATCCACCCAATACCATGGTCAGATCACTCACTCATCCTCTTTTCCCTACTCCCCACATAAAATATCATAAGCTACTCCAGCCCAACAAACTCAAAAATTCAAATATTTCAATGCTGACACCTTCCTTGAACAAATCATTCCCTCATTAGAGCTACTCAACAACAAACACACAAACCTCGACTCCCACATCAAGGAATGGAATGAAATCCTTTCCACTGCTGCTCTGCTACCTCCCAAACAACACCCACAAAAGCAACGCAAAAGAGCCCCATGGTATTCTACCAAGCTAAGAGACCTAAAAAGAGAACTCAGACAACTAGAACATCGTTGGAGATGTTCCCATGACCCAAACACACAGTTTAGCTATATAGAAAAGCTCTGATTTTATTGCTCAGAAACACTCAGACTCAAGAGAGAATACAATGAAAACACAATCAAGCATTCTCTAAATAAACCTAGAGAACTATTTTCCATCACCAAATCTCTAAAAGGTGAACCCCCCCCCAACAGGACCAGATACCTAAAATAACCCCACAAGCCTTAGCTGACTATCTCAACTCGAAATTTCACCCCCCCCCCCCCTATTAACTAACCCCCAGCCAATATATCAACTCAATACAGCACCTCATTCGGCTACTTGGAATGAATTTGATCCCTTCACACTGGAAAACATAACCAAGGTCATCAAAGATCTCAATGCCTCAACCTCTGCTCTAGATCCTTGCCCAGTATTCTGGCTGAAGACCACAAAAGGATCCATCAGCTCCTACATACTACACATAGTACAAGCCTCTATCCAAACAGGCCTAGTCCCTACACCTCTAAAATGTGCCTCAATCCGCCCCATCCTAAAAGGATCGAAACTAGACCCCGCATTACCTACTTTTTATAGACCCATTTCAAGCATCCCCTTCCTCACAAAGATAACAGAAAAAATTGTACAAACCCAACTTCAGTACTTCATAGATGATCACTCCCCCTCAACATATTCCAACACGGATTCAAAAAGAACCACGGAGTTGAAACTCTTATAACATCACTTTTAGACACCTAGAATCCAACTCAGGGATGTCTACTCATATTTCTCAACATATCCTCAGCCTTTGACTCCCTTCCCCACCACCATCTCTTAGATAGACGCTATGAAATTGGCCTCAGAGACACAACACTCAATTGGTTCTGCTCCTACTTAGAAAACAGAACACAACAGGTTCGCATCAGCAACAACACATCCCAACCTTTCACACTAAAACAGGGAGTCCCCCAAGGTTCCATCCTATCTGCTCTCCTGTTTAACTTATTTCTTCAACCCATATGCAAGATTTTCCAAAACCATGCAATCCATTACCAATTATACGCAGATGACATGTTCTTCACTCCTTTCAATATAACAAACCCCGACTTCACGATAAGCAAATGCTTTACAAATGTAAGGACTTGACTCGGTCATCACAATCTATCAACCAATCAAAAACAGAAGCTCTCCAAATATTCACCAACAGCTCCTACACTCCACAGACAACACTCATTCTTGATGATTTCACCATCACCATAAAAAATCAAATCAAATATCTTGGCCTTATTCTTGACCAGAATCTCACTTTTAGTGAACAAATAAGAACTTCAAACTCAATATACGCCAAATTACGAACTCTTACAAACCTCCAACCACTCTTAAACCCTGACTCTTTTCGTACTGTTTGCCAAGCCCTCACCACCCCCACCCTTGACTACTGTAATCTCATTTACCAAGGCCTTCCCAAAAACAGTATACATCCCCTCCAAATGGCACAAAACACAGTAGCCAGGCTAATCACAAATAACCCTAGATGGACACACTACACCTATCCTCCATGACCTCCATTGGCTCCTCATAATACACAGAATAAAATTCAAAGCAATCACTCTCATTCACAAAATCATACATAACGAATCAGCTCCATGCCTTTCACCGTTTCTTGCCATTCCCACTAACACTAGATTGCGTTGTACTAATACTAAGAACCTCCTGAACATGCCATCACTAAAGAAATCCTGCAAACAAACCACCTGTAACAGAGGTTTCTCTCTCTATGCTCCTTCATTATGGAATGCACTTCCAGGAGAACTACGGAACTGCTCAGACCATGCCGAATTCTGGAAGAGACTCAAAACCTACCTCTTCCAAGAACACTATTCCCTGCCACCTTAACTCTCCCCTGCAATGACCTTGCTCCCAATGTCCTTGGTGCCCCTTCTCCCTTACCCTTAAAACCTCCTCCTATCTGTTTACCCTGATGTACCTGTCTGGCAACTTATAAACATGTAAATAGTTCCATGTTCAGCCATATCTACCCATGACAGAAGTTCTTCTTTCAATTATGCATAGCTATGTTTAAATGTTCTGTTACTTGTAAAACAGTGGTGAAACAGTTGTGAAACACTGTTACGTTATGTTCAAAGTAAACAGTCTTGAATCGAAGAAAGACGGTATATAAAACTGTCAAATAAATAAATAAATCAACAATGAGGCAGCATGGAACAGATAATAAAAAGGCTTATGAGGGATGAAGTTCGATATTAATCCCCAAACAGATTCTGAAGTACGGATTGGCCAAATCTGCTGTTTTGTTGGGAGTCCCTTTCCAGAGAGCAGTGGGATGTGAATGTGTGGACAGAAGATCGAAGTTGCAACTTTATAAATCTTTTCCATGGAGACTGAGCTCAAGTGGGACACTGATGCAGCCATGGCTTGGACTTTATGAGCTGTGACATGACCCTCAAGCATCAGACCTGGCTCGGCGTAAGCAGAAGACATGCAATCCATTAGCCAAATTGAAAGAGTACCTCTGCTGATGGCAGCCCCCAACCTTCTGGGGTCAAAAGAAACAAAAAGCAGGGGCAGATTTTCCTAGCCTTTTTTTTTTTTTTAAGTGCTATCAAGTCAATGCCGACTCCTGGCAACCCGGCTGCCCCTGGGTTTTCTTGGCAAGGTATGACAAAGTAGATTGCTAGGCCTTTTCTTCCGAGGCAATGGAAGGTAAAGTGACTTGCCCAAGGTCACAAAGCGTAGTTACTCACCTGTAACAGGTGTTCTCCAAGGACAGCAGGAATCAGTCCTCACATATGGGTGACGTCGGCACCGACGGAGCTCGCGTCGAGCATTTCCCCAACATATGAGAATCCCCAACTACAGGCTACCGTAGAAAAGCGCCACGGTGAGCCGTGAGCCGTCACTGGTAACCAAAGACACCCAAGGACACCGGGTCTCCAGAAGACTATGCAGAAATTACGGAGTACGGCCTTGTCGAAGGCACTGTCCTGATGGGACTCCCTCTCCAGGCAGTAATGTGTCACGAAGGTGTTAGCCGAGCACCAGGCTGCAGCTGGGCAGATGTCCGCCAGTGGCACAGAGTGCAGGTGGGCCACTGACGCCACCCTCGCACGAACACCATGTGCCGTGACTCGGCGGTCCAGAGCAGCCCGGCCTGAGCGAAGGTGATGCAATCCGCCACCCAGATGGAAAGGGTCCGCTTAGTGACCGTGAGCCCCATGTGGTCAGGGTCGTAGGAAACGAAAAGCAGCTCAGACCTGCGGTGAACCTGCATACGCTGAAGGTAGGAGAGAGCCCTCTTGCAGTCAAGTGTATGGAGGACTGCTGACGACCAGTTGGTGTGAGGCTTCAGGAAGAAGGTCAGAAGTACTATCTCCTGGTTGAGGTGGCAATCAGAGACAACTTTCGGGACAAACTTGGGGTGCATTCAGAGGACCACCCGGTTCCTGTAGAATTTCGTGTAGGGGGCGTCAGCCATCAGGGCCTGAAGCTCACTGACCCTCCGGGCTAAGGTGAGGGCTACCAGAAAAACCACCTTCCAGGAAAGGTGCCGAAATGAGCAGGACACCATTGGCTCGAAGGGCGGCTGTGTTAGCTGCGTGAGGATGACATTGAGGTCCCACTCTGCCTGAGGTGGCTGGATGGGAGACTTGGAAATAAGCAAACTGCACATGAAGCGGGAAACTAGTGGTTGACCCGAGAGAGGCCCACCCGAGAAAGGGTGGTGGTTAGCCAAGAAAGCACTCAGGTGGAGCCTAACCAAGTTGGACTTCAAACCCGCCTGCGAGAGATGGAGCAGGTACTGCAGGATCAAGTGGGTGGGGCAAGAAAACGGGTCGGCCTGCATCTTTGAGCACCACACCAAGAACCAACTAGGACTTATCTCCCTCCCTCCCTCCCCAGCACCCACCCACCCCTGGAGTAATTGTAGTTTTATAGGTACTTGCACATCTTAGAGGAAAGGGGCTGCTCTCAGGTGCAGCTCTTAATCCAAATCAGTCATACACAGAGGACCTGAGATTAATTAAGCTTCAGGTACACAGGGTGTATTAGGGGTATTAGATACACTTTTATTAGTATAAGCATCTACACCAATCCTTATTATATACCGAATTTAAAAGACCTAAACACAAGCTTTAAACTAAGATGCAGACAGAGGTCCAGCAACGAGATGGGGGTTCTCCGGTCTTTTGCATTGAGTGTCACATGTATGATTTTCTCCCAGTTGGTGAGAGGTCCTACATATGCACTAAGTGCAGGGAGCTCTTTGCTCTCAGGGAACGAGTCCGTTCTCTAGAGGCTAGAGTAGCAGACCTGGAAGACATAAGAAAGACAGAGAAGTACATGGACGAGACCTACAGGGATATAGTCCTGAAGTCCCACCTCCAGTCTGGCAGCATCCCTGTTGCCATGGAGGAGAGAGGTCACGTGACAGGAGAGCATCACCCTGGTGTGGCAGGAAGTGATCCTGTAACTAGGACCTGTCCTCCAGGTGATGTAAAACCCTCTCGCACCGAGGACGTTTCTCCAGGGCCATGTCCCCATGAGGGGAGGGTCAGGACAGCTGTTATAGTTGGTGATTCAATCATTAGGAATGTAGATAGCTGGGTGGCTGGTGGATGTGAGGATCGCCTGGTAACATGCCTGCCTGGTGCGAAGGTAGCAGATCTCACGCACCGCCTAGATAGGATCATAGATAGTGCTGGGGGGGAGTCTGCTGTCTTGGTACATGTTGGTACCAATGACATAGGAAAATGTGGTAGGGAAGTTCTGGAGGCTAAATTTAAGCTTTTAGGTAGGAAGTTGAAATCCAGAACTTCCAGGATAGCGTTCTCCGAAATGCTTCCTGTTCCACGTGCAGGACCCAAAAGACAGGCAGAGCTCCGGAGTCTCAATGCGTGGATGAGACAATGGTGCAAGGATGAGGGTTTTGGATTTGTTAGGAACTGGGGAACATTCTGGGGAAAGGGGGGCTCTTCCGAAGGGATGGGCTTCACCTTAATCAGGATGGGACCAGACTGCTGGCATTAACCTTTAAAAAAGAGATAGAGAAGCTTTTAAACTAGAAAATAGGGGAAAGCCGACAGTCACCCAAGAGCGCATGGTTCGGACAAAGGTATCCTTGAAGGATACTACCAAAAGCAGTGAGGTTCCAAAAGGGAGTATAGTAGCCCAAATGCCCTTGAGTAAGGAGCAGACAGAGCATAAAGATTCCCAATTACCCATGCCTACCAATAGCCAGATTAATATTAATAAAATACAGTCTCTAAAATGCTTGTATGCCAATGCTAGAAGTCTAAACAATAAGATGGGAGAATTAGAATATATAGCACTAAATGAGAGGTTAGATATGATTGCACTCTCAGAGACATGGTGGAAGGAGGATAACCAGTGGGACACTGTGATACCTGGATACAAACTATATCGTAATGATAGAGCTGAACAAATTGGTGGAGGGGTTGCGCTCTATGTTAGAGAGGGCATTGAGTCAGAAAGGATTAAAGTTTTGCAGGGAACAAAATTTGCTGTAGAATCTCTATGGATTGAAATTCCATTTATGAAGGGGAAGGTGATGGCAGTGGGAGTATACTATTGACCGCCTGGCCAGAATGAACAAATGGATGATGAAATGCTCAAAGAAATCAAGGAAGCTAACAAAAGCCACAGCAGAGTAGTAATAATGGGTGATTTCAATTACCCCGGTATCGACTGGGACAGTGTCACAGCAGGACAAGCTAAAGAGATAAAGTTTCTAGATGAAATAAATGACTGCTTCTTGGAGCAGCTGATTCATGAACCGACCAGAGGGGAAGCCATACTGGACCTAGTCCTTAGTGGAACGCCAGATCTGGTGCAAGAAATAAGGGTGTTGGGACCACTTGGCAATAGTGATCATAGTATGATCATGTTTGATTTAATCAGTGGAGGACAGATAGTAAAGGAATCCACAGTACTACCTTTTAACTTTCAAAAGGGAGACTATGATAGAATGAGGAATATAGTTCGGAAAAAACTAAAAGGAGCGGTTCCAAAGGTTAAAGACTTACAGCAAGCTTGGGTGTTATTTAAAAATACTATCCTCGAAGCCCAGACCAGCTGTATTCCACGCATTAAGAAAAGTGGAAGAAAGTCCAAAAAACTGCCAGCATGGTTTAAAGGTGAGGTCAGAGAGGCTGTTGCTGCCAAAAGAGCAACCTTCAGGAAATGGAAAAAAGAGCCAAATGATGAAAACTGGAAACAGCACAAGCACTGGCAAGTTAAATGCAAAGCATTGATAAGGCAGGCAAAGCGGGAATTTGAGAAGAAACTTGCTACGGAAGCAAAAACACGAAATAAAGACTTTTTCAAGTACATTCGTAGCAAAAGGCCTGTGAGAGAGTCAATTGGACCATTAGATGATAGAGGGGTAAAAGGGGCAGTAAGAGGAAACAAGGCTATAGCAGAGAGACTGAATGAATTCTTTGCTTCGGTCTTTACTGAGGAAGATGTAGGGATGTTACCCAAGACTGAAGTGGTATTTAAAGTTGATACTGCAGAGGAATTAAGAGAAATATCGCTACACCGGGAAGATATATTACAACTATTTGATAAACTGAATAGTAGCAAATCACCTGGACCGGATGGTATACATCCCAGAGTGTTGAAAGAACTGAAATATGAGATTGCAGACCTGCTATTGGTAATCTGTGAACTTTCATTAAAATCATCTGTAATACCTGAAGATTGGAGGGTCGCCAACGTAACACCAATTTTTAAAAAGGGTTCCAGGGGTGACCCGGGAAATTACAGACCGGTGAGCCTGACGTCAGTACCAGGGAAAATGGTAGAAACCATCATAAAGAACAAAATTACACAGCATGTAGATAGTCATGGCCTAATGGGAGACAGCCAACATGGCTTTAGACAAGGAAGATCTTGTCTTACTAATCTGATCTGTTTTTTTTGAAGGTGTGCATAAACAGGTAGACAAAGGTGAGTCGGTTGATATAGTGTATCTGGACTTTCAGAAAGCTTTTGACAAGGTCCCCCATCAGAGACTTTTGGCAAAGCTAAAAAGTCATGGGATAGGAGGCAGTGTACTATTGTGGATCGGGAACTGGTTAAAAGATAGAAAGCAGAGGGTAGGGCTAAATGGCCAATATTCCCAATGGAAAAAGGTGAATAGTGGAGTACCCCAGGGATCTGTACTGGGTCCGCTACTTTTTGACATATTCATAAATGACCTGGAAAAGGGAATAACTAGTGAGGTTATCAAATTTGCAGATGACACAAAACTGTTTAAAGTTGTTAAAACCCAAGAGGATTGTGGAAAACTGCAGGAGGATCTGGATAATTTGGAAGACTGAGCATCCAAATGGCAGATGAAATTTAATGTGGACAAGTGCAAAGTTATGCACCTAGGAAAGAACAACCCACACTATAGTTACACGATGCAAGGCTCCACATTAGAAACCACCACCCAGGAAAAAGATTTAGGAGTCATCGTGGATAACATGTTAAAACCCTCCGCCCAGTGTGCAGCGGCGGCCAAGAAAGCAAATAGAATGCTAGGTATCATAAGGAAAGGGATGGAGAATAAAACAAAGGATATTATAATGCCTCTGTATCGCTCCATGGTACGACCGCACCTTGAATATTGTGTGCAATTCTGGTTACCGTATCTTAAAAAGGACATAGAGTTATTAGAAAAAGTACAGCCACCAAATTGGTGAAGGGGATGGAAGGCTACTCCTATGAAGAGAGGCTAAAAAGGTTAGGGCTCTTTAACCTGGAAAAGAGACGGCTGAGGGGAGATATGATAGAGGTCTATAAATTAATGAATGGAGTGGAACGGATAAACGTGGATCAATTGTTTACGCTATCAGAATATAGAAGGACTAGGGGACATGTAATGAAGCTACGGGGTAAACTATTTAAGACAAATAAGAGAAAATATTTCTTCACTCAACGTGTAATCAAACTCTGGAATCTGTTACCGGAGGATGTAGTAAGGGCTGTTAGTATAGCTGGGTTTAAAAAAGGTTTGGACAAGTTCCTGGAGGAAAGGTCCATAAACCACTATTAAAAAGGGACCCAGGATATCAATGCTTGACCTAGTACAAGCACTGCAGAACCTGTGTCTTTTGGGGAAACTGCTAGGTACGTATGACCTAGATTGGCCACTGTTGGAAACAGGATACTGGGCTTGATGGACCTCGGTCTGACCCAGTATGGCATTTCTGATGTTCTTATGTTCTTAGTCGAGTCCTTGTGCAAGGCCAGGAGTATGTCCTCAACCTCCACCAGGAGATGAAGGAGGGCTAGAGTGACCCACTCAGCCACCAAGCCATGAGGGATAAGGACCACAAGTTCAGGTGAAGTAGCAGACTCTCCTCCTGTGTCAACAAGCCTGGCGCGTTGTCCAGGGGAACCGGAGGCTCCAATGAGAGGCGAAGCTGAAGCGGGAATGAGAGTTGTCAAGGCCACCACGGGGCCACAAGAATCACAGAAGTCCTGTCCCGCTGTAATTTGAGGAGAGTTTGCACTATGAGTGGAGTGGGGGGAAATGCATACAGGAGGCTGTGCGTCCACGACAGGAGGAAGGCATTGGTGGCTTCCCTGTTTGGTAGGGGAGTTCGCCGGGCTGGTGAAGAGGTCTAGGTCCGGAGTCCCCCAACATCGGAACAGCCGCTGCACTGTCTGCGGGTAAAGGCGCCACTTGTGCGGCTGGAGGAACCGGCTTAACCTGTCTGCCAGGACGTTGTCCTGGCCAGGGAGATAGGTGGCCCATAGGGCTATGCCCTGGCGAACCACGAAGGACCACAGGGCTACCGCCTCCAGGCAGAGGCTGTAAGAGCTGGTGCCCCCTTGCTTGTTTATATAGAAAATTGCTACCCGGTTGTCCATCTGGACGAGCACCACCCAGTGGTGAATGTGATGCCTGAATGCCCGGAGGGTGAGGACCACCACCCGGATTTCGAGAAGGTTGATCAGCTGCCTGGACTCCTCCAGGGTCTAAGTCCCCTGCGTGCGGAGCTCACTGCAATGGGCTCCGCAGCCCATGAGTGAGGCATCTGTGGGTCAAGACCACATCATGTTGTGCGGCCTGGAATGGCATGCTTCGGAGCAGGTTCCAGGTGTCCCGCCACCAGTCAAGGGACTTGATGAGTAGAACAGTGACTGATACAGCATCTCAGAGGTGATCTGTTGCCAGAGAGCACTGAGCTCGAAGGCACCACTGCATCGTCTGCATGTGCAGTCTAGCGTCGGGGACGACATGAACCATCGAGGCCATATGGCCGAGGAGACGGGTCATCGCTCGGGGTGATACTGCGTCACGGTATTGGACCATGGATGCCAGAGTGATGAGGCAGTCTGCCCTGTCCTGGGGAAGGAAGTTTGTCGCCCGCTGAGTGTCGAGGCATGCGCCAATGAACTCCAGAGATTGGGCTGGAGTGAGCTTTTGGGTAATTGATTATGAAGCAGAGGTGCTCGAGGAGGTGGACGGTGCGAGCCATGAGCAGGTCATCTAGATAGGGGTAGACAAAGGTGTCCTGCAGTTGAAGGTGGGCTGCGGCCACCACGAGGCATTTGGTGAACACTCGCGGGGCGGACACATGGCCGAAGGGAAGCACCCTGTTTTGATAGTGGTTCCCTTGCACCCTGAAACACAGGGATTTCCAGTGCTTGGGATGGACGAGGATGTGAGCGTATGCATCCTGAAGGTCCAAGGAGCATAGCCAGTCGCCCTGCCAGAGGAAGGGCAGCAAGGTGCCAAGGGAAAGCATTTTGAATCTCTCCCAGACCAGGTATTTGTTGAGATTTCTTAAATCGAGGATGGGTCGGAAACCGCCCGTCCGCTTTGGCACAGGGAAGTAATGGGAGTAGAACCCACGACCTGTGAGGTGTGGTGGGACCACTTCCACTGCTCGTTCCTTGAGGAGGTTGGCAAGCTCCTGTGCCAAGACGACTTGGTGCGCAGGGAGCTGAGGGGGCTTTGCGGGGCAGAAGGGTGGAGGAAACTGGTCCAAGTGAAAGAGGTAACCCTAACAGACAACCTGGAGGACCCAGGTGTCTGAGGTGACAGACTCCCATCGGGGAGCAAAGCGGACCAGGCGCCCTCCCACCGGTAGCTGCGTCGGAGGGCAAGCGGCTATGCATCTCACGTCAAAAACTCGGGGCCAACTGGGCCGGTGCCGGGTTTTGGCTTTTGTGTCCCTTTGGCTTATACGGGCAGAGGCCTGCTCTTGCTCTGTCCACCTTGGGATAGAGCCGGCGCTGGAGGGTAAGGTGGATAGCCCCGGAAGGGGAGACCCTTCCTCTGGAAGAAAGGCTTTTTGCCCTGTTGCTTCTTCCGCGGGAGGGAGGAAGTCTTTCGGGAGAGACGGGTGCAGATGACATACTCCATCTCAATCTCCACTGCTTTGTCCTCCATCGGTTTACCAAACAATTGCTCGCCCAGGCACGGGACAGAGAAGTTTCTCCTGGACCCATTGTTCAAGATCCGAGGATTGGAGCCAGGCCTGCCGCCTGGCCCCGATACCAGCAGCAGCTACCCAAGCGGAGGATTCAAAGCTGACATATACAAGGAGAGAAAGGTACTTTGAACAGTCCCCCACTGACTTTAAGAGGGCTGGAAACGGCAGAGGTAATCACCATCGAGGCCTGCCTGGAAACCTCCGAGCTTCTTTGTGAGGTCGCGAAGGAACATACCTATATATAGCTGGTAAGCCTGGATGTGGCACGTCAGCATAGAGCCTTGGTAGGCCTTACACCCAAGGGCATTGAGGACACAAGATTTTCTACCCGGCGGGACCAAAGAGTGGGTTTTTGGGCTCTTTTGCTTCCGCATGGCAGACTGCATCACCATCGAGGTATGAGGAAGCTGGGCCTTCTGGAAGCCGGGTCGTCGCCGGACCTTGTGCATGGTGTCCAAGTGCTTGCTGACAATGGGGATAGATGCAGGCGCCTCCCACATATGGAGGAGCAGCTGGGCTAGGATGGGTGAAACTGGGACCGTGAGGGATACCCTTGGTGAGGCCTTGTATTATAATATATCGAGTTCCTCCGCACAGGACTCCTCCTCGGACTGTATGGAGAGCGCTAGGGCTCAAGCCATGTCCCGCACAAACTCCAGAAAGGAGGTGTCTTCAGGGGGAGATCGCCATTTCTGAATCAGTGGGGAAGAGTCCGAGGGGAGATCCTGATGAGTCCGGGATTCAGGGGAAGAGTCCCCTTCGGACTCCCAGCCCGAGAAGTCTGAGGAAGACTTGGAGCTAGGCTGCTCAAGCAGAGCCTGTGCCTTGCACTGGGCTCCTGAGGCCGAAGCTTGCGTGGAGCCTGAGGCGCTAACTCGAGAAGATCTCATACCTGAAGACCAGGATGGAGATCGAGACCTCTGCCAGGATCCCTTCATGAGGCTCCTGGCTTTCGGGGGTTGTCACGGCAGTCTGGGGGAGCCATCACAGGCGTCGCTCTTGAAGTCTCGGGGCATGCTCCAGCGGGGACTGGCACCAGTGTCTGCTGGGCAGCAAGGAAGGCAGAAACATTGCGCTTCAGTGCCAGCATTCGGGCCTCCAGCTCGGGAGTGGGGCTCTGCGACGCCGACACCAGGATGACCGGGTCAGGAGTCGAGGAGGAGAAGGGGTCCTTGCAGGGATGATCCTCGGGAGACCGGGCGTCATCATCGGAGGCCTCCATATCTGTACGAGATACCTTTCAAGGCCACTCCTTCTCCGAATCTTGGGAATGCTGAGGGGGGCTGAGGGACCAAGCATGAGAACGCTCACGCTAGTCTGGAGCCCCCGACAGGGTGCTTGAGGCCTTCTTCTTCTTCCTCCACTCCCTTTTGGGAGTCCCTTGCTCAGAGTGACGCCCGGGCCACGGGGGACCCCAGAGGCGGATGTCCGGTGGAGCGGGAAGCTACCGGGGGACACCAGGGCTGTCTTGTGGAAAATATCGTCCAGCGTCTGCTTATAGCTCTGGATGACCTTGGAGGACATCTTTTTACAAAGGGAGCAGAGCTCCAGGTTGTGATCAACTCCTAGGCATCTAAGACAACAGTCATGGGTGTCCGTGAATGACATATTCTTGCAGCATGTGTCACATTTTTTGAAATCGGAGGCCATGGGAGCAAAAAGAATCCCCGCAAGGTCGAAGACCTTCGATGCGGCCAGCGGTTGAAAAGGGCGCAAAAACATGCTGGAGATGAAATCAAGAAAAAAGGAAACAAACAACAAAATCCCGGGGCCCGCTGCCGAAGCAAGGGCACTGGGGAGGGCGGGAAGAGGACTGGAAACCCAGAATTAGTAACAGAGAGAAAAAATTTGAGATATTTTCCGAGGTACAGGACGTGTGTCCCAAGGGCCCCACGGAAAAAGTGAGACTGATCAAGATGGCACCCTTGGGCAGGAAGGGGACCACGCATGCGTGGTGGCGTTCCCAAAGGCTTTCTTTGAAAGCTGGGGAAATGCTCTGTGCGGGCTCTGTCGGAGCTGACGTCACCCATATGTGAGGACTGACTTCCTGCTTGTTCCTGGAGAAGGGCTTTAATCTGCTCCAAATAGACCAAAGCTCTTTTGCAGTCAACTTGTACAATGCACTTTCCCCTTTGTCAGCATGAGGTCTCTGGAAAAACGTTGCAAGGACTGCTGATTAAGGTGGAATTCTGACACCACTCTGCAAAGGAATTTAGGATGAGAATGCAACACCATCCTATTGCCTAAAAATTCTGTAGAGGTCTAATCTGCCACTAGAGCTTGCTATAGCTGCATGATGAAATCACCGCCATGAAAACAAGATCTTCCAACTACCAGGTACTTTAGAACACAGGTTTCCAGCGGCTCGAAGGGAGTTTTCATCAGCTGAGTTAAACCCACACTGAGGTCTCAAGACCCTGGAGGAGATTTAAAGGAGGTTTGTAAGGATCAGATCCTGCATAAAGCGAACTAAAACAGTGCTTTTCAAATTTTTATCCCATATGACCCCAATTTAACAACTGAAAATTCACATGACTCCAGATGATGATGAAACACAAACTGGCAGATCTCCAGCCTCATTCCCCTCCCTCCACTCATCTAAAGCAGGATGGCAGCAGCAACAGTAGTAGCAACAGTAGCAGCACAGGATCTCTTGAGTCAGTGTGTGGTGTGTACTTACAGACCCTAGTACTCAGCATGGGTTACAGACCCTGGTACTCAGCATGGGTTTCCAGCCTAACAGGAAGCTTACCCAGGAAGGGCAAGGGTCTATGAATGTTCACTGGCTTACAGGCCACAGGCTGACTAGTGACTTGGCATAGGCTACAGTGAAAAACCAGAGAGATGGAGAAATGGCCATGCTTCTGTGACGCCATCCACTGATGTGACCCCAATTGGGGTCCCAACCCCAAGTTTGGGCACCACTGAACTAAAGGCTGCAGAGAGATAGATTTACCTCCTACATGACGGTGGTAAGGGCCAACTGCATCAAGGTGTACCCTTTCAGAGTTGATTTTAAATCAGACTTGGACAAATGTAGAAGGTATACAAGCAGTTTTTGTGTGGATCACAAGAAAGGGTCTAGGCTCTGTTCCTCACACCAGACGGCAAATCTCCTCCACTTGAAACCATATGACCTCTGCCTGCCCCCACCCTGGAACAGAACTGTTCTGAGAGGTACTGAATAAATCTATCGAGAGAGTGTTCCACTCTCGGAAGATCGTCTGAGACACTTCTCAGTTTAGGGTCCACTCAAGAGGTTGAAGGATGTGGCTCTGTCTGTCCGCTAGGACATTGTCTTCGCCAGACAGATATTTGGTAGGCTAGATAGAGATGGCAAAGTTCCACATCCTGTTTCCCAACACAGGAGGCATGAGCCCCATTTCCACCTTTAACTGTTCTCTCTTTTCCTATCAAGTTATATTGTAGTTCCTTTCTGTAATCCTATATATTTTATTTTATTGTAAACCGCCCTGTATGCTTGCAAATGGTGGTATATTAAACTCCAACAAACAAACATTGCTCAAGTAATTCATTGCTACTTGATTGTCCATCTGGATCATGATAATTTGGTTGACCAAATGAGAAAAGAGTCCCGGAGAGGCGGAGTAATAGAAATGTTGTCATTGAGCTTGAGTGGCTTGTGTCCACTGCATGCTCTAAGTCCATTGAGACTGTTTCATGTTGAAATATGCCAAAGACGTTATGTGATCTGTCAAGGTCACGTGGCCCCAGGGACAGTATAACATCTTTTTGGTCGGAGGGCCAAACAAACCAATCTCTAGCTCCACTCTCAAGCTCTCTAGTTGCTGAGGCCATGTTGATTAAAATATTGGTGTGGCCGTGGCCCCTGTGGCCCATCCCATTCTGCTGCTTATGTGTGGCCCAATATTCTCAACATGTCCCTTGCTGACGTCTGCTTACTTTATTGTATTCCTTCCACAATCACCACATTTGGGTGACATTTTCTTGTGGAAGAAAGGCTTTGGCCCGAGTTCTGTCTAAGAGAGCTCTAATTAATTCAAATTGATGTGAAAGGCTCAAGTTCATCTTGGGATAATTGATGATAAACCCTAGTAGCTTGAGCACCGGAACGGTGAGACTATGGATTATTGAACTTCCTGAGTGGTGCTCTTGATCAGCCAACTGTCCAAGTACAAAAACACATGCGCACTTAGTCTGCGTATAAACGCTGCAACTACTGCAAGACAATTTGTGAAAATGCAAGGATCAGACGTAAGGCTGAAAGGCAGAAAGGTGAAATTAGACCTTACCTGCTAATTTCCTTTCCTAGAGTCTTTCCAGTCGAGTAGGTTATGCTCATCTACCAGCAGGTAGAGACTGAGAACACAAACTTAAAGTGTGCTATAAGTAGCCTGTGCCAACTGACAATAGCCACTATGAACCTCACAAAGCAAAGGAGCTCAACCCCAATTCTCCGACAGCCATGCCTCCTAGCAACAAAGCAATGAGAGGGGCAAGTCATCCAACTCCTTCCAACCCCCAGAGGGACCTGTCAAGGAGAAATCATACGCCTATGAGGGAAAGAGTAGTTACTCACCTGTAACAGGTGTTCTCCAGGAGCAGCAGGAATCAGTCCTCACATATGGGTGACATCGACGTCGATGGAGCCCTTGCAGAACATTTCTCCAGCTTTCTATGAAAGCCTTTGGGAATGCAGGCACGCATGCGCGGTCCCCTTCCCGCCTAAAGGTGCCATCTTGCTCAGTCAAATGACATAGCTAAAAACAGCACACAAAAAATGTAAAAATAAACTATGTACAAGTGCAACTCCCAGGGGAGGAGGGAGGGTTGTGAGGACTGATTCCTGCTGCTCCTGGAGAACACCTGTTACAGGTGAGTAACTACTCTTTCTCCAGGACCAAGCAGGAAGTCAGTCCTCACATATGGATGACTCCCTAGCTCTGGGCTACCAGGAACCCAGGCTGAACAAGAGAACTCCCTCTAGTCCAAGCATCAAAGAAAGGCTTTTCACTGAAAGGACCTCCACTGGTAGCCCAACGGAGGGCTGGAGTTGCCTAAACCTCAAAGAGATTGCGGAGTACTTCCTGGCCAAAAGCACTGTCCCTACGGGACTCCCTCTCCAGACAGTAATGGGCCGCAAAAGTCTGGCTTGAGGACCAAGTTGCAGCCCTGCAGATGTCTACCAATGGTACAGAGCGGAGGTGAGCCACTGAGGCAGCCATTGCCCTGACACAATGGGCCGTGACCCGACCCTGCAAAGGAAGGTCAGTCGCCCTGTAAGCCCATGTGATACAGTCAGCCACCCAGATGGACAAGGTACACTTGGACACAGCTAAGCCCAAATTATTAGGGTCAAAAGATATGAAGGGCTGAGTAGCCCTTCTATGCCCCTGCGTACGGTCAAGGTAGAAGGATAAGGCCCTCCTACAGTCCAGGGTATGCAGAACTGCTTCAGCCTGGCTTGCATGAGGCCTAGGGAATAAGGTCGGAAGAACCACCTCCTGGTTGAGGTGGAAAGAGGAGACAACCTTTGGGAGGAACTTTGGATGAGTCCTAAGGACTACCCTGTTCCCATAGAAGCGGGTGTAAGGCCTGTCACAGACTAGGGCCTGAAGCTCACTCACCCGCCTGGCCGAGGTTAAGGCTACCAAGAAGAGTGTCTTCCAAGAAAGGAAGCGGAGAGGGCAAGTAGCCATCGGCTCAAAAGGTGGGCGAGTCAGTTGCTGCAAGACCACATTCAACTCCCACTCAGGGGCTGGAGGACGGATAGGAGGCTTGAGCAAGAGCAAACCTCTGAGGAACCTGGACACCAAGGGGTGAACCGACAGAGAATGTCCCTCCACCAGTGAGTGGTGAGCTGCTAGAGCTGAGAGGTGGACCCGAACAGAATTGGACTTAAGTCCCTGATTGGATAAGTGCAGCAGGTACTGAAGCACTACTGGTACAGCACAGGAGAAAGGATCCACTGTACGTAGCTGACACCACACAGAAAACCTTTTCCATTTCAGGGCATAGGTTTTTCTAGTGGACTGCTTCCTAGAGGCTAGGACAACCTCCTCAACTTCCTGAGGTAGGCCCCAGGGAGCCAAAACTACCCTTGCAGCCTCCATGCCATCAAATTGAGAGCTCTGAGATTTGGGTGAAGAAGGGAACCCGGAGGTCGGGTCGCAATCCCAGAGGCAGTGGAGGATCCACTGCCAGCTGAAGCAGAAGTGGAAACCAAGGCTGTCTCGGCCATCTGGGAGCTACCAGCAGGACCGAGGGTTCGGGCCACCAGGGGCATGGGAGGAAACGCATACAGGAGGCCCTGGGACCAGGAAAGCATCTGCTGCCAGCCGCAGAGGATGCGGTTGCCTGGAGCAGAACCTTGTCAGTTGTTTGTTCGATGGACTGGCAAACAGATCTATGGTTGAAGTCCCCATTTCAGGAAAATCTTCTGAACCACTAAGGGATGGAGCTGCCATTCGTGGGCTGCAGAAACCTGCTCAACCTGTCTGCCAGGTAGTTGTCCTGGCCAGGTAGATACACTGCCTTGAGGAGCATGTTGTGCCTGAGAGCAAACAAGCAAAGGTCCTGTGCCTCCTGACAAAGGAGCCTGGACCCAGTTCCGCCCTGCTTGTTCACATAAAACATGGCTACTTGGTTGTCTGTTTGAACTAGGATAGACTGATGAGCCAGTGTCTGAGAGAAAGTCTTGAGGCCCTGAGTTCCAGCAGATTGATCTGCTGCATGGCCTCCCAGGGAGACCACAGGCCCTGGGTGCACTTGCCTAGACAATGAGTCCCCCAGCCTTGCAGGGAGGCATCCGTGGTCAACACCACTGTGAACCCAGGAATCTGGAAAGGCACCCCTTGCAGTAGATTGGGTGGGTGCAGCCACCAGCGGAGGGAGTTCAGGAATGGTCTGGACACCCTTACTCTGTGTCTCTGAGGCTCCCTGTGTCCACTGAGTTCTGAGGCACCACTGTGCAGGCCTCAAATGGGGTCGGGCATTGGGGGTCACATGTACTGTCGAAGCCATGTGGCCAAGAAGCCTCAGGCAGAGTCTGGCAGAGACCAGTGACCTGATGAGAAACTGGTTTGCCAAGTTTATCAGCCTTTGGGCTCTGTCTTCTGGCAAGAACGCCTTTGCAAGCAGAGAGTCCAACCTTGCCCCTATGAACTCCAAGTTCTGGGATGGGAGCAAAGTGGACTTTGCAAAGTTTATGACAAACCCCAGGTTTTGAAGAAGAGCAATACTTCGGAGGGTGGCTTGTCTGGCCTCCTGGGACGTCTGACCCCTGATAAGCCAGTCGTCCAGATAGGGGAAGACAAAGATACCCCGATTCCTCAGGTAGGCCGCCACCACTGCCAGGTATTTGGTAAAGACCCTGGGGGCGGAGGTGAGGCCAAATGGCAGCACCCTGTACTGATAATGGTTTCCTCCCACCATGAACCTGAGGTACTTTCTGTGGTCTGGATGAATGAGGATGTGAGTGTACGCATCCTTTAAATCTAAGGAGCATAGCCAATCTCCCTGCTGGAGGTAGGGCAGTAGTGTTCCAAGAGTAAGCATCTTGAATTTCTCTTTCTCTAGGAACTTGTTGCGATTTCTGAGGTTGAGAATAGGCCGGAGGCCACCGGTTCTTTTGGGTACGAGAAAATACCTGGAGTAGAACCCTTGACCAAGGAGGTGGGGAGGCACAGGCTCCACTGCCTTGTCTCGCAACAGACCTTGGAGCTCCTGAAGGAGAAGATCTGTGTGCAGGGGAGACCTTGGAGGCTCCCCTGGAAAGTATGGAGGAGGCAGCTGTTGGAAGTGTAGCATATAGCCCTTGTGGACGATGCTTAGCACCCAACTGTCTCCAGTGATGAGTGGCCACCTGTGGGCAAACAGGATAAGTCGACCTCCTGTGCAGGGTTGGGAGAGCAGGGACGGAGAGGCTATGCCTAAGGAGTCAAAATCCCCCATCCTGCTGAGTGGGAGCAGGGGCCGGAGGCTTGGGGGTCCTCTGCCTACGGGGCCCATTACCCTGCCCCTTGGCCTGCTGACCCTGTGGGGGAGCCTGTTTGTAGGCAGTGCCCTTCCTCAGGTAAAAGGTCTTTTTACCCAAGCCCTTCTTTTTGTGAGAAGGGGCAGACGTCTTTCTAGACAGCCTTGTCCTCGTCAGGTGCTCAGTTTCGAGCTGTGCGGCCTTCTCGGTCATGGGCTTGCCAAAAAGGTTCTCACCTCGGCAAGGGACATCGACCAACTTGTCCTGAACCCACGGCTCGAGGTCCGATGACTGCAACCACGCCTGGCGTTGAGCCGCGATGCCGGCTGCCGCAACACGGGCCGAAGCCATCGTAGGCACCGCGGGACATAAACTTGGAGCATTCCCGTATCCCCGAGGACAAGGACTTGAACCTCTGCAAGGGTTCCCTGGAGAGACCAGCAGAGAACCCGGCCAGGTCCCACAAGTACATGCCCATGTACAGCTGGTAAGACTGGACACGGCAAGCAAGCATCGAGCCCTGGAAGCATTTTCTACCAAAACCATCCAGGTTCCGGGCCTCCCTGCCAGGGGGCACCGCGGAGTTCATCTTCTGACTTTTCAGGCGATGTATGGTCGATTCCACCACCATGGAATGGTGAGGTAGCTGCGCTTTCTGAAACCCAGGGCTCTTTCGGAGTCAATAGATGGAATCGACCTGCTTGCTTAGAACCGGCACCGAGGCCGGTGCCTCCCACATCCGGAAGAGGAGCCGTTCAAGCATCGGAGGAACCGGAACAGTAAAGGCCTCCTTCGGAGGAGAGTCATACTGTAGGGCTTCGAGCTCCTCGGCTCGAGGCTCCTCCTCGGGGTCCGCAGGGATAGCCAACACAGTGGCCATATCCCGGACGAACTCCAAGAACCGGGTATCCTCCGGAGGGGATCTACTCCGGGGCTCAGACTGCGGTGAGTCCGATGGGACGCACCGAGTCCGGAAGGTGTCGGGAGACTCCTCGTCCTCCATCTCCCAGGCGGACTCGTCTGATGAGGAATCGGGGTCCAAACGCGCGGGGCCTGTGAGCACCCGCCCCGACGCCAAAGGCACCGGCATCGACGCCCTTGGTCCCGAACGGGAGGTCGAGGGAAACTGCGACCGAGGTCGACCTCGAGCTTTCATGGTCTCGAGTATCGGCTCGGTCTCCGGGGTCGACTTCGATGTCTATGTCCCGGTGGTCGGGGCAGATGCGCCAGACAGGCTGGCCATCAGCGCCCGCTGCTGTTCCATGAAGGCAGACAATCTGCACTCCAAGGTTGTCAGCCTGAGACCCAGCTCAGGAGACTCAGCAGCCACCGACTCGGGCCCTGGCGGCGCCGGGCACGACGTCGGCTCTCTGGGAGGAGAGTCCACGAGGACTACAGGACTTACGTGTCCAGCAGACTCCGGCTCCACACGAGGTACTTTCCGGGGTCTGAGACCTAGCTCTCGAGGAGCCAGGGACCTCCTCCAACGACGCCCTTGCGAGCTGCTTCTTCCTCTTTCGTTCCCGGTCGGGGGACCCCCTGTCCGAGGAGCCCTGACGGTGCTCGGGATCAGATTGCCGAGATGTTGAGGCCTCAGACGAGGTCTGGGCCTGGGCGGAGGCCGAGTCGGAGAAAAGACTTTCCTTTAGGTGCTGACGACTTCGAAGCGCCTTCGAGGACATCTTTCCACATGGTCCACAGATCTTAGGATCGTGGTCAGGACCCAGGCACCGAGGCAGCAGTCGTGTGTGTCGGTGAGAGACATTAGTTTCTTGCACCGATCACACTTTTTGAAACCACTGGAAGCCATCGGGGAAAAGAGAGTCCCCGCGATGTCAAAGGACCGGCCTTCCAGGGAAAAAGAAAAAAAGGGTGCGAATGCCAGCCACGAAGGGCAAAAACCGAAAAAATAGGATCGGGCTCTATACCAGTGTACCGAACCCGGCGGGAGGGGAACCGGCGTCGAACCGGAGAAAAAATAGCGAAGGAATCGCGAAAAAATCCAACTATTTTTTGGGAGGACTAGGACACACGTCCGACGGGCTTCACGGAAAAAGAGAGACTGAGCAAGATGGCACCTTTAGGCGGGAAGGGGACTGCGCATGCGTGCCTGCATTCCCAAAGGCTTTCATAGAAAGCTGGGGAAATGCTCCGCAAGGGCTCCATCGACGTCGATGTCACCCATATGTGAGGACTGACTTCCTGCTTGGTCCTGGAGAATCACCCTCACTGCTTCTCTTTTTTATTTTTTTTTATTTTCTTGTTTTGTTTTAAACTGGCAAAAACTGGAACAAAAAACATGAAGACTGGGAACACCAAGGACAATCGGATCAAGACATCAAAAACCGAACATGCGCTTCCTCGAGTGCATCTGCTCCAATCTAATTCTGCAAGAGCAAACGCAAGACAGCCGCCCACAGATAATCATGCCTCGGTTGGGTCCTGGACTAGACTGGAGGGACAGGTAAGGTCTAATTTCACCTTCCAGTTTGTCCCTACAGTCCAGTCCAGATGCGTGGGACGTAGCAAAGTAGTAATGATGTCAGGTGGGAACCGAGACACTGGCCTGTAACACCCTGGCCCCAAAGGCAGTGTCCTACCGAGCCTGCACATCCAGACAGTAATGCCGCAAAAAGGAATGAAGAGATGACCACATTGTCACCTTACAGATGTCCTGAGGGGGAATCAGACCAAATGCCATCCAAAACAATACCTGAGCCCGTGGGTGCCTGGCGCCCCCCTTCAAAAGATATGCGGATGCAATAGCCCCTCAAAGCCACCGGGAAATAAAAGCCTTAGAAGCTGCCTCATCTTTCCTAGGACTGCCAAACAAGAGTTTCTCGGAACACCAAAAGGAATGAGTCACCTTTAAGTACAGCTTGAGCGTCCTACGGACATCCATCTTGTGAAGAAGATGGGCCTCCTAAGAATCTAGTGACTCAAAGAAGGCTGGTAGAAAAAAAAACGCTAGATTGAGATGAAAACTGGACACAACCTTCAGTAAGAAGGCAGGTACTGAATGGATGTAGAACCACCTTATCCTTAGAAATGACCAAATAAGGCTCCTTGTAAGACAAAGCCTGAAGTTTCAAAATTCAATGGACTGAGCAAATTGCCACCAGAAACACTATCGTCAAGATCAAGTCCTTCACTGTAGAGTCCCTAAGCGGTTCAAAGGGAGACATTCCCAGAACCGAGAGCACCAAATTAAGATCCCACGAGGGAACCATGGACTGACATTGGGGACGCAGATGCTTCACACCTCAAAGAAAACTAATTACAACCCATGGATCGCCAGGGCTCGACCCTGACCTCTGGAAACACGCCAGGGCTGCCACATGGATCTTCAAGGAGCCCAAGGTCAAGTCCTTCTCTAGCACAGCTTGCCAGAATGTCAGGAAGTGAAGCCCCTAGAGGGCGCATCCCATACTCTCCACACCAGGCCTCAAAAATGTGCCAGACCCGCACATAGGCCAAGGAAGTCGATTACTTGCGGGCCTGCAATAAGGTATCAAGGACTTGAGGTAAGTAGCCTCAGCATGTCAGCCAAGCCATCTTAAGAGCCATGCCGTAAGCTAGAAACAACTCAGTCTGGCATCTGCACTGGTCCTTTGATGAGCAGGTCCGCTTCCACCAGCAACAGAAATGGCTCTGTTATCAGCAGCCACACCAGGTCCACGTAACAGACATCAAGGCCAGTCTGGAGCAATCAGCACCCCTCAGCCCTGATGGGACTCTATCTGCTGCAGTACTCGACCAATCAGAGGTCAAGGAGGGAACATAAAGCAGATCCGCCCTTGACCAAGGTTGAACCAGGGCATCCAGCTCCTCGGACATGTGTGTCCTGCATCACCTGAAGAAGTGGTTGACCTTGGCATTCGCCAGAGACACCATCAAGTCCATTTGTGGCTGCACCCAGTGATCCACAACCCGCTGGAATCCAGACTCCGACAGCGGCCACTCCCCGGGATCTAGGGAGATTCGACTCAGGTAATCCACTTGGACATTGTCCTTACTGGCGACATGAGTAGCTAAGAGAGCCAGCAAGTCAGCTCTGCCCACTGCAGCAATGAGATTGCCTCCATCACTACCATTGAGCTCCAAGTGCCGCCCTACTGATTGACATACAATACCATCGTGGTTTTGTCTGACAGCACTCGCATTGCCTTGCGACTCAACATCAGAAGGAATACCTCTAAGGCCAGATGCACTGCCTGAGTCTCCAAACGATTGATTGACTACTGATTCTCCTCCGGATTCCATCTGCCCTGAGCCATCTGAGACAGACAATGTTCACATCAGCTAGTCAGGCTAGCATCCATGGTCACCACTCACCCAGTCCAAAGATTTGAGAGGCATACCTGCACAAGCCTCTCCGAATACAGCCACCACTACAAGCTCGCTCAGGCATCCGCCCAAAGAGGGAAGCAGATTTCCATGGACTGCCACTGAGAGGGCCATCGTGACAGAAGGTCTTTCTGAAGAGCCCTCATGTGTAACCTTGCCCAGAGCACCACCTCTAATGCCACTGCCACAGAGCTCAGCACCTGGAGATAGTCCCACACACTCGGATGGGGGCCTTCCTCAACTCCCGCACCTGGGCCTGCAACTTCACAACTCTGCCCTCCGTAAGGAAAACCATGCCCTTGGGGGGTGTCAAACCAGGCCCCCAGATATTCAAAAGACTGAGATGGCTCTAGCTAGCTCTTGGCGAAGTTAATTACCCAGTCTAGGCCCTGAAGGCAATGGATCAGAGGGCCGTCACCTCGAGGCTCTCCTGGAACAACTTGGCGCAAATCGGCCAATCATTCAGGTATAGACAGACGAGAATCCCTGGCTTGCACAAGTCTACCACCACTACCACCATGACCTTGGTAAAAACCCAAGGCACAGTGGTGAGATTGAAGGGCAAGGCCTGAAACTGAAAATGCCCCCTTGGCACCATGAATTGCAGAAACCACTGGTAACTGAGGCAAATAGGAATGTGTAAGTAAGCCTCTGCCAAATCCAGAGAGGTCAGAAACTCTCCCTGATGCACTACTACTATCACTGAGCACAAGGCTTCCATGCGGAAGCATGGGTGCTTCAGTCCCTGTTGACCCCTTTCAGATTGAGAATTGGACGCCAAGGGCCCTCCTTCTTGGGAACCAAAATAGAAGGAATACCAGTCCAAGTCCCAGTCATCGTGAGGGACCGGTACTACTGCCTCTATCTGCAACAGACACTCGAGCATTTCTTCTACCACCCAAGCCTTGCCAGAAGCCCAGCTTGGCAAGATCATGAAAGTGTCTTGAAGGGGCCTGGCAAACTCGAGAGCGTAACAGTGATCACCTTTGAGCACTCAGGCATCAGACAATCTGGACCCAAGCGGGAAAGAAATATTGCAGGCGACTACCCACAGACTGAAGCACCGCCCGGGCCCCTACACCTTCATCGGGAGGACTTGATGGCCGCAGAAGCCCTGGAGGCTTCTCCACTGCCTTCACGCAAGCCTCCATGAAAGGACAGGCCCCACTGTGGGAAATTGGATCTCTGCGGATTAATCGCCCAGGCGAGCTAAAACCTGCGAGAATCCCGACCACGGTCCCACAATGGTGTCTACCTGCTGGCCCCATTCGGTTTATCCTCTGGCAGTTTGGGTATCTTTGAGTCATCCAAATTCTTGCCCAGTTTCTCCCTCTCCAAACAGCAACTTCCTTGCAAAAGGGAACTTGCTAAACCACGCCTTGGAGGCCACATCCACCGACCAATTGTGCAACCATAACAGCTGGCGTGCCGAGAACACCATTACCATACTCTTGGCCGACACATGAAGCAGATCATAGAGCAGACCCGACAAAAAGGCTGACCCCAAATCCAATCGAACAGCCTACACTCAGCCAGCAGGATCTGCCCCTGCCTCCTCAGGAATCCTTTGAGACCACCGGAGACAGGCCCTAGCCACATAAGCCCCACAAATGGCCCTGTAGAGCCAGCGCCAACAGCTCAAAAGCCTTCTTAAGTAGGGCTAAAGAACATAAGAACATAAGAAATGCCTTTCTGGGTCAGACCAAGGTCAATCAAGCCAAGTATTCTGTTTCCAACAGTGGACAATCCAGGCCACAAGTATCTGGCAGGCAAAGAGGCACACAGGTTCCACAATACTTGTCCTGGGGTAAGCAGTGGATTTCCTGGGTCCTCTTTAATAACGGTTTATGAACCTTTCCTCCAGGAACTTGTTCAAAACGTTTTTAAACCCAGCTACACTAACAACCTTTACTACATCCTCCGGTAACAAATTCCAGAATTTGATTACGCGTTGAGAAAAAAAATATTTTCTCTTATTAGTCTTAAATGTAGCTTCATTGTATGTCCTCTACTTTTTGATGGCATAAACAATCGATCTACATTTACCCGTCCCACTCTATTCATTAATTTATAGACTTCTATCAAATTGCCCCTTAGCCGTCTCTTTTCCAAGTTGAAGAGCCCCAACCTTTTAAGCCTCTCCTCATAGGGGTATCCTTCCATTTCCTTTACCATTTTTTTGCACTTCTTTGTACCCTTTCAAATTCAGCTATATTCTTTTTAAGATATGGCAACCAGAACTGCACACAATATTCAAGATGTGGTCGCACCATGGAACGATACAGAAGCATTATAATATCCTTTGTTTTATTCTCCATTCCTTTTCTATTTGCTTTCTTGGCCACCGCTGCACACTGGGCAGAGGGTTTCAACGTATTATCCACGCTGCTGCCTAAATCTTTTTCCTGGGTGGTGGTATCTAAGGTGGCATCTTGCATCGTGTAACCATAGTTTGGATTGTTCTTTCTTAGGTGCATTACTTTGCACTTGTCCACATTAGATCTCATCTTCCATTTGGATGTCCAGTCTTCTAATTTTTCCATACGCCTGTCCTCCAGATCCTTCAGGGCCACACCATCCCCCACCAGCATGGTGGTCTTACGAGTAACAGCTGACATGAGTGCATCCGCACAAAGAAAGCGCAATTTCTCCCTCTCCTCAGGAGGAATTGGGTATAGCCGCACCATACTCTGACAGCCTGCATCAGGAGTGTTCTACTCCCCCGCAATCACTGCTTTTAAATCCCTATGGACCGGGAAGGACCACGGGGACTTTCAGATGTCCTCCATCATTGGGTCCTCTGAGGACGCTGCAGGCTCCGACCTAGGTTCATCCGCAATTCGTAATACCACCAGGGACTCTGAAATAAGAGAGGGGAGCTAATCCCAGTGAAAGATCCACACTGCTGTCAGATCCTCCCCCACCGGGAGGTTCCCAGTCCTCCAGTGAAAGCTCCTCCAGGTGGTCAGCCATCCCTTCTAAGGGGTTCATAGAATCCAATGACCCCACTGAGCCAAGCTCCATGTTCTCCTCACATATGTCCCTACGTGGGCACTTAGCTGCCACCAAAAACCTATCCCCCTCCCCAGGGGAGACTTGGGGGAGACCAGGGACCCTTCCCCCAAGCCCTGCTGCATGAAAAGGCTTGGTTGAGCAAGAGGACAAATGCTGGGGAAAAGGGGGAGACCCTGGCCCCCCACTCTCCCCTGACACTGCAGCAGACATTCCCGGCAACATTTCAGTCAGGGGTTGCGGAAACAGGGGCTCAATTCCCTCTGAGGCTGCAGCCCCTGATGCAGTCAAGATGGCGGCAGTTCCTACCAAACCACAGCACTGCCGCCATCCCTGGGAGCACCATCCTTGCTCCCTGATGCCTGCCCTGCATGGTTCTGGCGCCCTCCTGGGCCTCCCCTGAGGTAAACCGCGGCACAGCTTGACTTCTGAAGGCTGTGCCCTGTGGCTGCCACATGCGATGCACTGTCAGAGATCCATGTCCCTACAGCCCACGGAAAACTCACTCGTGCTAACCTGCATCTCTTGCATCTGTTCCCGGACTTACTCAGTGGCCGTTTCCCCTGAAGACCGCCGCTGCTTCAGCAGCCTGTCTCCAGTGCTGCTTGCTCCTGTTCTGCTGCTCATTTATGTGGCCTTAAAGGTCCAGCAGCCCACTCAAGCCCCCCTCCCCCAAAGATGGGGAGGATGGAAGGAGCCCACTAGCGGGTAGTGGCTGAAGGAGAAGGGGGAGGTTCCCAGTACCACCAGGTTCTGCACCCTGAGCTTGCAGCACTGTCATCATCCCAAATCCAGTATTAGACTGCACAGGCTATGCTCCTTTACCACCTGCTGGAGAATGAAAATACTGGCTACTGTCAGTTGGCATAGGCTACTTATAGCACTAAGTTTGTGTTCTTAGTTTCCACCTGCTGATAGATGAGAATAATCCACTCATCTCGAATGGACTGGAGGGTTGAACTGGAAACAATGTTTCCCTACAACAAATCAAAGGTATTTCCTGTGGCTTTAATGTGTCCCTTAGGTCTAAGGAATAGAGTCAATCCCCTTTTTGAAGAACAGAAGGGTGCCTAGGGAAACCATTCTGAACTTTTCTCTTACTACATACTTGTTCAGATTTCTTAAGTCTTAAGATGGGCCAGTATCACCTCATTTTCTTGGGAAACAGGAAATACTTTCAGTAGAATCCCAGTCCTTTCTGCCCTAGTGGGACAAGCTCAACTGCAATTATGGCCTGAAGGGAGGAGAGTTCCTGAAGAAGTATATTCTGTTGCTGAGAGGTCAACGAATGTGCTCTCAGTGGGCAATTTAGAGAGCTTATGATTTGTGAAAGAAAGCTTGATTGTACCAGGCTGGATACACAGTCAGGCCCTGTGTATAACATTATATTACTATAAGTCCTAAGAAAGAGTTAATAACATTTGTAGCTCCTTACTTATAAGACTCTGTAGAAGTAACTGGATGAAAGGTTCCAGATAAAGCACAGTTACTTACCTGTAACAGGTGATCTCTGGGAACAGCAGGAATAAGTCTTCACATATGGGTATCGTCAGTACCGACGGAGCCTGCGCGGGAACGCTCCCCAGCATCCTGAAAGCTTTTGGGAGCATCCCACAGCGCCTGAGCGCTGCCTTCCCGCCTTTCCTAACTGCCTCTCTCCAGTTCGAGTTTTAAAGCTGAGACAAAGAGAGAGGAAAGGAAAGATAGATAGAGAGATACAACTCCTAGGGGAGGTGGGTGGGTTGTGAAGACTTATTCCTGCTGTTCCCGGAGATCACCTGTTACAGGTAAGTAACTGTGCTATCTCCAGGAACAAGCAGGAATGAGTCTTCACATATGGGGACTCCCCAGCTAGAGATGCCTGGGAGATCACCCAGATTGTGAGTCCCTGGGAAGGGCTCTACCTCTACCCATGAATCTCAGGCATCCAGTTCAGGGATGGAGGGTAGGAGTTGATTAGGTATGGAACAGGTGTTTGAGAACAGCCTGACTAAACAAGGCATCCCGGCGGGAGTCCTTGTCCAAGCAGTAATGGGCTGTGAAGGTATGAACCGATGCCCAAGTGGCCGCTCAACAGATTTGGTCGATGGACACAGAGTTTAGATGAGCCATAGAGGTTGCCATGGCCCTCACATTGTGAGCTGTGACATGGCCCTCCAGAGAAAGGTTCCTACTTTGGTAGGCGAAGGAAATACACTGAGCAATCCAATTGGACAGAGTTCTCTTAGAGACTGGAAGTCCTAAATGAGAAGGATCAAAAGCAACAAAAAGTTGAGAGGACTTTCTATGTTGCTGTGTACTGTGTAAGTAGAAAGTGCTCTTTTACAATCCAGGGTATGAAGATTCCTCTCTGCACTTGATGCATGAGGTCCTGGAAAAAAGACAGGTAAAAAGACCTCCTGGTTCAGATGAAAAGCTGAGACCACTTTAGGCATAAAGTGTGGATTAGTTCTGAGGACTACCTTGTCATGATGGAACCCTGTATAAGGAGGATTAGCCACTAAAGCTTGCAACTCACTGATACGGCGAGCTGAGGTGACTGCAATGAGAAAAATAACCTTCCAAGAAAGGAATTTTAAGGAGGTAGTGGCTAAGGGTTCAAAGGGAGGCTTCATAAGCTGGCCAAGAACCAGATTTAAGTCCCAGGCCACTGGAGGTGGTCTAATGGGAGGTTTAGTCAAAAGAAGGCCTCTCATGAATCTTGCTATAAGAGGATGAGAGGAAATAGGTTGCCCATTGAGAGGCTTAAGGGATGCTGCAATAGCACTCAAATGGACTCTGATTGAATTTGTTTTAAAGCCTGCATGGGATAAATGCAGCAAATAGTCTAGTAAAGAATGCAAAGGTATTGCAAGAGGGTTGAGACCCTTCTCTGCACACCAAATGGAAAACCTTTTCCATTTAAAAGCATATGAACGTCTGATGGAAGGCTTTCTGGAAGCATGAAGGATATCCTTCACTTGCTGAGAAAGTTGTAAATCTTGAAGGTCTAGGCCTTCAGCAACCAGGCCCTGAGATGAAGAGACTGAGGATTTGGGTGCCACAGGGTTCCCTCCTCCTGGGAGAGGAGATCTGGAGCAGACCCCAGGTCTAGGGAGGGAGTTGAAAGAGATGCAGAAGTAGAGGGTACCACACTTGGCGTGGCCAAAGTGGTGCTATGAGGATCATAGTCCCTTTGTCTCTCTGAAGCTTGAACAGAGTCTTGGGGATTAGGGGAATAGGTGGAAAGGCATAAAGGAAGTCTTGCCCCCAATGAAGGAGGAAGGCATCCCTGGCCTGAACTCCCTGACATGGAATCCTGGAACAGAACCGGGGAAGTTTGGCATTCCACGGACTTGCAAACAGGTCTATGTCTGGGGTACCCCAAATCCGAAAAATTCTGGCTATCTGGTCCCCATGGAGGGACCATTCGTGCGGAAGCAGAACTCGACTGAGTCTGTCTGCCCAAGAGTTTTGAACTCCTGGAAGATATACTGCCATGAGATGGATTTGATGCTCTCTGGCGAAGGCCCACAATCTCAGAGCTTCGTTGCAAAGCGACAGAGAGCCAGTTCCCCCCTGCTTGTTCACGTAGAACATAGCTACCTGGTTGTCCGTGTGGATGAGGACTGTCTTGTAGCTGGAGCAGGGTGTGGAAGACTCTGAGAGCCAGAAAGATTGCTCTGAGCTCTAAGAGGTTGATATGAAGATGTGTCTCCTGTGGAGACCAGATGCCTTGGGTCGAGAGATCTTGTAGACGAGCCCCCCAACCCTTTGGAGAGGCATCTGTTGTAAGGGTTGCTTGGGGTAACACCTGTTGAAAGGGGGACCCCAGCAATCAATTCTGAGTGGACTTCCACCAGTGGAGGGACGAAAATAGACGACTGGAGGTTGCTATTTTGTCTGACAGGCAACCTGATGCCTGGGTCCATTGAGTGGATAGGGTCCACTGAGCTGCTCTCATATGAAGGCGAGCATAGGGAACCACATGCACCGTGGATGCCATGTGGCCTAAAAGTTGCAACATCTCTCGAGCAGTTAAATGGGATTTTAACTGAATCTGGGAGGCTAACTGCACCAAGCGTAGGCAACGGGCCTGGGGAAGATAGGCCCTTGCAGTTGTGGTATCCAGTAAGGCCCCTATAGAGACTGAGTAGGGGTAAGATGGGATTTTGGAATGTTGATTACCAGTCCCAGATACTGAAGAACACGCCTTGTGTAGGCTAGAGAAATCTGGGCCTCTGACTGGGATGGAGCTCGGATGAGCCAGTCGTCCAGATATGGGAATACGAATATTCCTAGAGTGCGTAGGAATGCAGCTACTACTGCCATGCATTTTGTGAACACTCTTGGAGCAGAGGCCAGACCGAAAGGAAGCACTTTGTATTGGTAGTGCTTTCCTTGGTACAGGAAGCGAAGGAATCTTCTGTGTGTTGGATGGATGAGAACATGGGTGTACGCATCCTTGAGATCTAGAGAACAAAGCCAGTCCTGACTCTGAAGGTATGGAAGGAGAGTTCCGAGAGAAGTCATCTTGAATTTCTCCTTGCATAGAAACTTGTTCAATTCTGAGATCTAATATGGGTCTGTAGCCCCCTGTTTTCTTTGGGATGAGAAAATAGGGGGAGTAGAACCCTGAGCCCTGTTGAAGAAGGGGTATTTCTTCTATTGCCCCTTGGGCAAGAAGGGTAGCAATCTCCTGACCTAGAAGGTTGAGGAGAGATGTTGGAGAATTGAACCGTTTCACCATGGTGTGAGGAGGAAGGTTTAAGAAATGAAGTTTGTACCCTTCTCTTATGATGGAGAGGGTCCACTGTTCTGCTGTGATTTGTTCCCATCTGGGAGCAAAGTGAGCTAACCTTCCTGGGATGGTGAGAGGCTCTGGATGTTCTAGAGCCAGAAAGGCTAAGTTCTCTAGTGGAAAGTCAAAGGCTCTGAGGAGGCTGAGGCTGTTGGGCCGTAGCAGTCCTCGCAGCCTGGGTTTTGGCCTGTTTTGGTTGTTGCTGCCTCTTTGTAGCAAAACGACATTGAGAAGAGGCCTGACCATAAGAAGAAAATTTTCCTTTCTTTGGGAAAGATCCCTTTTTGAACAACCTCTTTTTAAAAGGAGCAGTAGTAGACTTTGAAAGTCTATCTAAAGCAGAATTTTCAGCATCCATCTGGTTGGCCTTTGCTTGCCAATCTTTGCCAAACAGGTTTTCTCCTGTACAGGAAAGGTTACCTAGACCATCCTGTACCCAGGATTCCAAATCAGAGGTTTGCAACCAAGCAACTCTGCGTGCACCTATGGCAATAGCCGAGGCTCTACTGACCCCCTCAAAAGAGTCAAAGGCTGCACGGTTATAAAACTTGGATACATCCTGTGCTTGTTTAAGCCAGGTGATATATTCTTCTCTCTTATCTTCTGACATAAAAGGAGATAAGGTTTGCAGATGATCTGTAACTTCTTTTAGAAACATCCCCATATAGAGACTATAGGAGTTGATTCTGGCTACAAGCATACTGGCCTGGAAGATTTTCCTGCCAAAGGCATCTAGGGTTCTGCATTCTCTTCCTGGAGGAGCAGAGGAGTGCCTTTTTGTACTCTTGATCTTTTTCATAGCAGACTCTACCACAATGGAGTGGTGAGGAAGCTGAGTCTTATGAAATCCAGGACAAGGAGGAACACGATACATGGTGTCCAACCTTCTGGAATGAGGGGAGGTGGAAAGAGGAGTCTCCCATATGCCCAACATGTGTTCATAAAGAATCTCATGTATTGGCAAGGTGGCTGCCTCTTTAGGAGCCTTAGGATATTGTAGGATATCTAATTTTTTGGCTCTAGGTTCAGTCTCAGAGGTCACTGAGATGGACAGGCCTTTGGCCACCTCCCTAATAAAGTCCTGAAAAGACAAGTCTTCAGGAGGAGACATTCTCCTTTTTGGAGAAGAGGGTTCCTGAGGAAGGATCCCCGATGCTTCAATTGAGGCCTCTGAAGAGTCAGTGTCTTCAGAAGAATCGAAGTATCGACTGTCTGGATGCTCTCGTAGAGCCCGATACGCATACCGGGAGGTATCAACATCGGGAGTAATCAGTACCGGGCCGGTACTGATAGGCATCACTGGATAGCGTACCGCTGCCGTCGATGCTGATGTCGATGCAAGCGGTACTGGTATCGGAACCGGAATCGGTACGGGTACCAACTACAGGGTTTGTTGCGGTACCATAGGCGTTGCAGCTTGAATGAATGCCGTGATGGCATGCTGCATGGTCAGAATATTCTGATCCATTGATGCCACCAATGTCTGGATGTCGGCACCGGTAGAAACTGCCGGTACCCCAGAACATTGTAACAGGTGATCGGTCGAGGCCGAGCCATCGATGTCAACCCGTGACCCCATAGGTAGTGCTTTGGAAGCCGGAGCCTCCCGCCGGGGTAATTTTGCCGGTGTGGTATCCTCAAGAGTAAGCCCGGGGGCATCTCGATACTTAGAGGGAGATGAACTCTGAGGACTGGCCAGATTTAAGTTTGGTTACCTGAGATCCATGGGATGAAGAAGCAGCCCTGGAAGACGTCGATGCCACGGAAGTTGCATCGGAGGGAAACAGGGTACTGAGCTTAGCTGCCCGATTCTGTAACCCTCTTTTGGACATCATGGAGCAGGACTCACAATCCGCAATGGAGTGGTCAGGACCTAAACATTTTAGACACCAGTCATGGGTGTCGGTGACAGAAATAGTGCTACTGCACTTTGTGCATTTTTTGAACCCGGAGGCGGGTTTTTCCATGAGGGAAAAATAACTCTGTAGGCCTAAGGCCACAGAAGAAAAATGCACTGAAAAAAGTAGAAGTTTTTTTTTTTTTTTTAAAAGAAAGAAAAAGAACCGGTAGTACCGGTGCGGAATTGAGAAGGCAGACACGCGACTAAAGAAAAATAAAAGAAAATAAGAAATTCTTCAGCGGTGACAGGAAACACGACCTGCTGGTTCTGCGGAAAAGAAGAACTGGAGAGAGGCAGTTAGGAAAGGTGGGAAGGCAGCGCGCAGGTGCTGTGGGATGCTCCCAAAAGCTTTCTTTCAGGACGCTGGGGAGCGTTCCCGCGCAGGCTCCGTCGGTACCGACGATACCCATATGTGAAGACTCATTCCTGCTTGTTCCTGGAGATCATAAACATTAGTCTTGTTATTAGAAAGATAAGTAAAAGGCAAGTTGTTTACCCAGCCTCTCAGTCTCTGGTCAGAGATATCAAACTGTCAGTGTTAGAATTAATTAGAATTAAGGCCTACATAGTCATGTCTGAGAATATATGTATGTCTTTTCATGACTGTCTATGACGTGCATGCCTATAGAAAAGTATGTTATGAATATATGTGACACTAGACGTAGAATAGAATATGTATATTATGAATATACGTGATGCGAGACGTAGAATAATAAAGTGAAATTATGCTGTGTAATGGAATATTTACCTATAAATAAAATGGCCAAAAGCTAAGATAGCAGACTAAACATAGGCAGAGGCCTAGCTTGCTCTCCCAAAGCTTTGGTTGATTTTATAATACAAGTGTGTTGTGTATTATTTACAGATTTGTGTATTATTCAAAGATTTGTGATCAATTAACCTTCTCCTTGCTTTGTGTGTGGATTTCTGTTACCCAAGAGCCCTGCCTGTTGTAGGTGAGGGGGGGTGCAGAGTACACTTTCAGTTTGTGCCGTGCTGGATAGATCTCTGTATTCAAGGCAAGGGCAGAAGGTGCCTGAAGATGTGTGAGTATTATGAAAATTACCAGTGATGGGTAATCTGTTAAGTAGACAGGCTCCGTCTCAGATGCGTAAGTGGCATGACAGAGCTAGGGCTTTAGTGTTTAAGAAAGGTAGCCCTTCCTATTGTATGCTTCTATTGTATGTATGAGAAGCATGGTGATGTAGCCATCGATTCCGTAGCACATAGGGATTCAGTGACAAAAGGTAATGTGAAATTGCAGTTTCCTTGGGAGGGAACTTTCTCTGTAGATAAGGTCCATTGCCTGAGATATGAGTTAGCGGTTAAAGGTAAACCGTGCAATTGTACTTACATGGTGGGAACGGATGGTATATGATGAAAACATTAGGAATGTTTATGTTTTGAAACAAAAGTTGTTTGTGTTAGGAAATGTAACTAATGACCAGCTGAGTGAGTGAGGATCACTCGTGTAGCAGAACTAAGAGAAAAAGAAAATACTTAAAGAGCAACAGCATTTAGGGGGAGTAGAATTGTGTAATTTGGATATTTGGAATGTCTCCCAGCTCAAGGAATTGAGAGCACGTTTGTACCAAGAAACAGAAAGTGTTGTACTTGTAATAAGAATCTTAAAAGTAGCAATAGGTCATAGTGTTTATGTTGCGAAAGAATTAAGTGTTTCTGATGAACTTATTGATAAACATGAGAGAGATTTGGACAGCTATTATGATTCTTACAAAGAGGAGTGTGATCAATTATATTATGATCTAGGCTCTATTCAGGACGTTCTACACCAGCAACATAATTTATGTTCTGCCACTGTTAAACTGAAGCAGCTGTGGGAAATGATATTGTGACTACTTAAAGAAGTGTTTGATTTGACTAAAACCTTTCCGAATTACAGGGATAACCCTGGTAGATTATGGTCTTTATGGTCTCAAATAATTAACAGTTATAATTCTACTTGGGCAGCTCTAGATAATTTGCTCAGAACTGTGTTTTTAATCCAGCTGATTTTCATAGGGTCACTCATCCAATTCGTGGCAGACCCTGTGATAGATTTACAAGAGAAGACTAAAAGAGATAATTTTGTTTTTGTGTAAAGAAAAGTTGTTAGAATTCCTTAAAGTAGTATGTAAACCTGTAAAGGATTGGTCGAGATTAACATCTCTAAGGCAGGATAGGGGTGAAAAGGTTACAGATTTTCACACTAGGTGTATGCTAGCTTTTAAAGACTATTCTGGTGAAGCAGAAGACACACCTTCAGGATTCACTAATATTTTTGTAAATGGTTTAATCCCGAGAATAAAAGAAATTTTAGAAACTTCAATAATAGATTGGCCAGCTAGAACAGCTGATGCAATTCTGGAAGGAGCTCGATACAGTGACTTGAAATTTATCAAGGAACAGCAAGAAGAGAGAACTAAAATAGATGTGAAAAGACTAAATTGCTCAATTTACAGATTGTTTATGCAGCCACCCATGGGCAGGGGGAGAGGTAGAATCAAAACAGACGAGGTCATGGAAATCCTCAGCGAGGGCGTGGACAGTCTAGAGAAATGTGTACTTGTTATACTTGTGGTGAGATTGGGCATTTGCAACGAGACTGTCCCCGGAATTGGAATCTTGATGGTCAGAGAGCTGATTTCCCTCCTCCCCCTCCGGTAACAGCTGAATTCACTCTATCCTGGCTGAGTGGGAAGTTATATTTCCAGCTGTATTCTCTCTCTGAAGTGCCGTCTCCTACGGATGCCAGTACCATTCATCCTGCTCTTGGAGAACTTCCTTCTACTTTGTGGGCAGTGCCGGGATCTAATGTCAGATGTTTTTCTATCCCGCCTGTAAAAATCACCGTGGAACCTGGAGTTCAGCTTCCTAGACTCAAGCAGTATCCACTGCCAGCAGCTGCCATTGAAGGAATTTGTCCTGTGATTGAAGATCTTCAGAAACAAGGTTTCATTTATTCTACAACTTCACCATGTAAGACTCCAATTCTTCCTGTACTAAAGGCTGACAGTAAGACTTATAGAGTTGTACAAGACCTGCAAGCAGTAAATAATGTGATTTTGCCACTTTTTCCCTTGGTGCCTAATCCACATGATATCTGGACACAGATACCTTCAGGGACTACCTGGTTTTCTGTTGTAGATTTAAGTTCTGCTTATTTTTTTTTAGTGAGAATTAGCAAAGAAAGCCAATTTTTGTTTGCTTTCCATTTTGACAATAAGCAGTATACTTTGTGTCAAGGGTACACCGATAGTCCTGCATATGTTTCACAGGCCCTAAGAACTGCATTATTTGATGTAAGATTCGACCATTCCTCTTTAGTTCAATATGTGGATGATTTGCTTTTACGTTCACCATGTTATGAGTTTGTTTGTCAGATTATTTGTCTCTATTTGCTCATATTACTAATTTAGGTTTGAAGGTTAATCTGTCTAAACTGCAATTTGTATCTCAAATTGTTACTTTCCTGGGTGTTGTCCTAACAACATCTGGTCATGCAATTACCTCTGCTAGATTGAAACCTATTCTGTCATTGCTTTTTCCAGCGACACCTGTGTTATTGCGTAGATTCCTGGATCTATTAATCTTCTGTAAACAATAGCTAGCGAATTTCTCAGATCTTACTGCTCTGCTTTATGCTCTCATTTTGGAAAGAAGGATCTGAAGGCCTCATTGTACCCACATTATCACAGTGGGAGGTTTGTTTTAAATGTAAAAATTGCACTGGGAAATGCACCATGTTATTGTATATGATTATTCTTTACCATTCAAATTGTATGTGGCTATTTCTGATTCCTCTGCTACCTGTGTGATTTTACAAGCTTTCCCAACTGGTTGCAAGCCGGTAGGCTATTTCTCAAAGCGATTTGATGCAGTGACTTTGGGACTCCCACTATGTCTATGTAGTTTGGTAGCGGTAGCTTTTGCAATTGAAACTTACTGATTTTCTGGTTCTACAGCACCCTTTTGTTCCATCTAACCAGGACTCAGCCTTTGTCCTCCACACGTTTTATTGACTCTGGAATTAATAATTTCTCCGCTTCATGTTTCAGTCTGTACTACATCAATATGCAACCCTTCAACACTTGTGGAGGAGGATGGGTCTCATGATTGTTTCCAAACTATTTTGACATTTTCTCGAGCTAGATTTGAACTTTCCCCTGTATCTTTACCAGCCCCGGATATAACTTTGTTTGTGAATGGTTCTGCTTTCAGAGACGAGATGTGCTATGCAGTCACAACAGTTAATGATGTAGTGGACTCAGCATCTTTGCCGTTTGCCAGTGCACAGCTAGCAGAAGTGCTTGTAAAGGACAACCATTTTGCAGACCAAGAAGCATGGCGAGCTGCTCTTCAGGCATCAGTGTCACCGACATTGCTGTATTTGACATCGTCTAATATGACTTTGTTTTCCCTTTCATCTTTCTTGTAGCAATAGCAAGATACTTCCTTTGAAACCCAGACTCTGTGGACTTCGTGGGGTGCAACCTGTGATGCTCAGGGCTACTGGAAAGAGGATCATCTGCTTATCTGTCCTGACAGTCTTTTGTTTATACTTGCCCTGTTCCTGCATCATAAGCATCACCGCTGTGACTATGAATTATGCCTTTGCGGTTCTCTGGTATCGCTTGAAGTTGTTTTGTTTTGTTTTTTTTTTCTTCCATGGCACAGCTTGTCTGCACTGTTTCAAGACTGGCAGAGTAGGGTCAGCTTAGGGTCAGTTATCAGGTTTTCTGCCTTCCGGACTCTTTTTGATTTTGCAGCTTGGTTTTGCAGATCTGTCCTGTGCCAGAAGAGGGAGGTGGTATTTGTTTGGTGGTCACTTGTCTTTTCTCTGAGTTTATTCCTGTTTGGGGTGTACTTTTTGTTCTTTCTTCTTGTCTGGGTCCAGCCTTCGTTGCGAGTGTCTGGGAGGGTACTGAAAATTTTGTTTGGTATTAAGAGACAACTGCACACTCCTTATCATCCGCAAAGCTCTGGCCAAGTGGAACGGATGACTAGGACACTCAAAGGTCACTTACGCACTCTGACACAGGATTGGGCTACAGATTGGACAGAAGCCCTTCCTTTTGCCCATATGGCAGTGTGTAATTCCCCCAGCCTGATACCATATGAAATAGTTACTGGACGTCCAGCTACTTCTCCACATGACTTGGCAGTTATCCCAGATCCCCAATTGTTGCGCAGCGATATTTTGACTTATTGCTCACGGTTGCACTCAGTCCTGTCTGTTTCCCCTTTATTGCAAGTGAATCCTCAATGAGATGACAGAATCATCATATCCAGAATCATCAGAATCATTATATCCAGAAGTGAAGTCACCAGATTGGGTCCTGATTAAGAATTTGCATCCAAAGACGCTTCTGGCTCCCAAGTTTCTAGGTCCATTTTGTGTGCTCCTGGTGGGATACTCGGCTTGTAAAGTGGAAGGACATTCTCGTTGGATACACCTTACACAGTGTAAAAAGGCTCCTTCACAGACTCCAGACGGTGGCTCCCTTCATCAGTGAATCAAGAAAATACAACACAGAGACTTATTGAACATTACATTAATATTACAGAAAAGATCATCAGGATGTACATGCTTTTTAAATGAACTAATTATGCAAAAACCTTTTTCCAGCATTTATACTACTGATTAGGTGGATAAAGATGGTTTGATTTAGTATTTTACTAATATATAAGCAATGACCTTTGGGTACTTAACCTCTACTTCATGACGTAATTGAGAATTAAGGGGTAATTATAGTTATAGAATATATCTTCATCTTAGTACGCAGAATAGGTGGCTTTTCATTTTATTTTAGACCATTTAGTCTTGGAGCATTATAGTTACAGATATTTCAAGGTTTGTTGAGAATGTTTCCTTATCAGGTCCTAGTTGTGCTATGGCATATTATTGTTAATGAAGCAGTACTGCATTTAGAATCTTGGGAAAGTTATGGGGAATATCCAAATATTTTTGAGTCACATTTACACTTAGTTACAAAACATTTTAATCTGTCACGTTGTGCCATTTGCCTGCCATCTGTGACGGCCACTCAACATGGGTTTTTACCACAAGTTAGGCCCAAAGCCTTTGAAGAGTTCCGTGCTACAGCTTTTAATCTAACTACTGTACAATGGTCTCATACAAACACAGAACCTAGAGTAGTTAGTTCTATGCCTTTACAGCCCCTCCAATATGTTTTATGGCTCAAGGTACAGGGAAAAAGGTAGGGGACACCCCATGGAACGTTTGTAGAATAATAATGCTACATAATTCGTCCGTCTGGTATAAGAAATCTCACGTACAGAAACCTTATATTTCCGTAGTACAATTAATGCAAGTTCAAGGGAATCAGGTGCATGATTATGACTTGTTACAGTATGAATGACTCAAGTCCGAGATATACCTAACTGGAGTTGTCCCTTATTAGGCTATTACCATCCCTGGGAACGTAATCTATCTGTAGGAATTAAGGAAATGAACATTACTCAGTGGGCTTTGAATAATTGTACACAGAACCTAGTCTGTCCCCGCAACTTGACAATTTGGGAAAATGGATTAGTGGCTTTAGAGGGAGACTATTTTGTGTGTGGTAATCTTGCATATACAGAACTTCCCAGAGGTTGGTCAGGTACTTGCTATGTTGCTCAGTTAGATACCTCGTGGCGGTTTTTACCTTACCAAAATGTTACTTTATTATCAACCTTGAATAATTCCTTAAGAAGAAAAAGGGATGTTTCCCCTCAGGATGAAGCCATAATAGCAGCACAACAGTTGGTAGACTCTACAAGTCCTTTAACTAAATCTCAGATAGATGCATTTACAGGTACTGTTTGGCTCTCAGCTTTGGGAGCCATAGCACCCACTAGAGATTATGGTACCCAGATTATGCGATTACAGGCAGTTGTTGAACTTACAGCCCTGGATCTCACAGAAGCTATTAGCATGTTACAAGGTGCAGTAGACAAGGTGTCCACTTATGCAGCTCAGAATCGCATGGCTTTAGACTACCTACTAGCGAAGGAAAATGGCGTATGTGGCCTAATTTTTGATTACTGTTGTAGTATTCTTGATGATGAAGGAAAAGTAGTGAAAGGCCTACTAGATAAGGTTAGGAATCGTACATTTGTATCAAGTAGTAGTTATGTAAGTTCTTTTTCTGATTTTTTTTTATTCTGTTTCTTCTTTCTGGAGTTTATTATCTAGGCCCTTGCAAGGCAAATTAGCTTCATTATTTGGCTTATTAGGGATTATCATTTTAGGAGCATTAATTCTTTGTGTAATATCTGCTTGCTGTAAGACCTCAGTGGAGACACTGACCCTAAAATGATGTTACAGATTGACCCAGAAGCTAGCTACAATCCATTGTTAATACCGATGTCTGAGTGTCCTTATCTGTGAAATGATTCTTTACAGAATCAGAGGAAGGACTGAAAGAAAGCTTGATTGTACCAGGCTGGATACACAGTCAGGCCCTGTGTATAACATTATATTACTATAAGCCCTAAGAAAGAGTTAATATCATTTGTAGCTCCTTACTTAAAAGACCTCTGTAGATGTAACTGGGTGAAAGGATCCAGATAACATAAACATTAGTCTTGTTATTAGAAAGATAAGTAAAAGGCAAGTTGTTTACCCAGCCTCTCAGTCTCTGGTCAGAGATATCAAACTGTCAGTGTTAGAATTAATTAGAATTAAGGCCTACATAGTCATGTCTGAGAATATATGTATAGCCAACAGAAAAAACAGCAGCAGCCACACTCAGCAGAAACGTAACCAAAAAACACAAGAGTGGCAGGTTCGCACACAACACCTTTATTTAACAATCATAGGTGGCCAAACCCCAAATTAACTAAAAAACATTAAAATACATCAATGGACTCTACCATAAACAAAATTGATTAAAAGAAGGATTCTTAAGAGGTACATATGTAAGAATACACTAAAATACATTTAAACAAGGTGCAAGCTCACAATATTATTCAGCACATGAAAACCAAAAGAAAATGAACACAAAAGAAATCGAAAAAGAGGGAGGAGGAGGACAAATAATGGCTGTATTTGACATAGAAAACCATATAGGTACTAAAAAGAGCAAATAGGAAGCAGAAGTGAGTCAGAGATGTTACCTTATAGGTGTGTGGTAATATTGAAATTCACAATACCCTGTAAAATATGGTTGAAGCCCTTGCCACAAGGGCTAAGAGTGCCTCTGAAAAACAAAAATAAAACATTATAATACAAATGTTCAAATAAAACAGATTATCCAATATGATGAAAAAAATGTGGGAAAAAGAATTTTTTGGAAAAAATAGTTTTGGAGACTTTATATTAAGGTAGTTCTAGGAAGACAACCCTAGAGGTGACACATGAGCTTAATAGCATCTATGTCTCAATTTGACATATCAAAAAATCATTGCTATTAGAAATTGTCTGTGTCATTGCCATTTGAGTGATATGGATGTAATATTTTAAAAATAACCATTACAAAGCACATGAAACCCAACTGAGAGGATAAAATTTAAAACAAAAACTCAAAACTGGAAATCCTGAGGAGAGAGATCAATTACCGTGACAGGAATATCAATTAAAGAAGAAAGATGTTAAAAACTCTGACGGCATGTGAGAAAGCCGCCTCTTAAAAATGCACAAAAAACTGCCTTAAGAACAAAATAAATAAAATCATCCTCTGAGTGGACCTAGCTGTGCTAAACCGCACCAAAAAAGCAAATGTTAAACTGAGTTTGAGCGCGGAGCTGAACGAACAATGCTATTCAAAATTATACTGATGTTTAAATAAACAAGAGCAAGGAAGTCTATAAAAGATGCCAAAATCAACTGAGGATATGTTTAAAATTTAAAAATACCTCGAGGAGCGTATGAGACAATATGCATATTACCTGAGGCATATAAGACGCCAGACACCTCTGCAGAACGTATTAATTCCAGAGAGTCAAAATCTCAAAAACTAACAAGAAGCCTCACTAGAAAAAAACAATAATAGATTCTTAAAAATTGTCCAACAAGGTTAAATCTACTCAAAGAGCATATAAAGTAATCAATGAGGAAATAATACCTGAAGTTTGGAGGCCCCAATAGCACCGCTTCGAGGCGTATGATACTTCAAAGGAATGAAAGCTTCTAAAAAACGCCAGCGCATGCGCATATAATACAGACGGTGCCGGAAGCTCATAATTCGCCAAATTATGCAGAATGGACATATAATACGAGTCAAACAATGGTAAAAGGTGAAAAAACCTTTGCTGTGCTCATAGGGTCAGTTAGAGATGAAAATAAAAAAGCACACGAAAAATTGTTAAAGACCCGATCGAGACATCGTATCAACACTGAAAACCGCATGCTCTTCAGCCGTATGAACAGCCCTATAAAACATCGGACATTCTGCAGAGAGGGGGCAAATCAGCTATGTGCTCATACTGTACCTAAAATCAAGATAAAAAAATAAATAAATAATGCCATGCGGTCCATGAAAACATATAAAAAGGGGGCGGTTACCCTATAATAATTAAAAATTAAAAAACCAAGGCCTATAAAAACCAAACCTAAAAAGAGGGCATGTGTACGAAAATATAGGCTCTTATAGAGAGACCAATGGAACTAATTGATCTCTCTCCTCAGGATTTCCAGTTTTGAGTTTTTGTTTTAAATTTTATCCTCTCAGTTGGGTTTCATGTGCTTTGTAATGGTTATTTTTAAAATATTACATCCATATCACTCAAATGGCAATGACACAGACAATTTCTAATAGCAATGATTTTTTGATATGTCAAATTGAGACATAGACGCTATTAAGCTCATGTTTCACCTCTAGGGTTGTCTTCCTAGAACTAGCTTAATATAAAGTCTCCAAAACTATTTTTTCCAAAATTCTTTTTCCCACATTTTTTTCAACATATTGGATAATCTGTTTTATTTGAACATTTGTATTATAATGTTTTATTTTTGTTTTTCAGAGGCACTCTTAGCCCTTGTGGCAAGGGCTTCAACCATATTTTACAGGGTATTGTGAATTTCAATATTACCACACACCTATAAGGTAACATCTCTGACTCACTTCTGCTTCCTATTTGCTCTTTTTAGTTTTTAGTACCTATATGGTTTTCTATGTCAAGTACAGCCATTATTTGTCCTCCTCCTCCCTCTTTTTCGATTTCTTTTGTGTTCATTTTCTTTTGGTTTTCATGTGCTGAATAATATTGTGAGCTTGCACCTTGTTTAAATGTATTTTAGTGTATTCTTACATATGTACCTCTTAAGAATCCTTCTTTTAATCAATTTTGTTTATGGTAGAGTCCATTGATGCATTTTAATGTTTTTTTAGTTAATTTGGGGTTTGGCCACCTATGATTGTTAAATAAAGGTGTTGTGTGCGAACCTGCCACTCTTGTGTTTTTTGAGAATATATGTATGTCTTTTCATGATTGTCTATGACGTGCATGCCTATAGAAAAGTATGTTATGAATATACGTGACACTAGACGTAGAATAGAATATGTATATTATGAATATACGTGATGAGAGACGTAGAATAATAAAGTGAAATTATGCTGTGTAATGGAATATTTACCTATAAATAAAATAGCCAAAAGCTAAGATAGCAGAGTAAACATAGGCAGAGGCCTAGCTTGCTCTCCCAAAGCTTTGGTTGATTTTATAATACAAGTGGTGTTGTGTATTATTTACAGATTTGTGTATTATTTAAAGATTTGTGATCAATTAACCTTCTCCTTGCTTTGTGTGTGGATTTCTGTTACCCAAGAGCCCTGCCTGTTGTAGGTGAGGGGGGGGGGGTGCAGAGTACACTTTCAATTTGGAGCCTGTGTCAGAAGCCTTATGAGAAGAGACTTGAAGACCTAAATATGAGGGTCATTTTTAAAGTAAGAACCGATTGCGCATCGTGTCCGCGTGATCTGTCAAGTGACGTCCGTTCAAGGTCAGCCACTCTTGGCCAGTCTCTCACTATGCCACCATTACGTTTCACGTCTCTGCTAGTGTTGGTTGTATGGTTATACTGCTTCGTTTGTCGCCATGTCAATCAGTAATCCCTCCGATTGTGAAGTGCGCTCGGTTATCCGGTTTTAATGCAAAACAAGTTCGTCCAGCATTTTCGGCACCCATCTCGCACACATTTTTTTGTAGTAGAGTTTGTCAATAACAATGTGATAAACTACTGATCTTGAAACTTGTGGAAATGTCTGATGCAGCTCGTCTATAGTGAAGCACCGGTTTTGGCGAATTTCCTCATCAACTTCTTGTGTCAGGTCTTCATTCATGACAGTACACCGTCCAGATCGTTCTTCATCATGAACATTTGTCCTTCCTTCCTTAAACATCATTCATTACACCTTCCCCATACACTTCAACAAGCTGCCTGTGAATTTCAGCTGGACGAACTTGTTTTGCATTTAAAAAACGGATAACCGAGCGCACTTCACAATCGGAGGGATTACTGATTGACATGGCGACAAACGAAGCAGTATAACCATACAACCAACACTGGCAGAGACGTGAAACGTAATGGCGGCGTAGTGAGAGACTGGCCAAGAGTGGCTGACCTTGAACGGACGTCACTTGACAGATCGCGCGGACACAATGCGCAATCGGTTCTTACTTTAAAAATGACCCTCATATATACACTCTGGAGGACAGGAGGGATAGGGGAGATATGATTCAGACCTTTAAATACTTAAAGAGTATTAATGAACAAACAAACCTCTTCCAAAGACGGGGAAGCTGTAAAACTAGAGGGCATAACATGAAGCTGCAAGGGGGTAAATTGAAAGACAGTGTCAGGAAATACGTTTTCACTGAAAGGGTGGTGGATGCTTGGAATGCCCTCCTGATGGAAGTGGTGGGGGCAAATACAGTGACAGAATTCAAAATGGCATGGGACAGACAGTGGATCCCTTTATAGCAACAGGATAAGATCAAAGTAAACTTAACTATCTAATTTCTCAACAAACAGGGGTGCCCTATACGGAGCGGTGGGTTCACTCCTAAACAAAGACATTGGGAGGGGTGACCTGCAAGGAGCGGCAGGTGCACCCACTTCTTGCCACCTTGCTGGGCAGACTAGATGGACCATACTGGTCTTTATCTGCCATTATTTACTATATTATGCTATATGAATTCTGTACTCTCACAGATTATTTCATGTACTCGCAAGTCAGAGATTACAAGAAGCCAACAACTCACAAAGAGCATGAGCCTCCCTCCTAATGGAAGGTTGTCCAGAAGTGGGATAGGGATATTGGCTATGTCCTCTAGGAGCCAATCAAAATCCAATCCCTGGTTTTGGCTGTGATCCCAGATGGGCTTTTGAGCTTTTGGCTGCCTAGGACAGGATTGAGAAAGGTTGTCTGGTCTGGGTGGAGTGGGAGGCTATAACTGGGCCATTAGTTTGAGGCCCAAAGCCATGAGTCTCTTGATGCCAATAATCAGAGGAAGCTCTCAATGCCCTATCGTATGTCAATCGGACAATGTATTTTCCACACTCCTTCGCTTGTGTCACTAGGGAATGGTATTGAGTAACTTTCTCTGGAGGGAGAAAGTCTACAAATATCCAGATTGCATGTGATGTTCTATAACTGCATGCCCATGAAGATCTGGTATGAAACTACACGGGATGTGAGCATAGCTCTCTAAAAGAGGTTCCTCACAAAAGAAATAATGTCCTAGTCTCTCTCCCTGTGGCACTGAAGAGAGAGACTTGGAACTCTTGGCTCTTTTGAGAGTGGATTTGACGACCATGGAATATTGCAGCAGCTGGAACTTCTCTAATTTGGAAGCCTTTTGAACTCTATACATAGGGTCGACCTTCTTAATGACTGGAGGCACAGAGAAAGGAAGGATCTCCCACATTCTCATCTGCAGCCTCTGAAGAATGAGGTGTTGCCTTAGGGGCAACAGAATATTGGAGGATATCCAACTAATCATTCCTGGGTTCCTGCCATTTCCCTTACAAAATCATGAGAAGTCAGCTCCTCAGGCAGGGACTTTCATAATTTTCCTCTGGGAACTTCTCAGACGAGATGTAGTGAGTCATTCTTGGACTCCCAATAAGTGCGCTCTGATGCAGGATTCAGAGAGATTACTCTAAGGATGTCAGAGTCTCTACTTGGATCATCCTCCATCTCTCATGGAAGATGGATCTCCTTCAGGAGTGTTGATGCACCAATGGCTTTCAGCGTCAAGGCGACTGATTACCCCTGATGCATTTGAGAGCAATATCGACTAGGCAGGAACCAATATTGAGGCCCTTCGAAGTCTGAATGTTGATGAATTTCAAGGATATACTCAATGCCTTGATATACCATCAATGATGCCACTGAAGTAGTAGCTTTGTGCAGGGCAAAGAACATAGTCATTGCTTGCTTGAAGCCTTTCATGTGCCTCTCCCTTTAGGGCTGCCATTGATAAAGGTGTGGGGGCCTGAAGCAGATTCGGCTGATGTCTGTGGAATCCGATGGGAATACTGAAAGGCTGGTCTTGGCCATGTGGAGTCCGGCACAGTCCCTACAACACAAAAGAGGATGAGTGACCCTCACATCAGGATTGCTTCAAGGGTTGGGGCTCCTCAGATACTCCTCAGATTGCACTCCAAGGAACTTTAATGCTAATGCACCCCAACCTACACCTGATATTCTGAATCCTTAGTTTGTGATGTCTCAGTGGATGAGGACGAATCCTTCCTCTTTCTTGGAGCGGCACTGGTAGGAGACAATTTTCATGGTGACCTACTGGTGGTCAGTTCCAAGTGGATTTGAAGGTCCCTTGATGTCGACGTTGCACCAGCACTGATGTAGCTCCTGAGACTGAAGGATTGGCCTTATGGGTCTCAAAAAAATCAAGCTGCTCATAACCTTGGAGCCTTCTCCTTGTCCTCTGTGAATCCAAAACAATAAGGCGGCTCATGGTCAGACCCAAAGCACTGCAAGCACCATTTGTGGGAGTCTGCATGGTCTTGTTGCAACAAGTGCACTTTTTAAACCTGCTGGCCAGATATTGGGCATGTCATCTGGAAAAACAACTGCAGCAAAAACAAACAGCTAGATTTTAAAAAATAAAGATTAGCATAGCAGAAACACAGAGGCCAAATTGCAGCCTATAGGCACAACACGGTAAAAATAAAAGGAAACTTTTAACAAACACACCATCTAAAGGCACTATAAAGGGCTATGAAGCACAGAAATGATGGTGGCAAGGCATGAGAACTAACAAAAAATTAGAAAATTAGTAGAAAGTTGCAGAATACCTAATTTGCAGACAGACACAACATAGTAACATAGTATATGATGGCAGATAAAGACCAGTATGGTCCAACTAGTCTGCCCAGCAAGGCAGCAAGAGTAGGTGCATCTGCTGCTCCTTGCAGGTGGTGACCACCCCTCCCCATGTCTTTGTTTAGGGGTGAACCCACTGCTTCGTGTAGGGCACACCTGTTTGTTGAGAAATTAGATCGTTAAGTTTATTTTGATCTTATCCTGTTGCTATGAAGGGATCCACTGTGTTTGTCCCATGCCATTTTGTATTCTGTCACTGTATTTGCTTCCACCACTTCCATCGAGAGGGCATTCCAAGCATCCACCAACCTTTCAGTGAAAAAGTATTTCCTGACATTGCATTTCAGTTTATCCCCTTGCAGCTTCATGTTATACCCTCTAGTATACAGCTTCCCCGACTTTGGAAGAGGTTGGTTTATTCATTAATACTCTTAAGTATTTAAAGGTCTGAATCATATCTCCCCTGTCCCTCCTCTCCTACAGAGTGTACGTATTTAGGTCCAAGTCTCTTCTCATAAGTCTTCTGACGCAGGCTCCAAATCATTTTGGTTGCCTTCCTCTGAACTGTTTCCAGCCTTTTTATGTCCTTTATGAGATATGGTCTCCAAAACTGAACACAATATTCCAAGTGAGGCCTCACCAGCGACTTGTACCTCTTCCTTTCAGCTGGTAATTCCTCTGTATGCAACCCAGCATCCTTCTGGCTTTTGTCACCGCCTTATCGCACTGTTTTGCCACCTTGAGATCCTCAGAAACGATCACTCTGGGGTCCTTCTCTCCTGGTCTGTGCACACCAACCTCTCACCCCCTATCACAAACAATTCCCTTGGATTTCTGTTTACCAAGTGTATGACACTGCACTTCTTCACATTAAATCTTAACTGCCAAGCATTAGACCATTCTTCCAGCTTTTGTAGATCTTTCTTCATGTTATCCACTCCCTCAGGAGAGTCCACTCTGTTGCAAATTTTCATGTCATCTGCAAAAAGACAGTCTTTTCCATTCAGTCCTTCAGCAATATCACTCACAAATACATTGAAGAGTACTGGTCCCAGGACCAAATCCTGGGGCACACTGTTAATCACCTTTCTTTCATCCAAGTGCGTTCCGTTTACTGTTACCTTCTGTCAATCAACCAATTTCTGATCCAGTTCACCACCTTGGGACTCATCCCCAAGCTGTTGAGTTTATTGATAAGCCTCCTATGAGAAACAGTATAAAAAGCTTTGCTGAAATCCAGGTAGATCACATCCATTGCATGCCCTTGATCTAGTTCTCTGGTCACCCAGTTAAAGAACTCAATCAGATTTGTTTGGCAAGCTTGTCCTTTGGTAAAACCATGTTGCCTCGGTCATGCAACCTGTTGGTTTCGAGGAAGTCCATTATTTGCTCTTTCAGGATTACCTCCATTACTTTTCCTGCCACCGAGGTAAGGCTTACTGGCACTTTTGTGAAGAGGTACCACATCAGCCCTTCTCCAGGCCTGTGGAACTTCTCCTGTCTCCAAGGATCTATTAAAAACATCCTTTAACGGTCCTGCAAAACCTCTTAGCTCTTTCAGTATCCTGGGATGTATCCCATCTGGCTACTTTGAGTTTTGCAAGCTGCTCTAACACATCATCTTCTGTGAATGGTGTGGTATCTACTCCATTCCCATTTGTATATTTTTTCAATCACAAGTGGTCCCTCTCCAGGATTTTCTCTAGTAAAAACAGAGCAGAAGTATTTGTTTAGCATTTTCACTTTTTCAATGTCACTTTCCACAAATCCGTCCCAGCACTTTTGAGTCCTGCAATTCCATCTTTGATTTTCCTCCTTTCCAGAATATACCTGAAAAAGGTTTTGTTGTCACACTTCACTTCTTTAGCCATCTTTTCTTCTGCCTTCGACTTTGCTATCCTTATTTCTCTTTTTGTCTCTTTTAGCTTGCTCCTGTATTCTTTTCTGTGTTCCTCAACTTTTGAATTTTGTGAAAGCTGTGGTTTTTGCCTTTATTTGTGCAGCCACTTCTTTGGAGAACCAAATAGGTTTCCCTTTTCCTCTTGTTTTTATTTACTTTGCTTACATACGTATCTGTTGCCCCTTTTATTTCCTCCTTTAGTTCAGCCCATTGTAATTCCAATTCCCTTATCCCCTCCCACCCTGCCAACTCCTCCTTTAGATACTAGGCCATTTTACTGAAGTCAGTGTTCTTAAAGTCTAGATCTTTGAGCTTGCTGTGATTAGATTCTACCTTAGCTTTTATCTCAAACCACATTGTGTTATGATTGCTGTTGCTCACAAGGGCACCCACCCGGATATTCGACATGCTATCTCCGTTGGCGAGTACTAAATCCAGCACCGAGCTTTCCCTGGTCGGTTCCATCACCATTTGTCTAAGTAAAGCATTTTGGAAGGCATCCACAATTTTTTTTTACTTCTTTCCAGATTTACAGAAGGAATACTCCAATCCACACCAGGAAGTCACCCAATATGATTACGACCCCCTTCATGGTTATCTTTGCAATATCAGCAATCAATTCGCCATCCATTTCTTCAGTTTGAGTTGGAGGCCTGTAGACTATCACCAGTATGGATGACAGTGCCATCTTCTCGTTCCAACACAATTCACAGCGCTTCTTCTTTTCCCCATGTCCCCTGCATTTCAGCAGCTTTAATATTGCTTTTGACATACAGGGGATACTCCTCCTCCTTTTTTACCCTATCTCTTCTAAACAGATTATAGCCAGTTATGGCTATATCCCATTCATGTGACTCGTTAAACCATGTTTCTATAATGGCCACAATGTCCAAGTCCATTTCCACCATTAGGGCTTCCAGGTCAGGGAATTTGTTGGCTAGGCTTCGAGCATTTGTGCTCATTGCTTTCCAGCATTTTTTGACTGGCTTGCCTGTATTTTGCTGTACATGCCCCTTCCCACTTGCCATTGATGTGTGGTTTAAAAGTGTGGCTGTTTCCAATGTCATATTGTTTTTGCTGGGAGTGACATCCTGAACTTGTACTTCTCCATCCATCACGCCCTTTCCCTAGTTTAAATGCCTGTCCACATACTGCCTGAATTTTTCACTTAGGATCCTTTTCCCTGTGACAGAGAGATGTAGTCCATCAGCACAATATATTCTCTTCTTGATCCATCTGTTTCTCCAGTCGCCTATATAAATCCTTCTTGTTTGCACCAGGTTTAGAGCCATGTATTAAAGTTGTTTATGCGATACAGCCTACCTGCCCCCTTACCATGAACCGGTAGAACTTCTGAGAATACTATAGTGTTAACAATGGGCTTGAGTTTCTCTCCCAGAGTCTGGAAGTCCCTTTGAACTGCAGAGGCACTGTTTCTAGCTAGGTCATTTGTACCCAAGTGGAAGACATCATCATTTTTGGAGTGCTCACTTTCTGCAGTAACTATACCAACAATTTGGTTCGTATTCCTGATAGCTGAAGAGCCTGGGAGGCATTTGACCATCTTCTTTCCTTTGAAATGTGTTCCCAAGTTGGTGCCTCTGATGATGGAATCTCTAAGTAGTAGTAGTTTTCTGTTTTGTGATTTTTTTTCCTGTTTGGTGCATTACCAGTAGATTTGGCATTGAGACTTTCATTTAAAGGCACTTTAGTTTCCATGAATTGAGCATCCTCATTATCAAAGGCAGAGAAGGCATTATGTAGGGATATCTCTTACAGGTTGCAACCTACCAGAGCCCACTGTGATCCATTTGTTCCTGGGCTGTTTGATTCTTTGTGGGAGCAGTGGTGGATTTTGTTCAGTTTGTACCCTAGAGGAGGTGTGTTTAATTGCAGCTAAGTCTTCCCTTAGTAGAGTCAATTCTTTATGCACAGCAGATAACTTGAGGCATATAGGGCAAGCTCTTAGATTCCAAATGATTCTCCTCAGAATGAAAACACCACAGTTATTACACTGAATACATGACATGCTGATGTAGCTGTCCTAGGAGAAGGAGAAAAAGTGGGTGTAACACCTAATTAAAGGACAGGTGTCAATGTATATGATGACTATATAGGCAATGCAACCCTGGGGTGGGTGGGTAGAGCAGGAACTTAAGTGTCCCTGGCCAGTAGACCTTATAAGAACTGAGGGCACACTCAGATATATGATTTAAAGGCTATGCAAGGAATGTAGGCAGACTGAATATTCTTAAAAACCTATATCCCACAGTTAAAATGTATATTAAAAAGAGGCAATTGTAAAGTCTGAAAGCCTTAGCTGAGTATGTAGTCTCTTGAAGCTGTGATGAGCAGACTTGTTCTGGTACTTGGTCAGTTGTATAGTTGATTCAATTAACCTCAACCCTGTGAAGGAGGCTTGTAACAGACAATGGAAACTGAAATATTCAAACTGAAATCTTACTACTATGTTATCAGTCCACTATGCAAAAGGTCCCTGTAACCTTAAAATTTATATCTTTGCTGCAAAATTAAGTAGGAGATCCAAGTAGAAACACAACTACGGAGCTCTATGGAAAAATGAAGACTAAGGAGATGAGGTGCAGCAACATCAGGTGTGATTTCATGTGCACGTGCAGAGGAACCAATCTAAAAGCTTCTAAAGGACCTGAGAGAGGTTCCCGCATAGAGCTCTGTTAGTGACATCCATGTGTAAGTAGTTATCTTGCTTGTCCACGGTGAAATGCAAATTTTATGAAGCATTAAAAAGTATTTATAATATAGAACTGAAATAGTATTTGCACAATTGCTCACTGCAAAACAAGAAAACAGCTTGTTAATCAAGTGCAATTTAACACACCTGCAACAAGAGATGTGAGAAAATATATTATATTTTGTACCTTTTAAAGACTTATCTGTAAAATACTCTTCTAGCACAGGAATTCCTTGTGTATCAAACAAACTCTGATTTACAGTAGAGACCGTCAGAATTTCCTCTGTTGACATCTCCATTAATTCATCTTCACCTTCCAAACTTGACAAACCAATGAGGTCACTACTGTTAAACAAACTGGCTCGGATTTTCTCAATTTTTGCTCGAGATCTTACCTACATACAACAGGATAAAAACAAGTCACAAGTTGTTCTGTGGCAGCACAACAATGACTTTGCTGTGTTGTATTACAAAGATACATTTTCAAAGACAATGAATTTGCTTCCCCTTGTTTTGTCATTTGGGTTTTACGCTTGGAAATGTATTTTCTTCTTTTTTTTTAAATTTTCTTTTTAGAAGAAATGTGACGGGATTTGAGTTGTCAGTTTGGATGATTGGGATGGCTTTAGCATGAAGGAAATTGGATGGCCAATATCTGGACCCACAACATTTGTAAGCAGATCTATTAGTGTTATATAACTTCTCTTCAAAACTGGCAAGCGGTTAAAACGTCACATCAACATGCATCAGGAAGTAGCAATGTTTCTAGAATTTCATTGCTTCTCATTTCTATCTCCCTTTTTAAATAACTTTAGAATTCTATGATGGATATATGTGAAAATTCATAGAATTGTACAGATAAGTGAGACATGATAAATGAGACTCTCTTGGTTCCCCATGCAAGGAGTGTGGCCTAATAAAAATTTCTCAGTGTGGTGCATTTTTATTCCTTGACACAAAATATTTCTAAATTTAAAAAAAAGTTTCAAAAATGCAGAATTCATATTTGAATGCAGAGCTCATATTTGATTGCATAGGAAATTTACCGGAACTTACACTAAACATGTTTCAAATATCTGAAATAGAAAGGCTGTAATTGACAACAGCTATTGCTTTAAAAAAATATTGGGGGGGGGGGGGGGAGAGTCACATCATTGCCTTTTTTAAATAAAATAATTATCATTAATATGATTAGTGGAGAGCACTGTAATTCCTTTTATTTTGAAAATTATTACCTCCACTACAGCAAAACCTTTGATTGGTCGTGATGGCACAAACTGGTTGTCCAGGGACGCAACTGTGTACACTGATCCCACATCTGAAAGAGAGGCTGTTTCTATATTGTCAAGTGGTTCTCCAATACTGGTCAGACTCCCAGTGCTACACAATGAGAGATCTAAACTATCCTGACTGGAAACGATGTGCGGTTCCAACAAGCTTGGAGGAATGGCTACGTCCTGTCTGGCTTGAAACTGATCCACGGATATGTCACTAGTTGTTTGTGAGATGCCCTGAGAGCTGCAGATTGAAGCCTGGCTTGTGGAAGCAGAGGCACTAATACTCATAGCAGGTATGATACTGCTAGAGCTGCTCAAATCCAAACTGTGTGCACCAGTAAGTGAAGACGACTTGTCCAGCTCTGTTGGACAGTCTCCTCCTTCTGCCTTGTCCTTAGGATGCTTAGGGCCGTCTTCTTGTAAGGGGATATAAATTTCATCTTTGAAGATGCCACCATGTGCACTGCAGGCTTTTCGAATTGCACTTCTGACAACAGCCTCCTCTAAGTGGGGTGGTATCCCAGAAATCACAAGTAAACGACTATGAGCAGTCAAACCAACTAGTGCCTGGCAAGCATCAGCTACTGCATCATTCGTCATACTTAGCCCTTGTGGGTCTTTGTTCGTGAGATATCTGAGAATCATCAGCAGGGTTAGGGCTCTATGAAACCATAACATATCCTCAGGTTTGCCTCCTCCAATATTGAGGATTGCAGCATCAGTTTCTGTTGTCAGTGAAGAAGACCGTTTATTGGAAGAGGAGGTCTTTTCCCGTTTCATTTTTACTTTTTTCCTCTTTGAAAGGAGACTTGGGCTCTGTGGGGTCTGTCCTGGAGAAGATGAAGAGGAGGATGAAGAATCGCTTAGATTTGGACCACCAGAGGACATCACACTGATTGCTGAACTCATATTGATTGGAAGGGTCACTTCTGCTATTGCAAGGCAAACTTCCATCAGTGCATGAAAGTATGTAGAGAATCGCCCCTGGTCTGTCATTCCAGTACCCGTGCCACCACAGCCATTTCCAGATGCCCAGTTCTGAGTTTCTTCATCATATAGTTTACGTAATTCTGTTTGCAAAGCCATAAGCATGGCTAAACAGGGGTTCAGTTGCAGCGCAATGGAGGAAGACAATCCTGATGGGTTTTTTCTCTGTTCCAAATGGTGAATTTTACGCAGAAGTTCAGCAAGGAGATGAAAAAGTAGCTCCTTCACGCAAGCTGCCATGTCAGTTGTCCATAGCAAATTCCCTAAGTATAAAAGAAAGCAAGACCACATATCATACTATTTCTATAAGTTTGTGTCTTTATTGCTCACATTTGCCTTTTTTTTTAAGAAGATAGCCCTACATTAGATGTTACACAAAAAGAATACAATAAAACAAAAATTAAGTCAACTCACATTACGGTTTATATTCAAGAAGCAGAAAAGTTAAGCCTTCCTAAAGATGACCATGTAAGAGTAGTTACTCACCTGTAACAGGTGTTCTCCAGGAGCAGCAGGAATCAGTCCTCACATATGGGTGTCATCGGCGTCGATGAAGCCCCAGCAGAGCATTTCCCCAGCTTTCCAAGAAGGCCTTTGGGAATGCTGGCACGCATGCGCGGTTCCCTTCCCGCCTAAAGGTGCCATCTTACCTCAGTCAAATGACATAGCTAAGAAGAGCACACAAAAATGTAAAAACACAAACTATGTACAACTGCAACTCCAAGGGGAGGAGGGAGGGTTGTGAGGACTGATTCCTGCTGCTCCTGTTACAGGTGAGTAACTACTCTTTTCTCCAGGACCATGCAGGAAGTCAGTCCTCACATATGGGTGACTCCCTAGCTCCGGGCTACCGAGTAACCAAGGCTAAACAAGAGAACTCCCTCTAGTCCCAGCAGCAAAGAAAGGCTTTTCAAGGACACAACCCTCACCGGTAGCCCAACAGAGGGCAGGAGTTGCCTAAACCTCAAAGAGATTCCGGAGTACTGCTTGACCAAAAGCACTGTCCCTACGGGACTCCCTCTCCAGACAGTAGTGGGCTGCAAAAGTCTGGCTTGAAGACCAAGTTGCAGCCCTGCAGATATCTACCAAGGGCACAGAGCGGAGATGAGCCACTGAGGAAGCCATTGCCCTGACACGATGGGCCATGACCCTACCCTGCAAAGGAAGGTCAGCCGCCTTGTAAGCCCAGGTGATACAGTCAGCCACCCAGATGGACAAGGTACGCTTGGACACAGCCAACCCCAACTTATTGGGGTCAAAGGATACGAAGAGCTGAGTAGCCCTTCTATGCCCCTGCGTACGGTCAAGGTAGAAGGATAAGGCCCTCCTACAGTCCAGGGTATGCAGGACTGTTTCAGCCTGGCTTGCATGAGGCCTAGGGAAGAATGTTGGAAGAACCACCTCCTGATTGAGGTGGAAAGAGGAGGCAACCTTAGGGAGGAACTTGGGATGAGACCTGAGGACTACCCTGTTCCTATAAATCCTGGTGTAAGGCCTATCACAGACCAGGGCCTGAAGCTCACTCACTCGCCTAGCCGAGGTAAGGGCTATCAGGAAGAGTGTCTTCCAGGAGAGGAAGCGCAGTGGACAAGTAGCCATCGGCTCAAAGGGTGGGCGAGTCAGTTGCTGCAAGACCACATTCAGCTCCCACTCAGGAGCAGGAGGACGGACGGGGGGCTTGAGCAAAAGCAAGCCCCTGAGAAAGCGGGACACCAAGGGTTGACCTGATAAAGAATGTCCCTCCACCAGTGAGTGGTGAGCTGCTAAAGCTGAGAGGTGGACCTGAACAGAATTGGACTTAAGTCCCTGATTGGATAAGTGCAGTAAGTACTGAAGCACTACTGGCACAGTACAGGAGAAAGGATCCTCTGTACGTAGCTGACACCACACAGAAAACCTCTTCCATTTGAGAGCATAGGCTTTCCTAGTGGACTGTTTTCTAGAGACAAGGACAACCTCCTCAACTTCCTGAGGCAGGCCCCAGGGAGCCAAGACTACCCTTGCATCCTCCAGGCCATCAAATTGAGTGTCTTGAGATTGGGGTGTAGTAAGGAACCCTGCTCCTGAGAGAGAAGGTCGGGTTGCAACCCCAGAGGCAGTGGGGGATCCACCGCCAGTTGAAGCAGAAGAGGAAACCAAGGCTGTCTCGGCCATCTGGGAGCTACCAGCAGGACCGAGGCCTTGTACCGAAGAATCTTGAACAGAGTTGGGGCCACCAAGGGCGTGGGAGGAAACGCATACAGGAGGACCCGAGACCAGGACATCAGAAAAGCATCTGGTGCGATCCTCAAAGGATGTGGTTGCCTGGAGCAGAACTTGGGTAGCTGCTTGTTTAGTGGACTAGCAAAAAGATCTATCCAAGGGAGACCCCACTTCAGGAAGATCTTTTGAACTACCAAGGGATGCAGCTGCCACTCGTGGGGCTGCAGAATCCTGCTCAACCGGTCGGCCAGGCAGTTCTCCTGGCCTGGGAGGTACACCGCCTTGAGAAGCATGTGGTGCTTCAGGGCAAAGGAACAAAGGTCCTGAGTTTCTCGACAAAGGATCTGGGACCCAGTACCGCCCTATTTGTTCACATAAAACATGGCCACCTGGTTGTCGGTTTGAATCAAGACTGAGCGGTGAGCCAGGGCTGGAGAAAAAAACTCAGAGCCAAGCGGATAGCTCGAAGTTCCAGCAGATTGATCTGTTGGGCTGCCTCCCAGGGAGACCAGAGGCCTTGGGTGCACTTGTCCAGACAATGAGCGCCCCAGCCCTTCAGAGAGGCGTCGGTGGTGAGGACCACTGAGTATTCTGGCATTTGGAAGGGCATTCCCTTGAGTAGATTGGGTGGATGTAGCCACCAGCTGAGGGAGGCCAAAAGGTGTTAGGACACCTTTATCTTGTCTCGTAAGTGGCCTATGGCTTGAGACCACTGAGTTCGAAGGCACCACTCTGCAGGCCTCATATGGAGCCTGGCATTGGGAGTCACATGTACTGTCGAAGCAATGTGACCCAGAAGCCTGAGGCAGAGTCTGGCGAAGACCAGGGACCTGTTCAGAAACTGCTTTGCTACGTCCATCAGCCTTTGAGCCCTGTCTTCTGGCAATAATGCCTTTGCCAGTTGAGAATCCAACCTTGCTCCTATGAACTCCAATTTCTGGGAGGGGAGCAAAGTGGACTTTGCGAAGTTTATGACAAAGCCCACCTTTTGGAGCAGAGCAATGGTGTCGAGGGTGGCTTGTCTGGCCTCCAGGGACGTCTGACCCCTGATAAGCCAGTCGTCCAGATAGGGAAAGACAAAGATGCCTTGATTTCTCAGGTAGGCCGCAACCAATGCCAGGCACTTGGTAAAGACCCTGGGAGCGGAGGATAGGCCAAAAGGCAGTACTCTGTATTGATAATGGTTTCCTCTCACAATGAACCTGAGGTACTTTCTGTGGTCTGGATGAATGAGGATGTGAGTGTATGCATCCTTTAGATCTAAGGAGCATAGCCAATCTCCCTGCTGGAGGTAGGGCAGAAGTGTTCCAAGAGTAAGCATCTTGAACTTTTCTTTCTCTAGGAACTTGTTGAGGTTTCTGAGGTCCAGAATGGGTCGAAGGCCACCGGTTCTTTTGGGTATCAGGAAATACCTGGAGTAGAATCCGTGACCTTGCAAGTGGGGAGGCACAGGCTCCACCGCCCTGTCCACCAACAGACCATGAAGCTCTTGTAGCAGGAGGTATGTGTGCAGGGGAGGCCTTGGAGGCTCTCCTGGAAAATATGGTGGTGGCAGTTGGTGAAAATGGAGGGCAAAGCCATTTTGAACTATGTCCAGCACCCAACTGTCCCCAGTGATAAGGGGCCACTGGTGGGCAAAGAGGGCGAGGCGACCTCCTGTGCAGGGTGGGGAGAGCAGTGAAGGAGAGGAGTCAAGGAGTCAAAAACCCCCACCCTGCTGAGTGGTAGCAGGGACCTGAGGCTTGGGGGTCCTCTGCCTATGGGGCCCATTACCCTGGCCCTTGGCATGCTGACCCTGGGGGGCAGGTTGGGCAGCCTGATATTGAGGGTACTGTTTGTAGGCAGTGCCCTTCCTCGGGTAAAAGGGCTTTTTACCCGAGCCCTTCTTCTTATGTGAAGGGGCAGAGGTCTTCCTCGACAGCCTTGTCCGGGTAAGGTGCTCTGTCTCGAGCTGAGCAGCCTTCTCGGTCACGGGTTTGCCAAAAGGTTTCTCACCTCGGCAGGGGACATCGACCAACTTGTCCTGAACCCATGGCTCGATGTCCGATGACTGCAGCCACGCCTAGCATCGAGCCGCGATGCCGGCAGCCGCTACTCGGGCCGAAGCCTCGAAGCCATCGTAGGCAGCGCGGGAAATGAACTTTGAGCATTCCCGAATCCCCGAGGACAAGGTCTGAAATCTCTGCAAGGGTTCCCCGGAGAGACCAGCAGAGAAGCCGGCCAGTTCTTTGGCCAGGTCCCGCAAGTACATGCCCATGTACAGCTGGTAAGACTGGACACGGCAAGCAAGCATCGACCCCTGGAAGCACTTCCTACCGACGCCATCGAGGTTGCGGGCCTCCCTGCCAGGGGCACCGCTGAGTGCATCTTCTGGCTCTTCAGACGATGCATGGCCGATTCCACAACCATGGAATGGTGTGGTAGTTGTGCTTTCCGGAAACCAGGGCTTTTGCGGAGTCGATAAATGGAATCGACTCGCTTGCTCAGAACCGGCGCCGAGGCCGGGGCCTCCTACATTCGGAAGAGGAGCCGTTCCAGCATCGGAGGAACCGGGACAGTAAAGGCCTCCTTCGGAGGAGAGTCGTACTGCAGAGCATCGAGCTCCTCGGCTTGAGGCTCTTCCTCGGGATCGGCAGGGATAGCTAAGGCAGCGGCCATATCCCGGACGAACTCCAAGAACCTAGTGTCCTCCGGAGGGGATCTACTCCGGGGATCAGACTGCGGTGAGTCCGACGGGACGCACTGAGTTGTAAAAGTATCGGGAGACTCCTCGTCCTCCGTCTCCCAGGCGGACTCGTCCGAGGAGGAGTCAGGGTCCGACCCCGCGGGGCCCCGAGGCACACACCCCGACGCCGGGAGCATCGGCGTCGACACCCTCGGTCCTGAACGGGAGGTCGAGGGAGACCTCGACCGAGGATGACTTCGAGCCACGAGGGTCTCAAGTATCGTCTCGGTCTCCGGGGTTGACTTCGAAGTCGACGTCCCGGTGGTCGGGGCAGATGCACCAGGCAGGCTGGTCATCAGTGCCCGCTGCTGCTCCATGAAGGCAGACAGTCTGCACTCCAAGGCTGTCATCCTGAGACTCAGCTCGGGAGACACAGCAGCCACCGACTCGAGCCCTGGCGGCGCTGGGCCCGATGTCGGCTCTCTGGGAGGAGAGTCCACGAGGACTACGGGGCTTACGTGTCCAGCAGACTCCGGCTCCACGCGAGGAACTTTGGCAGGCTTCTCTTGGTCCACGGGCCTGGGACGCCGGTCGGGGGTCTTAGACCTGGCCCTCGAGGGACCAGGGACCTCCTCCGATGCCGCCCTCGCGAGCCGCTTCTTCCTCTTACGTTCCCGGTCGGGGGACACCCCTGTCCGAGGAGCTTCGATGGCGCTCAGGATCGGAATCCCGAGATGTCGAGGCCTCAGACGAGGTCCGGGCCTGGCCGGAGGCAGAGTCCGAGAAAAACCTTTCCTTTTGATGCTGTCGACTCTTTAGTGCCTTGGAAGACATCTTCCCACATGGCCCACACGACTTTGGGTCGTGGTCAGGGCCGAGGCACCAAAGGCAGCAGTCGTGTGTGTCGGGGAGAGACATAATTTTCTTACACCGATCACACTTTTTGAAACCACTGGAAGCCATCGGGGAAAAAATAGCCCCAGCGAGGTCAAAAGACCGGCCTTCCAGTGAAAAATGAAAAAAGGGCGCGAACGCCAGCCACAAAGGGAAAAAAACGAAAAATGAAGAAAACGGGCTCGATACCGGTGTACCGAACCCGGCGGGAGGGGAACCGGTGTCGAACCGGAGAAAAAGAGCGAAAATCGCCGAAGAAAAAAATCACTTTTATCCGGGAGAACAGGACACATGTCCGATGGGCTTCTCGGAAAAAAAGAGACTGGGGTAAGATGGCACCTTTAGGCGGGAAGGGAACCGCGCATGCATGCCAGCATTCCCAAAGGCTTTCATGGAAAGCTGGGGAAATGCTCCGCTGGGGCTTCATCGACGCCGATGACACCCATATGTGAGGACTGACTTCCTGCTTGGTCCTGGAGAATTGCCATACATACTATCTGCCAAGTTAGCATATCACCAACATACAGAATCTTGGCTAGGCTGAATAACTTAAATGCTAAATGATCTGCATCATAATCTAAAGGACAGGTTGGCGGCATAGGACTTTACACAGTCACATTGGTCTTCAGCGCTGCATATGCCTTGTAGCGCTATATAAATGATTAATAGTAGTAAGTAGTAGTAGTAACAAAGGACCTTCTTCTGTGGCTCTGTATCTCAAGAAAGGGGAAGACAGAATTAACCCTAAAGCAATAAATATAACAATATAACAATAAAAAAGAGATTCAATATCTAGGCATAACTATTGACACCAACCTCAACTTGTCCGTACACATGAGTGGAGGAGTGGCCTAGTGGTTGGGGCAAGGTACTTCGGGCCGGAAGGTCGGGGGTTCAAATCCCACTAGAGGACAGCAACCTTGGGCTGGAAGGACTGGGGTTTCTAGTCCCACAGGTGCTCCTTGTGGTCTTGGGCAAGCCACTTAACCCTCCATAGCCCATGTTCCCTGTAAAATAGTTCTCTGTGTGCTGTGCTTTCCTGTCTAATCAATGTGTTTATACCTCAAAAAAAAAATTTTCCTGTCATGATTTGACAATTTCCAATCTGTAATCAAAAAACGCTGCTGATCGCTGGAAGTAGCGGTATACAAATGTATACTAAATAAAATAAAATAAAACAAAAACGCAGCCAAAATGGCATACTGGAAGCTAAAACTCATCAAACCCCTGCGACACCTACTTCAGGAAATTGATTTCAGATCCATACTCCAAGCCATCATCACAACACACCTTGACTATGGAAACATCATTTACCAAGGCCTCTCAAAGAATGCTCTATTCCCACTACAGCTAGTTCAAAATACTGCTGCCAGAATCCTTACTACCAGTACAACCCAGCAGCATATAACACCGATCCTAAGAAGCCTACATTGGCTCCCAATATCACAGCGGATAAAATACAAATCCATCACCACCACCTTCAAAATCCTGCATAATTTCTCTGCGCCCTGTCTCACAGAACTAATCAGCTCAACACACACAAGACCAAGAAGATCTAACAATCAGAACCTACTGAATATTCACCCACTCAAGACCAAAACGACACAACAAACCAGTAACAGAGCATTCTCCATGTATGCTCCATCAATATGGAATTCACAACCATTAAACATAAGAGCAGCAAATACATTACAGATCTAAAGAAGTTACTCAAAACACATCCCTTCATTGAATACTATGGACCCAATGACATTACTTAACCTCAATGAACACATCCTACCCCTTGTTTAGATCACCCTTGCACTTCACCCCCCCTCCTCATAAATGATATCTGCTTCTCTATGGTCATAGTTTATATCTTTCCTTCAGTCAACCCCATATTTATCTCCAAGTTGGCATCCCTTGCTTAATGTAAAAACAATTCTTATGCAATTGTTATGTTTGTTCATTGTAAACCTCTTTGGACGAAGGCGGTATAGAAAAATTGTTAATTAAATAAATAAATAAAATAAATTAAGCAACAGATGAAATTTTTATTTTCTTGAGAAGTCTCTCATGGGGGACTGAAAATTCAGACATAGGGTACCCTACTGGTTCACACTTATTCACGAATTTAACATCTTTGAAAAAATCTTAACAGACTGGTAAGCTAAGACTTCCCTTGCTAAATTCATGCTGGCTCTGCCACGTCCATTTGTATGACGAATAATTTGTCAAATATTAGGAAGCACTGAACAGCGATGACTGTAATCTAACTATTGTTAGGTTATACAACATCAAGTGAATCAAACCCTACTGAAAACTCAGACGTATTTTATTTATTTATTATTTATTTGATTATTTGTATTAGTATTTAGCTCACGGCGAGTTACATTCGGTACATTATGCATTACTGATTTTTGTCTCAAGAAAGAAAAGGCAGGTTAAGTGAAATGAAATGGGATTCTTTTAGTTTATTCTAACATACTACTTTACATAACATACTTGTGTTTAACACAATTTATTTATTTTAATTTATTTAAAAATTAATTTCTAACATGCAAATCCTGAATTTAGAATGCCTTGTTTTTGGTGGGTTACTATAGTGCAACAAAGCACACACACAAAGAGATTTTACAAAAGCAATATGGCACACAGTAGTGCTGCCCTATCAGTTTTTATTTTTTTTTTATTTAAAAGTTCTCAATACAAAACAAGGGTACATGCTTAACAAACAAAGATCAGCAATCCACAAGCTTATCTCAAGAAATGGTCCATCCACCCCATATCCCTCCCTGCTTGCTTACTTCCAACCCCCATCAGCAGGACATTCCACAAGTTCAAGTGAATCAAAAATCAATAGCAGATTAAGTAGGATGACCTTCCCCAACAACTCAGATCTATGCAGTCAAATCAAATTTATACCGCTCAAACTTATCCACTCTCAATTTCACATACAGGGCCCAGAGTTTATGAAATTTACCTAACCTCCCCCCCCCCACCCCTAATCTGGACAGCAGTCATCTTGCTCAGAATGTAAATGTTTCAAAGTCTCTTAAAGTATCTTTTTATAGAGAGAGGCTCTGTGTTTTTCTACACCTTGGCTATCTTACACCAGACCACAATAACACAGCGTATCAGCAGGCTGCACTTACACTTATCAATATCATGTGGTATATACAGCAATAAAAATATAACCAGGCCATTAGGTAGGTATGTTCTTATCTTATGTTAAGCCCAGATATTTCAGAAAGAAAAAAAAAGAGTTGCAATGTTGTCAAAGAAATAGGATCACAGTGAGGTAGAAATCCAGGCAGGGCTGAGAGAGCACAGTTACTTACCTGTAACAGGTGATCTCTGGGAACAGCAGGAATTAGTCCTCACATATGGGTACATCGGAACCGACGGAGCCTGCGCGGGAAAGCTCCCCAGCTTCCCAAAAAGGAAGCTTTTGGGGCCTCCCACAGCGCATGCGCGCTGCCTTCCCGCCTTCCTGACCAACTCTCTTCAGTTCGAGTTTAAAGCTGAGACAATAGAGAGAGGAAAGGAAAGAGAGAGAGAGAGAGATATACAACTCCTAGGGGAGGTGGGTGGGTTGTGAGGACTAATTCCTGCTGTTCCCAGAGATCACCTGTTACAGGTAAGTAACTATGCTATCTCCAGGAACAAGCAGGAATGAGTCCTCACATATGGGGACTCCCTAGCTAAGATGCCGGGCAGATCCCTCCCTAAGGGTTCCTCATCTTCCTATGGATCTCAGGCATCCATTCAGGGAAGGTGGGCAGGAGTTGTTTAAGAATGGAACAGGTGTCTGAGGACAGCCTGACCAAACAAGGCATCCCGGCGGGAGTCCTTGTCCAAGCAGTAATGGGCTGTGAAGGTATGGAGTGGAGGAGTAGCCTAGTGGTTGGGGCAAGGTACTTCAGACCGGAAGGTCAGGGGTTCAAATCCCACTAGAGGACAGCAACCTTGGGCTGGAAGGACTGGGGTTTCTAGTCCCACAGGTGCTCCTTGTGGTCTTGGGCAAGCCACTTAACCCTCCATAGCCCATGTTCCCTGTAAAATAGTTACTCTGGTAAGCAAAAGAAATACACTGAGCAATCCAATTGGACAGTGTTCTTTTTGAGATTGGAAGTCCTAAGTGAGAAGGATCAAAAGCAACAAAAAGTTGAGACGACTTTCGATGTTGCTGTGTCCTGTGGAGGTAAAAGGCAAGAGCTCTTTTACAGTCTAGAGTATGAAGGTTCCGCTCTGCACTGGATGCATGAGGAGCTGGAAAAAAGACAGGTAAATATACCTCTTGATTAAGATGAAAAGGTGAGACCACTTTAGGCATAAAGTGGGGATTTGTCCTAAGGACTACCTTATCATGATGGAACCTTGTATAAGGTGGATTAGCCACTAAAGCCTGCAGTTCACTGATGCGGCGAGCAGAAGTGATTGCAATAAGGAAAATGACTTTCCAGGAAAGGAATTTCAAGGAGGTAGTGGCTAAGGGTTCAAAGGGTGGCTTCATAAGCTGACCAAGAACCACGTTTAAGTCCCATGCCACCGGAGGAGGCCGAATGGGAGGCTTAGTTAAAGTTAGACCTCTCATGAATCTTGCAATAAGAGGATGAGAGGAAACAGATTGTTCATTGATAGGCTGGAGAGATGCTGCAATAGCACTCAAATGGACCCTTACAGAATTGGTTTTAAGTCCTGCATTGGAAAGATGCAGGAGATATTCGAGTAAAGAATTTAAAGGTAGTGCTAGAGGGTTAAGACCCTTTTCAGCACACCAAATGGAAAATCTTTTCCATTTAAAAGCATAAGAACGCCTGGTGGAAGGTTTCCTAGATGCATGGAGGATATCCTTCACCTGTTGAGAAAGATTGAAGTCTTGAAGGTCTAGGCCTTCAGTAACCAAGCTCTGAGGTGAAGGGACTTGGGGTTTGGGTGCCACAAAGTCCCCTCCTCTTGAGACAGAAGGTCTGGAGCAGCTCCCAGATCCAGGGAGGGTGCCTGGGAGAGATGCAGAAGTAGAGGGTACCACACTTGGCGTGGCCAGCGTGGAGCTATGAGGATCATAGATCCTTGATCCCTCTGAAGTTTGAATAGAGTCTTGGGAATCAAGGGAATGGGTGGAAAGGCATATAGGAAGGCCTGACCCCAATGAAGGAGGAAGGCATCCTTGGCCTGAGCTCCCTGACACGGAATCCTGGAACAGAACCGGGGAAGTTTGGCATTGCACGGACTTGCAAAGAGGTCTATGTCCGGGGTTCCCCATTCCTGAAAGATTCTGAGTACCTGATCCATGTGTAGGGACCATTCGTGTGGAAGCAGAACTCGACTGAGTCTGTCTGCCCAAGAGTTTTGGATTCCTGGGAGGTACACTGCCAGGAGATGGATCTGATGCTCTCTGGCGAAGGCCCACAATTTTAGAGCTTCGTTGCAAAGCGAAAGAGAGCCAGTCCCTCCTTGTTTGTTTATGTAGAACATGGCTACTTGATTGTCGGTATGAACAAGGACTGTCATGTTGATGAGGAGGGTATGAAAGACCTTGAGAGCAAGGAAAATTGCTCACAGCTCCAAAAGGTTGATATGAAGGGTGGTCTCCTGTGGAGACCAAGTGCCCTGAGTGGAGAGGTCTTGGAGATGAGCTCCCCATCCTGCTTGGGAGGCATCTGTAGTGAGAGTTGCTTGGGGTAACAAAGGTTGGAAGGGGGCCCCCAACAACAGATTTTGAGTGGACATCCACCATTGGAGAGACCACAAAAGACGTTTTGAGGTTGCTATTTGGTTTGAGAGAGCTCCTGATGCTTGTGTCCACTGGGTGGACAGAGTCCATTGAGCTGCTCTCATATGTAGGCGTGCATAAGGCACCACATGAACTGTGGATGCCATGTGGCCTAGCAGTTGTAGCATCTCCCTGGCAGTCAAGTGGCTTCTGGACTGAACTTGAGAGGCCAAGTGCACTAGACGGTGGCAACGGGCCTGAGGAAGATAGGCCCTTGCAGTGGTGGTATCTAGCCAGGCCCCTATGAATTCTAGGGACTGAGTAGGGGTGAGTTGAGACTTTGGCAGATTGATGACAAGTCCCAGATACTGCAGTATGCGTCTGGTGTGGTCCAGGGAAGTCTGAGCCTCGGACTGAGATGGAGCTCGGATGAGCCAGTCGTCCAGGTATGGGAAGACAAAGATTCCCAGAGTGCGTAGAAATGCAGCTACTATTGCCATGCATTTGGTAAATACCCTTGGAGCAGAGGCTAGACCGAAGGGAAGTACTCTGTATTGGAAATGTTTTCCCTGCAACAGAAACCGTAGGAACTTTCTGTGGGATGGATGGATGAGTATATGTGTGTATGCATCCTTGAGATCTAGAGAACAAAGCCAGTCCTGACTCTGTAGGTATGGGAGTGCCAAGAGAAAGCATCTTGAATTTCTCCTTGTATAGGAATTTGTTCAATTCTCTGAGATCCAGAATGGGTCTGTACCCCCCTGTTTTCTTGGGAATGAGAAAATAAGGGGAGTAAAAACCTGACCCTTGTTGAGGAAGAGGAACCTCTTCTATTGCCTTTTGGGCGAGAAGAGTGGTCACCTCCTGGCACAACAGGTACAGGAGAGAAGGGGGAGAATTGAATTGTCTCACCATGGAATGGGGAGGAAGGCTGGAGAAATGTAGTTTGTAGCCCTCTTTGATGATAGAGAGGGTCCACGGTTCTGATGTGATTTGTTTCCATCTGGGAGCAAAATGAGTTAACCTTCCTGGAATGGTGAGAGGTTCTGGTTGTTGCAGAGCCAGAAAGGTTAAGTTCTCTAGAATCAAGTCAAAAACCCTGCGGGGGTTGGGACTGCTGGATTGTAGCAGCCCCTGTAGACTTTGTTCTGGCCTGTTTAGTTTGCTGACGCTTAGGAGCAAAGCGAACTTGGGAAGATTGCTGGCCAGTATTTGTGGAAAATCTGGTCTTTTTATAGAAAGGTTTCTTAAAAGGTTTTTTCTTGGCAGGGGTAGAGGTAGACTTAGAAAGTCTATCTAAAGCAGCATTCTCTGCCACTCCTTGCCAAACAGATTTTCACCTGTACAGGGCAGATTGCCCAAGCCTTCTTGTACCCAGGGTTCCAAATCAGAAGCCTGGAGCCAAGCCAGTCTGCGAGCAGCTATGGCAATGCCAGAGGCTCTGCTTGCCCCCTCAAAAGAGTCAAAGGCTGCTCTGTTGGAGAACTTTGAAACATCTTGAGTTTGCTTTAGCAAAAGAAGGAACTCCTCTTGCTTATCCTCTGGGATAAAGGGGAGAAACTGACGTATCTTTAATGCAATCTCTTTCAAAAACATGCCCATATAGAGGCAGTATGAATTGATTCTGGCAATAAGCATGCTAGCTTGGAAGATTTTTCTCCCAAAAGCATCCAGAGTCCTACATTCTCTTCCTGGAGGGGTAGAAGAGTGCCTTTTGGTACTCTTTATCTTTTTCATAGCAGACTTCACCACAATAGAGTGGTGAGGAAGCTGAGTCTTTTGAAAACCAGGAGAAGGAGGAACCCGATACATGGGGTCCAAATGTCGAGAATGTGGAGATAGGGTGAGAGGAGCCTCCCACAAGTCCATCATGTGTTCTTGAAGAATTTCATGTATGGGTAAGGTGGCTGCCTCTTTGGGAACCTTAGAGTATCCTAAAATATCCATTTTTTTTGCTCTAGGTTCCTTTTCAGAGGTTACAGATATGGAAAGTCCTTTAGCTACTTCAATGATGAAGTCTTGAAAGGACAAATCCTCTGGAGGAGACATTCTCCTTTTTGGAGAAGAGGGCTCCTCAGGAAGAGTAAAAGAGACGTCAGCAGAATCATCTGATGTATCAGAATCTTCAGAGGATTCAAAGTATCGCCTATTTGCTTCCAGAGATCGATACGCGTACCGACCGGTATCGACATCGGGCGTACCGGGAATCGGAGCGGTATCGAGTAAATCTCCGGAACCGGAGACCGGAACCGGCATGCTACTGGAAGTAGATGCTCTGGGTACCGGTATCGGTTGCGGTACCGGAATCGGAGTCTGAACCGATTGTCGCGGTACCGATGGCGTTGCAGCATTAATGAAAGCCAGTAAGGCCTGCTGCATGGATTGTACCGTAGTACCCATAGTCGCCACAACTGCCTGGATGTCGGTACCGGTGTTAGCCGGTACCCCAGAGCAGTCTAACAGGAGATCGGTCGAGGCCGTGCCATCGATGTCTACCTGTAGCCCCATAGGAGGAGCTTTGGAAGCCGGAGCTTCCCGCCGGGGTTGTTTGGCTGGGGCAGGGTCCTCAGGGTCAAGTGCAAGGGCCTCTCGCTGTTTAGAGGGAGATTTGCCTTTTGAGGACCTGCCTGAAGAATGTTTGGTTACCCGAGATCCATCAGGAGAAGAAGACCTGGAGGATGTTGATGCAGGAGTATCGGTAGAAAACAGCATATGAAACTTAGCTGCTCTGTTCTGTAAGCCCCGTTTGGACATCAGAGAGCAGGATGGACAATCCGGAATGGAATGGTCAGGCCCCAAACATTTAAGACACCACTCATGGGTATCTGTGACTGAAATAGTACCGGTACACTTGGTGCATTTTTTAAAACCAGAAGCTGGTTTTTCCATGAGGGAGAACCTGAGAAGGCCTAGAGGCCTCACAGAAAAAATACACCAAGTGAAGAAAAAGTAAATTTTTTTTTTTTTTTAAAGAAATAAACGAAAAAAGACCGGCGGTACCGGTCCGGAATCGGGGAAGGCAGACACGCAGTCAAAGAAACAAATTAAAATAACAATTTCTTCAGCGGTGACAGGAACACGACCTGCTGGCTCCGCGGAAAAAGAAGAACTGAAGAGAGTTGGTCAGGAAGGCGGGAAGGCAGCGTGCATGCGCTGTGGGAGGCCCCAAAAGCTTCCTTTCTGGGAAGCTGGGGAGCTTTCCCGCGCAGGCTCCGTCGGTTCCGACGTACCCATATGTGAGGACTCATTCCTGCTTGTTCCTGGAGATCTGAAAGGGTTAAGTGAAAAGGATACACCCCTCTTGGTGAAGTCATACCCTGGTACATGCTTGTCCCTCCCCTATTCCTTTGTCTTGCTGCTCTCTCTGCTTGCTAGAGATAAGAGTACAGTAGACTTTCTCCAATCGGGACTATACTGTAATAAAGTGACCAATCATGAAGAAATGCTGTAATAACCTGATATGAAGTCTATATAATCTCTCTGAGCCCTCTGGTGGAGGCCCAGAATTTGGAAAAACTATTTTCTCTGGGTCTGTGCACATTAAACCGTTGTTTCCTTCTCCTTGGGTGTTTCTTTCTTCACTTGATTTATGTGTTTGGCACAAGCAGAGGCTTGTGCAGTGAGCATAGACTCCTGATTAATGCAGTTCCTGGCCAGGCGACCACGCCCAGGTCAGGGAAAAATGGCGAAAGCACAATTTTGTTAGGGTGTGGTGAAAGCACCATCTTGTTAGTTACCCTTCTTGAGACTAGAGCAGCTGGATTCCTGGCTGTCTGCATTCCTTTCCCTCTGTGTTTTCAAAGCCTGGAAGAAAGATATGGGGGGGGGGGGGGATCAGAGACGAAATGCAGCCCCTTAGAGTGTATGGTAAAGCATTTCAGGAAGGGATTCTCTGCAGATTATGGAGTTTGTATGACTCCATCCTTGTTAAAGAAATATTGTGAGCATGAGTGGTTAGCTTTAATACTGATTGGCCCCAAGAAGGAACATTTGATTATGACTTGCTTAGCCGAGTGCACCTGTGGTAGGCGAAGGCCTATGATCCATGCTGCTTGAACTAAACAGACAGGCCTAAGCAGCTTGACCTGTGAATGAAGCCTGTGGTTAGGCCCAGAGGAATGAACCCCCCCCCCTGAATGCTGCCTCCATAGAATCGAAACGTAACTAAGCATAATCAAGGATAGCTAAGCAGAATCGAAACTTAGAAAAGATAGAAAAACAGCTTTAATTGGTACTGATAAGAATATGAGAAGCTTCTATGGAATTAATTAACTCTGCTGAAAGAAAGGTTACAGTGCCCTGCTTTCCCACATGTACTAGTTAGCTAATGACCTTGGAGGAGAAATGTATCAAGAGTCTAAGAACTAACCATTGTAATGGGGACTGTAAGGGGGGGAAGCAGGTGCTGAGCCCAGACAAAGGTCCTCATTGGATAGCTACGTAACGGTACCGGGACCAATAGATGGGGTGAGAGGGGTTACCGGGACCAATAGATGGGGTGAGAGGGGTTACCGGGACCAATAAGAAGTTTGCCTATGTTCAGAATGGAGAAGAAAGGTATAAAAGTTGTTGTTTTGCTAGAAACCATTGCTCAGCCATTTTGAATGTGATTCTGCTTGAGTCTTGTGCACAATAAATGATTTGGACCTTCTGAACAGACTCCTGGTATTATTGGATTGTTTGTGCTCTGCCGCTACATATTCTTGGTGCGTTGGCCGGGAAGGTGTGGTTAGTAGAGGGTATACGAGCTGATATACCACGACTTTCCGCCTCTATAGGTTTGGTCCTGCCGGGCTCGTGCCCTTCCGACGTGGGCTCGGCTCCTAGGCGCCACCGGTCCAGTTGCATCGGAGGGAGCTGGGCCAGGCCTTGGCGGGTGCTGGACCCGGTCGGAGCCAACACCTCGAACCCGTGAGGGGAGTCCGAGGTCCAACTCATGCGCTTGCTCGGGAACGGGGACCGGATCCGGTGAGTATAGTTTTTGGTATGTCTAGACAGATGAGTCAGAACTGCAGCTTGAAACTTGTGAAACTTGGGAATTTTGGTAAGAGAGCTTGATCACCTCTCAAGGCGGTCCTATTAACCTTGCATAGTGTATCGCGGGGTGAACCCACCGTCTTCTTGGAATAACTTTGGTATAGCCGGCATAACTTGTATAACTTTGGTATAGCCTAGTCAGAACAGACAGGATTGGGCTTTTTGGGATTACGTTGCTAGCATGATTGTGTGAATGAAGTGTGGTTGAGAGGTCTGGTGACACAGACCAAGCGAAGGCGAACTCCTGAGTAACGCAGTTCCTGGCCGGGCGACCGCGTCCAGGTCGTAAAAAGGAGGAAGCGACCGTCGTCTTGTCTTGTTTTTTGTTTCCCTTGAATGTTTCTAGGGCCGTGAGGACCCCTCACCCACGGTCCGCCCTCCTTTTCCCTTTCTGTTTGTTGTTGCGCGCACATATCGATATGGGAGGGGCGGGGTCTACTGTGCACACTCCATTAGAATGTATGATCAAGTACTTTAATAAAGGATATTCAGGAGACTATGGGGTGAAAATGACTGCGTCACAATTACAGGTTTTGTGTACTAGGGAGTGGCCCGCATTAGACCCCATGTGGCCCCGAGATGGAACATTTGCCATAGGAATTATTAAGTCAGTTCATCAGAAGGTGCGAATAGCGCACCCTGACCAGTATCCCTATATAGATTCCTGGTTAAGTATTTGTGAAAGCCCGCCCCCTTGGGCCCGGCGCTGTTATGAAGAACAGTGCAGAATAATGGTAGCGCTGACAGAACAGACACAGAAGACAGGGAAAGAAAAGAAGCCTGTTTATGCTGATCCCGAGTCCCCGGAAGTTGTAACTAGACAGCCCCAAGCTCAGCGCCCAGTAAGAGTACCACCGCGTCCCGCGGCAGGCCCCTGGGACCGGCGAATTCCACCCCTTGACCCGCCAGAAGCTCAGCGAGATGATCCGCCCCCTGAAGAGGCTGATCAGCTCGAGACTGAGGAAACTCTTGAGTCGTCAGAGCAGGAGGAAGAAGAAACGTCTTCCCAGTATGAGACTGACAGTGTAAAATCAGTTGTCAGTGCAAGCTCATCTGTTGCAAGCGAAAGCTCCCAGGCCAAGCTTAAGTTGAGAAAGAGAGGCCCTACCAAGAAATTATTGCCATTGCGGCAGGTCCCGGGAATGCCCGTAAGGAACGAGGAGAAGCAGATAGTAGCGGGACCCACGAGTTTAGTTTATGTGCCATTCTCCACTACTGATTTGTTGAACTGGAAAATGCATTATGCCTCTTACACTGACAAGCCCCAAGAATTAACAGAGGTAATGAATACAATCATGCAAACCCACCAGCCTACTTGGGCAGATTGCCGTCAACTCCTGTCTACTTTATTTACTACTGAGGAGCGGACGAGAATTATGCAAGCAGCTGGCAATTGGTTAGCAGAAAATCCCCTAGTAGAGGGAGCAGGAGGAATAGATAACCGCGAAGCAGCGAAGAAAGAATTTCCTAATGAAGACCCTCGGTGGGATCCAAACACCGATTAAGGGTCCAGAGCCCTAGCTCGGTTTCGCCAAGGCCTTTTACAAGGTCTGCGAAAGGGGGGTCAGAAAGCTATGAACCTCTCCAAGACAGCGGAAGTCATCCAAGGTGCAGATGAAAGCACAGCAGTATTCTATGAGAGATTAGCTGAGGCATATAGAATGTACACGCTCTACGACCCAGCGGCACCAGGGAGCCTATGCATGGTGAATGCCGCTTTTGTCAGCCAGTTCCAACCAGACATTAGACGTAAACTACAGAAACTAGAAGGGTTTGCGGGCATGAATACGTCACAGCTAATGGAAGTCGCCCAGAAAGTGTTTGTGAATCGTGATAATGAAAGACAGAGAGAAAGTGAGCATAAAATGAAGAAGAAAGCTGATTTTTTGGCTGCCGCTTTAGTTGAACAGAAACGGGGAGGTTTTCCTAACCGAAGGAGCAGAGGAAGAGGGAGGGGCCGAGGAGATAGCCGGCCCATACTAGGCGTGAATCAATGCGCTTATTGCAAGGAAAAAGGACATTGGAGGAATGCATGCCCGCAACTCGAAGACGCCTCACACGAAGAAGAAGAAAACGCCCCTCGGAGAGAGAGGGAGAGGCGCCGATCACAGAATCGCAAAGGAACGAATCGAGTACATTTCCAACGAGAAAGAGAGGAGGCCATAGAAGGAGTTGCAACCGCAACGGACTATGATTTAGATGAAACAGATTAGGACAGACCGGGCTCCGAATTCGCCTTGGGTCCCCAGGAGCCTATGGTCTGCTTAAAGATAGGGGACCAATTCATGGACTTTATGGTTGATACTGGAGCAGAACATTCTGTAGTAGATAAGCAAATAGCTCCTTTGTCCACGAGAGCAGTCACTATTATGGGAGCAACTGGTGCCAGAGCCACCAAGTCTTTTCTGAAAAACCGTGTGTGTGAATTAGGAGGACAGCAAATAGCGCACCAATTCCTTTATATGCCTGAGTGTCCAGTGCCACTACTGGGACGAGATATGTTAGCCAAACTGCAGGCCCAGATATCCTTTACTGAGAAGGGAGAAATGCAAATGACTGTAAATTCAAAGCCTGCAGGACTAATGGTGCTCACTGTTCCCCGAGAAGAAGAGTGGAGATATTACAGTACCAAGCCAGTTCCCGATACCAATTTCAGCATGCCAACGAGCATTATGGCTCCTCCTGGAGTATGGGCAGAAGGTAACCCACCAGGTCTAGCCAAGCACATAGCCCCAGTAATTGTGACCCTTAAGCCTGGAGCAGAACCAGTACATGTTAAACAATACCCACTTCCAAGACCAGCCATTGAGGGCATTCATCGCCATTTATTAAGATTACTGGAGTATGGCCTTCTCAAAGTATGTCAATCACCTTGGAATACACCTCGCCTGCCAGTCAAGAAGCCTGGGACAGGTGACTACCGGCCAGTGCAAGATTTGAGGAGAGTGCATGAAGCAGTTGAAACCATACATCCAGTTGTGCCAAATCCCTATACACTCTTAGGACTGATACCCGCTGAAGCTACCCACTTTACTGTCCTGGATTTGAAAGATGCATTTTTATGCATACGATTAGCCCCAATTAGCCAATTGTTGTTTGCCTTTGAATGGCAGGACCCTGTCTCAGGAAGACGGGGCCAACTCACCTGGACACGATTGCCTCAAGGATTTAAGAACTCACCCACCATTTTTAGCGCAGCACTGAACCAAGATCTTTCAAGCTATCCTGTAATTCCTGGGAAAAGAGTGCTTCTCCAGTATGTGGATGATCTATTGGTAGCTGCCACATAGGAGAGTGAATGTGTACAAGCCATAAATGACCTTTTACAACTACTAGATGAAGCTGGATACAAAGTTTCCAGAGCAAAAGCACAGCTATGCCAAACGGAAGTAAAATATTTGGGTTTCCGGCTAACCAAAGGAAGCCGACAATTAGGGCCAGAAAGAAAAGAAGCTGTGTGTAGTATCCAAACCCCAACCACCAGGAGGCAAAGTCAGAGCCTTTCTGGGAGCAGCAGGATACTGCCGAATATGGATACCCAACTTTGCTCAGATTGCTAAACCACTATATAAAGCCACCAAAGGAGAAGAGAAGTCACCCCTAGAGTGGGGACCCGATCAAGATGAAGCTTTCAAAACCTTGAAGGAAGCATTAATGTCATCACCAGCACTTGGACTACCAGATGTCCAGAAGCCTTTTCATTTGTTTGTACATGAACTGCAGGGGAACGCTCTGGGAATGTTAACTCAGACATTGGGACACTGGGAGCGACCTGTAGCATACTTATCAAAACAATTAGACCCTGTAGCCAAAGGATGGCCACCATGTTTGAGAGCTGTAGCAGCTACAGCATTGTTAGTGAGTGAAGCAGACAAACTCACCTTAGGACAGAACCTACGTGTTACAGTACCACACGCAGTACTTGTCCTTGTGGAACAAAAAGGAAATCATTGGTTCACCAACTCTCGAATGTTGAAATACCAGAGCATGCTATGTGAAAATCCTCGAATACAACTGGAAGTGAGCCATGCTTTCAACCCAGCCACATTGATACCAATCAGCAAGGACCCACCAGAACATGACTGTATAGAAGTCATGGACATTGTGTTTTCAAGTCGACCTGATCTAACTGATGTACCTATAGAAAATCCTGACCAGACTTACTTTGTGGATGGAAGCAGCCTCATCATCAATGGACGACGCTGTGCCGGGTATGCAGTAGTCACCCGGGAGAAAGTCATTGAATCATCAGCTCTTGCCTCAGAACATCAGCACAGAAAGCGGAATTGATAGCACTAACAAGGGCACTAGTATTAGGTGCCGGACTTCAGTTGAACGTATATACAGACTCAAAATACGTTTTCACGACTTTACATGCTCATGGAGCTCTGTATAAAGAACGAGGACTCATTACCTCCGGAGGCAAATCAATTAAGTACGGCCCAGAAATATTAATGTTATTAGATGCAGTATGGGCCCCGGCACAAGTGGCTGCGATGCACTGCCGAGGTCACCAAACAGGAAAAGGAGAAGTTGCCCAAGGAAACAGATTTGCTGATGCTTCAGCACGCAAAGCAGCCATGACAGGCCAAATTTCAGCACAAGCAACACCAGTACAAGCAGTATTGTTTCCGGTACCCCTTAACTTGTGGACGCCACGATATACCACAAGGGAATTGGACTATTATTGCACTATAGAAAAGGGGGTACTGAAAGATGGATGGATTGAGCTGCCACCAGCAGAGGGCAACCAACCTCCAGGACGAATAGTGATCCCTGAATCATTGGGACAGGCCTTTGTAAAGGCCTTTCATCAAGCCACACATTATGGAAAAAGCGCAATGGAAAAAGCACTCAGACCACATTTTTGCATTGCACTATTGGGAGCCTTGTCAGCCTCAGTAGCTCGCCAGTGTGTAATCTGTGCAAAGAACAATGCCAAGCAGGGTCCTACACCACCACCCCGAGCTCAGTCAGGTGGTGTAACCCTTATGCATAATCTACAAATAGACTTTACTGAAATGCCAAAAGCCAGTGGATATCGTTACTTGTTAGTCTTAGTTTGCACCTTCTCTGGGTGGGTGGAAGCTTTCCCCACCAGGACTGAAAAGGCCAGAGAAGTCACCAAGGTATTGCTGAGAGAAATTATCCCCCGATTTGGAATCCCTGCAGTAATAGGGTCAGACAATGGGCCCTCATTTGTATCTCAGATTACCCAACAGTTAGCAAGTGCCCTACAGATACAATGGAAGTTACACACTGCATATAGACCCCAAAGTTCAGGGAAGGTTGAGCGAATGAATCGTACTCTAAAATCTCAGTTGTCTAAGTTGTGTCAGGAGACTCACCTGAAGTGGCCCCAAGTTCTCCCAATAGCTTTACTTAGAATACGCTCAGCCCCTGTAAAATCATCAGGATTTTCTCCCTTTGAAGTTATGTATGGTAGACCCCCACCAATAGTGCAGGGAGTCAAAGGGAGTTTGACACAAATTGGTTCAGAGATAACCAGACAAGAACTCCTAGCTCTTAGTTCTGTTCTGCAGACTCTTCATGCGTGGATACAGGACCAGTTACCCATCAACTTGACGGAATCCCTGCATCCCTACAAGCCTGGTACCTCGGTGTGGATCAAAGAATGGAAGAAGACACCGCTGGAACCACATTGGAAGGGACCATACACCGTCATCCTGTCTACACCAACAGCTGTCAAGGTCGCAGAAATCGAATCCTGGATCCATCATAGCAGAGTTAAGCCAGCAGCAGTTCCAGACACAGATCAGTGGACAGCAGAGCAGCACCCTGATATTCCCTTGCGGCTCACCCTGAGGCGGCAACCAATGGCCTAGGATTTCATTCAGGCCACCCAAGAACTACTCTACAGTAGACAAGTCTTTCGAAGAGGATTGCTGTTTGCAATACAGCAGAACTTGTTTTCTTCACTGACTAACTTTGCACTCACAGACTTTCTTCAGGCCGACTACGGATGGTAAGTTGGCCTACAGCGGACACTTGAGGATCTCCAATCAACATTGACACCCGTTGAATTGCTTCATTAGCAGACGGGTCAGCATTGTGTCACGAAGCGGCGAACGTCGAGGTCAAGAATTTCCAGCGGAGATTCAGAAGGACTACAATCAACATGCATCTTTGCTTCTATTTTGTTCTGGTTGCCTGGCTGGGGAGATTTGAACTTACTTTTGCTCTACCCCCATGTACTGCCTGCATTACTTCCACTCGGACTGGAATGAAAGTAACTCAGACTTTGCTTTATCATTCTTACTATACCTGTACTGGTACAGTAAGTCGGTGTATATATAATACCACTGAACTGAATATTTGCACCAAGGGTAATACTAAAGTTTGTTTTAACCCGCATCAGAACCCATCCTATTATACTCTAGAAATACGATGGAATGATGCAGATGGAGCTTTACTTAATGCCACACCCCCACTCACTGATTCTAAAAAGAGTGCTGTTTTGTATCTTGATGCTTGTGATGCTATAAATAGAGATAGTCGGTCTAATTGTGCCAACTGGGAAAAAGCATATTATCATGATCACAAGTATATGTGTCCAGAAGGGACCACCGGGTGGGGAGCCTGTACAGGTAAAAGAGTTTTATCAAATGAATATAGCACAGCACCGGTTGAAGATTACTATTGCCCAAAGTGGGAATGTGTGTTCTATGCCACATGGAAGACAGGTATGATAGAAAATACCAGAGATAACCGAATGGCTGCCTTATATCAGCCATATGTTAAGAATCCGGAAAAATGTAAAAAAGGTGCTTGTAATCCATTAGAGTTACATATAATAAAGCCTAGTGCATGGACACAAGGGTATAAATTTGGACTACGCATTGCAGGCTCTGGGTCAGATCCAGGAACCATCGTATATATTAGGCTGAACACCCAGGCCCATCGGTCATCACGGTACCATATACATAATACCTTTTATGAAACTATGCATGTAAATAAGTTTGATATCCCACATCCTTCTCAAAATTTGTTCTTAGAATTAGCTGGAGCGGTAGTATCCAGTCTCCACATTTCAGATTGTTATTTTTGCGGAGGAACTAGGATGGGTGATCAGTGGCCCTGGGAGGCCCAAGAACTGAATTACTCAATAGCTTATAACCATACTGAGTTGCATAAGACCACAAGTGAATGGGTATTAGCACACCCAATAGTTGGACGTCTGTGTTATGCTCGGACTGGACCCCAGTTCACTTTGAAAGTGGGACAGCTTGTCTGTCTTAGCCAGAAGTTTTATAATGACACCACAAAACAAACGTCCTGGTGGTCAGGAATTAATGAATCTGAACCTGCTAACCCATTAGTAAAATTCCCTGAGCTTGCCGATCTATGGACCGACCTTGCCCAGCCTCATGCCTGGCAAGCCCCACCTGGTCTGTATTGGATCTGTGGAACCCGAGCATATGCTCGACTCCCTATTCACTGGGGAGGGGAATGTGTCTTAGGAACCATCCGACCTTCTTTCTTTCTGTTGCCCACAGAACATGGAGAACAATTAGGATACCCAGTCTATACAAAGAGACAGAAAAGAGCAGCTTTGCAGATAGGCAAATGGGAGAGATGGGAGGGGGATGATTGGCCACCTGAAAGAATTATTGCCTACTACGGACCTGCCACTTGGGAGCAAGATGGCACCTGGGGATACCAGACCCCTGTGTATATGATAAATCGTATTATACGCTTGCAAGCAGTTGTTGAATTAATAACTAATGAAACTAGCCAAGCACTCACACTTCTAGCTAGACAGAGCACACAAATGCGTACTGCAATATATCAGAATCGCCTGGCACTAGATTACTTATTAGCAGCTGAAGGAGGAGTATGTGGTAAGTTGAATTTAACCAATTGTTGTTTGAAGATAGATGACAAAGGTCAAGTAGTTGAAAATATTGCTGAAAACATGCGAAAACAAGCTTATGTGCCAGTACAGACTTGGCAAGGTCTTAAGATGCCTAATTGGTTCGAATCTATCTTCTCTGGGTTGGGGGGACTTACTACTTTTGCTATGATAATATTAGTATTTGTAGCCTTGTTTTTACTGTTACCATGCATAATCCCATGTTGCATGCACTCTAATAGTGTTATTGAGAATACAGTAGAACGGAAGACTGCCACTAAGATTTTGGCCTTATGGCACCCTAATCCTGGAACGTTTGGTCGTAATCCGACCCCAGTATAATTGAGTGATTTAAATCTCACACCTTATTCGTTATATGGTGAGATTAATCAAAGGGGGGAATGTGGTAGACGAAGGCCTATGATCCATGCTGCTTGAACTAAACAGACAGGCCTAAGCAGCTTGACCTGTGAATGAAGCCTGTGGTTAGGCCCAGAGGAATGAAACCCCCCCCTGAATGCTGCCTCCATAGAATCGAAACTTAACTAAGCATAATCAAGGATAGCTAAGCAGAATCGAAACTTAGAAAAGATAGAAAAACAGCTTTAATTGGTACTGATAAGAATATGAGAAGCTTCTATGGAATTAATTAACTCTGCTGAAAGAAAGGTTACAGTGCCCTGCTTTCCCACATGTACTAGTTAGCTAGTGACCTTGGAGGAGAAATGTATCAAGAGTCTAAGAACTAACCATTGTAATGGGGACTGTAAGGGGGGGAAGCAAGTGCTGAGCCCAGACAAAGGTCCTCATTGGATAGCTACGTAACGGTACCGGGACCAATAGATGGGGTGAGAGGGGTTACCGGGACCAATAAGAAGTTTGCCTATGTTCAGAATGGAGAAGAAAGGTATAAAAGTTGTTGTTTTGCTAGAAACCATTGCTCAGCCATTTTGAATGTGATTCTGCTTGAGTCTTGTGCACAATAAATGATTTGGACCTTCTGAACAGACTCCTGGTATTATTGGATTGTTTGCGCTCTGCCGCTACACACCAAGTTGTGGTAGTTAAACATCCTGATCAATTCCCTTATATTGATTCCTGGCTAGATGTTTGTCGGCAGAGACTGTCGCATACTTTTGTCTCGTAGCCCACAGGAAATGCAGCCTAAATTAAAATCATAATTGCTCGTTTTAATACAGGAGCCAGAGACAGAAGAATTCCCCCCTTTCCCTCCTCCCTGTATTCTCAGGCAGAGTCCTGTGACTTCAGCTAGGTTGGAAGTCTCAGCAGGGAATTCGGCTAGTTCTCCCCCGCCCCTCTTCTCAACAGATACTACATTCTCTGACAGTCAGAAGAGCAGTGAGGGAAGCATACAAATGTCAATTTCAGATACAGACCTGTCCAGCACTTCAGAAAGTTCCCTGAGTCCCAGATCTGAAGAAGGTCAGTTCCACATTCGTACACCCTCCCCTTCCCCCCCCCGTACTAGAGCACTGCGACTTCAGGAGAGATCACCGCACAATACGTGCTAGCAAACAGACTCCAGAAGTTAGTCTCCACCTACCCCTACAAGAGGCTCGAGGACCAGCTGCCTTTAATGCCCAGGGAGAACGTGTGGAAGGCCCCCCAACTTTTGTGTATGTACCTTTTTCTACAACTGACTTGTTGAACTGGAAAACTCATTATTCATCCTATACTGATAAACCTCAAGCTATGATAGATTTGTTTTCGTCTATTATTCAGACCCATTGTCCAACTTGGGCAGACTGCCATCAGCTCCTTTTAACCTTACTCAGTACCGAAGAGAGATACTGGGTGACTCGGTCAGCCATGACATGGCTAGAAGAGAACCCTCCAGGTGATCAGGATCCCCAGCAAGCAGCGCTGAGAGACTTTCTTGACCTAGAACCCCACTGGGCTGCAAACAGTGATACAAGCCGCCTTGCCCTGGATCGCTATCATCGGGCTCTCCCGGAAGGCCTTAAAAAAGGAGGCCAGAAAGTGATGAATGTGGGGAAAATATCTGAGGTCCTGCAAACCCCTGATGAGAGCCCTGGCCAGTTTTATGAAAGACTCTGTGAATCTTTCCGTGTTTACACTCCATTTGACCCCAAAGCACTTGAAAACCAGCGGATGGCGAATACAGCATTTGTGGGACAATCACAGGGGGACATTTGAAGGAAACTTCAGAAGCTTGAAGGTTTTGCTGGAATGAATATAACCCAGCTGATGGAAGTTGCTATGAAAGTATTTGTGAACAGAGATCAGGAGATGAAGCGTGAGTGTGAACAAAAGATGAAAAAGAAAGCTGATATGCTAGCAGCGGCGCTAGTCAAGAAAGGACAAGGAAAGTCGACGTGGGAACCGAGAAGCCGAGGCCGGGGTAGAGGAACCCGGCGAGGATCATTGGAGCAAGGACTATTGGAACGAGATCAATGTGCCTATTGCAGAGAAATGGGCCACTGAAAAAGAGAAGAAAAAACGAATGTCCCAATTGTGTCAGGCAATATTCCCTGCCCCAAAGATGTTGAGGGCATTCATAAACATCTCCAGCAACTACTTAAGCCTGGACTCCTGAAAACCATGCCAATCACCCTGGAATACCCCTTTGCTGCCAGTTCAAAAACCAGGTACTGATGATTACCGACCTGTACAAGACCTATGGAAGGTCAATGAAGCTGTTGTTACCATCCATCCTGTTGTGCCAAACCCTTACAATTTACTGAGTTTGATTCCTGCACAAGCAACCTGCTTCACTGTTCTGGACTTAAAGGATGCCTTTTTCTGCTTGAGACTGGCCACTCCTAGCCAGCTACTGTTTGCATTTGAATGGGAAGACCCTATTACTGGCAGTAAGGGACAATTGACATGGACATGGTTACCCCAAGGATTCAAGAATTCCCCCATGCTGTTCGGGGATGCACTTAGTCAAGATTTGCATCAGTTCCAGTCTTGCCCTTCTCAATGCGTGTTGCTACAATACGTGGATGATTTACTCATTGCTGCTGTTTCCCGGGAAGAATGTCTAACCGCTACTTCAGAACTTCTGCACCTACTTTGGATGTCTGGCTATCGGGTGTCCCGAAGTAAGGCCCAATTGTGCCAGACTGAAGTCAGATACTTGGGATTCCATGTTGCCCAAGCCTTTCGAAGATTGGGCTCTGAGCGGAGGGAGGCTGTTTGTTCCTGAGCCACAAAATCACAGGCAGTTAAGAGGCTTCTTAGGGGCTGCTGGTTTTTGTCGAATCTAGATACCCAACTATGCAGTGTTGGCCAAGCCCCTGTACAACGGGGGGAGAACGAGATCCTTTCGACTGGGGCTCAGACCAAAAGGAGGCCTTTCAGAATATGAAGAAGGCTTTGCTATCAGCCCCAGTCTAGGACTGCCCGACGTGGAAAAACCATTCTATCTGTACGTCCATGAAGAAAGGGGATGGCAGTTGGTGTCCTCACTCAGAGCCTAGGTTCCTGGCAATGACCTGTGGCTTATCTGTCCAAACAGCTGGATCCAGTAGCAAGGGGGTGGCCTTCTTGTCTCCGAGCAGTAGCAGCAACAGCTCTCTTGGCAACTGAGGCTGATAAATTGTCCCTTGGGCAAGAACTGTATGTTAAAGTGCTGCATGCAGTACTGACCCTGATGGAGTACAAAGGCAATTATTGGTTTACCAACGAGCAGATGACAAAGTACCAGAGCATGCTGTGTGCGAATCCTCGGGTTCACTTGGAGATAGTGAAAACACTCAATCCTGCTATATTCCCTGTAGCACCTGGGCTACCTGAACATGATTGTATCCAGGTTATGGATGAAGTGTATTCCAGTCGCCCAGAACTGAAGGATGTACCGCTGGCCTCTCCTGATGTTCAGTACTTTACTGATGGCAGCAGTCTCGTGGAAGATGGACAGCGGAAGGCTGGATATGCTGTGGTCACTCCTGGGGTTGTTGTGGAGGCTGAGCCCTTACCCTTAGGGACTTCTGCCCAGAAAGCTGAACTCATTGCCCTTACTCGAGCCCTCCAGTTAGCTGCAGGTCTGAAGGCAAACATTTTCACTGATTCTAAGTATGCATTCACTATACTCCATGCCCATGGGGCCCTCTATAGAGAAAAGGGACTCATAAATTCAAGCGGGAAATCTATAAAGTATGGGAGGGAGATTTTGGAGTTACTAGAGTCTGTGTGGGCACCAGAAGCGGTGGCGGTAGTTCACTGCAAGGCACACCAGCGAGGAGACACTCTGGTCATCCAGGGTACCCGCAGGGCAGATAGGGATGCCAAGTTAGCAGCCCAGCAAGGAACAGTCCCAGTAAGTGCTCAAGCTCCCCTGTTTTCAATTCCTATGTCAGAGTGGGACCCACGTTATACCAGGAAAGAGATGGATTTCTTCACTCAGGAAGGGGCTACTCTCACTACTGCTGGGTGGTTGCGGTTACTGGAAGATCCACCCCGATATGTTATCCCCGAGTGTCTAGCACCTGCTTTTGTCCACCGATTTCATGAGACCACCCACTTAGGTAAGACCTCCATGCAAACCATTCTGCAGTCTTGCTTCTATGTCCCACATCTGACTGCCTTGATGGCAGCTGCAGCACGTCACTGTCTCCAATATGCCAGGAATAACCCCCGCCAAGGGCCTCTATCCCCAGTTTCCATACAGGTGGTTGGTGCTGCCCCTATGGAGAATATTGTAGCTGATATCACCGAGTTACCCAGAGGGTAGTTACTCACCTGTAATGGGTGCTCTCCAGAAGCAGCAGGAATCAGTCCTCACATATGGGTGACGTCGGCGCCGACAGAGCCCCCGTGCGGAGCATTTCCCCAGCTTTCAAAGAAAGCCTTTGGGAATGCAGCACGCATGCGCGGTCCCCTTCCCGCCCAAGGGTGCCATCTTGCTCAGTCTGATGACATAGTTAAAAGACAGCAAAAAACAAAATGAAGTATATGACTGCAACTCCAGGGGTGGAGGGAGGGTCGTGAGGACTGATTCCTGCTGCTCCTGGAGAACACCCGTTACAGGTGAGTAACTACTCTTTCTCCAGGACCAAGCAGGAAGTCAGTCCTCACATATGGGACTCCCCAGCTCTAGGCTACTGGGAACCCAAAGCTGAAAAAATGGCTCCCTCTCAAGAGCCTCAGCATCCATGATAAGAATATCCTCTGAGAACACCCCAGTATGATAGCCCAACACAAGGGCCGGAGGGAAGGAGTTGCCTAAACCTCAAAGAGATAACGGAGTACCGCCTGTCCGAAAGCACTGTCCCTTTGGGACTCTCTCTTGAGGCAGTAGTGGGCTGCAAAAGTCTGGCTTGAAGACCAAGTAGCGGCCCAGCAGATGTCTGCCAACGGAACAGAACAGAGATGAGCTACTGACACGGCTTTCGCCCTGACCCGGTGGGCCATGACTCGACCCTGCAAGGGGAGGTCGGCTGCCTTGTACGCCCAGGCGATACAATCTGCTACCCAAGTGGACAACGTACGCTTGGAGACCGGTAACCCCAGTTTATTAGGGTCAAAGGAGACGAAGAGCTGAGTAGCCGTTCGATGCTCCCGTGCACGTTCTATGTAAAAGGACAACGCCCTCTTACAGTCCAGGGTATGCAAGACTGTCTCAGCCCGGCTGGAATGCGGCCTGGGAAAGAAGGTCGGAAGGACCACCTCCTGATTGAGGTGGAAAGAGGAGACCACTTTTGGGAGGAACTTGGGATGGGTCCGTAGGACCACCCTGTTCCTATAGAACCATGTGTATGGTCTATCAGAAACCAGAGCTTGTAGTTCACTCACACGTCTGGCCGAGGTAAGAGCTACCAGGAAGAGCGCTTTCCAAGAAAGGAAGCGCAAATGGCAAGTAGCCATCGGCTCAAACAGTGGGCGAGTAAGTTCCTGCAAGACCGCGTTCAAATCCCACTCAGTCGCCGGTGGACGAACCGGAGGATTGAGAAGAAGCAGACCTCTGAGGAAGCAGGACACCAAGGGGTGAACCGACAGAGGCTATCCCTCCACCGGTGACTGTTGCGCTGATAGAGCACTGAGGTGGACCCGAACAGAGTTAGATTTAAGGCCTAGGTCTGACAGATGAAGTAGATACTGCAGTACTACTGGCACAAGGCAGGAGAAAGGATCTTCATTGCGCTGAGCCCACCATATTGTGAACCTACGCCACTTGAGGGTATAGGACTTTCTGGTGGACTGCCTCCTAGAGGCCAAAACCACCTCTTCAACCTCCTTAGGTAGAAGCAAGGGAGCTAGCACTATTCTTTCAGCAGCCAGGCCATCAGATTGAGGGACCCGAGATTGGGATGCAGAAGGGAACCCTGATCTTGAGACAGGAGATCGTGTTGCAACCCCAGAGGGAAAGGAGTTTCCACCGCCAACTGTAGCAGAAGTGGAAACCACGGTTGCCTCGGCCATCTGGGGGCTACCAGAATCACCGAGGCCTTGTCCCAAAGAATCATGAACAGAGTTCGGGCCACCAGGGGCGTGGGAGGAAACACATACAGGAGGCCCGTAGTCCGAGAGATCAGAAAAGCATCTGCTGCCATTCTCAGGGGATGCAGCTGTCTGGAGCAAAACCTGGGCAGCTGACTGGTGGACTTGCAAAGAGATCGATGGATGGAAGTCCCCATCGTAGAAAGATCTGCTGGACCACCAATGGATTTAATTGCCATTCGTGGGGCTGGAGAATCTTGCTTAGCTTGTCTGCTAAGAGGTTCTCCTGACTAGGTAGATAAACTGCTTTGAGAAACATGCCTTGTTTGACTGCAAAAGAGCAAAGGGCCTGCGCCTCCTGACATAGGAGCCTGAACCCTGTGCTCCCTTGCTTGTTCACATAGAACATTGCTACCTGATTGTCTGTCTGAACTAAGACAGACTGGTGAGAGAGGGCATGAGAAAAAGTCTGTAGAACCAAGCGGATTGCTCGCAGCTCCAAAAGATTAATCTGCTGTGTGGCCTCCCGAGGAGACCAGAGGCCTTGAGTGCATGTGCCCTGGCAATGTGCACCCCAGCCCTTTAAGGAAGCATCGGTCGTCAGCACCCTTGTGTGTGCTGGGGCCTGAAAAGGTTTACCCCCCCCCCCCCCCCGAGAAGGTTTGGGAGATGTAGCCACCACTGCAAGGAGTCCAAAAGTGGTTTGGAGGTCGTCTGTGGCTTGCGTCCACTGAGCTCTGAGGTACCACTGAGCAGTCCGCATGTGCAGATGGGCATTCGGAGTCACATGTACCGTGGATGCCATGTGGCCCAGGAGCTGCAGGAAGTACCTGGCAGAGACCAGAGAATTGCTGCGGAACTGGTTGGCCAAGTCCATCAGTCTGTGGGCCCTGTCCTCGGGCAAGTAAGCTCTTGCCTGCAGGGTGTCTAATCTTGCCCCTATGAACTCTAGGTTCTGTGAGGGGAGAAAAGTGGACTTTGCGTGGTTTATGACAAAGCCCAGATGCTGAAAAAGAGAGAGAGTGCGAAGAGTGGCTTGTCTGGCCTCCTGGAGAGACTGGCCCCTGATGAGCCATTCGTCCAGGTAAGAGAAGACAAAAATTCCCTGATTCCTGAGATAGGCCGCCACCACTGCCAGATATTTGGTGAAAACCCTGGGGGCGGAAGTTAGGCTAAAGGTAAGTACTCTGTACTGAAAATGGTTTCCTCCCACCACAAATCTGAGATATTGCTGGTGGTCTGGATGAATGAGGATGTGAGTATAAGCATCCTTTAGGTCTAAGGAGCATAGCCAGTCTCCCTGCTGGAGGTAGGGCAGCAGTATCCCAAGGGTAAGCATCTTGAACTTTTCCATCTCCAGAATCTTGTTTAGGTTTCGCAAGTCTAGGATAGGCTGGAGGCCTCCTGTCCTTTTTGGTACCAGGAAGTACCTGGAGTAGAAGCCTTGCCCTTCCAGGTGGTGAGGCACCGGTTCCACCGCCTGTTCCTTTAGAAGACTTGCCAACTCCTGAAGAAGGAGGTTTCTGTGCAGAGGGAGTCTTGGAGGCTCCCCTGGAAAGTAGGAGGAGGATAGCTGGTGGAAGTGGAGCATGTAGCCCTTTTGGACTATGCTCAGTACCCAGGTATCCCCTGTGATGGCTGGCCACCTGTAGGTGTACAGGGTCAGCCGACCTCCTGTGCTGAGTGGAGCCAGCTGTGGAGAAGAGGCTATGCTGTGGGAGTCAAAACCCCACTCCCTGCTGTGCAGGAGCCGGAGCTGGCGGCTTGGGGGTCTTTTGCCTACGGGTCCCATGCCCCTGCCCCTTGGCCTGCTGGCTCTGTTGGGGAGCTGGAGAGGCCTGACATTGAGGGTAGGATTTGTAGGCAGCACCCTTCCTCGGGAAAAAGGGCTTCTTTCCCGAGCCCTTCTTTTTCTGAGAAGGGGCAGAAGTCTTTCTGGACAGCCTTGTCCTGGTGAGAGTCACAGTCTCGATTTCCGCAGCCTTTTCAGTCATGGGCTTACCGAAAAGGTTTTCACATCGACCAACTTGTCCTGCACCCATGACTCCAGGTCTGATGACTGCAGCCAGGCCTGACGGCGGGCACCGATGCCGGCCGCGGCTACCCGGGCCAAAGCCTCAAAGCCATCATAGGCTGCTCGAGAGATAAACTTCGAGCAGGCTCGGATCCCTGTTGACAAAGCCTTGAACCTCTGCAAAGGTTCCTCGCAGAGGCCAGCTGAGAACCCGGCAATCTCCTTTGCCAGGTCTCGTAGGTACATGCCCATGTACAGCTGGTAGGTCTGGACACGGCAAGATAGCATAGAGCCCTGGAAGCACTTTCTACCGAGGGCATCCAGGTTCCGGGCCTCCCAACCGGGGGGTACCGAGGAGTGCATCTTCTGACTCTTCAGGCGGTATATGGCCGATTCCACAACCATGGAGGTGTGCGGTAGCTGCGCCTTTTGGAACCCAGGGCTCTTACGGACTCGATAAATGGAATCGACCCATTTGCTAAGAATGGGCGCCGAGGCTGGTGCCTCCCACATATGGAAGAGCAGCCGTTCCAGCATCAGAGGAACCGGTACAGTAAAGGCATATTGAAGGGCATCGAGCTCTTTGGCCCGAGGCTCCTCCTCGGCATCCGCAGGGAAGGCCAAGGCTTTGGCCATGTCCCTCACGAAGTCCGAGAACAGGGTATCCTCCGGGGGGTGGGAGGGGGGGACCGTCTGAGGCTCGGACTCCGGTGAGTCCGAAGTGATGCACCGGGTCCGGAAGGTGTCTGGGGACTCCTCGTCCTCTGTCTCCCAAGCCGACTCCTCCGAGGAGGAATCGAGCGGCTCCAGCCATGTGGGCCTCAGTGCCACCCGCCCCGATGCTGAGGGTATTGGCGTCGACGACCTTGGCCCCACATTGGAGGTCGGGGGGATCGTGACTGAGGATCGACTCGAGACTTCATTGACTCGAGGATCGGCTCGGTCTCCGGGGTCGACTTGGACGTCGAGGTCCCGGTGGTTGGGGCAGATGCACCGGTCAGACCGGCGATCAGCACCCGCTGCTGTTCCATGAAGGCAGACAAGCTGCTCTCCAAGGCCGTCAACCTGAGTCCAAGCTCAGGAGACTCAGCAGCCCCTGACGTCGGCTCCCCCTGAGGAGAGTCCACGAGGACAACTGCACTTATGTGTCTCGGGGACTCCGGCTCCACACAAGGTAACTTGGACGGTCTTTCTGACTCCGAGAGCCCGGGTGGCAGTCAGGGCTACGCGACCTAGCCCTCGAGGATCCAGGAGCCTCCACCAACGCCGCCCTCGCGAGCTTCTTATTTATTTATTTATTTACATTTCTTATATACCGCACTATTTGACATCAGCGCGGTTTACATCGAACACAAAATTCAGCACAAAAACATGTGTCTGAGTTACAGTAAACAAGGTCATAAAACTTGGATAACAAGGTAATTACAAATAACAGGACAGTAAACTTGGATTGCAAGGAAAACTATTGACATCTTTAAATTATAGCACAAATGAAACGTAATTAATGGTCATTGGAACCTTATAATTAATGGTCAGTGGAACCTTACTACGTGGGGTATTCTGACTCACTAGGTGATTCGGAGTTCCTATAACTAACGGAGAGGGGACATGCTTCTGCACTCACCGGGAAGTATTTAAGGAATAAGTAATGTTTGAGGGCCTTTCTAAATTGAAGAAGGTTGGTGATTGCTCTAATATCTGTTGGCAAGGCATTCCAGAGTTTTGGGGCACGGAGACTGAAAGCCCTGTTTGCTGCTGATGAGGTTCAACTTGTAAGTTCACGAGGGACCATTAGCATATTTAGTGCCGTTGATCTTCTTGATCTATTCAGGGGTATGGGTTTGATGAGATCGGTTAATGATGTGGAGGAGAGACTATTTACCGCTTTGAAGGTAAGTAGTAATGTCTTGAAGATAATCCTGGCCTGTATAGGAAGCCAGTGTAACTGCTTCAGAAGGGGCGACACATGCTCACTCCTAGATGCCCCATAGAGATCCCTCGCTGTGCTATTCATTGCGAGCTGTAAGGGGTTCAAGGTGGATTGAGGGAGGCCTAGTAAAATGACATTAGCATAGTCAAAGTGAGGCATGATCAGAGCCTGGTAGATGGTACGGAAATCCTCAGGTTCAAGCAAGGGGCAAAGATGTCTGAGTGACAGGATTTTGTAGTATATAGCTCTTACAGTGTTGGCTATATGTGACTTCATGTCCAGGTTCTGATCAAGTGTAACACCTAGATAACGTATTTTGGGTTTTGATTGTAGCTCAGCATCTTTCACCTTCAAGAATTGTGGAAGGCTAGTTCGGGTTCTTTGACATGAAGAGCACCTCTGTCTTCTTGTTGAATCCTGAGGTTTTGTGACAAGAGCCATTCCGATATGGCATCAAAGCAGTTGCTCAGAGGGGATAGGTCCAAATTGTCTATGTCGAATGGCATATAAAGCAGGACATCATCCGCATATACCATGCAACTTGCATTGAAAGACCGGATGATCTTGCAAATGGGTTGCATATATATATTGAACCAAAAATAGAAAGATCACTCCAATATAAACATGCGTGTTTCTTTTTGCAAAATCACTTGACAAACAGCATATCTTTTTTCAACACATATATCAGGTCTCAGCATATAAGGGCACAGGTGAATGAACGACCAGAAAGCATTCAGGCCGTCTGCACCAAACAAGAGCCCAATAACATCAATGACCCGATGATTGGCGACTGGCGTGATCCACACCTTGCTTTTCAACAGATAAAAATAACAGCACTTAGCTTAAGAATCAGGCGGGAAAATAACACAAACGCCAGCCGCGTCCCCGACGTTATCACATCAAGAGCCCTTTAAACGTTTCGCGGAACTACCCGCTGCTTCAGGGGAATCTGTAAAGACACATACAAACCACACAAGTGAAACACAACCTTTAATATACAGCAAAACACTGAATAAAACACTCAATAAAAGTTAAAAAGACCACAGATCCAACCGCTTACCTGCCAGCTAAACCTCAACCACGCCGAACAGAAAAAGCCACCCATGCGCAATACACACAGCCCAGGACCTTTAACGGAGCATGCTTAATGACGTCAGAGAAAATACCCCGTGTCAAATCACAAGCCAATTAAGACGTCAAAACACCACCCGGCAACCCCAAACAGACTCACACACAGACAGACCAATCGATCCGTAAGTTTAAACCATCCGGGGCAACAGTGCCAAGACGGAAAATCCAACTTTGCTCACGCACCAAAAGCGTCTGTTCCCTACTCATCCCATTTCGCCCACCCATAACCTTCTCCACGCAAAAACATACAGTGTCATTAAAGGAGTGCTGGAACTCTAAAAAATGGGCCACAAGAGGCGCCACCAACACCCCACACCGGAGCCTGCTTTTATGCTCCAGCAACCGCTTGCGAAAAGGCCGACACGTACTCCCAATGTAAAGCAGATGACACGGGCACCGAATCGCCGTATATCACAAATGAAGATTCACAAGTAGTGACATCCTGCAACTTATACCGGACTCCACGGTGATCAAAGAAAGAAGTCGTACAAGAAACCTCACATGCAGCGCAGTGTCCACAAGGAGAATGACCGCCCACTGTCTCACTCCGTCCCACAGGGGAATTCAGTATCTCACGAATGTTACGTTGGCACTGCCATACACATCTAACCTCTTGGTTTTCCAACCCGGGGACAGTGCGAACAACGGAAAGATGTTTTTTAACTATGCGCTGGATGCTGAAACTAAGAGGTGAGTATTTAGAGATGAAATTCACGGAGTTACTATCCGAATCAACCCGTTTGCCCTTAGGGGTCAACAATAGGGACCGGTTATTAAATAGTGCTCGTTTATACGCATCATCCACTACCTTTTTAGGGTATCCCCGGGCTCGAAAACCATCAATTAATGTCCTAGACTTGTTCTTAAAATCTGCCACGTTAGAACAGTTGCGCCGGTAGCGGATGAACTGAGAAAAAGGCAAACTATTCCTTAAAGCCATGGGATGGGCGCTAGAGTAATGCAGAAGGGTGTTCCTGTCGGTGGGCTTCCTATAAACAGAGGTCACCCACCCCTGGACACCCTTACTCACTTCCACATCCAGAAACACAATCTTATGAAAGCTATGGGTACTGGTGAAACAAATATGCTCATCGCATGCATTAAGCCACTGTACAAAAATCTGAAAGGCTTCAATGGTGCCCCCCCATAATAGAAAGACGTCATCGATGTACCTATGCCATGACAAAATGTGAACTGAAAGGGGGGACCTCCCAAGCCACCGTGCCTCGAACCGGGCTATATACAAATTGGCCACGGAAGGAGCGCACGTGGCGCCCATAGCAACCCCGGCTTTTTGATGGTACAGAGACCCCTCGAACTGAAAATAGTTCTCAAAAATGGCTAACCGAGCCAAACGCTTAACGAAGCTTACCATAGCAAAATCCAGATCACCCCGCCTATATATTGAACAGCAAAGCAGAGAGGGAGGACCCTTGTGGGACCCCCTGCCCTTGGTGAAATGGATCAGACATCACTCCACCAGAACGGACGTGTTGCCATCTTTCGGATAAGTACGATCTGCACCATTCAAGGGCAGTTCCGCCAACTCCTTTCTCTTTTAGCCGTATTAGGAGGAGCTCATGGCTCACAGAGTCGAAGGCTGCGGCTATGTCCAGGAACACAAGTGCAAAACTCTGCCGGATGTTGTTAATACCAGAAATTATGTTATTGAGGAGAGTTGTAAGGAGTGTTTCTACACCGTGTGACTCTCTGAAGCCATGTTGGCAAGGATCCAGCGGAGCAGCCGCATCGATGTGGTCTTGTAATTGACATTGAACCTCTTTTTCTATTAACTTTGCGAGAAAAGGAATACTTGAGATGGGTCTGTAGGAGTCTACTTTTTGAGGATCTAACTTACAATTTTTTAGGAGTGGTCTGATAGATGTTTGCTTGAGAGCAGAGGGGAACGTACCAGAGTTGAAAGACAGGTTTATTATTTTAGTTATTATTGAGCTGAATTCACAACGCAGTTCCTTTATCCAGAAAGCTGGGCAAGGGTCCGTCTGTGCAGTGGTGGAATTGAGAGACATGATCAGATCTCCAATTCGCTTCTTTGCAGGCGTAGAGAAAATGGTTAGAACTGTTGGGCAATCTTGGACTGTGGAGGCAAATTCTAATGGAGGTTTATTTGTTTGTGTAAGCTTGGATTGTAGGTAGACTGCAAAGTCCTGAGGATGGATCTCGCATTGCTTTTCAGGAGCTGGTTCTTTAGATAGGGTCTTGACTAGATTAAACAAATCATGAGGTTTGTTTAAAGCACGCTTCAAGGTGTCTGTGTGGTACTGCTTCATTTTCTCTGAGATGGCCTTGCGGTGGATAGATAGCTGATTGAGGTAAGCTGGTTGGTCTACCGTAGAGCGAGACCAACGCCAGCGCTTCTCGAGACTCCGTAGTCGGGATAGTGATAGTCTCAGTTCCTCTGTGTACCATGGTGCAGAAGCTTTTTTTCTAGGCGGCCTGTTGAGAGGTGGTCGTAGTGCAATCGCATTAAGACTGCTGTTCCAGCAGGTGATTAGATCTTCTACATTTAGGGAGGTTTTGTTACGAAGCGAGCACGTTCCAGCAAGGATGCGATCTCTGTTGAATGGAAAAAAGCTCCTAGCCAGAGATTTAGGGCTGTTATTTGGAGCACTGTTAGTCTTTGAATGCCTGTAGTGAGTTGGTATCCGGAAAGTAATGAGTTTGTGATCTGACCATGAGACAGCAGATATAGATATCGAAGTGTTCTATGATTGGTTGTATACGGACTGTGGGGCAAAGATAAGGTCAAGAGTGTTTCCCTTCACATGAGTAGGTTCGTGAACTAATTGTTGGTATCCAAGGGATTCAAGCGCTTCGAGGAAGACTGATGAATTGCTATCTTGGAGAGCTGGCAGGTTAAAATCACCAACAATCCAAATTGGGGTATTAGGATTCTGGACGTTGGATGCCAGGTTTATAATGGCTGGAAGGTCGTCTGGGGCGGCTGAAGGTGCTCTGTATAGAAGGTTTATAGCGCATAACTTGTTGGAGATAGAGACTAACTCTAGGTGGTCGGTGCTAGAAGCATCCATCAGCTGGAACTGAAGGTCTGACCTGGAGAGAATGAGCACGCCCCCTCCTCGCTTGTTAAGTCTGTGACTTGGTAAACACTGAGAAATTTGGTGGAAGGAGCTGGTTGAGTAGTACATTCTTCTTCTTTCTGTGCTCCTGGGAGGGAGACTCCCTCTCAGAGGAACCCCGACGGCGCTCGGGGTCAGACTCCCGAGATGTTGAGGCCTCTGACGAAGTCTGAGCCCGGCCAGACGCGGAGTCAGAGAAAATTCTCTCACGTTGATGCTGACGGCTCCGAAGTGCCTTCAACAACATTTTGCCGCGTGGGCCACAGCCAGCGGGTCATGGTTGTGCCCGAGGCAATGGAGGCAGCAGTCATGTGTGTCGGTGAGAGACATAAGTTTCTTGCACCGATCACACTTTTTGAACCCGCTGACAGCCATCGGGGGAAAAAGGGCCCCTGCAAGGTCAAAAGACCGGGCTGCCAGTGAAAACACAAAAAGAGTGTGAACGCTAGTCACTAAGGACAAAAACCAAAAATCAAAACTCCAGACTCAATACCAGTGTACCGAGCCCAGGTGGGAAAGGGAACCGGCGTCGAACCGGAACAGAAAAAGCCAAAATAGCCGAAAAAAATCTACATTTCCCAGGTGACACGAACTCATGTCCGTTGGGCTCCACGGAAAAAGAGAGACTGAGCAAGATGGCACGCTTGGGAGGGAAAGGGACCGCGCATGCGCGCTGCATTCCCAAAGGCCTTCTTTGAAAGCTGGGGAAATGCTCCGCACGGGGGCTCCATCGGTACCGTCACCCATATGTGAGGACTGACTTCCTGCTTGGTCCTGGAGAATGCTTGTACTGGGTCAGGCAGTGATATCCTGGGTCCCTTTTAATAATGGTTCATGGACTTGAACTCCAGGAACTTGTCCAAACCTTTTTTAAACCCAGCTACACTAACAGCTTTTGCTCCATCCTCCGGTAACAAATTCCAGAGTTTGATAACACGTTGAGTGAAAAAATATCTTCTCTTAGTCTTAAACAGGTTACCCTGTAGCTTCATTGCATGTCCCCTACGCCATCAAAATATAGAAAGACAAGGGGACATGCAATGAAGCTATAGGGTAACCTATTTAAGACTAATAAGAGAAAGTATTCTTTCACTCAACGTGTAATCAAACTCTGGAATTCATTACCAGAGGATGTAGTAAAAGCTGTTAGTGTAGCTGGGTTTAAAAAAGGTTTGGACAAGTTCCTGGAGGAAAGGTCCATAAATCATTATTAAAGAGGACCCAGGATATCCACTGCTTGCCCCAATACAAGCATTGTGTAACCTGTGTCTTTTAGTGAAACTGCTAGGTACTTGTGACCTAGATTAGCCACTGAAGGAAACAGGATACTGGACTTGATGGACCTTGGTCTGACCCAGTATGGCTTATCTTATGTTCTTACATCAGGTGCCCCTTGGAGATCCACGGTCATGGTAGTAATCTCATTGTGCACAGCTACAATATTTGTCAAATCTCTAAATAGCCGTTGGAGCTCAGTGGATGAAATTTGCTTATAGTGCTTAGACTCCAATGGAGCATCATGCTCATCTCACTTGCCACCCTTCCACTGTATGCTCTCACCCGGCACCATGTTGTGTCTTTTCACTGTGGCACGCAGACCTCACTATATGAAAATTCCTGCAGGTCAACCAATTTCTTAAAAGTCATCTGGCCACAACTCAACATGCTCTTAATTGGGCTTGAAAATGGCATGGAGCCACTAAATTACTTAACATGTGGAGGGTCAAATGGAGCTTACTGCTCAAGTGGCCATCCGAGATGCTGACACCACTTCCTCCTCTATCAGTTTTTATCTTGTATTTCACAACACATCTGTGTCAAACAACTTTTATACCAATAGCCTTAAGGCCTGATGCACAAAAAGGATTTTTCCCATTTAGAGGGTAAGTAACACACGCGTTTACAGCAGATTCTACATTTATAATTATGCTCTTATAAAATTGCCCAAGTATATAGATTCACTAATGTACATGCCACTATCACACAGAACATACTTTTGCGTAATATACGCATGTGTGTTCCCGGGGGCAGAGGACAGGCATTGTAAAGAGAAGCTAGCTTTAGAATCTGAAAATCAGTCTATTATTTTGGTTCTTTAACACTGTCTACTGGTTTACATTTTAGACCTTGGGTTTTATCACAACAGTATTTATTCTAAGAGTCAACCAGCTCACCTAACAGTTCCACTATTTGCAGAAGCACAGAGGCAGGGATAGTATCAAGTTCATCCTCAGATCTTCCATCAACATCCTCCAATTTCCAGCTAAGCAGTTGTTCTGTAAACGCCAAAGCCAATGGAAATTCCAGAGGCAGGGAATGCATGACTAGAATAGCTCCTGGAGGAGGGGATACACCTGAAAATAATTCAAATAAAGATAGGGACTAGACTTATCACTAAATAAGAAAAGGAGAAATTTTAAAAACCTGATCATTTCCTTTGCTTGAATCCTGCTAGACCAGTCCAAATGAGTGGTTTATGCTCCCCAGCCAGCAGAAAGAGGCAGATTAGGGCAGCTTTCAGTGATGACATCACTAGTATATATTCTGGTGCAGTACTGAGAGAAGCCAACAGAAGCAGGAAAAAACCAATAAAACGTATCAAACATACCTTTGTACAATGCTTTTGGCCCTCTTACCTCACTTGACTCTGCATCAGGCACCAATACTGATAATACAGTTAAAGGCAGCAGGGTTCCCAAATGTGTAGTAGTCTTCCTAAGGCAAGTCCTGGACTGGTCTAGCAGGATTCAAGGAAAGGTAATTAGCAGATAGAGTAGTTACTCACCTGTAACAGGTGTTCTCCAGGAGCAGCAGGAATCAGTCCTCACATATGGGTGACATCGACGTCGATGGAGCCCCCATGCGGAGCATTTCACCAGCTTTTTAAGAAAGCCTTTGGGAATACACCCACGCATGCACGGTCCCCTTCCTGCCCAAAGGTGCCATCTTGCTCAGTCAGATGACATAGCTAAAAGACAGCACAAAAAACAAAATGAACTATGTACAATTGCAACTCCCAGGGGAGGAGGGAGGGTTGTGAGGACTGATTCCTGCTGCTCCTGGACAACACCTGTTACAGGTGAGTAACTACTCTTTCTCCAGGAGCAAGCAGGAAGTCAGTCCTCACATATGGGTGACTCCCTAGCTGTGGGCTACCAGGAACCCAGGCTGAAAAATAGAGCTCCCTCTGTGAAGCCTCAGCATCAGGGACAGAATTTTACTGAGATCCCACCGGTAGCCCAACAAGAGGGCTGGAGGGCAGGAGTTACCTAAACCTCAAAGAGATTCCAGAGTACTACCTGACCAAAAGCACTGTCCCTACGGGACTCCCTCTCCAGGCAGTAATGGGCTGCAAAAGTCTGGCTTGAGGACCAAGTTGCAGCCCTACAGATGTCTGCCAACGGTACAGAATGGAGATGAGCTACTGATGCAGCCATTGCTTGGACACGGTGAGCTGTGACTCGACCCTGCAAGGGAAGGTCTGCTGCCCTGTAAGCCCAGGCGATACAGTCCGCCACCCATATGGACAAGGTATGCTTGGAGACAGGCAACCCCAAGTTGTTTGGGTCAAAGGAGACGAAGAGCTGAGTAGCCGTTCGATGACCCTTAGTACGCTCAATGTAGAAAGACAAGGCCCTTCTACAGTCCAGGGTATGCAGGACTTCCTCAGCCCGGCTGGCATGGGGCCTAGGGAAGAATGTTGGAAGAACCACCTCCTGATTGAGGTGGAAAGAGGAGACTACCTTCGGGAGGAACTTCGGATGAGTCCTAAGGACTACCCTGTTCCTATAGAAACGAGTGTATGGCCTGTCACAGACCAGGGCTTGAGGTTCACTCACTCGTCTGGCCGAGGTCAGTGCCACTAGGAAAAGAGCCTTCCAAGAAAGGAAGCGGAGAGGACATGTAGCCATCGTCTCAAAAGGAGGGCGAGTAAGCCGCTGCAAGACCACATTCAACTCCCACTCAGGGGCTGGTGGACGGAGAGGGGCTTTACAAGAGCAGGCCTCTGAGGAAGCGGGACACCAAGGGGTGAACCGATAAAGAGTGCCCTTCCACCAGTGAGTGGTGGGCTGCCAGAGCAGAAAGGTGTACCCGAACAGAATTGGACTTAAGAATCTGATTAGACAAGTGCAGCAGGTACTGAAGCACCACTGGCATAGGGCAGGAGAAAGGGTTCTCCTGGCGCTGGTCACACCACAAGGAGAACCGTTTCCACTTCAGGGCATAAGTCTTTCTGGTGGATTGCTTCCTAGAGGCCAAGACCACCTCTTCAACTTCCTGAGGCAGGCCCCAGGGAGCCAGCACTACCCTTGCAGCCTCCAGGCCATCAAATTGAGAGTTTTGAGATTGGGGTGCAGAAGGGAACCCTGATCCTGGGAAAGAAGAACGGGTTGCAACCCCATAGGGAGTGGGGTGTCCACCGCTAGCTGTAACAGAAGCGGGAACCAGGGCTGCCTCAGCCATCTGGGGGCCACCAATATGACCGAGGCCCTGTGCCTTAGAATCTTGAACAAGGTTCGGACCACCAGGGGCGTGGGAGGAAAAGCTTACAGGAGGCCCTTGGACCATGAGATCAGGAAGGCATCCGCTGCGAATCTCGTGGGATGCGGCTGCCTGGAGCAGAACTGAGGCAGCTTCCGGTTTAGGGGACTGGCAAAAAGGTCTATGGATGGAAGTCCCCACTTCAGGAAAATGTTCTGAACCACCAAAGGGTGCAGTTGCCATTCGTGAGGCTGCAGAACCCTGCTCAATCTGTCCGCCAGGAAGTTTTCGTGGCCAGGAAGATAGACTGCCCTGAGCAGCATATTATGTTGAAGTGCAAAAGAGCATAGGGCCTGTGCCTCCTGACAAAGGAGCATGGACCCCGTGCCCCCTTGTTTGTTCACACAGAACATCACTACCTGGTTGTCTGTCTGTACCAAGACCGATTGGTGAGCCAGGGTGTGAGAGAAGGCCTTGAGGGCTAAGCGTATCGCCCTGAGTTCCAGGAGATTGACTTGCTGCGTGGCCTCCCATGGAGACCACAGGCCCTGTGTGCACTTGTCCCGACAATGCGCACCCCATCCCTGCAAGGAGGCATCAGTTGTGAGTACCACAGTGGAAACAGGTACCTGAAAAGGAATTCCCTGTAGAAGGTTGGGGGGGGGGTGTAGCCACCACTGTAGGGAGTTCAGGAAGGGTTTGGACACCCTTACTTTGTCTCGGAGGCTGCCTGTGGCCTGCCTCCACTGAGTTCTGAGACACCACTGTGCAAGCCTCATATTCAGGCGGGCATTGGGGGTCACATGCACTGTCGATGCCATGTGGCCCAGGAGCCTGAGACAGAGTCTGGCGGAAACCAAGGGGTTGTCGAGAAACTGGCTGGCCAAGTCCGTCAGCCTTCCCGCTCTGTCTTCTGGCAAGTAAGCTTTGGCGTGCAGGGAGTCTAACCTTGCCCCTATGAACTCCAGGTTCTGGGAGGGGAGCAAAGTGGACTTTGCAAAGTTTATTACAAAGCCTAGCTGTTGAAGGAGAGACACAGTATGGAGGGTGGCTTGTCTGGCCTGCTGGAGAGTCTGACCCCTGATGAACCAGTCGTCCAGGTAGGGGAAGACAAAAATACCCTGGTTTCTCAAGTAGGCCGCCACCACCGCCAGGCACTTTGTGAAAACCCGTGGGGCGGAGGTTAGGCCAAAGGGCAGTACTCTGTACTGAAAATGGTTTCCCCTTACCACGAACCTTAGGTATCTTCTGTGGTCTGGATGAATGAGGATGTGAGTGTACGCATCCTTCAGATCTAAGGAGCATAGCCAATCTCCCTGCTGGAGGTAGGGCAGCAGTGTTCCAAGAGTAAGCATCTTGAACTTTTCAAGAACTTGTTGAGATTTCTCAAGTCCAGAATGGGCTGGAGACCTCCAGTTCTCTTTGGCACAAGAAAGTACCTGGAGTAGAAGCCCTGCCCCTGCAGGTGGGGAGGTACAGGCTCCACCACCCTGTCTTGAAGACGACCTTGCAGTTCCTGGAGAAGGAGTTCCTTGATGCAGAGTAGGCCTTGGAGGCTCCCCTGGAAAGTAGGAGGAGGGTACCTGATTGAAATGGAGCAGAGAGCCCTTCTGGACTATGCTCAGTACCCAAGCATCTCTTGTGATGGGCGGCCACTGGTGGGCAAACAGGGCCAAACGACCTCCCGTGCTGAGATGGGCCAGCAGAGGTGGAGAGGCTATGCAGTGGGAGTCAAAAACCCCCTCCTTGCTGAGTGGGAGCAGGAGCTGGAGGCTTGGGGGCTTTCTGCCTACGGGGCCCATGTCCCTGCCCCTTGGCCTGCTGACCCTGCTGGGGAGCTGGGAAGGCCTGATAATGACGGAAAGGTTTGTAGGCAGATGACTTCCTCGGGTAAAAGGCCTTTTTCCCCGAGCCCTTCTTATGAGAAAGGGCAGATGTATTTCTGGACAACCTTGTCCTTGTCAGAGTCTCGGTCTCGAGCTCAGCGGCCTTATCGGCCATGGGCTTGCCGAAGAGGTTTTCACCCCGGCATGGGACATCGACCAACTTGTCCTGTACCCATGGCTCGAGGTCCGATGACTGTAGCCATGCCTGGCGTCGAGCACCGATGCTGGCCGCCGCTACTCTGGCCGAAGCCTCAAAGCCATCGTAGGCTGCCCGGGAAATGAATTTGGAGCATTCCCGGATCCCCGAGGACAAGGACTTGAACCTCTGTAAAGGTTCCCCGGAGAGGCCAGCCGAGAGCCCGGCTATTTCTTTAGCCAGGTCCCACAAGTACATGCCCATGTACAGCTGGTAGGACTGGACACGGCAAGCAAGCATCGAGCCCTGGAAGCACTTTCTGCCAATGGCATCTAGGCTTCGGGCCTCCCTATCGGGGGGCACCGCAGAGTGCCTCTTCTGGCTCTTCAGATGATGCATGGCCGATTCCACAACCAAAGAACGGTGCAGCAGCTGCGCCTTCTGGAACCCAGGGCTCTTTCGGACTCGATACATGGAATCGATCCACTTGCTCAAAACCGGCGCCGAGGCCGGTGCCTCCCACATTCGGAAGAGGAGCCGTTCCAGCATCGGAGGAACCGGCACAGTAAAGGCCTCCCTCGGGGGGAGTCATACTGGAGGGCATCAAGCTCTTCAGCTTGAGGCTCCTCCGCGGGATCCGCAGGAACATTCAAAGCCTTGGCCATGTCCCTGACAAACTCCGAGAACCGGGTGTCTTACTCCGGGGCTCGGACTGCGGTGAGTCCAAAGAGACACACCGAGTCTGAAAGGTATCGTGGGACTTCTCATCCTCCGTCTCCCACGCAGACTCATCCGAGGAAGAGTCGAGAGGCTCTGACCGTGCGGGCTCCAGTAACACCAGCCCCGACGCTGGGGCCATCGGCGTCGACGCCCTCGGTCCCGAACGGGAGGTCGAGGGAGACCGTGACCGAGTCAAGATTCGGGCCTTCATGGCTTCGAGAACCAGCTCGGTCTCCAGGGTCGACTTAGACGTCGACGTCCCAGTGGTCGGGGCAGATGCACCAGTCAGGCTGGCCATCAGCACCCGCTGCTGATCCATGAAGGCAGACAGTCTGCACTCCAAGGCTGTCAGCCTGAGTCCAAGCTCAGGAGACTCAGCAGCCGCCGGGCCCGACGTCGGCTCCCTGGGAGGAGAGTCCTCGAGGACAACAGAACTTACATGCTCGACGGACTCCGGCTCTATACGAGATACCTTGGTCGGCTTCTCCAGCTCCACAGGCCCAGGGCGGCAGTCAGGGGTCCGAGACCTGGCCCTCGAGGAACCAGGGGTAACCTCCGACGCCGCCCTCACGAGCTTTCTCTTCCTCTTATGCTCCTGACTGGGGGACCCCCTTTCCGAGGAACCCCGATGAAGCTCGGGGTCAGACTCCCGAGACGTCGAGGCCTCGGACGAGGTCCGGGCTCGGCCAGAGGCAGAGTCAGAAAAAATTCTCTCCTTCTGATGCTGCCGGCTTAGTGGACATCTTTCCACACGGGACACAGACCTTGGGATCATGGTCTGGCCTGAGGCAATGCAGGCAGCAGTCGTGTGTGTCGGTAAGAGACATGAGCTTCTTACAACGATCACACTTTTTAAAACCAGTAGAGGCCATCAGGGAAAAAAGGACCCCCGCGAGGTCAAAAGACCGGCCCTCCAGGGAAAAGGAAAAAGAGCGCGAATGCGTGCCACGAAGGGCAAAAAAACGAAAAATAGAGATCGGGTCGATACCGGCGTACCGAACCCAGGCAGGAAGGGGAACCGGCGTCGAACCGGACAAAAAGAGAGCGAAAATCGCAGAAAAAAAAAATCAAACTTTTCTGGGTGACACGGACTCACATCCGTTGGGCTCCACGGAAAAAGAAAGACTGAGCAAGATGGCACCTTTGGGAGGGAAGGGGACCGCGCATGCGTGGGTGTATTCCCAAAGGCTTTCTTAGAAAGCTGGGGAAATGCTCCGCATGAGGGCTCCATCGACGTCGATGTCACCCATATGTGAGGACTGACTTCCTGCTTGGTCCTGGAGAAACATACAATTTCTCCTTCCATATAATCCTGCTAGACTAGTCTAGATGAGTGGGATGTATCCAAGCAGGCAGAACCCATAGTGGGAGGAAGTCAACATTCCAGACAGAACTGCTCTGCCAAAAGTGCGATCTACTCAAGCTCCCACATACAATCTGTAGTAATTCACAAAGGTGCTCGGGAACGACCAGGCAGCTGTCTTACAGATGTCTTTCAGAGATACCAAGATGGACTGAGCACATGATAAGGCTCGTGCCTAGTGGAGTGGCTGATTCCTTCCAGCATGTTAGACAAATAGTAGGTAGGCTGAACTAATAGCCTCCTTAAGCCAGCAGGCAATTGATTTCTTCTGTTGTGAATCTCCTTCAGTGCAGCACCACCTTCCACCGGAATGCTTGTGCACTTTACCACCACTTGGACCTTAGGGACAGAAAAGCTGTTCCATCTCTCCTTGGGGAAGAAGATACAACAAGCTAGGACCTTAGTGCCCCGAGCCCTGACTCCAGTGCCCTCCAGTGAGAGGCCATAAGCTTTCACAAGGGCTCATGGATAGAGAGGGGGGAGGAAACCCCAAACAGAGGACCACCATAATCCCTCCAGGACAGAGACTACTTGAGAAGCCTGGAGGGGGTGAGATTCCGCATTTCATAAGGCCACCATGACATCCTGAATAAGGGTGGCCACGTCCTCCCTCTGAAAAAGGCGAATCACTGATGGATCTTCACCATTAGTCAGGGAAAGCTCTCCCTTCTCCGCTGACTTAACCATTCAGAGACGGGGAGAATCCTCATTTTCTCCCCAGTATTCCCCCATATGAAATAAGGCTGGGTTCCCCCAAGGAACGGATGAGTGAAAATGAAGAATGGGGATGCTTAAACCCCCTTACAAACACTGGGGGAGATCTCAGACAGGCCAGTACCCCGTAGATGAGGTCAGGGCCTCGGACCCCCATGAGAGGGGCTGCCAGGCAGCTACCAAAGGCTGAAAATAGCCCTGAATCCATTTCAGAAGCTGCTGTTCAAGGCTGGCTGAAAACGAGCCCTAGGACCTCAAAAGACCCACAGGGGCCTGCTGGCTTGAGGCTGCAGCCTCCTCACCACACTCCTCTTCAGCCAGAACCATGCAGCAATCCAAGACGGTCACTTTTCCTGCCAGGGAGAAAACTGCAGGAGACTTGGCAGAGGTAGCAAAATTGGCATTGTTCCCTGGGCTCCCCATGCTGGGTCCTAACATTGCCAAAAAATGTGCCCCAAGGCTTCTGCATTGCCTTTGGGACAAAAAGAGTCATGCGCAGAGCTCACCCAACTAGAACCACAAGCAATACACTTCCATGCAATGGGCATGGTTTGCAGAGCTCAAACATGGTAAAAAAAACAATTGGGAAGGGAAGCCTCTCACCTTCAGGCCACAAATAGGCCTGGGAAAGCTCAGCTGTCTGAAAGGGATTTTTTTCTTTAATATGAAGCTGGTTTACTCAGACAGCAAGGACAGAGAGCCAATTAAAGCAATAGGAAAAAAGACTTATTAATACCCCCTGTCCACTCTCCAGCCCACCAGTGCTAGAACCAGTGAATGACAATACTAGAACCAGTGAATGACAATACTGGACACTGGGTAGCTGTCAGCTCAAGGAGATAATGGGCGTACCCAAACTCTGAGCAGACGTTATGCCAAAGGTCTCAATTACACTGCTGCACCAATCTACACACTGCCACTTGCTGGAGGCAGAAAATACTGGTTTCTCTCTCAGTGCTGCACCAGGGCAAATACTAGTGATGCCATTCCTAAAAGCTGTTCTAGTCTTGTCTCCACCTGCTGGCTGGGGGGGTATAACACTTGTCTGGACTGGTCTAGCAGAATGATAAGGAAGCAAATGAAATACTGAAGTCATTTAGTATATTCAAAATAAATACATGAAAAAAGAATGGTAAACTGGTAACACTATATAGAATAAATGATACCACCTTATATTAAATTAACAAATATTATGAAGAATCTGCCCTGTCTTATTACCACTATCACAAAACATGGTGAAACAAATTATTTACAGCTAGAGTTACTAACATATGCTAATGCCTTTAACGCAAGCTATTTTATTACAGACTTCATTTTATGCAATAAAGCCTAGTTACTAATAATGTGCGTGTGCACGTGCTGATGTGGTAACGCACGTTAGTAACTCCAGCTACAAACTGAGATATACTAGTTTGTTTTCTGACAATAGAGAGACTTAAACTCTACTACAATGATACCCCACATACCCCATAAAGTGAAAACGAGTGAACAGTTCACTCAAAAAGGCTAATGTATCATCTCATATAAATTGATAATAAATAATGTAGCTTTAATATAGAAGCAACTTCTACAATTAGAAAAAGAGCAACTCAAAGGAAAGTAGAAGCTCTATGAGAAAAGGCTGACTGCCTTTGTTCCTTAGAAAAACTGTTTAGAGTATGACGTATTTACACTCTATGCATGTATAGCGTAGTTACTCAACTGTAACAGGTGTCCTCCGGGGACAACAGGAATCAGTCCTCACATATGGGTGATGTCAGCGTCAATGGAGCCCACGCGGAGCAAATCCCCAGCTTTCAAAGAAAGCCTTTGGGATTGTTACCACGCATGTGTGGTCCCCTTCCCGCCCAAGGGTGCCATCTTGCTCAGTCAAATGACATAGCTAAAAAGACGGCCAAACAAATAAAGATGGCATAACTGCAACTCCAAGGGGAGGAGGGAGGGTTGTGAGGACCGATTCCTGCTGTCCCCGGAGGACACCTGTTACAGGTGAGTAACTACGCTTTCTCCAGGAACAAGCAGGAAGTCAGTCCTCACATTATGGGACTCCTCAGCTACAGGCTACCAAGAACCTATAGCCAAAAAAGGCTCCCTCGTGAAGAGCCACAAGCAGCAGCAATGAAATCTGTATAACGGACCATGCAGGACTTCTGCGTCCGAATGAATTAGCACTCCAGTAGCCTGAACACAGAAGGGTCGGAGGGTAGGAGTTGCCTAGACCCTGAAAAGGTTACGGAACATGGCCTGGCCAAAGGCACTGTCCCGTCGGGACTCTCTATCCAGGCAGTAATGAGCTGCAAAGATATGGACTGAAGACCAGGTGGCAGCCCGGCAGGTGTCTGCTAGAGGAACCGAACACAAGTGAGCAACTGATGTCGCCATAGCCCTGACCTGGTGTGCCATGACCTGGCCTTCCAGCGGAAGCCGCGCCTCCTCATAAGCCCGGGCAATAAAGTCCGCCACTCATGTGGACAGCATACGCTTGGACACCGCCTCCCCCAGCTTACTGGGGTCATAGGAAACGAAAAGCTGAGATGCTTTTTGGTGGCCTTGAATGCATTGGATATAGAAGGACAAGGTCCTCTTACAGTCCAAGGTATGGAGGACCATCTCTGCCCGACTGGCGTGCGGTCTGGGAAAGAAGGTAGGGAGGACCATCTACTGGTTGAGGTGGAAAGAGGACACCACCTTCGGAAGGAATTTGGGATGCATGCGAAGCACCACCCTAGACTTGTAAAACTTGGTGTAAGGTATCTCAGCCACGAGGGCCTGGAGCTCACTTACCCTACGGACAGAAGTGAGTGCAACCAGGAAAACCACCTTTCAGGAGAGATAGCGAAGGTGGCACATGGCCAGAGGCTCGAATAGAGGCAGGGTGAGCTGACCCAACACCACAATGAGATCCCATTCGGTTGCTGGAGGGCGAACTGGGGGCTTAGTCAGGAGTAGGCCCCTTAGGAAGCAGGACACCACTGGATGGGCCGAGAAGGGCTTCCCGTCCACCTGATGGTGGTTCGCCGCTAGGGCACTGAGGTGTACTCTAACAGAGTTAAACTTGAGCCCCGCCCGGGAGAGGTAGAGCAGGTATTGCAACACCATGACCACCGGGCAAGAGAAGGGGTCTGTCCCCTGCTCAGTGCACCAAAGTGCAAACCTACGCCACTTAAAGGCATAGGCCCGTCTGGTAGACGCCTTGCGCGAGGCCAGCAGAACATCCTCCACTTCTTTTGGGAGGTGGAGTGGGGCTAAAATCACCCTCTCAGCAGCCAAGATGTCAGCGAGAGGGAGCCGAGGTTGGGGTGCAAGAGAGAGCTCCCCTCCTGGGAAAAGAGCCGTGAAGCGGATCCCAGGGGTATGGGGGCCTCTACCGCTAGCTGCAGAAGTAGTGGAAACCACGGTTGCCTGGGCCACCTTGGAGCCACCAAGATGACTGAGGCTCTGTCGTGTAGAATCTTGAACAGAGTCCTGGCAATCAGTGGTGTCAGAGGAAAAGCATACAGAAGCCCCTCCAACCATGAGACAAGGAAGGCATCGGCGGCCACCCTGGCAGGGTGAGGCTGCCTTGAGCAGAAACGGAGTACTTGGTGATTGTCCAGGTTTGCAAACAGGTCCATCACCAGTGCCCCCCAGGTTTGGAAAAGCCTGCTGGTAAGCCCTGGGTCCAGCTGTCATTCGCAATACAATCACTGAGGAACCTGTGTCTTTTGGGGAGACTGCTAGGTACTTATGACCTAGATTGGCCACTGTTGGAAACAGGATACTGGGCTTGATGGACCTTGGGGTCTGACCCAGTATGGCATATTTTATGTTCTTATGGAGAATCCTGCTGAGTCTGCTGGCCAGCAAGTTGTCTTGGCCCGACAGGTATACCGCTCTGAGGAGAATGCCCTGCCGGACTGCATAAGAGCAGATTCAGGGCTTACTGGCAGAGGGAAAAGGACCCCGTGCCCCCCTGCTTATTCACATAGAACATGGCCACCTGGTTGAACTAGGACAACTAGGACTGACCGGTGGCCAAGGCGATGATGGAAGGCCTTAAGGGTGAGATGAATGGCCCGCAGCTCCAGGAGGTTGATCTGCTGAGCGCTCTTGTCCGGGGACCAAGTACCCTGGATGTGGCATCCCTCGCAATGGGCTCCCCAGCCCAGCAGGGAGGCATCTGTGGTAAGAACCCTCGAGTGGTGGGAGGCCTGGAAAGACATCCCTACCTTCAAGTGCCGGGGCGATAGCCACCAGGTCAGGGACTGTACCAGCTTTCGGGTCATTCGGACTCTGTCCTGGAGATGTCCCGTGGCCTGGGACCATTGGTCCCTGAGGCACCACTGTGCTGTTCGCATGTGGAGGCGGGCATCTGGAGTGACATGTACCATGGAGGCCATGTGCCCGAGGAGGCGCAGCAAATGTCTGGCTGGCACCGAGGAACGGTGCTGTATATCCCTGGCTAGCGCCATGAACCTGGCTGCCCTGTCTGCGGGTAGGAAGGCTTTTGACTAAAGGGTGTCAATCCTTGCCCCAATGAATTCCAGCCCTTGTGACGGGCAAAGGTTCAACTTGGGGTAGTTGATAATGAAACCCAAGTGTTGCAGGACCTGGTTGGTGCGTGCCATGGCCCGCTGCACCTCGGGGGCTGTAGTGCCCTTGAAGAGTCAGTCGTCAAGATAGGAGAAGACAAATATCCCCTGGAGCCTGAGAAAAGCGGTGACCACTGCCAGGCACTATGTGAATACCCTGGGGGCCGAGGCTAGGCTGAAGGGAAGCACCCTGTATTGGAAATGATTGCCCTCCACCACAAAGTATAAGTGCTGCCTGTGGTTTGGATGGATTAGGACGTGAGTATAGGCAACTTTTAGGTCTAAGGAGCATAGCCAGTCTCTCTGGTGGAGGTAAGGCAGCAATGTCCCAAGGGAGAGCATCTTGAACTTCTCCCTCAACAGGAATTTGTTGAGGATGAGCAGGTTGAGGATGGACCTTAGGCCCCCTGTCCTCTTTGGCACAAGGAAGTACCTGGAGTAGAACCCTTTGCCCTTGAGGTGGTGAGGCACTGGTTCCACCGCCTGGTCCTCTAAAAGGCCTGCCAACTCCTTCAGAAGAAGGTCCCAGTGAAGGGGAGACTTGAGGGGCTCTCCCGGGAAGTAGTGTGGAGGTACTTGGCTTAGGTGGAAGAGGTAACCCTCCCTGATCACCTTTAATGCCCAGGAATCGGTGATGATAGCTCCACACCTGTGGGCATAAAGGATGAGGTGACCTCTTGTAGGCTGCTGAGCTCCGAGTGGGAGAGGGGACATGCTGCAGGAGTCAAAAGCTCCCTCCAGGATGGGCCAGAGCCGGAGCCTGGGGCTTGGAAGCCTTCTGCTTATGCTGGTCATGCCCCTGTCCCTTGGCCTGCTGCCCTTGCTAGGGAGCCGGGGAGGCCTGGTAAGGGGGGTAGTTTTGGTAAGCAGTGGACTTCCTTGGGTAAAAGGGCTTTTTACCTGAGCCCTTCCTTCGGGAAGGGGCAGTGGTATTCTTGGAGAGCCTAGTCCTCGTCATGAACTCGGTCTCCAGCTCTGCGGCCTTGTCGGTCATGGGTTTGTCAAAGAGGTTTTCCCCCTGACACGGGACATCAACCAACTTGTCCTGTACCCAGTGCTCGAGGTCGGACGACTGGAGCCAAGCTTGGTGGCGTGCACCGATGCCCGCCGCGGCTATCCAGGCCGCCGACTCAAAACTGTCATAGGCCGCCCGAGATAAACTTGGAGCACTCAAGGGCAGGCTCTTGAAGCACTGTAAAAGCTCCTCGGAGAGACCAGTCAAGAACCCGGCGAGCTCCTCAAGTCTCTCAAGTACATGCCCATGTACAGCTGGTAGGCCTGGATCCGACAATTCAGCATCGAGCCCTGGTAACACTTCCTGCTGAGGGCATCCAAGGCACGGGCCTCCCTGCCAGGAGGCACAGAGGAGTGCGTCTTCTGACTCTTCAGTCGACGCATGGCTGACTCCACAACCATGGAGTTGTGTGGCAGTTGTGACTTTTGAAACCGAGGGCTCCGGCAGACTCGATACATCGAGTCGAGCTGCTTGCTGACCACTGGCGTCGATGCCGGCGTCTCCCACATGCGGAGCATAAGCCGTTCCAGGATGGGAGGAATGGGCACCATGAGGGTTTCCCGGGGGGAGGGGAAGCCTCGTACTGGAGGATCTCGAGCTCGTCGGCTCGAGGATCTTCCTCAGACTCCATCAGGAAAGTCAAGGCCTTGGACATATCCCGGACAAAGTCCAGAAAGTTCATATCCTCCAGTGGGGACCTTCTACTAGGTTCAGAAACCGGAGAATCGGAAGGGACATCACGGTGGCGATGGGTGTCTGGGGACTCCTTGTCCTTGGTCTCACAGCCAGAGGCCTCCGAAGAAGACTCGCGGTGTTCCTCGGGCCTCAAGAGCCCCGGCGCCGCACGCCCCAAACCCGGCAGACTCGTCGGTGACGATCTTGGACCCGGCGAGCGGAAGGTTGAGCACGACTTTGACTGAGGATCCACCCAGGCCCGTATGGCCTCGAGGATCGGTTCGGCCTCCGGGGACATCTTCAACATGGAACGCCCGGTGGTCGGGGTGGAGGAACCGGACATGCCAGACATCAGCACCCATTGCTGGTCCAAGATGGTAGTGACACTGCGCTCCAAGGCCGTCATCCTGGACACCAGTCCCGGAGGCTCCGCAGCTTGCAGCATGGGCACCGATGCACTCGGGCCCGACGCCGGCTCCCCTGGAGAGGAATCCTCAATGAGGACAGTCTGTACTTGCCTAGGCTGATCTGCAACTGGGTCCTTCCGAGGAATCTTAGCTGGACGCTCCCTCTCCGACGTCTTGAGCGGATGTTCGGGGCTCCGTGACCGGCCCCGGGAGGATTCTGGCCGTGGGAGACATCCAGAGATGGCGTCTTCGAGGGTTTCTTCTTCCTCTTTGGCTCCCTCGAGGGAGACCCTCTCTCCGAGGACCCACGACGACGCTTGGGTTCGGAGTGCTCCTCCCAAGGCCTCGAGGTCTCAGACGAGGTCCTAGCTCTCGGAGGCATGGGGGAGTCAGGGAAAATTTTGTCGTGCTGCTGCTGGCGGCTTCTCAAGGCCTTTGAAGACATTTTCTTACACAGACCACAGACTGTCGGGTCATGGTCCAGGCCGAGGCACCGGGGGCAGCAGTCATGCATATCGGTTACGGATATAATTTTCCCACACTGATTGCACTTTTTGAACCCGCTGGTAGCCATGGGGAGAAAAAGAACCCCAGCAAGGTCAAAGACCTTTCAGGCTGTCAGAGAAGAAAAAAGGGCGCGAAGACGCCCCAAAGAAAAATTAAAACTTAAGTGAAAAAGGAATTGACCCGATACAGAGGCAGCGAGGTTAGAACGTGAAAGGTACTGGCACAAGACCGGAGACAAGCAAAAATGCTCGAAAAAAATAACCTTTTTCCGGGACGAAAACACACGACGTCTGGTGGGCTCTGCAGAAAAAGGGAGACTGAGCAAGATGGCACCGTTGAGCGGAAAGGGGACCATGCATGCATGGTAGCAATCCCAAAGGCTTTCTTTGAAAGCTGGGGATTTGCTCCGCGCGGGCTCTGTCGGCGTCGACATCACCCATATGTGAGGACTGACTTCCTGCTTGTTCCCGTAGAATAAATAATTCTCCCACAAGACATTTAACTGGAGAATCACCTCAAAAATTAGATTTAAAAAACTTCCCACAAACTGTTAATGTTGTAAGTGTTAAAGCTGTGCAATACTCTTACAGTAAGCTTTTTATGGCTACATATGTGGTCTTGTTCAGGTTTCAAAACACAGGTGCCAATGTACACTTAAAGTAGATGCGTAACTCAGGGACCCAGATCTTTTCAATATCAACCGATTGGATCCCCTTCAAAATAAGTTATGGAAATATTGTGCTCCAGGTCACATGGAGAACTTGAACAAGATCTAACAGAGAATCTATGCCTAGAAAAATATACAATATGCTCAAAACAAAGAAAGGCAGAATTATAAAGGAATTTCTAGAAATCTCAAAGTGGTTGAAGGAAGATATTTTCATCTCTCTAAAGAAATAAACGTTTACCTAGTTTGATGTGAACTTTGTCAGTGGGAATGATTGCTGCTGGATATTGGTTGGTTGTTGGTGGTGGAGTCAGACCAGTGTTGGTTGGAGAGGCATCCCGAGGATAACACACTGTCTCAATCAGGTTTAATTGGCCATTCCTTTTTACTTTATGGCCAAGGCCATATACAAACACCCGGGCCCAAGGGGCCTTATAAAGTGAGGAGCTAAAAAATAAACAAGACAACGTATTTATATATCAATGTACATGTATTTTTTTAAAAACAAATACAAATCTCTCTTTAACCCAGTAAGTATAAACTTACTGACAGTGTACAATTTGCAGTGTACAATTACCTAGTTTATTACAAAAGTGCTGGACTCCTTTTAATTCTATAACATCAGTTTTCCAAATGGCCAAATTGGTACAATACCAAAACAGAATGAATAGTCTCACAATGATTTGACAGGAGATGAATTGTGGGGCCTTCCAAAAGAAAGACTTGGTTTTCCAAACTAAAAAAGAGGTTGTGGGGTTTTTCTGATGCTTTTTTAGGAGGTTCAAGTATTATGTACTGTTGATTTTATGTAGTGAATTGCATGCAATTTGATGTTATATGTACTGTTTAATTTATGGCTTAGATACTACAGTTTTTCTTTTTATGAATATTGTACACCACTTTGGGTGATTCTGGAGTATCAAGAAGGTGGTCTAAGTGTTTTTAGTACACAAATGTTTCTTCCATTTAACACTGACGTAAATCAACCAATTGAACTGATACTGTATTATTGCTTTTGTATACTAAAGAGACACTAAAATATACCTTACCATCCATATGACAAGGGACATATATACAAACACATAGATATGGCAACCTGTATTTGGTCTCCAATTTGTAAATTTAATAGTTACTATACACACACATATTTATTTAAAAGAATTTCTATCTTGTATGTATTTATTTATTTAGCAGCGCTCTTCACCTGGTCAAAGTGGTTTACAAACAACTCAAAGTTACAATAAAGCATGGAGTGTATACATTAACTATGTACAAATAACTCAACTATATACAATGATTTGTATTTGTTGGGGTATATGGGTGAGTGGGATTATGTTACAGGACCATAGTGCTTGATAAAGAGATGAGTCCTCAGATGCTTTCTAAATCAGGAAAGGTCTTTGATGCTCCTGATGGTGACAGGGAGAGAGAGCTCCATAGGGTTGGTGTGTATAGTTCAAAAGCCCTTGAACAAGCCTGCTGCATGCTTTTAATTTTTGAGGGTGGGACAATCAGGGTGTTGCTGTTGGATTGGTGGCTTGCTCTGTTTATTTTATTTATTTAAAAGTTTTCTCTACCATCTTATAAGTCAATCAAAGCAGTTTACAAGTAACATAACGTATTACATCAAAACAATAATTAACTATGTACATCAGAACATTAACTATGTACAGCATGACCAGTTGTGCTTAACATTCAATGACTATTTACATTTAGAAGTGAGGGTGGATATCTACAATATGTATAGCAGCTGGTATGTAGGCAGTATGGAGTGCAATGTACCCTTATGCTGGGTATGTACCTGAATCTGCTTGATGTGAATCTGTTTGGTTGAAAAGAATGGATAAGGTTGAGAAGGTGGGAGGAGAGGACAGATGGTGCTTTGTGGGTCGTCATCAGTGTTTTATATTTGATGTGACTGTTGAGGGAAAGCCAGTGGAGTTGATTGAGGACAGGGGTGATGTATTCTTGTTTGGGGGCTGCCAGAAGGGCACGTGCAGCGGTATGGAGGGCTGTACGTAATTGGAGGAGGGTTGATTGCGAGAGTCCTTGATAAATGGAGTTGCAGTAGATAAGGATTGGAAGGATTGCAGTTTGGAGTGCTGATCTGAAGTCGGGGGGGGGGGGGGGTCCAAGATTGGACAGAGGTGTTGGAGAGGTGTTGGAGAGTGTGGATCTTGCAGAAGACTGAATTTGCCATTTTCTTCACTTGTTGTTTGAAGGTGATGTTGTGGTCTGGAGTGATACAGAGGTATTTTATTTCTTGTTGTACCTTGATATGAGTGTTTAGAATTAAGGTTGCAGACGGAGTAAACATGCTATCCTTAGTGATGAAGAGGGCTTCAGTTTTCTTGTAACTGATGGAGAGGTGGTTACTTGTGAGCCATTTTGAAACTTTGGAGAAGCAGTGCTGTAGCTTTGCGTATGTAGGTTGACTAGTATCAAAGTGAGTGTAGATCAGGATGTCACTGGCAGAGGTGATAGAGTAAGTTGTGGGACTTGATTCAAGCAGAGTGGTTGTAGAAATATGTTAAAGAGCAGGGCAGAGAGTGTGGAGCCTTGTGGATGCCTTGAGTTTGGGTGAATGGGGTGGAGAAGATGTCTCCCATCTTGATCTGCTGCTGACGATTGGACAGAAAGGACTGGAACCAATTCAAAACTATTATCTAATAATCTAAGTGGGTTACAATGGTACATAGTAACATAGTAAATGACGGCAGATAAAGACCAGCATGGTCCATCTAGTCTGCCCAGCACGATGGCAAGACTAGGTGCACCTGCCGCTCCGTGCAAGCCACCCTCCCCACGTCCCTGGTTTAGAGGTGAACCCACCACTTCATGCAGGACACCCTTATTGGTTGAGAAATTAGATGGTTCAGTTTATTTTGATTTTATCCTATTGCTGTAAAGGGATCCACTGTGTCTGTCTCATGCCATTTTGAATTCCGTCACAGTGTTTGCCCCCACCACTTCCATTGGGAGGGCATTCCAAGCATCCACCACCCTTTCCGTGAAAAAGTATTTCCTGATATTGCCTTTCAATTTACCACCTTGCAGCTTCCTGTTGTGCCCTCTAGTTTTACAGCTTCCCCATCTTTGGAAGAGGTTTGTTTGTTAATTATATCCCTTTAAGTATTTAAAGGTCTGAATCATATCTCCCCTGTCCCTCCTCTCCTCCAAAGTGTACATGTTTAGGTCTTCAAGTCTCTTCTCATAAGGCTTCTGATGCAGGCTCCAAATCATTTTGGTCACCTTCCTCTGAACAGTTTCCAGTCTTTTTACATCCTTTGCAAGATACGGTCTCCAAAACTGAACACAGTATTCCAAGTGAGGCCTCACCAGTGACTTGTACAGTGGCATAAATACCTCTTCCTTTCTGCTGGTGATTCCTCTTTGAATGCAGCCCAACATCCTCCTGGCTTTTGCCACCCCCTTGTCGCACTGTTTTGTCACCTTGAGATCTTCAGAAATAATCACACCAAGGTCTTTCTCCTGATCCATGCACATCAACCCTCTCGCCCCCTATCGCATACATTTCCCTTGGATTTCTGCTACCCAAGTGCATGACTCTGCACTTCTTCACATTAAATCTTAGTTGCCAAGCATTTGACCATTCTTCCAGCTTTTGTAGATCTTTCCTCATGTTAACCACTCCCTCAGGGGAGTCTACTCTGTTGCAAATTTTCGTGTCATCTGCAAAAAGACAGACTTTTCCATTCAGTCCTTCAGCAATATCACTCACAAATACATTGAACAGTGCCGGGCCCAGGACCATCTTAGGATCCATCCCCAAGCTACTGAGTTTATTGATAAGCCTCCTATGAGGAACAGTATCAAAGGCTTTGCTGAAATCCAGGTAGATGATATCCATCGCATGCCCCTGATCTAGCTCCCTGGTCACCCAGTCAAAGAACTCAGATTTATTTGGTCTTGCAACCTGTTGGTTTTGAGAAAGTTCACTATTCGCTCTTTCAGGAGCACCTCCATGACTTTTCCTGCCACCGAGGTAAGGCTCACAGGCCTGTAGTTTGACACTTCTTCCCTGTCACAACGTTTGTGTAGAGGTACGACATCAGCCATTCTCCAGTCCTGAGGAACCTCTCCTGTTTCCAAGGATCTGTTGAAAACATCCTTTAACGGTCCTGCAAGAACCTCTCTGAGCTCTTTCAGTATCCTGGGATATATTCCATCCGGTCCCACAGCCTTGTCCACTTTCAGTTTTGCAAGTTGTTCTAACACCTCGTCTTCTGTGAATGGTGTGGTAACTACTTCACTCCCATTTTTATATTTGGGAGTCACAGGTGGTCCTTCACCAGGACTTTCTATAGTAAAAATAGAGCAGAAGTATTCGTTTAGCAATTTCGCTTTTTCAATGTCACTTCCCACGAGTCCGTTCACAGCACTTCTGAGTCCTGCAATTCCACCTTCAATTCTATCTTCTTCCTTTCCCGAATATATCTGAAGAAGGTTTTGTCACCACACTTCACATCTTTAGCCATCTTTTCCTCTGCCTTTGATTTTGCTATCCTTATTTCTCTCTTTGTCTCTTTGAGTTTGATCCTGTATTCATTTCTGTGTTCCTCTGCGAGCTTTTGAATTTTGCGAAAGCTGTTTTTTGCCTTTATTTGAGCATCCAGTTCTTTGGAAAACCAAATAGGCTTTCTTCTCCTCTTGTTTTTGTTTACTTTTGTTACATATTTATCTGTTGCCCCTTTTATTGCCACCTTTAGTTTAGCCCATTGCAATTCCACTTCCCTTATCACCTTCCACCCTGTCAGCTCCTCCTTTAGGTACTCGGCCATTTTATTGAAGTTGGTGTTTTTGAAGTTTGGGACTTTGAGCCTGCTATGATTGGCCTGTACCATGGCTTTTATCTCAAACCACACCGTGTGATGATCGCTGCTGCTCACAGGGGCACTCACGCAGACATTCGACACGCTATCGCCGTTGGTGAGCATGAAATCCAGTGTTGAGCTTTCCCTGGTTGGTTCCATCACCATTTGTCTAAGTAACGCATCTTGGAGAGCAGCCACGATTTTTTTGCTTCTTTCCAGATTTGCAGAAGGAGTAATCCAATCCACATCAGGTAGATTAAAGTCGCCCAATATGATCGCTTCCCCCTTTGTGGCTATCTTGGCAATATCTATAATCAATTCGTTATCTATCTCTTCAATTTGTGTTGGAGGTCTGTAGACTACAGCAGTATGGATGACAGTGCCATCTCCTCTTTCCAACACAATCCAGAGCGCTTCTTCTTTTCCCCATACCCCTTGCATTTCAGTAGCTTTAATATTGATTTTGACATACAAGGCTACTCCTCCTCTTCCATTTTCTATGTCTCTTCTGAATAGATTATAGCCAGGTAGGGCTATATCCCAATCATGCGATTTGTTTAGCCATGTTTCTGTAATGGCCACAATGTTCAAATCCATTTCCACCATTACGGCTTCTAGGTCTGGAACTTTGTGGGCTAAGCATTGAGCATTTGTGCTCATTGCTTTCCAGCATTTAACTGGCTTGCGTGTATTTAGCATTGATTTTGTTCTGCCTACATCTTCCCACTTGTTTATGATGTGTGGTTTAAATGTGTGGCTATTTCTGATTTTAATCTGCTTTTGCAGGGGGTGACATCCAGAGCTTGACCTTCCACATCTGTCACCCTCTTTTTCTAGTTTAAATGCATATCCACATATTGCTTGTATTTTTCACTTAGGATTCTTTTCCCTGTGACAGAGAGATGTAGTCCATCAGCACAGTACAGTCTCTTGTTGTTCCATCTGTTACCCCAGTCGCCAATAAATCTGAATCCTTCTTGTTTGCACCAGGTCTGAAGCCATGTATTAAAGCTGTTAATGCGATGCAGCCTTTTTGCCCCTTTACCAAGCACAGGTAGAACCTCTGAGAATGCAACAGTGTTAACAATGGGCTTGAGTTTCTCTCCAGAGATTGGAAGTTCTTTTGGACTGTAGAGGTACTGTTTCTAGCTAGGTCCTTTGTGCCCAAGTGGATAACTACATCAAGTTTGGAGTGTTCACTTTCTGCGCTAAGTACTTTAACAATGTGGTTTGTATTCCTGCTGGCTGAAGAGACTGGGAGGCACTTGACTATCTTCTCTCCTTTAAACTGTGTTCCCAAGTTGATGCCACTGATGATGGAATCACCAAGTAGTAGTAGTTTGGTGAGGTTTTCTTCATATTTGGTCCTTTAGCAGGAGATTAGGCATTGTCTGTCTCATTTAAGGGCCCTTCAGTTTCTTTGGATTGGGCATTCTCATTCGCCAAGGCAGAGAAGGCATTATGCAGGGATATCTCCTGATGCATAGGATGCCTCTGTGTCACAGGTCGCAATCTACCAGAACCCATTGTGATCCATTTGTTCCTGGGATGTTTCATTCTTTGTGGAAGTGGTGGTGGTGGACTTTGCTCAGTTTGTATCTTAGAAGAGGTGCGCTTCATTGCAGCCAGTTCCTTCCTCGGTTCCTCATCCTCAATAGCCAAGGCAGAGAAGGCATTATGCAGGGATATCTTTTGATGCACAGGATGTCTGTGCGTTATAGGTCGCAATCTACCAGAACCCACTGTGATCCCCTTGTCCCTGGGATATTTGATGCTTTGTGGGAGCGGTGGTGGGCATTGTTCAGTTTGTATCCTAGAAGAGGTGCGCTTCATTGCAGCCAGTTCCTCCCTGAGTAGGGTCACCTTTTTATGCATGGCAGCTAGGTCTTCCCTTAGTAGAGTCAGTTCTTTATGCATGGTAGCTGACCTGAGGCACATAGGACAAGCTCTGAGGTTCCATATGATTAGTCTTGGAATGAAAGTACTGCAGTTATTGCACCGAATACACGACATGCTGAATAAGCAGTCCTAGAAGGAGAAGAGGAAGAAGAAGAAGGAAGGACTAAGGAGATGTGGGCTGTAACCTAAGTTAAGAGGATAGATGGCAACATATGTGAGCACTATATAGGCAATGCAGCCCCTGGGGTGGGTGGGGCGAGGGGTAGGGTGGGCGGGAATCTAGGTGTCTCTGGCCAGTAGGCTATGCCTGAACTGGGGCACCCACAGATATCTGCTCCAAGGCTACCCAGAAAAGGAGACAGTCAGATTATCCCCAAGCTTAATTTATAACCACAGTTAAACTTTATATTAACAATTCCCACAAAACAGACAGTTAGACTCTATATTGATAACTAGAAAGCATCAGAAATAAGAGAGAAAATTAGAGTCTTAGCTTTGTGAAATATCCACAGCTCCTGCAGCCAGCCTCAGAGACCTGTAGGTGTGGCCACTGGTCAAGGTTGTGAGATGGGTTCAAATTAGCCCCTGCCTGCCTGAGAGCAGAAACTGAGAGCAAAAACTTTCACCACCCTCGCCCAGAAAGAGCAAGCCTTCTCCAACAGATTTAAACCTTTGTTATCTGGATACTCAGGTTCCAGTAGGCTGAATATCCCCAAGCTTAATTTATAATCACAGTTAAACTTCATATTAACAATTAAAATACATAAGACAAAATAATAATGCAAATTAACACAATATCGTAGCACAGCAATCAATAAGACGACAAACAAAACTTAATATAAAACAACACATTAATAAATACTCATAAAACACTACAAACAGTTCTCAGGATCAAAACCAACGTATCATCTCTTGCCTCCTCCTACTATCCTATTATACTGTACCTATGCAGAATCCAACTATACTCAAACGCTTTCGAAATGCTTACTCAAGAAAAACTTTAAAATATTTTCCTAAATCTGTGCTTTCAATGAGTCTCAAATCAGATGGAAGAGAACTCCACAAGACAAGAGAACTCAACAAGGTGTACCCAAAGGTTCTGTTCTCTCCTCTGTAATGTCTACATGCAGCCCATCTGTTCAGTCATGGAATCTTACAATGTATTATCTTCATATATATGTGGATGACAATGTTGTACATACCATTTTCCACCCTGCAGCCTGTGTACACCCCTCTAATCAACTGCTTCACAGCCCTCACAAAGTGATCAGCAAGACACAACCTAACTGTAAATCATCAAAAAAACAGAGGTTCTCCTTATCAACAGGAACACAACCTTTATTCCACCAATGCACATAACTCCAGGAGCATAGCTGCCAGTCAAATCACAGGTATACTACTAGGAGGAACTCTGGACCAAGGGACTAACACTGCAGCCACACATCAAAAATACTGTTAAAATTACATACCATAAAACAGAGACAGTCCAGTGCCTGCAACGCTTACTCGACACCGATGACTTCCGTACAGTCTTCCAGGCCCTGGTACTCCCCCCCCAATCCACTTAAACACTGTAACATCATCCTTCAAGGCTTAGCAGGATATGCAAACCACACTCTACAACTTGCCCAGAACACTGCCGCCTGGATCCTACATGGAGCATCCGCATATGAGCACATGACCCCAGTTCTCAAAGCCCTGCACTGGCTTCTCATGACAACCTGTACTAAATACACGGCTCTGCTCACAATATTTAAAACATACCATACCTTTCCTCAGACTATCTAAATCGCTAATTCAGAAATCATCAAATGATGGATCACGATGAGCCAATACACAATTCTCCTACCTTCTAACAGGAAGAGCTCTCACTCTGCATCAAACAGAGCATTCTCCTTCTACGCCCCAAGCCTATGGAATGTGTTACCAGATACCATCCAGGCCATGCACGACCTCCAGGAATTCTACAGAAAGTTGAACACACACCTATTCATCGAGCACTTCGGGGGAAATATCACCTAACACAGATAACTAGATCACCCTGCATTGCTAGCCATTCCAGACAATTCGCACTTTTATCACTAACCTTTACCTGCTCACTGCTTTATGCTTTAGATTTTGAGCTCAGCTCATATATTGTATTTAGTTCAACTGTTTAACCTTTGGTCTGTTCACTCCTGTATTTATACTCTCTCTCTCACATTCCCTCCAGTCCTTCCCTCCCTTCCTGCCCAAACCCTGGCTGACTAATTCCATGACAAAATCCACAAGATAACCCTCCAATTCCCCACTATTCCAACTACTTCCCATCTTCACTCCCAACCCACCACCCCTAACTCTGCTACCCTCTCTTCCTTCCCTATGACCTCTGAAGAGGAAACCACACTCCTTTCTTTCTCCAAACTCACCACCTGTTCCTCTGATCTTATCCCCACCCACCTCCTAAGCCCCATCTCCTCCACCGTTGTCCCTTCCATCTCTTATATTCTCAACCTATCGCTCTCCACTGCAACTTTCCCTGCAGATTTCAAGCATGCTGTGGTCACACCCCTCAAGAAACCCTCACTTGATCCTACCTGTCCTAACTATCGACTAATGTCTCTCCTTCCCTTCATATCTTAAATTACTTGAACGTGCGGTCCACCGCCGCTGTCTTGACTTCCTCTCCTCTCATGCCCTCCTGGATCCTTTACAGTCCGGCTTTCGTCCCTTTCATTCAACTGAAACAACTCTTACCAAAGTCTCCAGTGACTTGTTCCTGGCAAAATCCAAGGGCCTCTACTCTGTCCTCATCCTTCTTAACCTTTCTGCTGCTTTTGACACTGTTGACAACAACCTTCTCCTTGATACCTTGTCCTCGCTTGGTTTTAGTGGCTCTGTACTATCCTGGTTCTCCTCCTACCTCTCCCATCGCTCTTTCAGTGTGCGTTCTGGTGGCTCCTCCTCCTCTGCTACCCCACTCCCAGTTGGTGTCCCCCAGGGAGCCGTCCTGGGTCCAGTCCTTTTCTCTCTCTATACCTAGTCCCTTGGTGCGCTTATCTCGTCCCATGGCTTTCAGTACCATCTCTATGCCAATGACTCCCAAATCTACCTCTCTACGCCTGAAATCTCTCCAGCAATCCAGACCAGGATCTCTGCCTGCTTTTCCGACATTGCTGCCTGGATGTCTCACCGCCGCATGAAACTGAACAAGGCCAAGACTGAACTCCTTATCTTTCCCCCCAAAACCTCCCCTCCTCTTCCTCCTTTCTCAGTCTCTGTGGAAAACTCTGTAATCCTTCCTGGTTCCTTGGCCCACAATCTGGGGGTTTTCTTTGACTCCTCTCTCTCTTTCTCCACACATATCCAGCTCGCAGCTAAGACCTGACGTTTCTTTCTCTACAACATCAGCAAAACCCACCCCTTCCTTTCTGAGCATAATACTAAAACCCTAATCCACTCCTTAATCACCTTTAGTCTTGACTACTGCAACCTACTCCTTACTGGTCTCCCTCTGAATCATCTCTTTCCCCTTTAATCTATTCAATATTCTGCTGCGCGACTAATCTTCTGCCAGCCTCGCCATACCCACCATTACTCCTCTTCCCAAGTCACTTCACTGGATCCGTATCCGCTTCCGCATCCAGTTCAAACTTCTCCTCCTGACCTTTAAATGCATTCACTTTGCGGCTCCTCAGTACCTTTCATCTCTTATCGCTCCTTACAACCCCTCTCGGGAACTCCGCTCTTCTAACAAACTACTTCTATCTATGCCCTCCACTCTTACTGCTAACTCTAGACTTCATTCCTTTCACCTTGCTGCACCTTATGCCAGGAACAAGCTACCAGTGTCTGTACGCCAGGGGGGAGCTGGTCCAGATGGAGGAGATAGTCCTCTCGAAGGACCTGGAGGACCCAAGCGTCGGTGGAGATGGACACCCACCTGCGGAAGAAGTGGAACAGATGCCCCCCGATGGACAGTCGATCTGTCAGTGAACGAGAGGCTATGCCGATGGCGTCAAAACCCCGAGGACAGCTGAGCCTGTGCCGGGGCTTGAGTCTTGGGACCCTTCAGCTTACGAGGGCCATTGGCCATGCTCTTGCCCTGGCCACCTTGAATGGGTGTTGATGCCGGCGGGTAGGATGGGTAGCCCCTGTATGGGAGCCCCTTCCAGTGGAAGAAAGGCTTCTTACTCTGCTGTTTCTTTCTGGGGATGGAAGAAGTTTTTCGGGAGAGGAGAGTACGAGTCACGTACTCAGTTTCAATCTCCGCTGCCTTATCTTCCATGGGTTTGCTGAATAGTTGCTCCCCGAGGCAGGGGACGTCCAGCAGCTTCTCCTGGACCCACTGCTCCATGTCCGAGGACTGGAGCTCAGTTTGCCGGCTGACTCTAATGCCAGCCGCCGCCACCCAGGCAGAAGACTTGAAGCTGTTGTACGCAGCTCACGAGAGGTACTTCGAGCACTCTCCGACGAACTTCGAGAAGGCCTGAAAACATCAGAGACGGTCTCCATCAAAGCCTGCCGCGAAGCCTCTGAGCTCTCTATCAAGGTCATGGAGGAACATCCCAACATATACTTGCTAACTTGGATGCAGCATGACAGCATGGAGCCCTGATAAGCCTTTCGCCTGAGGGTATCGAGGGAACCAGACTCTCTGCTCAGCGGGACTGAAGAATGAGTCTTTGGGATCTTTAGCTTCCACATGGCCGATACAACCACCATCGAGGTGTGAGGAAGCTGGGCTTTCTGAAACCCCAGGCCCCCCTGAACCCTGTACATAGCATCCAGGCGCTTGCTCACGATAGGGACAGAGATCGGGGTCTCCCACATACAGAGGAGTTGTCGGTTCAGAATGGCAGGAATCAGTACCGAGAGAGCTTCTTTTGGAGGAGCTTCATATTGAAGAATATCGAGCTCCTCTGCGCGAGGCTCCTCCTCTGATTCGGTGGGGAGTGCTAGGGCCGGCGAAGGCTGAATAGCAAAAACTGGGTGGAAATAGAAAAAAAACTTTTTCCAGGGACGAGACACAGGTCCGAAGGGCTCTGCAGAAAAAGGGAGATTGAGTAAGAAGCCACCCTTGGGTGGAAATGGGACCACGCATGCGTGGTGGCATTCCCAAAGGATTTCTTTGAAAGCTGGGGAAATGCTCCACGTGGGCTCCGTCGGTGCCTTCACCCATATGTGAGAACTGACTTTCTGCTTGTTCCTGGAGAAGCATCAACACCCGAAAGCATAGAGAGTCCTCGCTTCTCTACCAGGAGGGTTCAAAGAATGTGTCTTTGAACTTTTTATTTGACACATTGCCGATTCCACTACCACTGAGTGATGAGGCAACTGAGTCTTTTGGAATCCAGGGGACTCTGGTACTCGATACATATATCGAGTCATCGAGTATGGGGAGAGATAGTAAGGGGCATCTCCCACATCTGGAGCATGAGGTCCTGGAGGATGCAGTGAATCAGAAAGGTAGCAGCCTCTTTAGGAGCCATAGGGTACTGGAGGATTTCTATTTACTCAGCCCTGTGTTCTTTTTCAGATGTTTCTGTAATGGACAGGCCCCTGGCCAGGTCCAAAATAAACTCCTGAAAAGACACGTCCTCAGGAGAGGACATGCAGCGTTCCAGAGAGGGAGATGGATCCTCCGGTATACTTTGAATCGCTCGGGTATCGATCGATTCCTCATCGGATGAATCGGAATCTTGAAAGTATCAACAAGAGCAATGTCCGCGCTCCGCTAAGGCTCGGTACCAATCGAAATCAGTATCGGATCGGGGAGATTGTCTGGAAGAGCCACTGGTACCAGGGATGGACTCGAGGGCAGGCATAGGTGGTAGAGGTTCGATCAGTACAAACCCCAAATTTTCTGCAGTGACAGTATTTGCTTCCTGCTGGATCTGCAGAAAATGAAGAACTGAGGAGAGAGAGTTGGGAAGGCAGGAAGGCAGCAATGCAGATGCAGTGGGATGATCCCAAACGCTTTCCTATTGGATGTTGGGGAGTATTCTTCCGCGGGCTCCATCGGTACAGACATCACCCATATGTGAAGACTACATTCCTGCTTGTTCCTGGAGATAATATATTCCATTCAGTTTTTATCAATCCACTCCCATTTGAGTTAGGCAAGGAAGACATATCAAAACTGCCTGTAATGCTTGATATCTTCTTTGCCAGCACATCTGCATAGGCTTGACAACTAATTTGAAGCTGAGTGGACCTAGAATCTCCAATAGAAGAGAGTTTAACAAAGTAGAGTCGTTTACCTGTAATAAGGGTTTGCTGTAGACAGCAGGGGTATGCAGCCACACTCCATATCCACTAGAAGTGTGGCATAGTATCGAAATTGTGTTGGATCATGATAGAAACATAGAAAAATGATGACAGAAAAAGACCACATGGCCTATCTAGTCTGTCATATCAGCAACTACAACAGTCATATCAGCAACTACAACAGTCCCCTTTTTTTCCTTTAGAGATCCTCGGTGTTTGTCCCATGCTTTTTGAATTTAGATACCGTTCTCATCTCTACCAAGTCCACTGGGAGACTATTCCATGGATCCACTACTCTTTCCGTAAAGAAATATTTCCGCATATCACTCCCGAATCTATCCCCTTTCACCCTCATCCCATGTCCCCTTTCAATCAAAAGAGGCTCTCCCCACGTGCATTTATGCCACGGAGGTATTTAAACGTCTCAATCATATCACCTCTATCCCGCCTTTCCTCTAAGGTGTACATATTAAGATCCTTAAGTCTGTCTTCATATGCTTTATAATGAAGACCACTAACCATTTTAGTAGCCACCCGCTGTACCGACTCCATCCAGTTTATATCCCTTTGAAGGTGCGGTCTCCAGAATCGCACACAATACTCCAAATGAGGTTGCAACAAAGACTTATACAGAGGCACTATCACCTCCTTTTTTCTGCTAGCCGTTCCTCTCTGTATGCAACCAAGCATCCTTCTGGCTTTTGCTGTCGCCTTTTCTATCTAACTACTTTAAGATCATCAGGTACAACCACACCGAGGTCCCGTTCTTCTTTAGTGGACAAAAGTACTTCACCCCCTATACTATATTGCTCTCTTGGATTGCTGCAGCCCAAATGCATGACTTGCATTATTTAACATTAAATCCCAGCTGCCAAATTCTAGACCATTCTTCAAGCTTAGCTAGATCCCCTCATGTTTTCTACACCTTCCTGGGTGTCTATTCTATTGCAGATTTTGGTATCATCCGCAAAGAGGCAAACCTTACCCGACAGCCCTTCCGCTGTATCACTAACAAAGATGTTGAAAAGAATCGGACCAAGGACAGATCCCTGGGGCACACCACTGGTAACTTCCTTCTCCTCAGAGTGAGCTCCATTTACCTGTACTCTCTGTCGCCTCCCACTCAACCAATTTCTAACTCAATCAGTAACTTTAGGGTCCATCCCTAGGGTGCTCAGTTTGTTTATAAGTCGCCTGTGAGGAACGGTGTCAAAGGCTTTACTAAAATCTAAATACACCACATCTAGGGCTCTCCCTCGGTACAACTCCCAGGTCACCCAGTCAAAGAAATCAATCAGATTTGTCTGACAAGACCTGCCTCTGGTGAATCCATGCTGCCTCGGATCCTGTAATCCACTGGACTTCAGAAACCTTAATATTTTCTCTTTCAGCAGCGTTTCCAATAATTTACTCACCACCGAAGTTAAACTAACTTCGTGAGAAACTAACTAAACTTAAAGTAGACAAAGCGATGGGACCGGATGGCATACACCCTAGAATACTGAGGGAACTTGGGGACGTTCTAGCAGCTCCACTGACTAACCTTTTCAATGCCTCGTTGGAGTATGGAGTGATGCCAAAGGACTGGAGAGAGGCTCATGTGGTACCTTTACACAAAAGTGGAAGCGGACGTTGTGTGGGTAAGTGGAACCGTTTGTGTAAAGGCACATCATGAGCCTCTCTCCAGTCCTTTTGCATCACTCCAGACGCCAACGAGGCATTGAAAAGGTCAGTCGGTGGAGGTGCTAGAACGTCCCCAAGTTCCCTCAGTATTCTAGGGTGTATCTTATCCAGTCCCATTGCTTTATCTACTTTAAGTTGAGCTAGTTTCTCACAAACACAGTCTTCTGAAAATTGTTCAAGATGCCCCTCGCTTCTGTTCTTGTTTGCGGGTGTTTTCCGAGGTCCTGTTCCTGGTTCTTCATCTGTGAACACAGAACAGAAATATTTGTTAATCAATTCTGCTTTATCTTCATCAGCTTCTACATATTCTTCCCCTTCACTCTTGAGTCTGACAATACCACTTTTGACCTTCCTCTTCTTAATAACATATCTGAAAAAATGTCTTATCCCCCCCATTTTACTGCATTGGTGTGATAAGGAAGCTTATCATAGCTCAGGAAGGAGCTATAGAAAAGGTGAAGTGACTCTGAACAAGCAACCTGTCAGTTCTGGTAGAAATAAGAAAACAGAATTTTCCCATAAAAGACTACCAGTCCCAGAATGCACCAGGTTTCCAACAGCCATTAGAGGAGCTGAAGTGGGGAAACGTGTGTTCAATCAGGAGGGCTATGAGGTAATCCCTAAGCACTCATCTCAAAGGGCAGGGCCTGATTCAGCACAGCTGCGCTGTGTTAGGGAGGAGCACTCATCCAAGCAGAATAAGAGTAGAGTTTATTCTACAGATGACCATCTTCATGATCACCTTGGATATCCAGAGAATTGTCCTCAGTATCCTGAGAATCTGCTTGACTTTGATCATCAGTTTCATCTGAAGGATCATCAGAAGCAGAAGCCAAACCGGACGGACAGAGAGGGAAAGAGACCCTTTGGAAGAAGGAAGAGAAAAGCCTTTGAGAGGTCTAGAAGAGTCCAAAGCAGTACGTATACTGGGAGGTATTCCAAGGGCCAGCATACACCATTGGACTGGGGAAAGCCAGAGGAATGGTGCTGCAGAGCTAGGAATCACCAGAGGCTACCTGTGAGGGAGACGGCTGCATGTGGAAGGGACCCTAAGACCCGTGCCAGAAGGTATGTGAAGAGAGATCCAGTGTCCAGGGATCTGGATTGGAAGGCTGGACATAAGAACTGGACTACATACTGGCCAGGCTATATAGAGAGGAACTCTAGCAGCAATGGAAGCTCAGGTATGAACACTGATCTATGCCCTAGCTATAACCTTGAAAGACAGCAGGGAAACAAGTATTCTCCTGAAAATGCTCCATTGAGAGATTCATCTGTGCCAATCCATGATATTGAACCCATGCTTGTTGAACAAGGGGGAATAATAGCAGATGAGGATCCTGTTTATATGGACTGTTCTCTATCTAAACTCCGTTGGTAACTTTCTGTTATAAAGTACAGCAACCATCACAAAGAAATACAAATTTGTTCTTTAATCTACTCAGAAAAGCTCCTGAAGCAGGATTTGACCCACACAGTACAAAGCAAGCCAGCTAAGGGGTTTCAGCTGGATAACTGCTAGCAATTAAGCCTTACCTAATTGCTTGTGAGCTAGGAGAGAATCACTTCTGAATCTGTGTGGGAAGTAATCAGAAGTTAATCTGAAAAGAACAGTTTGTTTCTTTCTTTGTGGCTTTTCATTTGTTGTTTTCCTGATTTTGACTTTGTTTTTCCAAGTTAACACTGAAAGCAAGTAACCTAATTTATGTGCTACCAAGCATATCTGTGTTGGGAGAAATAACCCCATAAATAAATATCTTATTGGCTTTACCCAAGAGCACAACTAAATTATTGTCAGCAGCTGTGTCTGGTGTGAATGAACTACATTGCCCACAATACCTTGCAAATCATATAGATATATGCACTTGTCAAGACTGTGAAGATTCTCACCCAGGCAGCCGTCTGACAATTGGCTATGTCATCCTCTTTTTCTATCTTTGCTTTCCTGACTACTTTGCTAGCTTCTCTAAGTTTCTCCACATATAGATGCCTGTCTTCCTCTCTCTGTGATCTCTTGTATTTCATGAAGACCTCTCTCTTTCTTCACCTTTTCAGCTACTTCTTTCAAAAACCATAGCGGTCTCCTTTTCCTTTATTTACCCTTTTAACAAAAAGGTTGGTTGCCCTTAAAATATCCCCTTTCAGTTTTATCCACTGTTTTTCTACATCCCCCAGCTGTTCCCATCCCGCTAACGACTCCCTGAGGTATTGGCCCATCTTGGCAAAGTTAGTTTTCCTAAAGTCTAAGACCCTCACTTTTGAATGGATTCTAACAGCCCTAGTCCTAATACTGAATCATACCATATGGTGATCGCTGGATGCAAAATGATCTCCCACTATAACATCAGAAACACTTTCACCATTGGTAAGCACCAAGTCCAGTATGGCCCCGTCACACCTGGGGTCTGTTACCAATTGCCTGAATTGTTCTCCCTGTAGAGAATCCAGGATCTCCTTACTTCTAGATGATACCGCAGCAGGAATGTGCCAATCAACATCTGGCATATTGAAATTGCCTATCAGTAGCACTTCCCGATTCCTAGCAATGCTGCGTATGTCTTCAATTAGCTTTCTGTCTACCTCTTCCTCTTGTGAGGGAGGTCTATATATCACACCAATGCAAATAGATTTCTCTTTCCCTCTTTCTAGTTTAACCCACACTGCCTCCTCTCTCACTTTTAAGCTCTGTAATTCCAAAGCTTTAATATTATTTTTTTACATATAGTACCACTCCCTCCTTCCCTTCTTCCTGAATAAAGTATAGCCTGGTATAGTTACATCCCAGTCATGGTTTTCTGTGAACCATGTTTCTGTAACTACCACTAATTCCAAGTCAACCACTGCCATCAAAGCTTCAACATCAGGGATCTTATTTCCCACGCTACGGGCATTTATACACACCGCTTTCCATATGTTACCCCTTTTACCTATTTCCATAAAGGTATTTAATGTTTCACTTACCTGGGGTCTTTCACTTACCTGAGGGCTTTCTTCACCCATCCCCAACGAATCAAGTTTAAAGCCCTCTTCAGTAGATTAGCCAGTCTGCTACTGAAGACGTGTCAACCTTTCTTGGACAGATGGATGCCATCTCTGCTCTGCAAACCTTGGAACAGCATCCCGTGGTCCAGGAAACCAAAATGCTCTCAATGACACCATCCATGCAGCCATGATATGAAGCTAGATGTCAGTCCACTGGTTCCCCTCCCCCCCCCCCATGGGGAGGCAGGCAGGCGAGTGTGGCTGCATACCCCTGCTGTCTATTAAGAACCCCTGTTACAGGTAAGCAACTCCATTTTTGCCGCAGGCAAGTAGGGGGATGCAGACACACTCCATAGGTGAATCCACAGCCGAGGGCCGCCTTGACAGGTTGAAGAAACTGCAGTCCGGGAACTGCTAGTGTAGGATGGTTGGATGTTAGGATACTTAGGGAATGAAGCGATTACGGAGGATGGCCTGACCGAAGACAAGGTCCTGTGCTGAGGAGTGGTTGAAGCTGTAATGGCGTGAAAATGTGTGAATGGAAGTCCATGCAGCTGCTCTACAAATGTTCTGGCAGACACAGAGGACAGACTAGCAACAGAAATAGCAGTTGCCCGCAGAAGGAACTCAGTCCACAATTCAGGAGGATAGGGTCTTCTTTATGGCTGGATGCTCCGGATTGTTCGGATTAAAGGTGACGAAAAGCTGTGACGTTGTGTGCATGTCCTTGGTGTCATGAAGATAGTACAAAAGTGCTCGTTTGCAGACTAACGAATGCAAGGTTCTTTCTGGGGAGTTGGGGAAGAAAGCTGGGAGAAGAATTGACTGATTTAAATGAAAATTCGAGATGACCTTTGGGAGAAACTTTGGATGAGTCTGGAGGAGAACTTTATTATGGAGGAAGTGTGTATATGGGGGAGGAGGGGATAGTGTACTAATGCCTGCAGTTAACTTATTCTCCTTGCTGAGGTTGTGGTGATGATGAAAACGGTTTTCCAAGTGATGTGCTAACAGGATGCTGTACTGAGGGGTTAGAAGGGAGGTTTCATGAGTTCTGCTAAAACAACATTCAGATCCCACGCCAGGAGAAGTGGTCTGATAGGTGGTCTGGTATTCATGAGGCCCCTCATGAATCGCGTTACAAGCAGGTGCACAGAGATTGGCTTACCATCCACTGGGGTGTGTGCGGCTGCAATAGCAGAGAGGTGATATCTAACTGACGTGGTTTGCATGTTGGACAGGGACAGACAGAGCAGGTATGCAAGGATCTTTCTCCAAGAGAACAGGAGACAGGATCTTGCTGATGTTGTTTTGCCCAGTGCACAAAACAGGACCACTTATATAGTGGTAGGAGAGTCTAGTGGGGGGATTTTCTGGAAGTGGTGATAATGTTGAGGACTTCCTCAGAGGAGGAGGTATCTCCTAGGGAACTTGCACCCTTCAGTTGCTACGGCGAGGCTGGGGAGGTTGGGATGCAGCAGGGTTTCCTGGTTATGGGTGAAAAAGGGTTCATTCCCAGAGGCTGCGGGTCTTGTTGCATCATGGCGAGGAGATGAGGATACCAAACTTAAGGGATAATGAGAATAATGATAATGAGGCGGATTTTCAGAAGGACCCAACTGATGAATGGAAACAGAGGGAAAGCATAGAGAAACCGATGACTCCATGAGATGGCAAATGCATCATGAGCCCATCTTCTCAGACTGGGCCAGATGGCACAGAAGAGTGGGCATTTCACATTGTTGGCCGATGCAAAAAGGTCCACTTCCAGGGTACCCTATAGCGTAAAAAGGTGGAGTACTATCTTGGGATCAAGAGACCATTCGTAAGGGTCCAGATGCTGACTGAATGAATCTGCCATCTGGTTTTGTGCTCCTGGTAGGTAGGTTGCCCTGAGGGAGGTTCCTATTGACTGATCAAAGAGCCAGAGGCATGTGGCCCTGAGCCATAGTCAAAATGATCCCGTTCCCCCTTGTTTATGTAGAACACAGATTTGATTGTCTGCACTTAGAGAATTTTGTTGCTTGCCTAGCAGCGGACGACATGAAGGGCATAAAGTACGACCATAGTTCCAGGATGTTTATGTGGAGCATTTGCTCACATGGGGGGACCAAAACCCTGTGTGGAGAGGTGGAGGTGGTGTGCTTCCCATCCCTAGGTGAAAGCATTGGGGTAGTTTCTCCAAATGGGTTAGTTTTGCACATACTATGGCAGTTGTGAACCTCACTTTTAAGCCAGGGTATGTAGAATATGATCTCAGTCTCTCAAATTTACTGCTAATGCTCGGCATAATACTTGCATCGTGCCAAAGAGAGCCTCTTGCTGAAGTTCGTAAGATGTAACATGTATGGGTAGTTTGTCAAGATGTGCTCAAAAGTCTTCTTTATCAAACCTGTGACTCCCAGTACAATGGGAAATATTTCCATATCTTTCTGCCACATTTTCTTGGTACGTCAAGATCTTCTGCCTCTCTATGCGATTCATGTAGTAATCACTTGGTACCGACACTTCTATTATCAATGCCGTTCTGGTATTCTCCTTCACTACTATGTCAGGTTTCCTGGTATCGTTTCTTGTCCACTGGAACGGGAATGTCCCAGGTGATCATAAACTCTTCATTTTCTGTTATTCTCTTAGGGTCATGATCCCAGTGCTTTTCAGGGACAATGATGTTGTAGTGTTTACAGAGTTTCCAGTGGAGGAGGCGTACTACTTTGTTGTGCATTTCAGCATAGAAATTTTCTGTCATCAGTACTTCATACCCTGCTATTAGGTGAGACACTGTTTCCAGCTCTTTCTTACAGAATCGGCATATATCTGTTGTGCCAGTTTTTTCAATACTCGCTGTAAACTATCTCATCCGTAATCCGCTGTCCTGGGCTGCAACTATCAATCTTTCATCCTTCCGTTTCAGGTCACCTCTCCTCAACCATTCATGTGTCCATTCTTGATCGACAAAAGGAGTAACACACTTTATTTTCCACTGCATTTGTGCATTTGCCACTTGTTTTTCCTCACCTACTGAACTAACTCTTTGAAGAGTTTTTCTCTTGTTTTGCAAATTCTGTTACTTCCTTTCCTATACACATCTGTTGATTCTCATTCACTCCTTCTAATCGTCAGAACGCTTGTCCGAGTTTGATGATGGAGACAGATTCTGGATGTTTACTTTCATATTTCAGCACTTTTTACGTATTTGGATCCAATGATGCTGTCAGATAGGCTTGGAGGCCTACGATAGTAGCTCTGTAGGTGTAGTCAATCTCTATAAGTCTTAGCCCTCCTTCAGCTCTAGGATTGTACAATCTTGGCATACACCGATTCTTGTAAATTACTTCATGAGCATGGAGGAGTTTTCTTGTTCGCACAGCCAGTTTTTCAAGATCTTTATGAGGCCAACCTGCGATCCCAAAACTGTATGAGAATACCGGAATTGCCAGCTGATTGACGGCTTGTATCTTATTTCCTGATGTTAAAGCACTTTTCAATAACAGTTTTAATCTCCTGTAATATTATTTACTGATCCTCTCTCTCAATAGTTTCTGCTCAAGTGTCATTCCTTCTTCTATTCTGAGATACTTATATTCGCTTTCCTGTTCAAGGTCCTTGATGTCACAGCCCTCAGCAAGGGAGATGTTTTCGGTTTTGCTCAAGTTTCCTCTGATAAAGGTTGCCTTAGCACACTTGTTAAGGCCAAAAGTCATCCTGATGTCAACAGAAAAGCTTTTCACCACACGAAGATGCTCTGCTAATTGTTGGTCGCTGGAACTGTAGAGTTTCAGATATAGATTGTAGGTAAATAGGTTATTGGTCTATAATTTTTAGGAAAGTTAGTTGGGTCTCCCTTCGGAAGGAGAAAAGTTCTTCCTGTAGTAAGCCTTTGTGGTGTTAAATTTGGTTGCTTGAACAATTGATTTTTGCAGTTCGCTAGGTCTTGGTGGAGTGATGTTAACTGTTTGAGCCAAAAGTTGGTTACTCCATCTGTGCCAGGGCTCTTCCAATTTGGGGCTCGTTTTAACCTGCTTTCCAGCTCTTCCTTTGTTACTACAGGCCATTCCATAGGTTTGATATTTGTTTTTCCTAAATGCTTCTGTATGCTGAGTAACCATTCTGCTTTGTGACTGTGTTATATAGGGTCCTCATATAGCTTTCTCCAGGTGGTTTCGGTTTTGGCTTTGGTTGGAGGTGCTTTTACCATACTAATGCTCTTCTCCCCAGTTCCCTGTAGAATTGTTTTGGGTTCTCGCTAACTAGTTTATTCTGATATCTTTCTTTCCTGTTTTCTTCATATCTTTGAAGTTTTTGCGCTTCTGTCACTATTTTCAATTTACTATTGAAACATATACATTTTAGGTCTTCTTCTGTTAATGTAGCATGCTTCAGCTTGATGTCTTGGATCTTCCTTAATATCTTTGATGATCTTAATCCTCTTAAATACCCATCCATCAGGGATACCTCTGTATGCAATAATTGTATTTTTCCTTCGATGCGCTTTTTCCAAGGAGGTACTGTTATTTTTCTCTTTTTCATTTGATCTTGCACACTTGTTGGTAGTATTCTTGCAGTAATAATTTTAACTGCACAATAATGTATTCAACTAATTCCAGTGATGTCAATAAATGGTCCCGTTATACTGGATATGGCTTTATTCATCTTACTTATCGTACTTCTAGCCTTAGGTGTTAAATTTACCTTGGGTAATCTTTCCCTTGCTTGGAACCCAGCATATTCATCTCTTTCCATATGGACCAGGAGTTTTATCTTGAATTCCTCCACCTCTGGGTCTTTTTCTTCCCTTTCTTCTTCTTCCTTTGCTTCCTCTAATTCAGTTAATTTGTTGACCCTTCCTTTACCCATCAGCTGTGAGGGTAAGCTAATGTGCTGGCGGCTGGAATTTATCGCCCACCGAGAGGTGGGATGGAACAGTCTACCAACAGAGGCTGTTGTGAAGTACTGGGTAAGTCTCCTTGAATAAGGGGATTTTGTGTTTGAGGGACTATGTGTGTTGATTCCAGTGTAACCGGAGAGGCCATTGAAGTGGTTGCTTGTAAAGTCTTGCGAATGGCACAACATGGACTTTGGTTGTCATGTGGTCCAACAGTTGAAGGAGAACACCGGCCGTCATGGACCGCAGATGAGGGATCTTGCTGATGAGGCATTGAAGAGTGCTGAGCCTGTCATTTGGGAGAAAGGCTCTCCCTGACAGAGTGAATATACTCACTTTGATGAAGCAGAGGCTTTGCTTGGGCTCGAGTTCGGACTTTTGCATTTTTATTACAAATCCTGTGGCCTTCAGAATGCAGATGGTAGCTCAAACTATTCGGCAGGCTACCCTTTCGGAGGGTGCTGAAATAGGCCAACACCACCTCCTATTACTTTTATCAATTTTAATATCCAATTACCAAAATCCAATAAAAATTTAAATAAATTATTATTTTTGCTTCTATTTTATTATTTTTATTTCGACCAAGGCTTAGCCTCATTATTTCAGGTCGGCTAAGTGGTTTTAGTTTGCAATGTTGTTTTGCTATTTTTCCTCCAGTAAATTGGATCTTTTTCCATTTTAGGAGTAGCGGCGTTGAAGCGGCATTACAGTGTGTCACTCTTAGCATCTCTCTGGATGCTAATCTGAAATAGTGAGGCTAAGCCTTGGCCAAAATAAAAATAATAAAATAGAAACAAAACTAAAAAATATTTTATTTAAATTTTTATTGGATTTTGGTAATTGGATATTTATTTATTTATTTATTTATTTATCTATTTCTTTTATACCGCCCCTTCCAGAGATCAGGGGCGGTTTACATGGAACAAGTAAACAAATTTGTATACTAATGTATACATTACATGGAACAGAGAATTTTTAACTTTATACAGATAATAGTTATTATATTACACGGAACAGAGATTTATAACATTGTAACTTTAGACAAATAACTGTGCATTAATTGTCGGAACTATATACATTTTATATACATTAATACGTTTCTGTATCGTAGTGTTGATCAGAATTTTTCTACCTTTTTACAGGTAGTCAGAGTTTTCTACCTTTCATATGTGTGTGTGTGGAGGAATTTATTTCCTTTTTTTTTCATCTCTTGAGAGTATTTTGGGGTGTATGTGGTGGGAGTATGTGGTGGGTGTATGTGTGTGGGTAGTTGAGTGTGATTTTAGGGCTTTGTGTTTGAGTGTTTGGGGATGGTGTGCGGTTGGACTTGGGGGTATGGGATTTCATAGTGTTCGGAGAAAAGGTATGTCTTGAGTTCCTTTCTAAATTGGGTGAGGTCTTTTATGATCCGAAGGTTTATTGGGAGATTATTCCAGAGCATGGGGGCAGTGAATGAGAAGGCTCTGGTGCTGGTGGATTTTTTAGTTTTTTTGAATGAATTTGGTATTTCAAGTGAGTGTGTTGCGTTTAGTCTGCGAGTTCTTGATTCTGATGGGGCATGTAATAGCATGGATAGATATGAGGGGGCGATGTTGTTCAGGAGTTTGAATGTGATTAGGAGGATTTTATATCTGATTCTGCTGTTTATAGGGAGCCAATGCAGTTCCAGCATTATTGGGGTTACATGGTCTACTAGGCGGGCTTTAGTGACTACTTTGGCACAGATGTTCTGGGCTCTTTGAAGTAGGTATGTACTTTTTTGTGGTAGGCCAATTAAGAGACTATTACAATAGTCAAAGTGTGGGGTGATGAGTGTGTTGACAACTGATCTAAAGTCATGGGTGTCAAGAAGGGGGTCTTAGGTGTTGTATGGTTTTGAGTTTGTAGAATATGGTTTTTACCGTCTGTTTTATATGTGGTAGCATGGTGAGTGTATGGTCTATTATTACCCCTAGGTATTTTACCTCTTTTTTGACGGGTATAGTTGTATTTATGATTGAGATTGATGTTGGATAGGTGTCCTCAGTCACGGGTGATCTTGTTACGAACATTGCCTCAGTTTTTTTGAGGTTGATGCTAAGGTAGTTAGATTCCATCCAGGAGGTGGTCTCCACCATGCATTTTGATAGGGCATCGTAGGTAGGATTTTTGGTGGATATGGGGAGAGCAAGCATGATGTCATCAGCATAGATAAAGTGACTAATTTTGTGTTTTCTGAATATTTTTGTAATGGGTTGGAGGTACAGATTGAAAAGGAGGGCAGAAAGGGCGGATCCCTGGGGTATTCCTTGTCCTTGGGGGAAGGTTTCTGACACTTCCTGGTCTATTTGAACACGTATTAGTCTGTTTGTGATATAAGACTTAAACCAATTGAGTACTGTCCCACCTATTCCTAGATTTTCTAGTCTATTGATCAAAGTAAGGTGGTTGATGTTGTCAAAGGCGGCAGAAATGTCTATGAAGAGGAGTAGGAAGCCTTGACTGCTATCATCTGTGCCTTTGATGAGGAAGTCTATTAGTGTAATTAGAAGGGTTTCTACACCGTGATAGGGGCGGAAGCCAAACTGGTGAGAGTCTAAGGGTTTGTGTTCATCGATATGGTCTTGTAATTGTAATTGGACGTTTTTTTCTATTATTTTAGCTATAAATGGAATGCTGGCTATCGGTCGGTAAGAGTTTGGATCTTTTGGGTCAAGTTTATTGTTTTTTATTATTGGTCGAAGCGTTGTGAGTTTTAGGGCGTTGGGCATGATGCCCTGGACAAGGGATTGGTTCACCATTTGTTGGATGTTTTCAGCGAGTTCTTCCTTTGTGCATTTGATCCATGACACAGGACATGGGTCAAGTGGAGAAGTTGTGGCGTTGATAAGTGTTATGATCCTAAGAAGGTGTTTTTGATCTATCGTGTGGAAGGAGGTCCATGTGTTATTAGATTCAGTGTTTGTAGGTAGCGTCATTGGTATGGTGTTGGATTTGCACTTTAGTTTTTCTGCAAAGTGGGTTGCTAAGGTCTGTATGCTTATAGCCGACTGTTTTGGCTCTTGGTTTTTAGCTTTTGTCAAAGTTTTTACGATTGCGAATAGTTCTCTGGGGCGGTTGATAGCCATGTTTATTACTTTGGAGTGGTAATCCTTTTTTGACTTGTTAATTGCATTTTTGTAATTGTTGAGGGTGGTCATATATTGGGATTTGTTTTCGTCAGATTTAGTTTTCCTCCATTTCTTTTCTTGTTTCCTCAATTGTTTTTTTATATTTGCTAGTTCTCTCGTGAACCATTTTTCTGTCTTTTTTACTTGTTTATGCATGGTATGTGTGGGGGTAGCTGCTTTCTGGACTGTTTGATTCCAGTGGTTTACAGCGGATTCAATGTCTGGGAGGTTTGTGTTGAGTATGGGTAATACTTTGTCAAGGAAATTAGCTTTGTCAAAGTGTGTAAAACGTGATATGTGGGGTGATGAGTTTGTTGTGTTTAGTGTTGCTTGAGCTGGGAGGTGGAGTGTGATAAGGTAATGATCAGACCATGGTACCTCTGTTATAGTTGGAGGGGTATGTTGGTGTTGGTTATTAAGAAGGGAGGAGGGAAGGAAGATGAGATCTAAGGTGTTGCCTTTTATGTGGGTGGGAGCATGTATTATCTGAGTGTAACCCATTTGGGTCATGGCATCCATGAAATTGTCTGATTGAGAGTTATTCAGGGAAGGGAGATTCAAATCACCTAGGATTATGAGAGGTTTGTTTGGTGATGCTGTGCATGCAAGTTCTAAGATGGAGGAGAGGTTTTTTTGATCAGTTGAAGGGGGTCTATATATGAGAGTAAGTGCAAGGGTTCTATTTTCTATGTTGATGATGTCTATTCCATCTATATTGTTTAAGCATGTTAAGGTGAATTGTAGGTCTTTTTTAGCGAGTATGAGAGTGCCACCTCCTCTTTTTGCATCCCGATGGCAGCTGAATGTATCATATTGATGTGATGTTAACTGGTTTAGTAGTACGGTGTCTGTAGGAGTGAGCCATGTTTCAGTAATGCAGATGATTTCCGGGTTTGTGTCTTTTATCATGTCGTTGATGATTGGTATTTTATTTCGTATGGATCTAACGTTTATTAGGATGAGCTTTGTTTGGGTATCTATGTTGGTTGTGTTGTCGCTTAAACCAGTGTGTGGCTGGTGTTTTATTTGGATGAGTCTGCGATGGTGTCTGTTTGAGTCATTGCCTGAGTAATTATTGTGGGTGTGTGTAAAGGTTGAACAGTGTGGTGTGTTTTGGTGAGGATTGTGGTTAGTGATAATGTTGTTATATGGGTTTCTGTAATGATTATGTATGATAGGGATATGATTGTAGGGGTTTTGATTGGTTTTGTACGAGTAGATGTGTTGAGTTAGGAGAGTTATTAGAATGAGAGTGAGTGGGAGGTTTACCTGTCTTGTGGGAGACATTGTGTATATATTTTGGTGGGCAAAGGAACTCTGAGAACGGGGCTCTGGGAATGGGGACTCGTGGAAGTGTCTGTGTATTGATGGTATATAGCTGTCTGTGACAGTTTTCGATGATCTGGGTGACTACTGGCAATAGTAGATGACTAATAGGATATACTCTATAGTGTTGTAGCTACTGGGTTACAAATAACAATACAATAGTATATGTGCTACAGATGACAATATAACAATATATCAATATCTGAGAGGAAGGTGAGAGAACTAGTTACTGTTAACAATTAGCTACTAGTAATAATGCAATGTGTGATTAATTGCTGTCAGCAGTATATAGGTTTATATAAGAATCAAGTAATATAATTAGCTACTAACGGTATATGGAATCAAGTAGAATTAATCTTCTATCATGGAAGACCCTGGATAAGGTGTTGTAATAGCTATAATTCTAGTATCAATTGGTGGTAGCTATAATTCAAGAAAGCTAGAGTATGGGTAGAGATACAGCAGTATTTTGCGGTTTTGAGGAGATTTTCAGCTTAGGCAGGGTAATTGAGGGACTGCTACTGAAAACAGTTTTATAGATGAGACAGCTACTAGCAACAGTATTGTTACAGTATTATACATGTAATATAAATGAGACAGCTACTGGCAACAGTATTTCTACAGTATTATACATGTAATATAAATGAGACAGCTACTGGCAACAGTATTTCTACAGTATTATACATGTAATATAAATGAGACAGCTACTGGCAACAGTATTACAAATGTAATGGCTGATTGGTAACAGTAATATGAAACTGTTACTGACAGCTGCTACTGACAACAGTAATGTAAGAAAGCTAAGAAAGGGGAAAAGTCAGCTGGATAAAGTTTGTGAAGGGTATACTTGCTGTGACTGAAGTTCTGTGGAGGAGGTGAAGTACGCGATCTCGACCCTCTAGGTGAGCTCAGCTGTACTTGGGTGTAGATGCTGGACTCAGTGTTGATTGTTTCTTCATTGTATCATAAGTATTGGAGTCTTAGGCGTCTTAGCCTAGGGGTCGTGCCTCGATTGCACGGTGGTGATAGATGCTAGTCGTGACTACACAGGAGCTCTTTTCTGAATGGACGTGACCTCTGCGTCTGCTGCTTTAGTGGTAGTTCTTGGTGTAGGGAGAGGGATTCACATTCAAAGATCTCTTTTGTGAATGCAGGTTTTCAGAGTGGCTGGTGCTTCGGTTACTTGTCTCCGGGCGGAGAGAGGGTTCTCCTCAGATGAATTTGTTAGGATATAGCTTTTTGCTTATCGTGCCCCGCCTAAGGGCCACGCCAAAGGGCCCTCTTGCGAGGCCCTCAGGCGCGGGCCCGCAAGGCGCGGGCGCTGCTTGCCGGCGGCGTTTCTTATGTGCGCCGCTGTGACCTTCCACAGCCCTCGATTGGGCTGGAGTTCAGGAGCGGGAAATCGCTGCTCGTGCTGGGCTCTACCCCGACCGGGGAGCTTCCTAAGATGGCTGCAGCAGCTGGAAAGGCTGTCTCCTGCCGGCGGCGCTTCTTATGTGCGCCGCTGTGACCTCCCACAGCCCTCGATTGGGCTGGAGTTCAGAAGCGGGAAATCGCTGCTCGTGCTGGGCTCTACCCCGACCGGGGAGCTTCCTAAGATGGCTGCAGCAGCTGGAAAGGCTGTCTCCTGCCGGCGGCGCTTCTTATGTGCGCCGCTGTGACCTCCCACAGCCCTCGATTGGGCTGGAGTTCAGGAGCGGGAAATCGCTGCTCATGCTGGGCTCTACCCCGACCGGGGAGCTTCCTAAGATGGCTGCAGCAGCTGGAAAGGCTGTCTCCTGCCGGCGGCGCTTCTTATGTGCGCCGCTGTGACCTCCCACAGCCCTCGATTGGGCTGGAGTTCAGGAGCGGGAAATCGCTGCTCGTGCTGGGCTCTACCCCGACCGGGGAGCTTCCTAAGATGGCTGCAGCAGCTGGAAAGGCTGTCTCCTGCCGGCGGCGCTTCTTATGTGCGCCGCTGTGACCTCCCACAGCCCTCGATTGGGCTGGAGTTCAGGAGCGGGAAATCGCTGCTCGTGCTGGGCTCTACCCCGACCGGGGAGCTTCCTAAGATGGCTGCAGCAGCTGGAAAGGCTGTCTCCTGCCAGCGGCGCTTCTTATGTGCGCCGCTGTGACCTCCCACAGCCCTCGATTGGGCTGGAGTTCAGGAGCGGGAAATCGCTGCTCGTGCTGGGCTCTACCCCGACCGGGGAGCTTCCTAAGATGGCTGCAGCAGCTGGAAAGGCTGTCTCCTGCCGGCGGCGCTTCTTATGTGCGCCGCTGTGACCTCCCACAGCCCTCGATTGGGCTGGAGTTCAGGAGCGGGAAATCGCTGCTCGTGCTGGGCTCTACCCCGACCGGGGAGCTTCCTAAGATGGCTGCAGCAGCTGGAAAGGCTGTCTCCTGCCGGCGGCGCTTCTTATGTGCGCCGCTGTGACCTCCCACAGCCCTCGATTGGGCTGGAGTTCAGGAGCGGGAAATCGCTGCTCGTGCTGGGCTCTACCCCGACCGGGGAGCTTCCTAAGATGGCTGCAGCAGCTGGATATCAAAATTAGATGAAATTTATATAAGTAATAAGAGGAGTTTTGGGCCTGTGATGCAACAAGGCAGTTCCCTTTTTGGCAGAGTTTTGCTACGTAGAGGGAGACTGAGTTTATACTAAGGTCTTTTTTCCTTTTATTCATATTTATTTTAGATGAGTCTTTTGCTATCTGTTCTGCCAGTTTCCTACATTAGATGGGTATAAGTTTTTAGAGGAGCTATGTATTGAGCAGTGGTTAATATTATAGAAGAACAGTAGTGTAAGGAAATAGTGTATGTTATCAAGAGAGGAGTAGTGTGTTACTATGAACTTTTTGGGGGGACTTGTATGTGCTCTTAGTGCAGTTATTTAGGTAGTAGTTTATAAAGACGCCTATATAGGATAGAAATAGGTGCTTTCCTGCCTTCTCAACCTAGGTAACTTATTATAAAATTACCCCTTCAAATCACTTACTCTTTGCGAAATCCAGACTGGCTCTCCTTACAAGACATGATGACAAAAGCAGCACCAGGAAAATTCACATCCATGCTGACTTTGGATTCTGCGACTGGGAATTCTTCAGAAGGAAATTGTTCAGGAGCATTCTGAGGAAAATAAAACATGTAATGCTTGTACTTACACTTATAAAGAAATGGCACTGGTGTTTTCTAAAATCTGGACATTAGAATCACAGGACAGTTATAAAGCAGTGTGTCAAGGTTATACTTTCAGAATAAGTTACCATTGCTGGTTTATTTGTGTATTTGTTCTAAAATTGTTGATCAATAAAGCGTAGTTACTCACCTGTAACAGGTGATCTCCGGGAACAGCAGGAATTTAGTCTTAACATATGAGTATCGTCGATACCGACGGAACCTGCGAGGGAATGCCCCCCAGCATCAAATAGGAAAGCTTTTAGGAGCATCCCACAGTGCCTGCATGCTGCCTTCCCGCCTTTCCAACTGTCCCTCTCCAGTTGAGTTTATAGCTGAGACAAAAGGGAGAGAAAGAGGGAGAGAGAGAGAGAGAGAGATACAACTCCTAGGGGAGGTGGGTGGGTTGTGAAGACTAAATTCCTGCTGTTCCCGGAGATCACCTGTTACAGGTGAGTAACTACGCTATCTCCAGGAACAAGCAGGAATGTAGTCTTCACATATGGGGACTCCCTAGCTGCAGATGCCAGGGAGATGGCCCCAGGAAGTTGTTAGCCCTTGTGAAAGAGCCGTACTTCCCCCCATGGATCTCTGGCAACCTACCAGGGACGGTGGATAGGAGTTGATTAAGTCTGAAAAAGGTGTTGAAGAACAGCCTGGCCAAACAAGGCATCCCGGTGGGAGTCCTTGTCTAAGCAGTAATGGGCTGTGAAGGTATGAACCGAAGCCCAAGTAGCTGCTTGACAGATGTCATTGATAGACACAGAGTGAAGATGAGCCCTAGAGGCTGCCATGGCTCTCACATTGTGAGCTGTGACATGGCCTTCAAGAGGAAGGTTCTTACTCTCAAAGGCAAAAGATATACACTGTGCAATCCAGCTGGACAGTGTTCTTTTGGAGACTGGAAGTCCCAAATGACTAGGATCAAAAGCAACAAAGAGTTGAGAGGACTTTCTATGTTACTGTGTCCTTTGCAAGTAAAAAGCCAAAGCCCTTTTACGGTCCAAAGTATGAAGGTTCCTTTCTGCACTGGAGGCATGAGGCCTTGCAAAGAATAAAGGAAGGTAAACCGCTTGGTTTCAATGGAAAGGCAAAACCACCTTTGGCATAAAGTGTGGATGAGTCCTAAGAACTACCTTATCATGGTGGAACCTTGTATAAGGAGGATCAGCCACTAACGCTTGCAATTCACTGATGTGACGTGCTGATGTGATTACAATGAGGAAGATGACTTTCCAGGAAAGGAATTTCAGAGAAGTAGTTATCCTACACTGTTATTTGGTCTTCAGTAAGGCGGTCAATTGTTGATAAAGTGGCATCCATAACTGGTGTTATTGTATTGATCCATCACATTGATGGCCTTCCTCTTTTGCACTGACCTTCAGCCTTGATAAGCATGTTGTCTTTCTCGAATGATCTCTCTCTTCGCATGATGTATCCAAAGTATGAAAGTCAAAGTCTTATCATATAAGTTTCTAAAGAAAGCTTAGGTCTAATATCCTCTGGTACTGACTGATTTGTTCTTTGGGCAGTTCATGGTATACAAGTATTCTTGGCCCACACCATAATTCAAAGGCATCAATTTTCTTCCTGTCTGTTTTCTTCACTCTCCAGCTTTCGCATCCATATGATGTTACTGAAAATACCTAGTGGTTAGGACAAGGGCTGGGGGTTCAATTCCCACCTGGGGACAGCAATCTCAGGCTGGAGGGACTGGGATTTCTAGTCCTGTAGGCACTCCTTGTGGCCTTGGGCAAGCCACTTAACCTTCCATTGCCTCAGGTACACATAAATTGTGAGCCCTTTGGGGACGAGAGAATGTATCCAGTACCTGCTTGTAGCGATTGTAAACTGCTCTGATGCCCCTCAGCCTGGGCATAAACAAACATAAACCTAGCCATTCTGCCAAGAGCAATGTGAGCACTGAAATGACAATACATTCCTTGACTCGCTTTTGGGAACTGACACTCCCTTCCTCAGGTCTAAAACTGGAATGAGCAAAAAAATGGCAGTGACTAACAATACAAACAATTCATAAAAAGCATTCAAATGATTGTGTAAGGGGAAGAACAGCAGAGGCATAAATAGCTCAACCAGAGCTCTGTGATCCTCTGTCTTGAAGGACTAGAAAGGGGGACTGTTACTTCTGCAGAGAAATCTGCAACTGTGAGTATATACTTCTGGTAATTTTCTAAAAAGAATTCTTTGTATTAAAGCTACTTAATCTGTGAACCCACTGTTTTTTGTTGGATCAGTTAGGGCCTAGTAGCAGCAATTAAAGTTTGAATTTAAAACACAGAGGAGAACTTTCTGGTTACATCTCATACCCAGCAGAGAGCTTGTAGTTTAAATTTAATAGTCACTCAGGGCCAAGTAACAGCAAAGTACTTTTAGTTTAAATTTAACACACAGAAGAGAGCTTTCTGGTTACATTTGGAACCCAGCAGAGAGCTTGTAGTGTACATTTAATAGTCACTCAGGGCCTAGCATTAGAAAAGTACTTTTAGTTTTAAAACACAGAACAGAGCTTTCTGGTTAAATTTAGAACCCAGCAGAGAGCTTGTAGTTTAAATTTCATAAGAAGTTAGAGCCTAGCAGCAGCAGCTAAGAGCTATAATTTAAATCAAATCAGAATTTAGCTTACCTCAGCAGCACAAGACAGGGTACTGTGTAGCAGCCCTCTTTTAATAAGTGTTATTTCCCACCCACCCCTGGGATAATCATAGCTTTATAGGTACTTACACATCTTAAAAGACAGGAGGTGCTTTCAGGTGAAGCTCATTACCCAAATCAGTCATACACTAAGGACCTAAGATTAATTAAGCTTCAGGTGAACAAGGTATATTAAATGTATTAAGTACAGTTTTATTGGTATAAATACCCATAGCAACCCCTAGTAAGTAAGAACTTAAAGATCTAGACACAAACTTAAAACTAAGATGCAGACAGCAGTCCAGCAGCGGGATGGGGGCTTTCCAGTCTTTTGCATTGAGTGTCACATGTATGATTTTCTCCCAGTTGGTGAGAGGTCTTACGTGTGCACTAGGTGCAAGGAGCTCTTTGCTCTCAGGAAAAAAGTCCGTTCTCTAGAGGCTAAAGTAGCAGACTTGGAAAACATAAGACAGACAGAGAGGTACATAGACGAGACCTACAGGGATATAGTCCTGAAGTCCCACCTCCAGTCTGGCAGCACCCCTGTTGCCATGGAGGAGAGAGGTCATGTGACAGGAGAGCATCACCCTGGTGTGGCAGGAAGTGATCCTGTAACTAGGACCTGTCCTCCAGGTGATGTAAAACCCTCTCGCACCGAGGAAGTTTCTCCAGGGCCATGTGCCCATGAGGGAAGGGTTAGGACAGCCGTTATAGTTGGTGATTCGATCATTAGGCATGTAGATAGCTTGGTGGCTGGTGGACGTGAGGATCGCCTGGTAACATGCCTGCCTGGTGCGAAGGTAGCGGACCTCATGCGCCACCTAGATAAGGTCTTAGATAGTGATGGGGAGGAGTCTGCTGTCTTGGTACATGTCGGTACCAATGACATAGGAAAATGTGGTAGGGAGGCTCTGGAGGCAAAATTTAGGCTTTTAGGTAGGAAGTTGAAATCCAGAACTTCCATGGTAGCGTTCTCTGAAATGCTTCCTGTTCCACGCGCAGGACCCAAAAGGCAGGCAGAGCTCCGGAGTCTCAATGCGTGGATGAGACAATGGTGCAGAGATGAGGGTTTTGGATTTGTTAGGAACTGGGGAACATTCTGGGGAAAGGAGGGGCTCTTCCGAAGGGATGGGCTTCACCTTAACCGGGATGGAACCAGGCTGCTGGCATTAACCTTTAAAAAGGAGATAGAGCAGCTTTTAAACTAGATATTAGGGGAAAGCCGACAGTCGCCCAAGAGCGGATGGTTCGGAAGAATGTATCCTTGAAGGATACTACCAAAAGCAGAGAGGTTCCACAAAAGAGTAAAGTAGCCCAAATGCCCTCAAGTATGGAGCAGACAGAGCTTAAAGATCCCAATTTACCCATGTCTAACAATAGCCAAATTAACATGAATAAAATACATTCTCTAAAATGCTTGTATGCAAATGCTAGAAGTCTAAAGAATAAGATGGGAGAGTTAGAATATATAGCACTAAATGAAAGGTTAGATATGATTGGAATATCAGAGACATGGTGGAAGCAGGACAACCAGTGGGACACTGTGATACCTGGGTACAAACTATATCGTAATGATAGAGCTGATCAAATTGGTGGAGGGGTTGCGCTCTATGTTAGAGAGGGCCTTGACTCAGAAAGGATTAAAGTTTTGCAGGAAACAAAATCTGCTGTAGAATCTATATGGATTGAAATTCCATATAAAAGGGGGAAGGCAATGGCAGTGGGGGTGTACTATTGAGCACCTGGCCAGAATGACCAAATGGATGATAAAATGCTCAAAGAAATCAAGGAAGCTAACAAAAGTTACAGCGCAGTAATAATAATGGGTGATTTCAATTACCCCGGTATCGACTGGGTCAGTGTCACGTCAGGACATGCTAGGGAGATAAAGTTCCTAGATGAAATAAATGACTGCTTCTTGGAGCAGCTGGTTCATGAACCGACCAGAGGGGAAGCCATATTAGACCTAGTCTTTAGTGGAACACCAGATCTAGTGCAAGAGATAAGGGTGTTGGGGCCACTTGGCAATAGTGATCATAGCATGATCGCCTTTGATTTAATTAGTGGAGGAGGGATAGTAAGGAAATCCACAGTACTACTTTTTAACTTTCGAAAGGGAGACTATGATAAAATGAGGAAAACAGTTAAGAAAAAACTAAAAGGAGCAGTTGCAAAGGTTAAAGACGTACATCAAGCTTGGGTGTTGTTGAAAAATACTATCTTGGAAGCCCAGACCAGCTGTATTCCATGCTTTAAGAAAAGTGGAAGGAAGTCCAAAAAACTGCCAGCATGGTTTAAAGGTGAGGTCAGAGAGGCTGTTGTTGCCAAAAAAGCATCTTTCAGGAAATGGAAAAAAGAGCCAAACGACGAAACCTGAAAACAGCACAAGCACTGGCAAGTCAAATGCAAGGCATTGATAAGGCAGGCAAAGAGAGAATTTGAGAAGAAGCTTGCTGCGGAAGCAAAAACGCGAAATAAAGACCTTTTCAAGTACATTCGTAGCAAAAAACCTGTGAGAGAGTCAGTTGGTCCATTAGATGATAAAGGGGTTAAAGGAGCACTAAGAGGCGACAAGGCGATAGCGGAGAGACTGAATGAATTCTTTGCTTCGGTCTTATTATGTAGATGTAGGGATGTTACCCATGACTGAAGTGGTATTTAAAGGTGCGGAAGAATTGAAGGAAATATCGATACATCGGGAAGATGTCTTACAACTATTAGATAAACTGAAGAGTAGCAAATCACCTGGGCCGGATGGTATACATCCAAGGGTGTTGAAAGAACTGAAATATGAGATTGCAGACCTGCTATCAGTAATCTGTGAACTATCATTAAAATCATCTCTAATACCTGAAGATTGGAGGATCGCCAATGTAACACCAATTTTTAAAAAGGGTTCCAAGGGTGATCCGGGAAACTATAGACCGGTGAGCCTGACGTCAGTACCAGGAAAAATGGTAGAAACCATCATAAAGAATAAAATTACTCAGCATGTAGATAGTCACAACCTAATGGGAGACAGCCAACATGGCTTTAGACAAGGAAGATCTTGTCTTACTAATCTGTTATGTTTTTTTGAAGGAGTGAATAAACAGGTGGACAAAGGTGAGTCGGTTGATATTGTGTATTTGGACTTTCAGAAAGCCTTTGACAAGGTCACTCATCAGAGACATTTGGCAAAACTAAAGAGTCATGGGATAGGAGGCAATGTACTATTGTGGATCAGGAACTGGTTAAAAGATAGAAAGCAGAGGGTAGGGCTAAATGGCCAATTTTCCCAATGGAGAAAGGTGAATAGTGGTGTACCCCAGGGATCTCTGCTGGGTCCGCTGCTTTTTAACATATTCATAAATGACCTGGAAAGTGGAATAACGAGTGAGGTGATCAAATTTGCAGATGACACAAAACTATTTAAAGTTGTTAAAACCCAAGAGGATTGTGAAAAATTGCAAGAGGATCTTGATAAATTGGAAGACTGGGCATCAAAATGGCAGATGAAATTTAATGTGGACAAGTGCAAGGTTATGCACCTAGGGAAGAACAACCCAAAATAGAAATTACACTTACCTGGTAATTGTAGTTCCTGGAGGGTCCAGTTTAGTCCTCCACATCCGGGTAGTGCACCTCCTCCTGCAGCCTGGAGACTGGACCAATCAAAATCTTCCTCTGTATGATCTATGCTGTCGGAGCTCCCATCAGCCCCCAGTGAACTAGTAACAAAGCAGACGTAAAGAAGCAACACTAGAGTCTACAGATAAGATATATATACAACAAGAAACTGAAACCCCTTATGAATTCGCTGACTCCCTCCCCAAACGAGGAAGCCAGAGCCTTGCTCATGGGCTCTACCGTCTCCTGGAAGAAGCGATAGCCCAAACTCAAGCCCCCGACAACAGGAGCGAGAAAGAAAAAAGGAAAATCCGACAGAAAGCCGTGGCCCGAAAAATGAAATACAGAAGGCCGAACGAACGTCGCTGAGATCGTAGACGCGCGCCGTAACAGATCAAATGACAGATAGGGCGGGAAGGAGGACTAAACTGGACCCTCCAGGAACTACAATTACCAGGTAAGTGTAATTTCTATTTCCTGAGCGGTCCTCCAGTTTAGTCCTCCACATCCGGGATGTAACAAAGCAGTTATCACCGGGCGGGACCTTGCCATCCGGCACGCAACACTGCCGAACCAAAACAAGAATCTCGAGCGGCGAGCACATCCAACCGGTAGTGCTTACTGAAGGCATGCAAGGACGACCAAGTCGCCGCTTTACAATTTTCCGCCGGCGGAACCAAGCTGTGCTCCGCCCAAGAAGCCGCATGAGCTCTGGTAGAGTGGGCCCGCAGACCCACCGGAACCGGCTGAGAGTGTAGAATATATGCCGACGCTATAGCCTCCTTGATCCACCTAGCAATGGACGCTTTAGCCGCCACCTCTCCTTTTCATGCTCCGCCAAAAAGCACGAACAATCGATCGGTCTTCCGGAAAGACTCGGAGACTTTTAAGTAACGCCGTAGGACCCGGCGCACATCCAAGTAATGCAAGCCCTCGTCCCCAGCGCCAACCGAACTGCCATGCAGGACCGGAAGAAAAACCGCCTGATTTAAATGAAAAGGCGACACCACTTTAGGCAAAAAGGAGGGAACGGGCCGAAGCACCACGCGGTCCCTAGAGATAGATAAGAACTGTTCCTGGCAGGAAAGCGCCTGCAATTCGGAGATTCGGCGCGCCGAGCAAATGGCCACCAGAAAAACTGTCTTGAGCGTGAGATCTTTAAGAGACGCCTGGCTAAGGGGCTCAAAAGGCTTGCCAACCAAAGCCCTCAACACCAGGTTCAAGTCCCACGAGGGCACTGACACCCTACGCGAAGGCCGCAAACGGAAAACTGCCTTGATAAAACGCTGCACGTCTGGATGAGAACCAAGAGACAGACCTAGTACTTTGCCCCTGTAGAAAGCGAGAGCCGCTAGCTGAACTTTCAGAGAACTGGCCGCAAGACCCTTGTCAAAGCCGTCCTGCAAAAAACTGAGAACTACGGACACGGAAGCCGTCGCCGCCCGTACTCCCTGACGTGAGCACCAGTCTTCAAATATCCGCCATACCCGCACATAAGCAAGGGAAGTGGAGGACTTTCGAGCTCGAAGAAGAGTGGCAATAACCGCAGGAGTGTAACCCTTCTTACTCAACCGAGCCCTTTCAATGGCCAAACCGTAAGCGAGAATCGAGCCACCTGGGGCATCCGAAGCGGACCCTGCAGCAGGAGATCCGGCAGAGGAGGCAGGGTCCACGGAACACCGTCTCGCAACCTCACCAGGTCGGCATACCACGGTCTTCTGGGCCAATCTGGAGCCACCAGAAGCACTCGCCCTGGGTGCGCCTCGATGCGCTGAACGACCCGTCCGATTAACGCCCAAGGGGGAAAGACATAAAGGAGACCGTAAGCCGGCCACGGCTGAATGAGGGCGTCGATCCCTTCGGACATGCGCTCTCTCCGCCTGCTGAAGAAACGCCCCGTCTTTGCTGATTGAAACGTGGCCATGAGGTCCATGAGGGGAGGCCCCCACCGGCGAATGAGTTGCGCGAAAATCTGCGGGTTCAGCTTCCATTCCCCGGGGTCGACGTGTACTCTGCTGAGATAATCCGCCGTCACATTGTCCTTTCCCACTATATGCGCCGCCGATATCGCTGGAAGGCGGGACTGAACCCAATTGAACAAAATCGCCGCTTCGTTCTCCATGGCGACACTGCCGGTGCCTCCCTGGCGGTTGATGTAGGCCACCGTTGCGGAGTTGTCCGAGAGCACCCGCACCGGCCGCCCCTTCACTATCGCCTCGAGGGCAATCAGGGCAAGCCTCACAGCCCGAAGTTCGAGACGGTTGATCGACCACGACGCCTCCTGAAGAGACCACGTTCCCTGCGTGAATTGACCCTCGCAGTGAGCTCCCCAGCCGGAGAGACTGGCATACGTAAGGAACGGAATCCACAGGGGTGGCTCCAAGGGAAGCCCCTTCCGCAGGTTGTTCGCGCACAGCCACCAATGGAGCGACTCACGAACTATCAGCGGGCAGGGCAACCGCATGTTCAGCGAATCGAATTGATTCGACCACCGATGTAACAGTGCGCTCTGGAGCGGCCGCATATGGAACCGCGCCCAAGGAACTACCTCCAGGGTCGCAGCCATAGTGCCGAGAAGCCGAAGGTACCACCATGCGGATGGGGCGGACATCCGTAGAAAGGAGCGCACCAGACCCTGCAAGGCTTGGACACGGCGTTCCAGCAAACACACCAATCCTCTCGCCGTGTCGAACCGCACTCCCGGGTACTCTAGGGATTGAGTCGGTGACAAATGACTCTTTTTCTCGTTTATCACCCAGCCGAGGGACTGTAGCATGGACACCACTCTGCCCGTGACCTGAAAACTCTCGTTGTAGGACTTTGCCCGAATCAACCAATCGTCGAGATAAGGGTGAACGAGTATGCCTTCCTTGCGCAAGGCCGCCGCAACCACTACCATTAACTTTGTGAAGGTGCGTGGAGCTGTAGCTAGGCCAAACGGCATGGCCTGAAATTGAAAGTGACCCCACGGAAAAGCAAACCGCAGGAACTTTTGATGAACCTCCCGAATGGGGATGTGCAAGTAGGCCTCCGAGAGGTCGAGGGACGTGAGAAACTCCCCCTGACGCACCGCCACGATGACGGATCTTAAAGTTTCCATCTGGAAATGAGGGACCCGGAGAAAGCGATTCACACCCTTGAGATCCAGGATTGGCCGAAGCGACCCGTCCTTTTTGGGCACCACAAAATAAAAGGAGTAGCGACTGAGGCCGCGCTCGGAAGGAGGAACAGGAATGACCGCCCCTAAGGCTAAGAGGCGGAGCAGAGTCAACCGAATCACCTGCGCCTTCTGAATGCCTGTGCTGGGAGAGAGGACAAAGGAATCTGGGAGCGGGCAGGCAAACTCTAGAGCATATCCGTCTCTGATGATCTCCAGAACCCATTGATCTGAAGTGATTTGGACCCAGGAAGAAAGAAAGTCGCGTAAGCGACCCCCGATGACTAGATTTCCCTCCTGAGTCCTCCTCGCTTCATTGTGGCTTTCGACTAAAGGAAGCAGACGTGGAAGAAGAAGCTCCCGAGAAACCTCTGCCCGCTCCTCGAAACCCTCGGAAACCCTGGGATCGAGATCCAAAGCGACCCCGTTGGGAACTCCAAAGACGGGAAGAGCGAAATCTGCGGAAGTCGCGAAACTGACCTCGCGCAGACGGCAAATTCCTACTCAGCTTAGGCTTATCCTCAGGCAGTCTACCGCCTTTTGACTCCCCGAGGTCCTTAACCAACTGATCTAGAGCGTCTCCAAACAACAACTTGCCCTTGAAAGGAAGCTTACCGAGACGAGACTTGGACGAAGCGTCGGCCGCCCAATTGCGCAACCAGATAGATCGGCGTGCCGCCACTAAGGAAGCCATACTATTAGCCAGAGTACGGATTAAGTCATAATGCACATCTGCCAGATAAGCCGATCCAGACTCCAGCCGGGTTACCTCTAACAAGCCCTGCTGATCCAAACCAGAAGCGGCGCGCAGGTGCTGAGCCCAACGCAAACAGGCCCTAGCCACCCAAGCGCCACAGATAGAGGCTTGCAGAGACAAGGCATTAGTGTCAAAGGCTTGCTTCAGCAAACTGTCTACCTTCTTGTCCTGCGCATCCTTTAAGGCCGCACTGCCTTCAACAGGAATGGTGGTCTTTTTTGTAACCGCCGAAACCGCAGCATCAACCCGAGGTGACTTAAACTTTTCCTTGTCTTTGTCAGCCAAGGGGTACAGACGGTTCATCGTCCGAATCCCTTTCAGACCGGAATCGGGCTGATCCCACTCCGTCTGAATCATCTGTTCCACTACTCGGTGTACTGGGAAGACCACTTGAGACTCCCGCACGGCCTGGATAAGAGGATTTTCTAAACCGTCCTCCTCGAGAGGACGAGACACTGCCAGATTGAGCGTCTGAAGAGATTCCGTGATCAGAGGCACCAGCTCTTCTCTATGAAATACCCGAATAATGCGGGCCTGTTCCTCCGGCTCCGGTATCTCGCCATCCTCCAACTCCTCAGCACCAGGCTCAGGATCTACGTCCACCTCCAGATCCTGCCAGCTCAGCTCGTCCTGTTCCACGTCCAAGGACTTCAAGCGTTTGGCGGAATGGGGGAAACTGCGCCGGGGCTCCTCAGCTTTTAATGAAGGAAGGGACGGCGGCCAGGGCTCGGGCAACTTACCGGAGCGACTTAAGCGAAAAGCCTGGTGCATGAGCAAAACGAAATCTGGAGAAAAATCCGCGGAGAGGGACGCAACATCATCCATTGGTAATGTGCCAGTTTGTCCTAAAATAGGGGCCGCAGAGCCCGAGGGGAGGGGACCAGACGAGGGTCCGCTCTCCACTAGAACAGAAGGACTGTCAGAGTCCGTCAGCTCCTTAGGAGGCTCGGAGACTGAAGAAACCGAGGCACAGGTTTTGCACAGGCCAGAGTCCGCCATCGCCGCTCTGCGCGATCCGCAGATCACGCACTGCGGTTTAGTAGTCATGCTAGCCCCGGAGGCGGCCTGAAAATAGATAGGGAAGAGATGATCAAACCAAAAAGAAGAATAGTTGAGGCCACTATCTGATTAATGTAATTTTTTTTTTTTTTAAATTTAAAACATCAGGCCTGCATGCTGAGAAGTCCGCAGGCAAAATCGCCACAAAAGGAGCCTCAAAAAACGCAAGGGGAACGCATGCCCATCTATTGAAGTGGGCAAGAAGAAAACAAAAACGGGAAAGAACATGGCCGCCGGCACTCTGTCAGCGGCAAAATTAAAAGGGCGCGAAAATTAAACGAAATAAATGAATAAACAAAAGAAATAAAATAAACAAGGAATTGCCCCACAATCGCGATTTACCGAAAAAGGGGAAGGCAGGGACCGATGAAAAGACGTCGGGAGCAGTCTCACCGCCCGAATCTAGTGCGGGAGCACAGCACCGCGCTGGACTTACCAGACAGCCAACAGCCCTGCGAAGAACAAGCAGACGGAAGGCAAAAAGGTCCCCGAACCAAGCAGAGGGACGGTAAAGGCAGATCTCTTCCCCATACAGTCTAGGGGAGAGATCAAACCAACCGGACTGCCAGCACTCCTCCAAAGAGAAGGCAGAAGACCCAAGCAGATCTGGCTTCTCCACACCGGCGTGCCTTTTTTTTTTTTTTTTTTAAAGAAACAGCTACCTATAAATAAAGAAAGGAAAAAGAAAATCCCCAAATAAAGTAAAACTCTGTAGTGTTGCTCTCAAAGTGTCCCTAAGTGTGCCTAACTCAGGCACACACGTCCTCCAGCTGCAAGGAGACTGGACACACTGGGGCTGATGGGAGCTCCGACAGCATAGATCATACAGAGGAAGATTTTGATTGGTCCAGTCTCCAGGCTGCAGGAGGAGGTGCACTACCCGGATGGAGGACTAAACTGGAGGACCGCTCAGGAACTATGGTTACACGATGCAAGGTTCCACATTAGGAACCACCACCCAGGAAAAAGATTTAGGCGTCATTGTGGATACCATGTTAAAACCCTCGGCCCAGTGTGCAGCGGCGGCCAAGAGAGCAAATAGAATGCTAGGTATGATAAGGAAAGGAATGGAAAATAAAACAAAAGATATTATAATGCCTCTATATCGTTCCATGGTGAGACCGCACCTTGAATATTATGTGCAATTCTGGTCGCCGTATCTTAAAAAGGATATAGCGATTTTAGAAAAGGTTCAGAGAAGGGCCACCAAAATGGTAAAGGGGATGGAAGGATACTCCTATGAAGAAAGGCTAAAAAGGTTAGGGCTCTTTAACCTGGAAAAGAGACGGCTGAGGGGAGATATGATAGAAGTCTATAAATTAATGAATGGAGTGGAACGGGTAAACGTAGATCGATTGTTTACGTTATCAGAATATAGAAAGACTAGGGGACATGCAATGAAGCTACAGGGTAAACTATTTAAGACTAATAAAAGAAAATATTTTTTCACTCCACATGTAATCAAACTCTGGAATTTGTTACCGGAGGATGTAGTAAAGGCTGTTAGTGTAGCTGGGTTTAAAAAAGGTTTGGACAAGTTCCTGGAGGAAAGGTCCATAAACCGTTATTAAGAAGTGACCGAAGATATCAATGCTTGACCCAGTACAAGCATTGTGGAACTTGTGCCTCTTGGGGAAACTGCTAGGTACATATGACCTAGATTGGCCACTGTTGGAAACAGAATACTGGGCTTGATGGACCTTGGTCTGACCCAGTATGGCATTTCTTATGTTCTTATCTAACACATCATACCCCTTTCTTGCTAGCATTGGAATGCATTGTTCTGGCAATGTTAGTATTTGCTTATATTATGTTTGTTTCTTTGTTAACCTTTATTTCCATGCAAAGATATAAAAAAAATTCATGGAGGGACACAGACATAAGTAAGCTTAAATATAGTGTGGTGTTCGGTTGCATGAAGAATTAAGTCCTCTCCAATACCTGAAAACAGCTTTCATAAGAAAGAAATCCATTACATGGTAACATATCACATATTATCAGGACTAGAAGCCCTGCACCATACCAGTATTGTAGTTAAAGTATAAATAATACTACTCAAGTATATAAAAGAAAGAAATTCATTTGCAAGTTTACCTGCAGGAAAGAACAGATTTGCTTGGTTAGATCCAACAGACTCTCTTCTCCCTGGTGCAGAGCCCGTGTAATGGCTACAGTAAGCCATTCTCTGATAGAATGAGCACTGCCTTGATAAAAAAGGTCTGTGGAGGAACAGTTCTGGGAATGGATGCTATGTTGCAGTGACTGGGCCAGAAGAATATTACTTGAACTGATGGTACCATCTGTAAATCAAAACCAAATTATATTATGCAGTTAATCGAGCCACTCATTCACTGAGAATCGCTGACAAAAGTTAAAGGACATATTGAAAAGAAAAACCCATGCCCAAAACACAGGTGCAGGAATTGGCCTTTCATTTTCCAAGCAACTGAAGTTGCTTACTTTTAACAGGGGTTTACCCTAGATAATGGGGAAATGCAGCCACACTTTCTGGTGACAACACAAATGGAGCCATAGGTCTGGAGCCCTACTCTGGCTATGAGAAGTCTTTGATTTCTGTGTTTACATGCATAGCCCTGCATTCCCACTGAGTTGAGGTGCCTGTCAGTGTGTGTGTAGCTAGTGACGAAGTCTGGAGAAAGCAATGATTAATGGATGTTCAGCCATTATGTTTATATTTTTATGTCTATTTTTTTGTGGGGAAGTGAAAGGGTAAGTGTGTCTGCATTGTATTGTTGTAATGGATAACTCCTGTTATAAGTAAGCAACTTTGTTCTCTCTTAAACAAGCAGGGCAATGCAAGCATACTTCCTGGTGAATCCAGAGCCCAGAACTACAGCCATGATTTACTACTTTAACAACAGCCCGAAGTTGAGACCGTTGGCAGTGAAGATGTGCCATTTGGCAGTATAGTATGCTAACAGATCTCAAGGCAGCAACAGAGGCCACTTTTGCCCTAATTTGGTGGGGACTGCCCTGGTAGCTATCTACTTGGATATAGCTGAAGTTAATGCGTATAGGGTTTGTTTTGAAACTGCTTTACCAGGGTTGTTTGGGTTAAAAGTGACAAACAGCTGAGATGACTTTCATAAGTCCTTTGTGGCCCAAAGATAGTATAGAAGCCCCTTCTGCAGTCCAATATATGCAATGCTGACTCTGTTTCGCTAGGCTAGCTAGCTGTAAAGAAGATTGGCAATACTACTGATAGATTTATATGGAATTCTGACATGACTTTAGGGAGGAATCTTGGATGAATCCTGAGAACCACTCAATTGTGAAAAAATTGTATATATGCATTACAACTTGGAGTTCACAGATTCTTCTTGCTGAGATTATAGCTACCACAAAAATAGTCTTCCAAGTGAGGTATTCTGAGTGAAGCTCGACCTAGCAGCTCAAAAGGGAAGAATGATTTTAATTAAGGTATGATGGTCATGAGACCTTTCATGAAGCAGGAGACTAAAGGATGCATATAGATGGACTTTCCAGCCAAGTGATCACGGTAGGCTGCTATGGCCTCTTAGGATTAGATGGAAAGAAGGAGGAAAAAGCATAGCAATTCCCCAGCTTTCAAAGAAAGCCCTGGGATTGCTGCCACGCATGCGTGGTCCTCTCCCCACCCAAGGGTGCCATCTTGCTCAGTCAGGTCCCTTAGCTCGAGCCCTACCAAGCAGATGGCAAGGGAAGGATAAAAATTCAGCAACTCATCAGGGGAGATGGGAGGGTAGTGAGGACTGATTCCTGCTGCCCCTGGAGAACACCTGCTACAGGTGAGTTACTACGCTTTCTCCAGGAATAAGCAGGAAGTCAGTTCTCACTTATGGGAGTCCTTAGCTACAGGCTACCGAACCTGTAACCAAAAAACGCCTCCGTGAGGCCATGAGCAGAAGTCGATGCCTGAAGGAGCTCGAGTACTCAGGGCAAAGCCCTTGGTAGCAGTGAAGAAGGATCGGAGGGCAGGAGTTGCTTATACCCCGAACAGATTACGGCATACAGTCTGGCCGAAGGCGCTGTCCCGGCAGGATTACCTCTCCAGGCAGTGGTGTGCAGCAAAGGTATTCGTGGAAGACCAGGTTGCCGCCTGGCAGATTCCATCAGAGGCATGGAGCGCAGCGAGGCCACCGAGATCACTTTGGCCTGAATCCCATGTACGGTGACGCGACAAACTAACCGGGCACCTGCCTTTGCATGAGCGAAAGCGATGCAGTCCGCCACCCAAACTGAGAGGGTGCGTTTGGTAATTTCTTGTCCCGGTCAATTGGGATTGTTTGTCACAAAGAGTCGGCCGGACTTGCGGGGAGTCTGGGTACGCTACAAGTAGAAGGCGAGAGTCCTTCTGCAGTTGAGGGTGTGGAGCGCCGTCGATGTGGGGCCTCGGGAAGAAAGTCAGCAGGACTATCTCCTGGATAAGATGGAAATCCGAGACAACTTTAGGCAGAAATTTATGGTGGGTATGGAGGACTACCGTATTCCGATAAAACCTATAAGGGGCATCAGCCATGAGAGCCTGGAGCTCACTGACTCGGCGGGCCAAGGTCAGCGCCACCAGGACGTCCACCTTCCAGAACAGGTGCCAGAGTGAGCACGTCACCATTGGCTTGAAGGGTGGACGGGTGAGCTGCATGAGCACCACATTCAGGTCCCATTCCACCGGTGGAGGTTGGATGGGTGGCTTGGAAAGCGGGAGACTAAAGGCTGTCCCGAGAGGGGCTTTCCCTCGATGGGGAGGTGGTTTACCGAGATGGCGCTCAAGTGTACCCTGACAGAGTTCGACTTCATACCTTCCTTTGAGAGATGGACGAGATACTGAAGGATCCATCGAACAGGACACGAGAACGGGTCAATCTGGAGGCCCGAGCAACAGACCAAGAAGCGTTGCCACTTGAAGGCGTAGGCCCATCTAGTAGAGTCTTTCCTCGAGGCAAGAAGGACCTCCTCCGGAAGAGCCAGTAAAGCTAAGGAAACCCGTTCAGCCGCCAGGCCATGAGGGATAAGGAGGCTAGGTTCGGGTGCTGCACCTGCCCCTCCTCCTGTGTTAGCAGACCCGGACAGAGCCCAGGGGAACAGGAGGCTCCGTCGACAGCCGGAGTAGAAGCGGGAACCAAGGCTGCTGAGGCCACGAGGATCAATGATGCCCAATCATGCTGAGCCTTGAAAAGGGTTCTCATAATGAGAGGGAAGGGAGGAAATGCATAGAGCAGGCTGGATGACCAGTCCAGAAGGAATGCATCTGGAATCTCCCTGCGCATTCTGGGGACTGGCAAAGAGGTCTATCGCCGGCATCCCCAAGTGAAGAAACAGCCAGCCCACTATCCCTGGATCCAGCCGCCATTCGTGGGGGCGAAGGATTCTACTGAGCCTGTCCGCCAGGACATTCTCCTGACCTGGAAGGTAGGTCACCTTGAGGGACATCTTCCATCGGATGGCAAAGGAGCAGAGGAGGAACGCTTCCTGGCAGAGGGAGCATAATCCAGTGCCACCCTCCTTGTTGACGAAGAATATTGCCAAGCGGTTGTCGGTCTGCACGAGTACCGACTTTCCCTTGAAGTGGTCCCTCGAAGGCCCTCAGGGCCCACCGAATTGCCCAGAGTTCAAGCAAGTTTATCTGTTGCTGAGACTCCTCGTGCGACCACTGCCCCTGCATGCACAGCAGCCCACAATGGGCTCCCCACCCTAACAGGGAAGCATCTGTAGTTAGCACCGCATCGTGCTGCAGGGCCTGGAAGGGCAACGCCCGGAGGAGGCTGCAGGGGTTCTGCTACCAGCTCAGGGAAAAACAGAAATCGGGAAGGACCTTGACGGGCGGGGTCTCTGAGGTGGCCGATGGACGGAGTCCACTGGGTGCTGAGGCACCACTGAGCTGTCTGCATGTGCAGGCGGGCATGGGGGACAACATGTATGGTAGAGGCCATGTGGATCAGGAGGTGTAGCATAGTCCGAGCTGCGACCCAGGGAGTGCTTTGGACCCGAGCCACCAGGGCTCGGAGGCGATCGGTGCAATCTGCTGGTAAGAATGCATTCGCCCGCTGAGTATCGAGGCATGCCCCGATAAACTCAAGTGCCTGCACCGGCTCGAGGTGAGTCTTTGGGTAGTTGACCAAGAACCCCAAGCCTTCTAACAGAAGGACTGTGTGCGACGTTGCTCACTGGGTTTCCTCGACCAAGGATCCCGTGACGAGCCAGTCGTCGAGGTAGGGAAAGACCGGCAAACCCTGATGCCTGAGACGGGCAGCAACCACGGAGAGGCATTTCGTGAAGACTCATGGGGCAGACGCAAGACCGAAGGGGAGAACCCTGTACTGGAAGTGCTCTCCCCGCACCCTGAAGTGCAGGAACTGCCTGTGCTGGAGGTGGATTAAGATGTGGGCGTAAGCGTCCTTTAGATCCAAGGAGCATAGCCAGTTGCCCTGCCGGAGGAAGGGCAGCAGAATGCCAAGAGATAACATCCTGAACTTCTCCCGCACCAAGAACTTGTTCAACTTTCGGAGGTCGAGGTTTGGCCGCAGACCCCCCCTGTCTTCTTCGGGATGAGGAAGTACCGGGAATAGAAGCCCCGACCTCAAAGGTACGGAGGGACCTTCTCGACTGCCCATTGGGCGAGGAGAGAGAGTAATTGCTGCTGCAGTAAAACCTGGTGCGCAGGGAGTCGAGGAGGCCCCACCGGGGAGAAGGCAGGTGGAAGCCTGTCGAAGCGAAGGCGATAGCCGTTTCGGATGACCTGGAGAACTGAGGTGATGGAAGCCCACAAAGGGGCGAAAGAAGAGAGGCATCCCTCCACTGGCTGCTGCATCGCCGTTGGGCGAGGGGCTATGCCCATAGTGTGCGGATTGTGATGGAGCCGGAGTTTGGGCTTTTGGCCCTTTTGGCTTGCGATGCCCTTGGCCGGACTTACCCTGCACTGGAGTGGTCGGCATGGGGGTAGTCGGGTACGGTGGGTGGCCACGGTACTGAAGGTCCTTCCTCGGAAAGAAAAGCTTCTTGGCCTGTTGCTTTTTCCGGGGCAGAGTGGAGGTCTTGTGCGAGAGACGGGATCTGTTTATTTATTTAACAGCTTTTATATACCGCACTTTTGTTATCAGCGCGGTTTACATTTTAACAATTTTGTACTTAAACATAGAACAAATGTTAAGTTTACAAGGAACAGGAGATAAAACATGGATAACAGGGTTTAATAAATAACAGATATTCTCAACTATTTACAATAGATTCTTAAATGCTTGAGCTCTAAAGGTAGGGTTTGTGGGGTTTGGTCTAGAACAAGTGATAAGGTTTCGGGAACTTATTTGACTAGCCATGATCGATGGTTTGTGAAGGAGGGGGAGGGGGTGGGGGGGTCAGTACATTGTGAGAAGTGTTGTAGGAAGAGATGAGTTTTTAGGGATTTTCTGAATTGGGACAGGTCTTTTTGTGATCTAATACTAGGTGGTAGCATGTTCCAGCACCTAGGGGCGAAGGATGAGAATGCTCTTAAAGTGGTTGTTTGAGTGAGTTTTGTAGTGTCCTTTGGGACTGTTAGCATGTTCTCTGTTACAGATTGTCTAGATCTGGCGTTCTGTGTGTGATGGAGGAGGTCAGATAAAGAGGATGGTGAGATATGGTGGAATGCTTTGAAGGTCAGAATGAGGGCTTTGTATAAAATCCTGCAAGATAGTGGGAGCCAGTGAAGATCAAATAGGATGGGAGTAATATGTTGACTCCTTGGGGATCCGTGAAGAACCCTGGCCGCTGTATTCATGGCCAATTGAAGCGGGTTCAGCGTGCTCTTGGGTAGGCCATGGAGTACGATATTTGCATAGTCAAAATGAGGAGTGACCAATGCCTGGAAGGTTGTGCGGAAGTCGCATGGTTCGAGCATAGGTCTGAGGTGTCGAAGGGTCCTGATTTTATAGTAGATGGCTTTTACAGTATTTTTTATATGTTCTTTGAATTCAAGCCGCTGGTCAAGTATAACACCCAGGTAACGTATTGAGGTTTTGAGTGGGAGATCAGCATCTCTTGTTCTTAGAGTTGGTGGAGGAGAGAAGTCTTTGTTCCTAGTGACAATCAGGACTTCGGTTTTTTTTAAATTGATTCTGAGATTTTGTGAGAGTAGCCAGTCTGATATTGAATTGAAGTAAGTGATTATTGTAGTGTAGTCAGGTTTTAGTACATTAATTGGAGTGAATAAGAGCACATCATCTGCGTAGATAAGACATGATATTCCGAATGAGCGGGAGATGTTGCAGAGAGGTTGCATATGTTGATGAACTCTGTCTCTATCTCTGCGGCCTTATCCTCCATCGGCTTGTCGAAGAGCTGTTTGCTGAGGCAGGGGATGTCTAGAAGCTTCTCCTGCACCCACTGCTCCAAATCTGACGATTGGAGCCATGCCTGGCGGCAGGCCCTGATGCCCACGGTCGCCACCCGAGCCGATGATACAAATCCATCGTAGGCGGCTCGGGAGAGGTATTTTGAGCAGTCTGCAATGGACTTCAACAGAGTACTGAACCTATTGAGGGGCTCACCCTCGAGGCCCGCGGAGAAATCTCTGAGCTCCTTGGCTAAGTCGCGCAAGAACATGCCCATGTATAGTTGGTATGATTGAATGCGACAAGAGAACATGGAGCCTTGGTAGGTCTTATTTATTTATTTAATGTCTCTACTATACCACGCTCTTTAGAATCAGTGCGGCCCTTGATGCCCTGGCCATCAAGGGCCCTTGACTCTTAGCCAGGAGGGACTGACAAGTGTGATTTCGGGCTCTTCTGTTTCCTCATGGCCAACTCCACCACCTTGTAGGCGTGGGGAAGTTGGGTCTTTCTAAACCCCAGGCCACGCTGTACCTTGTACATAGTATCAAGGCGCTTGCTCACGATGGGGACCGAGGCGGGTGCCTCCCACATACGGAGTAGCAGCCGAGACATGATGGGAGGGACCGGAAGAGTGAGAGATTCCCTAAGCGGGGACTTGTACTGAAGAATATCTAGTTCTTCAGCTCGAGGGTCCTCCTCGGCCTGAGTGGCCAGGTTAAGAGCCCGTGCCATATCCCGGATGAACACCAGGAAGGTGTCCTCAGGTGGTGAATGCTACTGGAACGCAGGCAGGGGAGGGGTCCGACGGAAGGTCCTGGTGAGTACGGGTTTCCGGGGAGGTGTCCCCATCGGACTCCCAATCCGAGAACTCGGTCGAGAAGTCCAAGCTGGGCATGTCGCCCTGTGCAGCGGTCGGGGCCCGTTTAGAGCTGGAGGCTCTGGAAGATCTCGCCTCCGAGGAACGGGAGGGCAAGCGAGACCGACGTCGAGGATCCTCACGAGGCCTGTGGCTCTCGGGGGTTTCCTGGACGGATTTCGGTGTCCTACACGAGGGACCCATGGTCTCTGGGCGCGAGTCAGCAAAGCTGGCTGCGAGTGCCTGCTGGGAAGCGATGAACGCAGAAACGCTGCATTCTAGCACCAGCATGCGGGACTCCCACGCGGGTATGGGGCCCTGTGATGCGACCCCAGAGTCACCAGGTCGGGCGTCGAGGAGGAGAAGCGGTCCTCACCGGAACGGCCCTCAGGAGACCGGGTGCCTTCACCAGAGGGCTCCGTATCCGTGCAGGGCTATTCCTTGTCTGACTCTCGGGAACACCGAAGGGGGCTAAGCGACCGAGCGCAGGAGCGCTCGTGCTTGTCGGAAGCCCCCGACAGTGACTTCGAGGCCGCCTTCTTATGCCGCTCCACCTCAGGGGATCCCTGGTCGGAGTGCTGCTGAGAGCACGGGGCCGAAGAGGGGGATTTCCAATGGGGGAGAGACGACAGAGGATGCCACTGGGGATTTCGAGGCAGCCTTTCAAAAAATGTCTTTGGACTTCTGCTTACGACTGAGCAGGGCCTTAGAGGACATTTTCTTACAGACCAAACAGAGCTCCGGATCATGATCAGTTCCAAGGCACCGCAGACAACAGTCATGAGTGTCCGTAAGCAACATGTTCCTAGAGCATCTATCGCATTTTTGGAAGCCGGTGGCCATAGGGGCAAAAATGGCCCCCGCGAGGTCGAAGACCCATGCAGCCAGCGGTTAGGGAAAGAAAAGGGCGCAAAGTCCACAGCCAGCGGTTAGGGAAAGAAAAGAGCGCGAAGCCCGTTGGCAAAAAAGGTGAAGAAAAACTGTCCCTGAAAATCTCTAAGGTAGAGCAGGAGAAGGACGGGTAGAGGACCGGTGCAACTGGAAAAGAGAAGGCCAGTAGGCCAATAACGAATGACATTTTCCGAGGGATGAGGACGTGCGTCCGAAGGGCTCAGTGAAAAAGGGAGACTGAGCAAGATGGCACCCTTGGGTGGGAAGAGGACCACGCATGCGTAGCAGCAAACCTAAAGGCTTTCTTTGAAAGCTGGGGAATTGCTCTGTGCGGGCTCCGGTGTCGACATCACCCATAAGTGAGGACTGACTTCCTGCTTGTTCCTGGAGAAGCACACATTACACTTTTGACCCATAGTACGGTACATGATACAGATCACAAACCCACCTTAAATGCAGACGATCACACCGTAACCTCAACGATGATGATTAAATCCAACAAATGTCTACCTACGCTACCTACTCTACTACTCCTGTATATAGTTGTTTACAATTAATAATATAGTTACTCACAATCATGTTGATTGTAAATAATTTAAAAAATCTGTTCTATGTAAAACATGTTCATGTTACACTTGTTATATGTAAACCGCTTTTTATTTAAAAGTTGATTGTAAATAATTTAAAAAAAATAAATAAATAAATCTGTTCTATGTAAAACCTGTTCTTGTTACACTTGTTATATGTAAACCGCCTTTGATCTATGGAAGAGGCGGTATATAAGAAAGTTTTAAATAAATAAAATAAATAAAACATGATGTAATAGCATATCTGGACTTGGATGATCTGAGCAGAACAGAGGGCAATTTGTATTCTCTGCTGTGGCAAAGAGGACCACTTCAGGGGGTCCCTAGCTTCCAAAGAGGATGGATTTATTTAATTTATTTATAACATTTTTAACACACCCTTATGAATTTCAATTCATAGCGGCTCACAAAAAAATTGCAATATTGCTACTGTCCAGAAATTCACTTCATCTCAATAATACAGTTGAAATATTATCAATACCTCATGCAAAAATCAACCTTTTCACTTCAAACCAAACCCCAACTTTTAAAACAACCTTCAATCCACCATCTACTTTCACTAACATAATCATGGCACCTAACTGCACTATTATGCTATTAATATTCCTCTCATCTTAAGCTAAATGAAATTCAACAAATCTCACTAATACAGTCAAGAGGCCTCTTCGCACATCATTAAAAATCACAAAGCATAAGCCAGGCAATTTTTGAAATAAAAATGCTCTCAGCGCTCATCTAAATCTCATGTACTGATGTTAACAACACAAAATTTTACAGAAGACTGTTCCATTCAATACCTGCTTGAAAGTTAAATAACTTTTCCAATGGATGTCACTTCTGGATTGAGAGGCGACTCTTGGAGATCCAACTGTCTGGTGAGAGAGTCTGCTAGCTGATTCTGTTGACCAGGTAAGTGGACCATGGAGTATCGTTTGAAAAGAGCAGGTCAGGAGCTATATTCTCCATGCTTTGCAACAGAGATGGAAGGATCCCAGTCTGCCTTGTTGACATAAAACAGAGGTTCCCAACTCCAGTCTTGGAGGGCCAAACACCATTCAGGTTTTCAGGCTGTCCCTAAAGAATATGCATGAGATAAATTTGAATACAATGGGGGCCGTGCATGCAAATGCATCTCATGCATATTTATTAGGGACAGCCTGAAAACCTGAATGGTGTTTGGCCCTTCAGGACTGGAGTTGGGAACCTCTGACATAAAACATTGCAGTTTGGAGAGAGACCACGTGATGCGGACAGGGTAGAGGTCGCATCTTGAGCGTGTCCTGAAGCTCTTGGCCTAAGCCGGCGATAAGTACCGTAATAAAACTACACTGCCTTGCCAAGAAGGTAACTAACCTGCTCCGGAGTGCCTGCAGTTCCTCCCGTGGTGGTTGGAGTGACTGAAATACATGGCGATGGCAGTTAAGGCGATGCGAAAAGACCGAGAACGGGGAGCCGGCTCGAGTAAGATGGCGGATGCACCTTCGATGCCGGCTTCACCCAGGTCTCCGACCTCACTGGATGAGCTGTCAGCAGCTGTAGCGACGGCTTTAAAGCCCCAGTTTGATGCCCTGCATAGCAAAATGGATGGAATACGTTCATCGGTGGATCTGCTGGGCAAACGGGTGCAGGAGGCTGAAGACCACGTGGCACGGGTGGAGGAGCAGGTGGAGACGCTGACCACAGAGGTGGCGGGCCTAAAGTCTCGGCTAACCCAACAGGACGTCAAACTTGATGACCTGGAAAACAGGTCAAGAAGAAACAATCTGCGCTTTTTGGGGATCCCCGAAACAGTCCCGGATGCAGATCTCAGAAACTACCTGGAGAAGCTGGTCCTGCATATTGTGGCAGAGGGGGAGCTCGGAGAGAAGGTACACATTGAAAGGGTGCACCGGGTGGGCGCGAAACAACTGCGTGACCCTCGCCCCAGAATCGTCTTAGCGAAATTCCTACACTACCCGCAGAAGGAACTGATTCTCAGGGCTGCGCAGCAGACGGGGGAAGTGACTTACAATAATCTTAAACTCCGGGTGGCACAAGACTACTCAATGGCGCTGAGCCGGAAGAGACGGGAGTATGCCCCCATATGCGGGAAACTGATAGAAGCCGGAATCCGGTTTTCCGTGCAGTATCCCGCCAAGCTTCACGTGCTCTGTGATGGAGCTCACCGCACTTTTGAGTCGGCAGTTGCAGCAGGAGATTATGTGCACCAGATCTGTGCCCAAAAGAAGGCCGCGGCAGCGCCCCACACCTGAAGCCTCCAGGAGCTCCTTGGACTGCCTGACTGAGAAAGCTCCCCTGGGGGAGCGAAGACTGGGGAAATACATTGTAGCGCTGGCCATTACCTTTGGTTACTGTTCCGGCTTGGACTGGCGCTACAAGTCTCAAGTAACACAGTGTTTCTTTGTTTCCTTTTGAATAGTTAACTGCCTTTAATGTGGTAATGTAACAAAGTTGCCAAATCTCTGACACATCTCTCTCCTCTTCCCCCTGTTAAGAAATGGGACTATAGATTGCATATGTTTGTTTCCTTGCAAGGGTGGTATGGTGCCAACAGAGATACTCTGTTAATTCAGGCAGGGGGCGAGAGGAGTATCTCTGTTATGGTGGCGGTTGGTGCTGCAATCCCCCTAATGGACAAGGCGGGAGGGATCTCACTAGTCGGCCTGGCCAAAATGTACGGGGACTTGGGCTCCCCAGTCCTTTTTGCTGTCTTATTCCGTCCCCCCGGCACGGCGTGTTGGGGAGACGGTAGTGGCTGCTGTGCTGGGGCGGAGGGGGGGGGGAGCATTTTAGAGCGGAGGGGGCTACTATCTTGGCTGTTGGGCCTGCACTAAGCCGAGTGGTTGGCCATCTAGACCTGGATACCGGCAGTGTGGGTGATGGCCCTCCCCCTCCTCCCCCCACCCCCACATCTGGTGTGTCCCGCTAGGTGACGGCAAGTTTGCTTAGATTGTGGAGAGGATGTCTGGTGGGGATGGGGGGATATTAAGCGAGGAAGAGGATCAGGGGGTGGGGTTGGAAGGGGGGGGGTTAAGGCGGGTTACTCCGGACCGGGGGGGGGGAGGGGGAGGGAAATTAAGTACGGAGGCCGGGCCTAGGGGGTTTGGTAGGTACTGGGCACTACGAAGAGGAATGCCTCCTTATGATCATAGAGGGGAGACTGTTGGGTTGTGGACGGGTGATTGATATCGAGGCCTGGGGCGAAGGGACACGCTCAGAGGGGTTTCGTGATGACTTCCTGGGAGGGGGGCAGGAGTTGGGAGTCCTGTAGTTAGGAGGAGTAGTTGGAGCAGGGATAGGGGGGGTATAGAGGACAGGGTTAGGGGAGGCTTAGGATGGAGAGAGGAGGGGATAGGAGATGGGGAGGTAGTAGGATTGAGGGGGGGCGGGGAAGGGGGGGGAGAGGGGTCTCTGCACTCTGAATTCTATGCTGATACACAGTATAACATACCTTGGTGACAATGGGGGAAGGCTCCAGGCTGGGAGGGTCTCCCCAAGCACGTTGTGTTGGCAGTTAGGCCGTAAAAACATTACAGTACTCTGAGAGTCATAACTTGGAACGTTTGTGGCTTGGGTAGCCCCATAAAGCGATATAAAATACTTAAGGCGCTGGCTAGGCAGCATTGTGATATTGCGCTACTCCAGGAAACCCACCAGACTGCCGAAGAACATGCTAAATTATGCAGAGATTCGGTGGGGCAGGTGTGGGGAGCGCCTGCACTAGGGAAGAAAGGGGGTGTGGCCATTTTAATTCATAAACGGGTGCGTTTCACGATGCAAAGACAGGTGGCCGATCCCCATGGGAGATTTGTATTACTGCACGGCCTATTGGAAGACCGTGAGATAGTATTGGGAGATGTGTATGGTCCCAACTCGTTGGATCGGGAGTTTTTTGACCGTATTGCTGCCAAAGTGGAGCAATTGCCTGATGTACCTTTGTTGCTGGGGGGAGATTTTAACGGGGTGTTTGAAGTGGGTTTGGACACCTCCAGTGGCAGAGAGACGAGAGATAGAACGCTAGGCTCGCAGGTTTTGCAAAGACTTCGGACCCGATTGGGCCTGATAGATCCTTGGAGGTTATTGCACCCCTCCGAGAAGGAATTCACGCATATCTCGCGGGCGCATGGGACTAGTGCGAGGATAGACTATCTTTTTCTTTCTACCAGCATGTTCGCACGGGTGGAAGAAGCACAGATAGGACCCCTGGAGATCTCAGACCATGCCATGGCCTGGATCGAGGTGCAATGGGGGGGAGGAATTGGTGCATCCCGTCTGTGGCGGTTCCCCATTGAGCTATACCATGACAATCAATTTCGGCAATTTCTGGGTCAGCGCTGGCGTGATTTTGAATTAAATCATCAGGCACACAGAGAGGACCCAGAACTGATTTGGGAGACTGCCAAAGTGGTGTTGAGAGGCGACATAATCGGGTTTGTGGCCCGTAAACGTAGACTGTTGGCAGAACAAATTGTTTGGTTGGAGCAACAAGTGTCTCAAGCGCGAATGCTCAGTGGTCATGCGCCTACAGTGTCTAATAGAAAACGCTTGTGGGAACTGCAGGTGGCCCTAAATGAACTGCTGTATTATAAATATCGGTTATATTGTTTCGGCGACAAACCGGGGAAGCTATTAGGACGATGTTTGAAGGGTCCACGAGGAGGGAGGGGGGTGGGCAGCTCTTCGAGATGACCAAGGGAAACTCCAGCAAAGCCGAGAGGGGATAAATGCCATATTCAAAGACTTTTTTCAAAAACTATACGCTGCGGGAGAGTGTAGCCCATCTACTATGGAGGACTACCTGCAAAGGTTGAAGCTCCCACAGGTGACGGCGGCGCAACGGGATCAGTTGGGACTACCGGTAACATTACAGGAGGTACAGTCTGTAATTGCACAGGCTAGTTGCTATAAGACCCCGGGCCCGGACGGTTATGGGGCGGAGTTTTATAAACTCCTATCGACTTGGGTGGGCCCACTATTGGTAGATACCTACCATCAGCGAATAGGGAGGGGGGGTAGGAGATGGGGAGATAATCAGGCCTACATTACGTTGATACCCAAACCAGATAAGGATTTGACGCAGGCAGCCTCATACCGACCGATTTCTTTGTTGAACTACGATATGAAGTTGTTGGCGAAAATTCTGGCCGAGAGACTAGCGGGAATATTAGGTGACGTTGTCCATGAATACTAACATCTCTGGAGTGGGTGCACTGCCACCGGTTGCAGTCACTCCTAGTGAGTTTCGACGCCGAAAAAGCCTTTGACAAGGTCGATTGGACATACCTAGAGTATTTATTACCATTATACGGTCTCGGGCAGGCATTTTGTGATATGGTCAAGAGTCTGTATGATACGCCGACAGCTAGAGTACTTTGCAATGGGGTCTTATCGGCTCCCTTTCCCTTGCACAGGGGCACTAGACAGGGCTGCCCGTTGTCCCCCTTACTGTTTGTCTTATCTTTGGATCCATTAATACGGAGTATCGAATTGGACCGACAGATTCGTGGGATTGAGGTGGGCAAGCAGGGATTTAAGACGTCGGCCTTCGCTGATGACATGTTAGTACACTTGTTGGCGCCGCGGGAATCTTTGCCGAGATTAATGGCCGAATTTCGGAGGTTTGGTAGTTTTGCTGGTCTTACAATAAATGCCGACAAATCGGAGGCCTTGGATGTCTCGGGTCGGCTGCGGGAGGGCTGGGGGGTGGACTTTCCCTTGAAATGGTCGGATCATCGGTTCAAATACTTAGGTATTGTGTTGACGAGATTACCGCAGGATCTATACCACATTAACTTGGAAAAAGTCTTGTCTGGGATGAGGCGTCAACTGAGAGCTTGGAATCCGCTGCCGCTATCATTACTGGGGAGAATCGCAGCAGTTAAAATGGTAATTCTACCCCGAATTCTTTACTGGTTACAAACGCTACCCGTCTGGTTATTACGCCGGGATTTGCTTAGATTGGAAAGGGAGATACAAAGGTTTCTGTGGAAGGGGGCCAGAGCGCGAATCCCGATGTCCCGTATGATTGGTAAATGGTGCAGGGGGGGCCTGGGGCTTCCAGATCTGAGACTCTATGTCTTGGCATGTCAAGCGAGGCATGTTGGCGATTACTTGGGGGACACGGAGGTATTCACACCACGGGCCTTAGAGGCGGCATTGGTGGCCCCTTTCTCACTGGTGGGGGCTCTACATGTGGATAGTGCACACTTGCCAACTCGACTCACGCGCAATACTATGTTAAATGCGCTGAGACGCACCTGGCGACACTTAAATAGTTACTGGCAACGCAACTGGCAAGTGTCCAGCTGGCTGCCCATACGAGGCAATGTAAAATTTTTACCGGGTTCTGATACTCGAATGTTTCAGATATGGCACCGACAGGGGCTAAGACATATAGGGCATGTGGTAGACCTTACGGGTAAATGCAAACCGTTTTTGGCATTACGGGAGGAATTCCAGCTACCTCCCAATCACTATTTTGCGTATCTTCAACTCGCCCATTATGTGGCGACGTTACCTAGGGAGGAATTGGGGGAGGACAGGTCGGCACAGATCATCGAATTCTTCGAACTCGGGGGAGACGCCCACCCGACCATAGCTGGATTGAAGGCTCGGCTGGAGTGCTTTGGGGGTTTCCCAGACTATGGGAGGGTGGAGACGGCCTGGGGGGGAGAAATGGGAAGGGAAGTACCGCCTGGCACGATTTGTAAGGCGGTAGGGCGGATTGTGGAACTGGTGGAGGGAGCGAAATGGAGGGAAGTACAATATAAAGCCCTAACTCGGGTGCATTTTTCGCCGCGCCGAGCCTTGAGGAGTCATATAACGCAAGATGGGTCTTGTCCTCGATGTTCTATTCCAATGGCCACTTTAACCCATATGTGGTGGCAGTGCAGACGCATCCTCCCTTACTGGGCCCAGATCCATAGATATATTATAAGACTAATGCAGCAGAGGTTTCCTTGGACGGGAGCATTGGTCGCCCTTGATCAACTGCATCGAACCTTACCCACAGGGCGGTGGGGGCGGTTATTGGTGCGTAAGGCATGTTTGGTGGGGAAGGGTCCGATTCTACGTAGATGGAGGGAACGGGACCCACCTACCTTCTTGGAGTGGCGCAATAGTTTTCACCAGCTGCTACTGACAGAGCGATGGAGGGCTCGGGGTTCAGTGAAGAGATGGTCCACCTTTATGTTGATATGGGAACCCTATATTCAGAGTTTAAGCGCCCGGTGCCGGAGCGAAATAGTAAACGTGGGCCATTAGGGTCTGGGGATACTGGGAACGGAGGGGGGAAAAGGGATCTCGGAGAGGGTACTGTTGCATTGTATGTGAAATCGGGGTGCGGGGACCCGGGGGGGGGGGAGGGAGGGGGTGTAGAAGGGTATGGGGGGGGAAGGGGTAGGGGGGTAGGGACACCGTTGAAAATGGGGAAAAACTATTTAACCATGGTTGTATAACACTGTGAATTGAGTATTGATCTAGATACATAACTGTATAGAGCTGTGGCTTCAGCGGAGATCAGAGTTCACTCTGCTGTAGCGCATTGTTTTTTTTTCTCACTGTACTGATTGTTATGTTTATGATGGTTAATAAATAAAGTTTAAAAAAAAAAAACATTGCAGTTTGTTGCCTGCTTGCAGCCACGATATGAAAGGCTTTACGGCATTGTAGATGACGAAATTCTAGAAAGTTGATGTGTTGGACTCTTTTGGACTGGTTCCAAAGACCATATGTGCTGAGGTGGAGAAGGTGTGCTCCCTACCTCTTCACGGACAAATCTGTGGCAAGGATAATATTGGGAGATGAACTGTGAACGGATGTCTTAGAACGTTGTCGTCTAGACTTATCCACCATTGTAGAGAACGGTGATAGATATTTGTTTGCTGAAGGGCTGGCAATGATGAAGTGATAAAGCCTGGTCATACAAAGAATGTAGACAGAGCACAAGCCATGCATCCCAGGAATCCAAGGACAGAGTGATCAGTGGTATAATTTGAGTGGTTTAAGGACAAAGCAAGCTGGACCACAGCGAATGATCTGTCTTTTGATATGCCTTTGCTTGTTTTGTGTTGATCTGTGCATTAATGAAGAGAATGGATTGTATAGGAAGGAGGCTGGATTTCTCTAGTATGATCAAAAATCCTAAATTTTGTAGATGGTGTATTGTTTCTTGAACAGACTGACGAATGCTTGACAAAGTGCACTGGACACAAGTCAACAGTCCAGGTATGGAAAAACTGCATCCATCCTTGTGGAGCCTAGTTAAGAACATAAAATATGCCATACCAGGTTGGACCAAGGGTCCTGTCTCCAACAGTGGCCTATCCAGGTCACAAGTATACGTCAGGTTCCCAAAAGGTACACAGATTCCATTCTGCTTGTCCAATGAGTAAACAGTGGATTTCCCCTGTTCTCTTTAATAATGGTTTATGGACTTTTCCTCCAAAAACATGTTCAAACCTCCTTTAAATCCAGCTACACTAACAGCTTTTACTACATCCTCTGGCAAAGAATTCCAGAATTTGATTATTCATTGAGTAAAAACATATTTTCTCATATTTAGTCTTAAGAGTAGTTACTCACCTGTAACAGGTGTTCTCCAGGAGCAGCAGGAATCAGTTCTCACATATGGGTGACATCGACGTCGATGGAGCCCCCATGCGGAGCATTTCCCCAGCTTTCTAAGAAAGCCTTTGGGAATACACACATGCATGCGCAGTCCCCTTCCCGCCCAAAGGTGCCATCTTGCTCAGTCAGATGACATAGCTAAAAGCACAAAAAACAAAATGAACTATGTACAACTGCAACTCCTAGGGGAGGAGGGAGGGTTGTGAGGACTGATTCCTGCTGCTCCTGGAGAACACCTGTTACAGGTGAGTAACTACTCTTTCTCCAGGACCAAGCAGGAAGTCAGTCCTCACATATGGGTGACTCCCTAGCTCTGGGATACCAGGAACCCAGGCTGAAAAATAGAGCTCCCTCTGTGAAGCCTCAGCATCAGGGAAAGAATTTTACTGAGAACAGATCCCACCGGTAGCCCAGCAAGAGGGCTGGAGGGCAGGAGTTGGCTATACCTCAAAGAGATTCCGGAGTACTGCCTGACCAAAAGCACTGTCCCTATGGGACTCCCTCTCCAGGCAGTAATGGGCTGCAAAAGTCTGGCATGAGGATCAAGTTGCAGCCCGACAGATGTCTGCCAACGGTACAAAACGGAGATGAGCTACTGATGCAGCCATTGCCCGGACACGGTGGGCTGTGACTCGACCCTGCAAGGGAAGGTCTGCTTCCCTGTAAGCCCAGGAGATACAGTCCGCCACCCATATGGACAAGGTACGCTTGGAGACAGGCAACCCCAAGTTGTTCGGGTCAAAGGAGACGAAGAGCTGAGTAGCCCTTCTATGACCCTTAGTACGCTCAATGTAGAAAGACAAGGCCCTATTACAGTCCAGGGTATGCAGGACTTCCTCAGCCCGGCTGGCATGGGACCTAGGGAAGAATGTTGGGAGAACCACCTCCTGATTGAAGTGGAAAGAGGAGACTACCTTTGGGAGGAACTTAGGACTACCCTGTTCCTATAGAAACGAGTGTATGGCCTGTCACAGACTAGGGCTTGAAGTTCACTCACTCGTCTAGCCGAGGTCAGTGCCACTAGGAAAAGAGCCTTCCAAGAAAGGAAGCGGAGAGGACATGTAGCCATCGGCTCAAAAGGAGGGCGAGTAAGCCGCTGCAAGACCACATTCAACTCCCACTCAGGGGCTGGTGGACGGAGAGGAGGCTTTAGCAAGAGCAAGCCTCTGAGGAAGCGGGACACCAAGGGGTGAACCGATAGAGTGCCCTTCCACCAGTGAGTGGTGGGCTGCCAGAGCAGAAAGGTGTACCCGAACAGAATTGGACTTAAGACCCTGATTAGACAAGTGCAGCAGGCACTGAAGCACCACTGGCACAGGGCAGGAGCAAGGGTTCTCCTGGCGCTGGTCACACCACAAGGAGAACCGCTTCCACTTCAGGGCATAAGTCTTTCTGGTGGATTGCTTCCTAGAGGCTAAGACCACCTCTTCAACTTCCTGAGGCAGGCCCCAGGGAGCCAGCACTACCCTTGCAGCCTCCAGGCCATCAAATTGAGAGTTTGGTGATTGGGGTGCAGAAGGGAACCCTGATGATCCTGAGAAAGAAGATCAGGTTGCAACCCCAGAGGGAATGGGGTGTCCACTGCCAGCTGTAACAGAAGCGGGAACCAGGGCTATCTCGGCCACCTGGGGGCTACCAATATGACCGAGGCCCTGTCCCTTAGAATCTTGAACAAGGTTCGGGCCACCAGGGGCGTGGGAGGAAATGCATACAGGAGGCCCTTGGACCATGAGATCAGGAAGGCATCCGCTGCATATCTCGTGGGGTGCGGTTGCCTGGAGCAGAACTGAGGCAGCTGCCAGTTCAGGGGACTGGCAAAGAGGTCTATGGATGGAAGTTCCCATCTCAGGAAAATGTTCCGAAGCACCAAAGGGTGCAGCTGCCATTCATGAGGCTGTAGAACCCTGCTCAATCTGTCTGCCAGGAAATTCTCGTGGCCAGGAAGATAGACTGCCCTGAGCAACATATCATGTCGAAGTGCAAAAGAGCATAGGGCCTGTGCCTCCTGACACAGGAGTCGGGACCCTGTGCCCCCTTGTTTGTTCACATAGAACATCGCCACCTGGTTGTCTGTCTGCACCAAGACAGATTGGTGGGCCAGGATGTGAGAGAAGGCTTTGAGGGCTAAGCGTATTGCCCGGAGTTCCAGCAGATTGATTTGTTGCGTGGCCTCCCATGGAGACCACAGGCCCTGTGTGCACTTGTCCAGACAATGTGCACCCCAGCCCTGCAAGGAGGCATCGGTTGTGAGTACCACAGTGGAAACAAGTACCTGAAAAGGAACTCCCTGTAGAAGGTTGGGGGGTGGGTGTAGCCACCACTGCAGGGAGTGCAGGAAGGGTTTGGACACCCTTACTTTGTCTCTTAGGCTTCCTGTAGCGTGCCTCCACTGAGTCCTGAGACACCACTGTGCAGGCTTCATATTCAGACAGGCATTGGGGGTCACATGCACTGTTGAAGCCATGTGGCCCAGTAGCCTTAAACAGAGTCTGGCGGAAACCAGTGGGTTGTCTAGAAACCGGCTGGCCAAGTCCATCAGCCTTTCCGCTCTGTCTTCTGGCAAGTAAGCCTTTGCATGCAGGGAGTCTAACCGTGCTCCTATGAACTCCAGGTTCTGGGAGGGGAGCAAAGTGGGCTTTGCAAAGTTTATGAAAAAGCCTAGTAGCTGAAGGAGAGAGACAGTACGGAGGGTGGCTTGCCTGGCCTCCTGGAGAGTCTGACCCCTGATGAGCCAGTCGTCCAGGTAGGGGAAGACAAAAATACCCTGGTTTCTCAAGTAGGCTGCCACCACTGCCAGGCACTTTGTGAAGACCCGTGAGGCGGAGGTTAGGCCAAAGGGTAGTACTCTGTACTGAAAATGGTTTCCTCCTACCACAAACCTTAGGTATTTTCTGTGGTCTGGATGAATGAGGATATGAGTGTACGCATCCTTCAGATCTAAGGAGCATAGCCAATCTCCCTGCTGGAGGTAGGGCAGCAGTGTTCCAAGAGTAAGCATCTTGAACGTTTCCTTTTCCAGGAACTTGTTGAGATTTCTCAAGTCCAGAATGGGCCGGAGACCTCCAGTCCTCTTTGGCACAAGAAAATACCTGGAGTAGAAGCCCTGACCCAGCAGGTGGGGAGGTACAGGCTCCACCGCCCTGTCTTGTAGAAGACTTTGCAGTTCCTGGAGAAGGAGCTCCTGATGCAAAGTAGGCCTTGGAGGCTCCCCTGGAAAGTAGGAGGGGGTACTTGATGGAATGGAGCCGATAGCCCTTCTGGACTATTCTCAGTACCCAAGCATCTCTTGTGATGAGTGGCCACTGGTGGGCAAATTGGACCAGCCGACCTCCCTTGCTGAGATGGGCCAGCAGAGGTGGAGAGGCTATGCAGTGGGAGTCAAAAAACCCCTCCCTGCTGAGTAGGAGCAGGAGCGGGAGGCTTGGGGTCTTTCTGCCTACGGGGTCCATGTCCCTGCCCCTTGGCCTGCTGACCCTGCTGGGGAGCTGGGGAGGCCTGATAGTGAGGGAAAGGTTTGTAGGCAGATGACTTCCTTGGGTAAAAGGCCTTTTTCCCCGAGCCCTTCTTATGAGAAGGGGCAGATGTTTTTCTGGACAACCTTGTCCTAGTTAGAGTCTCGGTCTCAAGCTCAGCGGCCTTTTCGGCCATGGGCTTGCCGAAGAGGTTTTCACCCCGGCATGGGACATCGACCAACTTGTCCTGTACCCATGGCTCGAGGTCCGATGACTGTAGCCATGCCTGGCGTCGAGCACCGATGCCGGCCGCTGCTACTCGGACCGAAGCCTTGAAGCCATCGTAGGCCGCCCAGGAGATGAATTTGGAGCACTCCCGGATCTCCAAGGACAAGGTCTTGAACCTCTGCAAAGGTTCCCCGGAGAGGCCAGCCGAGAACCCGGCTATCTCCTTAGCCAGGTCCCGCAAGTACATGCCCATGTACAGTTGGTAGGACTGGACACGGCAAGCAAGCATCGAGCCCTGGAAGCACTTCCTGCTGACGGCATCCAGGTTCCGGGCCTCCCTACTGGGGGGCACTGCGGAGTGCATCTTCTGGCTCTTCAGACGATGCATGGTCGATTCCACAACCATAGAATAGTGCGGCAGCTGTGCCTCCTGGAACCCAGGGCTCTTTCGGACTCGATACATGGAATCGATCAGCTTGCTCAAAACCGACGCCGAGGCCGGTGCCTCCTACATTTGGAAGAGGAGCTGTTCCTGCATCGGAGGAACCGGCACAGTAAAGGCCTCCCGCGGGGGAGAGTCATACTGTAGGGCATCGAGCTCTTCGGCTCGAGGCTCCTCCTCGAGATCCGCAGAAACAGCCAAAGCCTTGGCCATGTCCCTTACAAACTCCGAGAACCGGGTGTCCTCCAGCGGAGACCTACTCCGGGGCTCGGACTTCAGTGAGTCCGAAGGGACACACCGAGTCCGAAAGGTATCGGGGGACTCCTCGTCCTCCGTCTCCCACGCAGACTCATTCCGAGGAAGACCGTGCGGGCTCCGGTAGCACTCGCCCCGACGCCGGGGGCATCGGCGTCGACGCCCTTGGTCCCGAACGGGAGGTCGAGGGAGACCGTGACCGAGTCCGGACTCGGGCCTTCATGGCTTCAAGAACCAGCTCGGTCTCCGGGGTAGACTTGGACATCGACGTCCCGGTGGTCGGGGCAGATGCACCAGTCAAGCTGGCCATCAGCACCTGCTGCTGATCCATGAAGGCAGACAGTCTGCACTCCAAGGCTGTCAGCCTGAGTCCAAGCTCAGGAGACTCAGCAGCCACCGACTCGGGCCCCGGCGGCGCCGGGCTCGACGTCAGCTCCCTGGGAGGAGAGTCTTCGAGGACAACAGGACTTACGTGCTCGACGGACTCCGGCTCTATGCGAGGCACCTTAGGCGGCTTCTCCAGCTCCAAAGGCCCGGGGCGGCAATCAGGGGTCCGGGATCTGGCCCTCGAGGAGCCAGGGGTATCCTCCGACGCCGGCCTCACAAGCTTCCTCTTCCTCTTATGCTCCCGACTGGGGGACCCCCTTTCAGAGGTACCCCGACGAAGCTCGGGGTCAGACTCCCGAGACGTCGAGGTCTCTGACGAGGTCCGGGCCCGACTGCAGGCAGTCAGAAAAAATTCTCTCCTTCTGATGCTGCTGGCTTCTGAGTGCCTTGGTGGACATCTTTCCACATGGGACACAGACCTTAGGATCATGGTCTGGCCCGAGGCAACACAGGCAGCAGTTGTGTGTGTCGCTAAGAGACATGAGCTTCTTACAATGATCACACTTTTTAAAACCACTGGAGGCCATCGGGGAAAAAAGGGCCCCCCACGAGGTCAAAAGACCGGCACTCCAGGGAAAAAGAGCGCGAATGCGTGCCACGAAGGGCAAAAACCCGAAAAATAGAGATTGGGTCGATACCGGCGTACCGAACCCAGGCGGGAAGGGGAACCGGCGTCGAACCCGACAAAAGAGAGCGAAAATTGCAGAAAAAAATCAAACTTTTCCAGGTGACACGGACTCACGTCCGTTGGGCTCCACGGAAAAAGAAAAACTGAGCAAGATGGCACCTTTGGGCGGGAAGGGGACCGTGCATGCGTGGGTGTATTCCCAAAGGCTTTCTTAGAAAGCTGAGGAAATGCTCCGCATGGGTGTTCCATCGACGTCGATGTCACCCATATGTGAGGACTGACTTCCTGCTTGGTCCTTGAGAAAATATAGTACATTGTAGTTTTATTGCATGTACCCTAGTCTTTCTACTTTTTGAAGGAGTAAACAACCGATCTACCTTTCTACTTTTTGAAGGTGTAAACAACCGATCTACCTTTACCATTCCATTCATTATTTTATAGACCTCTATCATATCTCCCCCTCAGCTGTCTCTTTTCCAAGTTGAAGAGCCCTAACCTTTTAAATCCTTCCATCCCCGTTACCATTTTTATCGCTCTTCTCTGTACCTTTTTTAATTCTCCTATATCCTTTTAAAGATATGGCAAACAGATTTGCACACAATACTTAAGGTGTGGTCACACCACTGAGCGATACAGAGGCATTATATCCTTCGTTTTATTCTCCATTCTATTTGATTTCTTGGCTGCTGCTGCACACTGGACAGTGGATTTCAATGTATTATCCACGATGAAGCCTAAATCCTTTTCCAAGGTAGTGGTTCCTAATGTGGAACCTTGTATCGTGTAACTGTCGTTTGGGTTGTTTTTCCCTAAGTGCATTACATTGCACCTGTCCACACTAAATGTCATCTGCTGTTTGGATACCCGGTCTCCCAGTTTATCAAGGTCCTCTTGCAATGTTTTACAATTCTCTTGTGTTTTAACAACTTTGAATAATTTGTCATCATCTGCAAACTTGATCACCTCACTCCTTATTCCCATTTCCAAGTCATTTATAAATATGTTAAAAGCAGCAGGCCCAGCACATACCTCTGGGGTACTCCACTATTCACCTTTCTCCATTGAGAAAACACGCCATTTAGTCCTACTTTCTGTTTTATATCTTTCAACTAGTTCCTGATCCACAATAATACATTGCTTCCTATCCCATGGCATTTTATTTATTTAGCAACTTTCTATACTGCTTTATCTACAAGTCACAGCGGTCTACAGGCAACATAGGTTTAACGGTTTACATATAACATGACGAGAACTTGAACAAGGTATAACTTATAACATGTGAGCAGTAGCTGATTGTGGTATAATTAAACCCACATGAGAACATACGTTATGATAATGCTGAGGTTTGTTAAAGGAAAGGAATGGGTTTAAGAGATGAAAGTGCAGGTGGAGAGCGATGGGTTAACAATTAAATGGATTAGAGATATCAGGCATGATGAAATAAAGTTCTTACAGTATATATGTGTTACGAACAGGGGGTGCAGTTAAGTTTCAGAGCCAAAATGTTCAGTGAAAACATAGTTTTCAGCCTGTGATAGAATTTGTTTATGGTTGTTGATGTTCTTATGTCCAAGGGAAGGGAATTCCCACAAGGTAGGCGTGTACAGCGAAAAGGTTCTGTTTGAGGTAATGTGGGTGCATCGAGCTGCCAGGGGTGGGACAGATAACATTTATTTATTTATTTAACTTTTCTTATATACCGCGCTATTACACTATCAGTGCGGTTTACAGTAAAACAACATATTACTATGTGGTCGGGCCACATAGAATTTACATTGAACAAGGGTTAGAAACTTGGATTCAACAGGGAATAAACATATCTACAACGTTATTTACAGCAATATATACAGTACCACTTATGTATTGGGTTGAGGCCCCATGTTATTCAGTATGTTAGATTCCGGGTAGTGTTTCACGAATAGATTTTCTTCTGGTTCTGTTGTTAGAGGGTGTCAGGATGAGTGGTTGAAGAATGTCCAGGGAGAGGCTATGGAGGACTTTGAATATATTTAGGGAGGATTTGTACCTGATCCTCATGTGGATGGGCAGCCAATGGAACTGCTTAAGGATAGGAGCGACATGGGATTGTCTAGGAGCACCTGCAATAATCTTAGCAGCAGTTTTCTGTGCGAGTTATAATGGGAGTAATGTGGACTTTGGAAGGCCTTAGTAAATAATGTTTCCATAATTGAGGAAAGAGGTGATGTGCTTGGCATACATCTCTAAAATCACTTTGTTCAAGCAGAGGGTGGAGGTTCTGGACTGCTTTCATTTTGAAGTAGGCTAAATTTGTAACTAGCTTGATCTGGGAGTGAAAGTTCAGTCTCTGACTGATTATTATGCCCAAGTATTTGACTTGTTCTTTAACTTGAAGAGCTATGTTAGACAGACTGATGTTGAGAGAGGAAGAGAATGCTAGCCTCCTAGTTCATTTAAAGTACCTCTGCTTTGTTGGGATTTATAGCCAAGTTGTGGTGGTATAGCCATTGTGAGAAAGATTCGAAGCATCTTCCGATCGTGGAATAGTTTGGATTTTCAGTGGAGAATTAAGTATATTTTAAGATATTGTCGGCACAGAGATAATGAATATTGTGGTTCCGGATTATGGAGTACAGAGGTTGGATGAATAAGTTAAATAATAGTGAGGACAGTGCGGAGCCTTGTGGCAGAACTCGGTGCTATTTATAAGGGAGTGAGTTGGTAGGACTTACTTTTACTCGTCGATAATGGTTCTCGAGGTAGGATTGGAACCATTGTAGTGTATTTCCATTCAGACTAATTGAGCGGAGATGTGATAAGAGCGGTTTGTGGTTAATTGATTTGAATGCTGCAGTGATGTCAAGGAAGAAAAGTAAAAAGCCTTGTGCAATTTTCTCGGTGCCTTTGATTAGGGTGTCAAGGAGGGAGGTTAATAAAGTTTTGACACTGTGCAGAGGTCTGAATCTGTGTTACTGGTGATCAAGAGGAGCATGAGCGTTGATGAAGTCCTGCATCTGTAAATATAATGTTTTTTCAATGTTTTACAAGTCTCTTGTGTTTTACCCAAATCCCAAGAAATCTGAAGCATTGTAAATCACCTTCCCATGGACAATGTGAGATCATAAATTAAGGATACATCAGATTTTCATGTTACATATGTCTATGACCATGCATTACACAGTTTATTGTATATAGTTATAAAAAGTTAAATGTACATACAGTAGTTTCTAAGTTTAATGTAAAGTTTGCCGTGATGTTCCATGTAAACTGCCCCTGATCTAAGAAAGGACGGTATATAAAAGCTTGTTAAATAACTAAATAAAATAAATAAATGATCTTTGCAACAAATGAAATGCCAGAAACGGGTCTATAGGACGACGGAGAGCTTTGGTCAGCAGAGGGGGTTTTTAATAGTGGTCTGATAGTGGAGTATTTAAGATTCTTAGGCATGTAGTCTAGGGATAAGGATGACTGGACCATTTTTTGCAGAACTGAAGAAAGTTCATGCTTAGTGAATTTAATACAGGAAACCGGGCAAAGGTCCGGGGGGGGATTCATAGTGTTAAGGCTTGTAGTGATGTTTTCCAGTTGTTCGATTGAAATGGTGGAGAAGCTTGACTATTCCCCAAGAGCCTTTCATGAGGGACTTTGTCAAAGACTTTCTGAAAATCGAGATACTCTATATCAACTGGCTCACCTTTATCTACCCATTTATTCACACCTTCAGAAAAAATAAGAGATTGGTGAGACAAGACTTTCCTTGGCTAAATCCATGTTGGCTTTCGGCCATTAAACCATGATTATTTTGTTTTTTTTATAATGGTTTCTACCATTATGCCTGGTAGTGATGTCAGGCTCATTGGTCTGTAATTTCCCAGATCACCCCTGGAACCCTTTTTAAAAATTGGCATTACATGGCTACTCTCCAATCTTAGGTACTACAGATGATTTTAATGATAGATCAGAGATTACTAATAGTAGTTCTACAATCTCATATTTCAGTTCTTTCAGTACACTGGGATGTATACCATCCAGTCTAGGTGATTTGCTGCTTTTTAGTTTATCAATTAGCTGTATTGCATCTTCCTGATTTATCGAAATTTGTTTCAATTACTCCGATACATGACCTTTAAATAGCATTTCTGCCATGGATAAGTATCCTACATCATCTTCAGTAAAGACTGAAGCAAAAAATTCATTCAGTCTCTCCGTTATGGCCTTGTCCTCTCTAAATGCACCTTTTACCCCATCATCATCTAATGGTCCAACTGACTCCCTCACAGGTGGTTATGCCACAAATATACTTGAAAAAGTTTTTAGTATGCACTTTTGCATCCATAGTGGTGTTTCCTGTTTTGGTCATTTGGCTCTTTTTTTCATTTTTTGCAAGATTCTCTTAACTATAATAGACACTCTGACCTCATCTTTAAGCCATACTGGCTGTCATTTGGCTTTTCTTCCACCTTTTTTTAAGCATAGAATATATCTTGCCTGGGCTTCCAAGATAGTATTTTTAAATAACTCTCAGGCATGATGTAAGCTCTTAATCTTTGCAGTTGCTCCTTTTAGATTTTTCTTAACCATTTTCCTCACTTTATTATAGTCTTCTTTTTGAAAGTTAAATGCTAGAGCAGTAGATTTCCTTGCTATTCTCTCTCCATTTATTAAATCAAATGTGATCATGTTATGATCACTATTGCCAAGCGACCCAAAACAGTTACCTCTCACATGAAATCCTGTGCTCCACTGAGGACTAGGTCTAAAACAGCATCCCTGCATTTCAGTTCCTGAACCAGCTGCTCCATGAAGCAATCATTTTACTTCATCTTATCTCCTAGCATGTCCTGATGGATACTGGGGTAATTGAAATCTCCCATTATTACTGTGTTGTAAACTTTGTTAGCTTCCCTAATTTCTTTAGCTTTTCACTATCTGCTGGTTCATTCTGTCCAGGTGGATGGTAGTATATCCCCACTGCAATTCTCTTCCCATTTTTACATGGAATTTTTATCCAGAGATTCTGCAGTGTATTTTGTTTCCTTCAAAACCTCTCTCCTGTTTGACTCTATGCCCTCTAACATATAGAGCCAGCCCTCCATCAATGTGATTTGCCCTATCATTGTGATACAGTTTGTATTTAGCATTTTTTATATACCGCATTTCCAAAGGTCAACGTGGTTTACATGAAACAATTTAGAAAATTAAACATTACAGAGAAGAGGGAATGTTGACATGGAATGAAACATTTAACAATATGAGTAAACAATATATATTAACATTTGGAATTTAACCTATGTTACATGGTTGTGTGTGTATTACAAGGTGACACTTAAGTGTAGTGGAACCTGGTGGAATGATGATTTGGTTTGATGAACCGTTTGATTAAAAAGGACTTGGAGTCCTATTGTTCAACTTGGTATGTACATGGAGTGGTTTGTAGGGTAATCAGTTTCAGAGATGTTGTGGTTAAAATCTAGTTATGTTTTATCATCAAAATGGTCTTTGAAGAGTAGAGGTTTTTAGTTCCTTTCTGAAGTGAGTGATGTCATTTATGTTCCTCAGTTTTGTAGGGAGGTTGTTGCAGAGGCCAGGTGCACACAATGAGAAGGTTCGTGAGCAGATTGTCTGGTTATATTTTAGAGCATATGATCTCCTATTTTCTGGAAGTTTTTTCAGCACGTTCTGTAAGTAATCAGCAGACATGTTATGCAGGATTTTGAAAGTTGTTATCATTACTTTGTATTTGATACAGCAAAGGAGCGGGAGCCAATGTAGCTTTTTTAGGAGGGGTATTATATGATCTGTTCTGGAAGCACATTCTAGGATCCTAGCTGCAGTATGGTCGATGGTCCGTGGCGTCTGTTGCTGAAGGTTACATCGATGGTATGGATTGGGGTGTCCTGCCTTTAGTTTGTGGTAATTTGCTGTTTCATGTTCTTCTCCTTCTATTATCTGTTTCTGTCCTCTACTCTGTCCTATCATATAAATGGCGTTCTTTCCTATTTTCCTCGAATGATATAGTATTGTAAACCGCTCTAATGCCTCTGGCCTGAGCGGTATATCAAATTCTAAATAAACATAAATATTTAGGGATGCCATGGTAAATTATATTACAAAAGTCTAAGCGTGGTAATATTGTAGCCTGGTATCACAGTGTCCCATTGGTTATCCTCCTTCCACCAGGTCTCTGAAATGCCAATTATATCTAACCTTTCATTCATTGTTATATATTCTAACTCTCCCATCTTATTTTTTTAGACTCCTAAAATTTGAATACTGGCATTTCAAGGTTGGTTTTTTGCTAATATTAACAGCCTGGTTTATTTGATGACAAGGTTAATTTGGAATCTTTCAACGCTGTCTTGATTTTGACTTAAAGGCACCTGGGTTACTTTTATCTTTATTGGAACCTATCAGAATGCCCTGACTTCCTTGTTTTGCTAGTATCCTTCAAGGATACATCAGCACAAACAATGTGCTTTTGGGCAACTGCTGGCTTTCCCCCATTATCTAGTTTAAAAATTGCTCTCTCTCTTTTTTAAAGGTTAATGCCAGCAGCCTGGTTCCACCCTGGTTAAGGTGGAGCCCATCCTTTCAGAAAAGCCCCTCCCTTCCCCTGAATGTTGCCCAGTTCCTAATAAATCCCAAACCCTCTTCCTTGCACCATCGTCTCATCCATGCATTGAGACTCTCGAGCTCTGCCTGCCTCTTGGGTCCTGTGCATGGTTCGGGAAGCATTTCAGAGAATGCTACCCTGGAAGTTCTGGATTTCAACTTTCTACCTAAAAGCCTAAATTTGGCTTCCCGAACCTTCCTCCCACATTTTCCTGTCATAGGTACCAATATGTACCAAGACAGCAGGCCCCTCCCCAGCACTATCTAAAACCTTGTCTAGGTGGTGTGTGAGGTCTGTTACCTTCGCACTAGGCAAGCATGTTACCAGGCAATGCTCATGTCCACCAGCCACCCAGCTATCTAAATGACTAATGATCGCCAACTATAATGGCTATCCTAACTCTTCTGTCATGGGGACATCCTTGGTTTGAGAGGGTATTACATCACCTAGAAGACAGGTCCTAGCTACAGGATCACCTCCTGCCACACCAAGGTGATGTTCTCCTTTTACGTGATCTCTCTCCTCCATGGCAGTCTGGAGGTGGGACTTCTCTGCTACATACCTGCAGATCTCGTCTATATACTTCTCTGTCTACCTTGGCTCCTCCAAGTGCACGACTCTAGCCTCCAGAGATAGCACAGTTACTTACCTGTAACAGGTGATCTCTGGGAACAGCAGGAATGAGTCTTCACATATGGGTACGTCGGTACCGACGGAGTCTGCGCGGGAACGCTTCCCAGCGTCCAATCAAAGAGCTTTTGGAAGCATCCCACCACGCCTGCGTGCTGCCTTCCCGCCTTTCCCAACTGCCTCTCCTCAGTTAAGTTTTAAAGCTGAGACAAAGAGAGAGAGAGAGAGGAAAGGAAAGATAGATAGAGATACAACTCCTGGGGAGGTGGGTGGGTTATGAAGACTTATTCCTGCTGTTCCCAGAGATCACCTGTTACAGGTAAGTAACTGTGCTATCTCCAGGAACAAGCAGGAATGAGTCTTCACATATGGGGACTCCCAAGCTGAGATGCCTGGAGTCCCAGCATGTCATAGGTGTGAACATGCTATTTCCCACAACACCAGGTATCCTGAGGATGGAGGGTAGGAGTTGAAGAAGAAAGGTGCTGTGGAACAGCTAACCTAGCATAGGATTGTAGACAAGGAATCCATGTGTGGATGATAATGGTTATCAATGATATTGCAAAAAAAAGTATTGCAATATGGACCTCCCCTAACAGGACTGCAGAGTATGGAGGTTCATGGGATCTACTGGGGAACCCAGTAGAGGAACCTCGAGAAGGACCTCACTGTAAGTGGAGGTAGTAAGCCTGTAGGAAAAACAATGGAGGTCAGAATCCTGAAAGGTAACAGATAACCCCAGCAGAAAAACTGGGGTAGTACAAAAACGGTGGGCCTTTAGCGGAAGGCTTTATGAGAAAAGCCGAACTCCTTTGGTAGGAGAGTGGTTCACTCTTAGGACAAAAGAGAAAGGCTAACCGATTTGGACAAACAGGCCCAGTCCTTGTGGGGAGAAAAGGTATGGGAACCCCTTGTATCCCAAAGAAAGGACAAACGCCGGAGGCATTAGAGCCTGTGATTAGCTGAAGATCCGCAATGTCTCTCCTAACTGAAGTCAGCTGGGAGAGATATTGGAACATGGAGAGCTTCAGAGGTACCTAACCTTAAGGGTATGGTAGGTGTTAACTACCACACAAGTGGTTGTGAGTGTAGGACCCCAAACATGCTGGATGGCAGAAGTATGGGTAAAGCCCATCTGTCAGAATCATAAAGCTAGATGAGTTTTGACAGTCAGGTAGATAAAGGAGAAAACATATCTACTGATAGAGAAATATCTCGACAGATACATACAGATATATATATATATATATAACATATAGATATATGAGATTATATCTATAGTGAGATATGAAGGGCATAAAACACACACAAATGATAGACATAGACATCTGTAAGATGTGTGCTATAGGTATGAATATATAGGCCTCTATATGGAAGTCTGCAGAAGCAGACAGATATATGCCTACAAAAAGGTATTCACATAGGAAAATGTGGAGAGGAAAGATTCATCTTAGAACAAGAAGGTGGAACCTACTTGAGAAGATATAAAGAGAATCAATTTCCACTGGTTATAGCTACAGGGATGCTAGGTAGTAGAATAACCAGGATGGTTACGTGAAAAGCAGAGGATAATATCAGTCTGCAGCCAGCAAGGCCCGAGTATTCTAGACCTTTTGCATGGTAAGTGAACAAAAGACGCATAGGGATGAGATACCATGCTGACCTGCTTAAGGGCAAAAAGGTATCATGCGTTCTTACCATGACGACGAGCTGGAAGGAGAAAACATATTCCCTATTGGAAATACTATGGGCCAAAGCAGGGAATTAGCAACTCCTTAAGCTTTTATGTAAGAGGAGACCTATGTCCTTTATATTAAAAAGGAGAACTTTTCTAGTCATGGGAGACATGACTGAAAAACCTTTTTCAACCATCTAGTATAGCTGTTGGAGAAAAAAAAAAAACATGCTCTCTAGCAAGGGCCCATAGTGGAGAGCTTGTCTGTAGAACTGCAGAGAGCATGATGCAGGAGAATGGGGAGATAGAACTGGCTGCAGGAGAGCCAGTACCTATGTCAGCTATGCTGCCAAACCCAGGGGAATGGAGATGGCAGAAAGAAAAGATAATCCAACAAGTTTGTAGTGAAAAAATCTCCAAGACAGATGACAGTACTGACTTGGAGTCACTACTAAGACTAGACAGAATGTTAGTGGAGGACAAATCTGGTTGCTGGTGAACAAGAACCAGTGGTCCAAACATTAAGGCTCCTGCATTGACAGCTGCTTGCCAGACAGCAGAAGAATGGTACTGATTAAAAACAGAAAGAACAGACAAAACAAGAGTAGAAAACTCTGGATGTGTCTGATGAACTGCTTCAAGGAAAGATTAAAAAGAGGAGTCAACTGAGAGAAGAGAACTCCGCACTGGAAAGTAAGAAAACTAGAGAGGCTGAAGAAAAAGCCCTCCAGTGCAGCAATACCGCTCTTACAGGGGAAAAACCTGGTAAGAGGGTAAAGAAAATGGAGTTGAAGAAAACTTACAAAGTAGTAAGTTTATAGGAAGGAAAAAAGACATGCTGGCACAGGAAACTATCGTTTGATAGTGAATAGACCTCTTTCCTTAGCAGGAAAGAGGAAAATCCTGTGACCTAGAAGCATGAACATCCTGACAGCTCATAGAACATAGAACGAATGGATGTCCTTTGGGAAGAGATCCATGTTTAGGATTTAGAATGACAGCAATGGATTGTCTGTATTGAAAAGAAGCAACTGCAGATTCTAATCCCAAGAGTCACAAGCATGTAATGGATTGATCAGAAAACCCTGTGGTTACTGGGTTTGCTGAGACTGGTGAGAGGTTGAACTCTGCAGACCAGGATGATGTTTCCCCTGTTTGGGAACATCTGTACGATGGGCAAATGATGCATAAAACCTTCTTCTCTTGTGGGAAGAAAGTTTGGCAGGACATTTCCTACCTACTGGGACAGAAGAAGGAGCAGAACAGCCCCTAGGAACAGGTAAGTCAGTGGAGAACTGAGTAACCTGACGTAAAGACTCCTTATTGAAAAGATTGTCTCCAGTATAAGGAGTATGTCCCAGTCTGTGTTGTGCCCATTTTTCCAAGTCTGAAGCTTGGAGCCAGGCTCTACGTCGTGCCCCTATAGTTATAGCAGAAGTCCTGCTAACAGACTCAAAAGAGTCTAGGGAAGCACGAGTAAGAAACCAAGAGATATTCTGGAGATGCTTGAGCAGTGAAGAATAGTCTGCACTCTTGGACTCTGGAAGGAAAGGAGTCAAAAGATGTAATTGCTTTGTGACCTCCTCAAGAGATACACTCATATAGAAAATATATGAGAGAATTCTTGCAGAAAGCATAGATGTCTGGAAGATTTGACGTCCAAAGGCATCAAGTGTCTTAGACTCACGACCTGGCGGATAAGAAGAGTGCTTTTTCTTGCTCTTTATCCGCCTCATTGCTGATTCCACAACTATGGAATGATGAGGAATTTGAGTCTTTTGAAACCCTGGAGAGGGGGGCACCTGATATAAGAGATCAGTTGCTCTGGAAAGTGGGGGTACCCTTAAAGGTGTTTCCCACATTCCTAGAAGGAGATCCTGCAAGGAACGATGCAAAGGAAGCATTATGTTCTCCTTTGCTTTGGTAGAAAGAGAGGCCTGTGCAGGATCATGTCCTGGGATAGGAATGGCACGAGATCTTGCAATATCCAGGAGGAAACTCTGAAAAGAGGGTTCCCCAACAGGAATTTCCCTTGGACAGGTTAGATCTGAAGAACTAGCCTGAGCACCGACAGAGCTATCCAGATATATAGGAATAGAAGATCCTGCACAGTGCAGTGTGGAATGCTTAAAGGATGGTCGCCAGTACTGGCTGTCAGGAGCAGCGACCGACATTACCACATTGTCCATGCCAGGTATAGACTCCAAGCTTGGCACAGAAGGGAGCGATCCTGTTGAAAAATGCATGGCAGGAGTTGGCCATGATGGTACTGTGGATACCGGTACCGATGTCAATACCGGTACCGATGTCAGAGTCGAACCCGACAAAGACATCGGAGCAGTCATCGGAGACCGTTCAATCGGTACCGAGGTAACCGAAACCCTCCGGGTGCTATCCTCGGTACCGAGCCACCGGTATCGGTACCAAAGTGTATTGGTACCGAGTCTTCCAGACTAGAGAGCGATTCTAAATTGGGCATCGATGAACAAAGCATGGAAGACACCGACCATAAGTGTAAAGACGACAGCGGCACCGACTTCGGTACCGTGCCTGATACCGGTGAATGAAGGTCAACCAGTGGCTACTCAGTGGGCCTCGAGGGAACCGAGCGTTGCGGATCCGAATAATCGGAACCGAGCCTTAGGTACCGCCGAGAGCCGGTACCAAGGCGAGTCGGTACCCAGTCCTCCAGACTGGAGATCGATTCCAGACTCGGCATCGAAGGAAGCGAGGCTATCGATGCACGTCTGGAGGGTACCGACATCGGTGGTAGTATCGGTGCTGGTACCGATAATGGAAGGTCAATCTGGAGGGTATCCACCGGTCCCGAAGGCACCAAGGACGCCAGATGACCATCCCTGGTGAGGAGTGCTTCATCCAACACCAGTGCCGATGTCGGGGTATCGGTACCGCTCGAAGCGGATGCCACCACCAGACACGGCTCAGGTATGTTCTGTGAGGGGTGAACCCCAGGAACAACCTGAAACCCCTCAAACGCTTTGGAGACCGAAGACTCCCACCGGGGTTTTGAAGCCAGAGGGCCCTCGAGGGCAAGGCCGGAGCCGTCTACATGCTGTGCATGAGACCTACCACTCGAGGGCTGGCTAGTCTTAACAGACTGTTTGTGGGTTACCTGACGCTGTGTAGAAGAAGAAAGGGACGGTGCCCCGAAGCTGGAGGGAAACCGTGTATCGAGGGAACCTCGATATTGAAGACCTCTTCTCCCAAATTGTTGTCAGGACCCAAGCAGGTTAGACACAGACTTCGCGGGTCTAAAAATAAAGTTGTACCGCCACAGTGTGAACATTTCTTGGAGAAAGTGGCTGGCGGTTCCATGAAGGAAAAATGAAGAAAAATATTCCTTGAAGAAGGAAGATTTTACAAGAAAAGAAAAGAAAACACCAGCAGTACCGGTGGCGTCAGGAAGACAGCCGCGACCACAAGAAAAATAAAGAAATAAAACAAGAATTTTCTGTGGTGACAGGACGACGTCCTGCCGGCTCCGCATTAAACAAAAACTGAGGAGAGGCAGTTGGGAAAGGCGGGAAGGCAGCACGCAGGCGTGGTGGGATGCTTCCAAAAGCACTTTGATTGGACGCTGGGAAGCGTTCCCGCGCAGACTACGTCGGTACCGACGTACCCATATGTGGAAACTCATATGTGAAGACTCATTCCTGCTTGTTCCTGGCGATCAGACTCATTCCCTGAGAGCAGAGAGCTCTTTGCACTTTGTGCACACAAGATCTTTCACCAGATGGGAGAAAATCATACATGCAACACTCAGTGCAAAAGATTGGATAGCCCCCATCTCACTGCTGGACTGCTGTCTGCATCTTAGATTTAAAGATTTCTTTTAGCTATTTAAAGTTGTTAAGTTATGTAAAGTTGCTAGGGGAATAGGGATACATTTTGTGAATAATCTGGGAGTTGATGATAGCCCAAAGGGAAGAATATTCTACTGGAAGGTTCTGAAGGTCATCCATAACAACTCCCAGTTTACTAGGTGTATGGAATGTGGTTGTAGGTATCTTTTGGTTCTAGAGAACAAGCCAATCATTTCTGTCCAGCACTGGCAGTACTGTGGCAAGGCAAGTTTATTTTGAACTTCTCTTTTAGGCTGCCTGACTTTTCAGGGATGAGACAAAACCTTGCCGGGACTGTGGGACCGCATCAATAACTTTGTTGTGAAGAAGCACTGAAATCTTCCCCTGCCAGGGATGCCTATGTGCTGGCATGGACAGCATAGTTACTCACTTGTAACAGGTGACCTCCGGGAATAGCAGGAATTTAGTCTTCACATATGGGTAACATCGGCACCAATGGAGCCCATGTGGGAACACTCCCCAGCGTCCTATAGGAAAGCCTTTGGGAGTACTTCACTGTGCCTGTGTGACTGCCTTCCCACTCTTCTGACTCCCTCTCCTCAGTTGGGTTTTTAGCTGAGAAGGAAGAATAAAAATAACCCTACAACTCTATGGGGAGGAGGGTGGGTTGTGAAGACTAAATTCCTGCTGTTCCCGGAGATCACCTGTTACAGGTGAGTAACTATGCTATCTCCAGGAACAAACAGGAACGTAGTCTTCACATATGGGTCTCCCTAGCTCCCAGATCCTCAAGAGAGTTGGAAACCAGGTCAGAGATGTCGGACTGAGTTCAACTGGATATAGACATTCCCACCATGCAGAACTGGATAACAGTGTGGGCGGGGGGTGGAGCTGTAGCTATGTTTCAAAGAGATGCTGGAGGACCACCTGCCTGAAGGCTGCATCCCGGCAGGAGTCCTTGTCCAAGCAGTAGTGGTCAGCAAATGTGTGGTTATAGGACCAGGTTGCTGCCTAGCATATTTCATCAATGGCCACTGAGTGTAGGTTAGCTATAGAGGTTGCCATTGTTCGTATGTTGTGAGTTGTGACATGTCCTGTAAGGGAGAGTCCTACTTTATCACAAGTGAAAGCAATGCAGTTTGCTATCCATCTGGAGAGCATTTGTTTAGTTACCGGAAGCTCCAGATGAGTGGGGGTCAAATGATACAAACAGTTGTGAGGATTTACGGAGATCCTGAGTCCTCTGGAAGTAGAAGGCCAGGGCCGTTTACAATATGTTTATGAAAAGCTGCAATGGCACTTAGGTGAACTCGAACCAAACTGGTTCTGAGTCCTGAAGAGGACAAGTGCAGTAGATATTGCAGGAGTGCAGATACTAGTGTGCAAATGGATTGAGATTATCTTTTGAGTGCCATGATTTGTATCTGTGTCACGTGCAGGAGTACGTCCTTTCTGGTGGAGGATTTCCTAGAAGCCAGGAGGATATTCTTTACTTCAGTAGACAGGTTGAGAAGCTAAAAGGCTACGCTTTCAGCAGCCACGCAGTCAGAGAAATCTCAGATTGGGATGGAGAACTGTTCAGTCTTCCTGGGATAGAAGGTTCGAATTGCAGCCTAGACGGATTGGATTTGTCTGTTGTAGTCGAAGAAGAGGAAGAAACCACGGTTGTCGAGGCCAGAAGGGAGTTATGAGTATCATAGTGCCGCCATCCAGCTGGAGTTTGAAGAGGGTTTTCAGTATTAGAGGTGTGGGGGGGAATGCATAAAGCAGTCCTTGAGCGCAATATAGATGACAGACATCGTTTGCTTGGCTGAGCTTGGATGGAACTCTGGAGCAAAAGTGCAGAAGTTTGGTGTTTTGTGGGGTAGCAAAGAGATCAATAACTGGTGTTCCCCAGGTTTTGAGTTTCTCTGCTACCCTGTTTGGATGTAGACTCCACTTGTGTGGGTGGAGAATCCGACTGAGTCTGTCCGCAAATTGATTCTGCTCGCCCAGAAGACATACTGCACAAAGGTGTATGTGGTGAGAGATGGCAATGTTCCACAGGCGACAGGCCTCCTCACAAAGGGGAAGCAAATCTGTTCCGCCTTGCTTGTTCAGATAGAACATTGTCGCTTGGTTGTCTGTCCTTACCAGGATATGGTTGTTGGTAAGGTGATGGTGAAAAATCTGTAGGGCTTACAAGATTGCCCAAAGTGCCAATAAGCTGATCTGCAGGGATGACTCCTGGGTTGTCCACGGGCCCTGAGTGGAGAGTGACTCCAAGTGGGCTCCCCAACTGACTTTGGACACATCCGTCATAAGGGTGTGTTGAGGTTGAGACATCTAAAAAGGTGACCCTTCAAGCAGGTTTGCTGGTGTGCACCACCACAGTAGGGAGTGGACTAATGGGCATGTGATCCAAATGTCACCGTTCAATTGTGCCGTGAATTGTGTCCATTGGGATGATAGGGTCCATTGAGCTAGGTGCATATGTAGTTGTGCATGTGGCACTACATGCACTATGAACGCCATAGGGCCCAGGAAATGCAGCTAGTCCCAAGCCGTTGATTATGTTTGTTGCCACATGTAGGTGACTAGGTTGACTAGTCGGTCCATATGGTCCAGTGGTAGAAAGGCCCTGGATAGCTGAGTGTCATGCATTGTTCCTATGAATTCCAACCTTTGACTTTGGGAAGTTTATTACGAATTCCAGGTGTTGTAGCAATGCTATGGTGGTCTGGAGTGAAGAGCAGAGTTCTTCTGGAGAGTCTGCCTTTACCAACCAGTCATCCAGGTAGGGGAAGACAAAAATGCCCTTGATTCGCAGATGGGCTGCTACCACCGATATGTACTTTGTGAAAACTCTGGGAGCCGATGCCAAGCTGAAGGGGAGGACTTGGTACTGACAATGGGTTCCCTGAAAGGTGAAGCAGAGATATCTCCTGTGCCCTGGATGTATTAGAATATGAGTATATGCGTCTTTTAGATCTAGGGAACATAGCCAGTCGTGTTCCTGCAGATAGGGTAGGAGAGTTCCCAGGGAACTTTTACCAAGAATTTGTTGAGATTTCTGAGGTTGAGAATAGGTCTGTATCCTCCTGACTTCTTTGGGATGAGGAAGTAAGGAGAGTAGAAATCCTTGTGTAATTCTTGTTGTTGAACCTCCACTATGGCTTCTTGGGTGAGCAGGTTGGAGATTTCCTCCATGAGTAGGGCTCTGAGCCCGGGTTCGAGGGAATATTCACCTTTGAAGTGAGGCGGAGGAAGTTGTCTTAAGTTTAACTGATACCCCTTCCTGATGATGTTTAGGGTCCACTGTTCTGAGGTGATGGCCTGCCAGTGATTGGCAAAGGAGGAAAGTCAACCTGTTATTTGTATTTGATGGGGGCCCTGCAGGGGCAGGATGATCATATCCCCCAGGACGGAGTCAAAACCTGGGAGTAACCTGTGTTTGAGCTGGTGGCTGCTGTTTGATAGTTCTGGGTTCTTAGCCTGTTTAGTCCCCTGCTGCTTGCCCTGCTGCTGGTAAGGGGACTGTGAATAAGAAAGGTAGAACCTCCTCTTTTTGGGGTAGAAGGGCTTTTTTGCTGCTGGCCTCTTTTTTGAGGGGTCAGCAGTTTTCTTGGAGAGCCTGCTTTTTTAGGGTAGTGTCATCAGTTTCAAGCTCTCCAGCCTTTTCTCTCCAATTCTTACCAAATGGGATTTCTCCAGTGCAGGGGATGTTGCCCAGCTTGTCCTGGACCCACTGTTCAAAATCCAAGGCCTGTAACCATGCCAGTCTTCTAGCACTGATAGCAATAGCAGATGCTCTATTGGTAGATTCAAAAGCATCGAATGCTGCCCTGTTAAGAAATCTGGAGAAATTCTGACTGTTCTTGAGGACAGTTTCAAAAGTTGGCTTTTTGTCATCTGGGATGAATGGTAGGAAGGCTTCCTAATCCTTATTAAACTCCTTTAGGAACATTCCCATATATAAAGTGTAGGAGTTGATCCTACTTGCTAGCATGAAGGCTAGAAAGACCCTCAGGCAAAAGCATTGAAGTTCCTCGATTCTCTTCTGGGAGGTATCAATGCATGTGTTTGGCCACTCTTGATGCGTCACATTGTTGATTCGATTACCATCGAGTGATGTGGTAGTTGCAGTTTTTGAAAACCTGGGGCCTCTGATACTCGATACATCACATCGAGATGTCTGCTAATCAGTGCTATTGTGAGCAGAGTCACCCACATGCAAAGCATTAGGTTGTGAAGAATCTTGTGTACTGGTTGGATTGTTGCTTCCTTTGGTGCTGTAGGGTACTGGAGAATTTCCAGTTCCTCCGCTTGAGGATCCGGTTCCACCGCTGCTGGTATCGAGAGCCCTGCCGCCATGTCTCAAATGAATTTTTCGAAGGACATGTCCTCTGGTGGAAATTTGTGGCAGGAGGTGGGGCCATCTGTGACAATTCCGATACCGATGCATAATCCAGGAAGTCCTCCGAGTCAAGGGGTCGATGGTCTGCGTCAGATGCATTGGACTCTGAGCTCGGAGAACGCTGTCGGTGCCGATGACAGTGTGAACGGTGCTGTTGTGCCAGTCACGTTCTATATCCTCACCATGCTAAGTAGTCAGCAGCATTGATTGTGGCCCTGCCAATGGAGCATCAGGCTTCGATGCTGGTAGAGGAGCAGTATAGCTTTGAAGCGGTAGTATCGGTAATGATACTAATGTTGGTGCCGATACTACCTCCGGTGTCGGTACAGATGTCGATACTGACCCTAGCAGTGCCGGAGTCATCGGTAGTCGAGGTATCGATGCTGCCAGGAGTGCCGCTAATGTTTTCTCAATGGATAGCATGCACTGATCCAATGAGATTGCTGGTGTCTGGTCTGAGGACGGAATGGGGCTTGCAACCACTGTACCAGAACACGGTACCAGGGGCTCTGCAGAGGTCAATGCTTCAGAGGCCTCCCAGTCCCCCACTAAAGCTTTGGAGGATGTCCTCCTGCCGGCAGTGTACGGTCTGATGTCCAGCTTCAGAGGATGTCTTCGGGGAGTTTCTGTGTTTAGAACAAGACCTGCCCCTTGATCCTCTCGGTGCCTCTCTGGATTCCTTTGACGAAACGCGAGACTCTTTATGATCCCGCGGTGATTTTGGCAGGGATCTCGAAGTTTTCTTCTTTTTGGAGTCTGAGCTGTGCGCTTCGAGGTTTTGGATACCTTGGAAGCCGATGATTGAGAGGATGTTGTTGCCAGTGAAACAGAGTCCAATGGAAAAGGTTCCAACAGTTTTCTAGCCCGGTTTCCTAAATCTCTCTTAGTCATCTGTTTACAGAGAGCACAAGAGTCTGAGTCATAGTTGGAACCGAAGCATTTTAGGCACCAGTCATGTGTGTCCATGACAGAAATAGTGCGGGAACACTTGGTGCATTTTTTAAACCCAGAAGGGTGTTTCTCCATGATGGAGGGAATAGGCCTGAGGCCTATGCAGGGCACTAGGCCCTTGATGAAGCAACTAAAGACAAAATAAAATTAAAATTAAAATACAAAAAAGAATAAAAAATTAAGAAAAAATATGGTACCGGAATAAGGGGTGATGCCGATGAGGAGAAAGGAAGGCAGAAGAGCGATTCCGAAGAAAAAGATTTCTGCAGTGACAGGAAAAATGGGATACTAATCCTGCTGGCTCCGCAGAAAATGACAAACTGAGGAGAGGGAGTCAGAAGAACAGGAGGGCAGTCACGCAGGCGCAGTGGAGTACTCCCAAAGGCTTTCCTATAGAACGCTGGGGAGTGTTCCCGCGCAAGCTCAGTCGGTGCCAACGTCACCCATATGTGAAGACTACATTCCTGCTTGTTCCTGGAGATTGCTGGTTGATCTATTGGGTCGTCAGTCCAGTGAAAACTTGTGGAAATTTATCTTGCAATCTTAATTTATTATGCTGAGAATCCATCAATCTGTGGTGGTGGTTTTTCCATGTCTCCCTGAACTGAAGAAATCTGCTTCCCACAAAAGGACAGTCAAACACTCAGGTTTATCTTTCCAGAGGAAAATGATGAGGCTGTCTGTTTGTTGCTGATGCTGACCATATGGCTGGGATGGTGGGTGCTGTGTTGGGGGGGGTCTAAGAGATGGCAGATACCATCTTCTTGGGTAGAACCGCTTGAAATACTGGTAGCGGGAGGGTCGCCTATGATTGTTGCCGATTCTTTTGGTACTGGCTGCTGCTGTCGTGGGATGAAAGTCTAGTTTTTGTGTTTGTTTGTTTTTTAAATGGTAGAATAGTCATCCTGTATTTGAGAAACAGCATCTTTAACCTTGGTTCTGAAAAGATTATCTAATAAGCAAGGAGTATCAGCCAGTTCATCATGAAGGTCTCTCTCTATGTCTGGCTGCTTTAAGTCATGCCATTCATCATGTCGTGATGGTGGCGACTATTGCATGAACTTCTGATCTGTATGCACAAGTGGAACATATAACATATGTGGATTCTTGGAGGTTCAGGTGCAGTTGGCTCTGCTGGTTTATCAATACATAATGATAGAGTAAGATTTGAAGTTGATGAGCCACAATTTTCAATATAAACATGATGCTCTAATACAGCTTCTTCCCTGTGGTGTCTAGAGTTTTTTGATCTCTTCAGGGGGTGCATACGTCAGAGACTTGGAGGCTTCTGGATGACTAACAGACAATTGAGACCACCATGCAGCTGTAGATCACAACAGAGTCAGATGCCAGACCTGAAGCACTGGTAGGGCACTGCAGAATAAGTGAAGTTTCTTGTAAGAGCTGAAAGAAAGTGCTGCGGGAGCTGTTGATGCAGTCCTAAACTGGTCTGTGCTAGGCTCAGGCAAAAGAGTTGGCATTCTGTGACTCAGGGAACTATGAGAAGGCTGTGCAGCAAGATCCTCCTTACTTGAGTTGCTATCTGGACCTTTGCAGCGTTTTAATTTAATACTCTCTCTTCTGCTGTCTGCCTAAGACAGGACAAACTTGTGCGGAACCATTTTTACTTTCACTTTTTTGTTTTTTCTTTTTATTCTCAAGTGGTGCTGATCTCAAGTAGAACTCTCGCCCATTCTCGGTTGGGCGAGAGGAAAGTCAGGAGCCAGCGAGTAGGTGTGGAGCATTGTTTCCAGTGTTGAGCTGTTTATCTTTGTGTGCTCCCATCACAGACAAGATATGAACTGCTCCTGTCTCTATGATTGTTGAGATGAATTGAGGTTTTCCTCTGCCAATGCTGAAGCAGGGTCTGGCAAAGTGTTTACAGATGGCAAGACAGGTTTCATCAGCTGTGCAGTCCTGAGTGCAGAAATTGAGGGATAGGCAATGCTACGGTGAGGGAAGAGTCAATAGATGAAGCAAGTTAAATTTTTTATTTTTTTAAATTGGAGGTGCAACATCAGAGAGGTGAGGAAGGCTAATTAACTCTTGTTCACAGACATATTAGACTGACAGGCACTTCAATGACAGGAACATGGCACAGTGGCTCCATCTGCAATGAAACCAGGAAGTGTGCCCACATTGCTCTGCTTATCTACAGAGAACTGTCATGTTCTGAGATAGATGCCTTGCATATACAAAGTTTATAGGAAAGTAGAATATTTTGAAAGTTTTAAGATGATTAAGAAGAGTTTCAAATAAAAAGCAATTTCTTTGATTTAATTTTGGAGTTTGTAAGCCAAATTCAAGCCACACACACTGTGCTTTATTACTTTTAAGATATGATATTGGGGTTTTTAGTTTAGTTTTTAATTTTATTTTGTTTTATATACAGTCAAACTTCGGTTTTCATGATTAATCCGTTCGAAAAAGTCTGACTAAAACCGAAACGTATGAAAACTGAAGCAATATTTCCCATAAGAAATAATGTAAATCCAATTAATCCGTTCCAGACACCCAAAATATTCACAAAAAATACATTTTATAGAGAATAACTATATTTTTACATACAGAAAACAATGAGAAATAAATATAAATGACTAATGAAATGGATAAATGAACATTTAACATCACTGAAAGCAAGCTAAGTACAGTACTGTACAGTACAATATGTTAACATCTGGTCTTAGCCACCCCTGACTAGCTGCTGTGCCCAGCTCTCTTCGGAATCACATTGGATTCAGCCCATTAAAATACCTTTACGTTATCTGCTCAATGCTTCAGAATGGCAGAAAATCTTAATGATATAGCTTCAGACGTACCCTGCAAGAAAAAGAACTGCCTCCCACATTCATTCAACATCTCCTGCTTACGTTGACAGCTTTTCTTCCTTGCTACCTCCGAGCCTGAGGGGCGCTCCAGAGAACGGGCAGGCGGTGGACGACATCGGGGCCTTCCTCTCTGCGCAATCCTTGCCTCTCTGACTCTGACCAGGCTCGAGGATGTGTTTCATTTACGTGCTCAGCTGGCTTTCGCTTCTCATCACGCTGGCGATCGGTGAGTCCGGGGGGCAGTGCTGCCGTGACCGGGCGGGTGTTCCGGCAGTGTATACAGACCGGTGTGCAGCGCGAGGGTGTATGTATTTACAGTACTGTACTTTACGAAAACCGAGGTGATGTACGAGAACCGGGACAAAATCTCAGTCAAAAAAGACGTTGAAAACCGAAGCGATGTATGAGAACCGGGACAAAATCTCAGTCAAAAAAGACATTGAAAACCGAAGCGTATGAAAACCGGGGCAAATGAAAGCCGAGGTTTGACTGTATTGTTTACTGCTTTGAAAGTTATGGAAAGCGGAAGGCAAAATACAAGTGCTTTAAATAAACACTACAATTCCATTTTAAATTGTGTTTTACCAGGAAGGGGTGGTGCCAGAAGCTGATTTGATAACAGCTGTAGATGCTCCAGAGTGATATCACGAATAGCAGGAATATGGAATAATCGAGTAAATGTATGTGGTGACTTTGGAGCGAAGATGCTGAGCAGAGCTATGCGACAGTACAGCCTGGAAAGAGATGCTTCACATCTCAGCAGCTCTCTGTAAATAAGACAACATTTTACAATGATACAAGAAGAGGTACATTTTCAATACAGTATCTATTACTAAAGTAGCATGCTTTATAGACCACACAAACACATGGTACCACAATGCACTGTACCTTAATAAATTGGCTTGTAATGTGAATTATTACATGCATATACTCTTACATGGTGTCAATTAACATAAAGCATTTATTTTATTTATTTATTATTAACCCTCCGCTGCCTCAGGTATAAAATATAGATTGTGAGCCCTTTGGGGTCAAGGGAAATATATACTGTACCTGAATGTACACCGCTTTGACCCGGTGAAAAGCAGTATATTTATTTATTTATTAATAATGAATGAATAAATAAAGCATGTATGCAAGTGGTATTAAAATGAAATGTACCCATACAGTTTTTAAACATGGGACCACGTTTTCTTTTAACGTGACTAAAAGCATGTACCGTGTTTCCCCGAAAATAAGACCGGGTCTTATATTTATTTTTGCTCCAAAAGATGCACTAGGGCTTATTTTCGGGGTAGGGCTTATTGTTTTTTTCATATACAACAATCCACATTTATTCATGAACAATCATCCTCATTTATTCATGTTCAACAATCCAACTTTTTTTTTTTAAGTACAGCAAACTACATTTACTCATGTACAGCAATCTACATTTATTCAAATACAATCATGTCATCTTCTTCCAGAACATCATCAAAACTCTCCAAATCCCGAATTCCGGCCTGATTTTCTTGCGACAGCATTCCCTGTAGAACCATTGGCCCCAATCTCTCATGTCTAGCAATAGAGCTCTCCTTAAATGAGCACTTCTTGTCCAAGTAACCTGCTTTTAGTGCATTGGCAACACAGCTGTCAGTGATGTTATCCCATGAATTCTTCACCCAAGTCACAACCTCTTGCAGGCTAGGCTTCACAAAGTTTCCACCCTGATTTCTCTCCATTCTATTTTCAGTGAAGTCATTGATTTCCATGCGCAAATGGTCCTTGAATGGCTTGTTTATTGCAATATCAAGAATCTGGCAATGGGTAGTCATTCCTGCAGGAATCATTATTTGATCTACTCTTCTCTCTGCAAGGAAGTTTTTCATGTCTTTAGCGCAATGAGTGCTGGCTGAATCCCAGACTAGCAGACCTCTTTGACCACCTCACAAAATAAGTGGCAGCATTAAATTCACCCACTTCCTTATAACTGCTTGTGTACACCATGCTTTTTCGGTTTCAAGAACATAAATGCCTGAAAAACGTTCAATCTTATCTTTCTTGCCCTTACTGATGATTAGAGGTGTGGCTTTCATTCCATCCAGACGAATTGCCAAAATACAGGTAATACGTGCACTTTCGTAGCCAGTGGAAGGAATGTAGATTGACGAGGCACCCCTCTGATTAACTGTCGTTTGAGATCCTTGGCCCATAAACACTGCTGTTTCATCCATAGCAATCATGTTGGAGAGTTGATATTTAGAAAAGTCGATGGAATCAACAAAGGACTTGAATGCAAGTGCACGTTTAACAACTTCAGTATCTTCCAGCTTGAACAGTGTTGTCGATCTTCTTAGAGACAGTTCATATCGCTGAAGGAAGTCATCCAGCCAGTGTTGTGATGCTTTGAATTCTTCTGGGGATATTTCAAACTTTGGTGCCATTGCAAGGGCAAATGCTTGAATATCAGCCCTCCGCACAACCAAAGTCTTTGCTCTCCTGTCAGCAATCCATTCATAGGTGATGTCTTCCAGCTCAGGAAATAATGGTTGCCGCCCTGATCCACACTTGCACTTCTTAGAATTTCCCTCATCCATCTGTTGACAGAGGTTATCATATTCTGCACGCCATTTTCGGACCATTCGGAGATCCAACTTCTTCTCTTGGCAGAAAGCCGTAAGATTCTTGCCCTGAGAGTTCTCCACGATTCCTTTCTTGTACTCAACCGAATAGCTCTTTCTTTTTGCACTCATCTTGTCTGGGGGCAAAATATTCAGTTTAAATCTACCTAAAGGACCTTAGGGTAAGTACCGTAGTGAAGTGACAGTACTGATACCGGTAGCACTTGAAGCTGATTGGCTGCCACCTCATGACAGTCAGCCAATCAGTGAAGTGTTACCACAGTATGCTATTGCTGCTGCTGTGGGCGGCGCGCACAGGGAAGCGGTGGATGCGGGCAGCGACAGCACCAGCAGCCGATCGGCGTCAGGGAGTGGAGCAGGAGGGAAGCCAATCAACACAACAGCAGCAACAACTGAAAGAGAGCCCCTTGGAGAGAAGGAAGAGGACCGCAGCGCAGCACCGGCAGCCGATCGGCGTCAGGGAGTGGAGCAGGAGGAAAGCTCCTCCCTGGTGGGACCCCCCCCCCCCCCGGTACCGAATCTGTCAGACATGATCTGCACTAGGTCTTAGTTTCAGGGTAGGGCTTATATTACGGTAATCACAGGAAAACGTGCTAGGTCTTATTTTCAGGATAGGTCTTACTTTCTGGGAAACACAGTACATTGTCAAAGAACATGTCCGCTATTAGGTTATTGAAAATTTGCTTGTGCGGATACAATCAATGCAAGTGCAAATCCTAGTTAAGGGAGGAGTGACCTAGTGGTTGGAGCAAGTTGCCTCAAGTCGGACAGCTAGGGGTTCAAATCCCGCTGGAGGACAGCAACCTCAGGTTGGAGAGACTGGGGTTTCTAGTCCCATAGGCGCTCCTTGTGGCCTTGGGCAAGCCACTTAACCCTCTGCTGCCTCAGGTACAAAATGTAGATTGTGAGTCCTTCGGGGTCAAGGGAAATATATACTGTACCCAAATGTACACTTGCTTTGACCCGGTGAAAAGCAGTATATAAGGATTGCTAAATAAATAAATAAATAAAATAAATATAAAAGCATTGCTAAATAAATAAATAAATTCCAAAGCAGGGCTTCCAAAACCTCTACTGGGGACTCTACATTCAGCTATGTTTTCACGATATCCACCATAAATATGCATGAGGTAAATTTACATAGTAGACTCTTGCCCTTGAAAGCTTGTGCCTCAAATTGTTTAGTTTGTAAGATGCCACCAGCTTCTTTGTCATTTTTACTGAGTCTCCAATGTATGCAAAATTTATCTTGGAAACCTGGCTAGCTGGCTATTGGGGTCACTTGGGCAGAGCTTTCAAAACTTGTACTAAGGTTCAAAACAATTTAAATTTCTGACCATCAGATAACTTAAGTTCTCTTAGACCATCTACATAAAATTTTAATTAACTCAGGAAATACACAGATCTCTAAACTTCTGGTTTGCAGAAACATATGTTAAAAGTAGGGCTTCTATTCTTAGGTGTTTATTTTCCAGCTAAGTAGGGATTCTTTTGGGGTACCAAAGTTCAGTGTCTGCGCCTGTTTTCTCACCACAGGTATTATTGCTGGGTACCTTTTCCAGTGGAATCAAATATACACCTTTGTGCCACTTAGGAGTCAAAGGCCAAAAAAAGTATACAAACTGAGTAGAAGATACAAGACAAGCCAGGAGAAGGGTGAAAGACTAGTAGGGGAGGTGACTGTTTTACAGTGCTTGTCCAATAAAGCATAGATACTCACCTGTAACAGGTGTTCTCTAGGGACAGCAGAAATCAGTTCTTACATATGGCATCGAGGTGTCCACTGACAATTGGTACTGACGCCAGTGTTCCCACTTTGAAGGAGTAGGCAGTTGAGGATCGAGGGCACCTGTACCGTAAGGGTCTCCTTAGGGGTTTCCTCGTATTGGAGTATCTTCAATTCCTCGGTATCGATAATGAGAGCCTTGGCCATGTCCCGCACAAAAACGAGGAAGGCAACATCCTAGGGTGTGAATGGCATCAGGGCATTGGGGGAGACAGATCCAAGGGCACATCTCGGTATTGCCTCGTGTCATGGGAGTCTTCGTCCTCAGTCTCCCATTTGGACTCAAAGTCTGAGTAACAGTCCAATGCCGTGCGATCACCTCGGTCGAGGCCTGCTCTGGGCAGTTCGCAACCTCCAGAGGATTTGTGATCCAAGCTGTGAGTGCTCATCGGGGAGGACCAGTGCTCCGAAGAACGGGATCGGGACCTCGTTTGGTGCTGGGGGCTCTCTCGAGGCTGGTTGTGCTCGAGGATTGGCTCAACCTCCGGGAAAGCCCTCAATGTCGAGGATTCCGTCATCAGGATGATTAACTAGATGAGCCGGACATAAACGCCCGCTGCATGGCCACGAGAGCAGATATACTGCTCTCCAAGGCCGCCATCCTGGTTTCTATACCAGTTGGCTCTGCAGCCTTCGACGCGGGCACCGAGGCCCGGCGTCGGTACTGTCAAGAGAGAGTCCTCGATGAGGATGGCCTCGGAGGTGCAGATGACTCCTTACGGGGCAGCTTGGAAGGCTGCTCCTGCCCTGACTCCTCAAACTCACGCCTGGGACTGCAGGTCCTGGGGTGTGATTTCCCCTTCTTCCCAGATCCATTCTCCGAGGTGGTCTTCGAGGGTTTCTTCTTCTTGTGCTCCACCTCCGGGGATTTCCACACGGAGGAACCATGGCTGCAGGACTCCAAAGAGGCTCAGGCTTCATGAGGCACAGAGGTATCAGAGGGGGACCTGAAGCGTGGTGTCACCAGAGACCCCAGCGCAAAGTCAGACTTCTGGAAAAAGTTTTCCTGCTGCTAATGACAACTCTTTAGGGCCTTTGAGGTCATGGTTCTGCAGAATTCGCAGTTGGAGTCATTATGCTCCGGGCCAAGGCACCAGAGGCAGCAGTCGTGCAGGTCGTTGAGAGACATTATTTCTTGAAGTCACTGGAGGCCATCGGAAAAAGGGGGACACTGCTGCCTGGCAGGGATCTGAGGCCTTCGGCTAAAAAAGGGCACAAACGCCAGTTCGAGAGACACCTCAATGAAAAATGAGAAAATGAACCAGAGGAGTGATGCTGAGGTGAGCTGGCTCGGGGGCGGGAAGGAATCAGTACGCAAACCTGACAAAACTTAACAAAAATCACGCTTTTTCCAGGGAGAATTAGACAATGCCCAAAGGGCTCTGCAGAAAAAAAGGACACTGAGGCAAGATGGCACCCTTGTCCGGGAAAGGGACTACACATGCGTGGTGCATCTCCCAAAGGTTTACTTTGAAAACCGAGATGCTTCTGCACAGACTCCATCAGCGCCAACATCACCCATATGTGAGGACTGACTTCCTGCTTGTTCCCAGAGAAGCACTTATGTTACTCTTTTTGCATCAAGGGTGTTTTATCAATGTTCATTGGTTAAAACTTAAAATCAAAAGCCCTAGCTAAAAGGAAGCATCAGTCACTCACATATGCATATGCTTACCCAAATCTATATACTTCCTTATTTCCCTCCTGCTTTTAAACAAAGCAGAACATTTTGCTGTGAAAAGCCATTGAAAGTGTTCCCTAGCTTGAGGCACATCAGAAGCTTCTCATTAATAAATGAGTAGACTTATATTTAAACCAAGGACTTCAGGAAATAAGACGCCTTGCTTTATTATCTATGTATGGCCTACCAGCTGGTTCACCTTATTCTCTCTTCCCTACTGTTAACTGCCTGTTTGTCAAAAGTTCTAGAAAAATAAATATTCTTTCCTGAAGAACAAGTGGGAAAGCATATAGACCATGACTCATGGAAAAATGTGGTCTTGCCTGCTAACTTTCTTTCCTTGAGTCTACTAATCCAGTCCAGAATGAGTCAACCAGCAGACGGAGACAGAACAAAAGCTTGTGAGCTTTGCCCTATTTAGGCATTGTGCAGCCAGATGCTCCTCAGTATGTTCTGTAGCAAAGCAGATGGAGACAACCAAAACTCAAATATTAACTCACCCCCAGGGAGGGAGGAGGGCTACTTCAATTAATATATAAGCATGCAAAGAAGCTCACAGAAAATGTCAACAATGCAACTTAAAGACTGTTTTTATTTGTTTCTTTTTACTGCCTTAAGCAACTGCAGCATCACCAATTATAGCGTAGGGAGGGCCTCTGGTATGGTCTGGTAAATTCAAGGAGGTAAAATTGTCAAGTAAGACCAAATTTTTCCTCCCTTATATTACCAGACCAGTCCAGAACGAGTGGGATGTAACAAATACCACCCCTATACAGGGTGGAGACTTGAGCTGCAAACATTCCCTCATGGTGTTGCTCCCACCCTGGGGAAGGTCTCCCAACGCCATAGCATTAGTACTAAACAAGTAACAATGATCAGAGTGTCTCTCCAGAATCTGCTAAGATGGCTGAACCTTTGGTCAAAAAACAGAATACGCCTAAAGAGAGAGAACACCTGGTAAAATTGTTCTTCTAAGGAACCTAGAAAACCCCCTTAACTAGGTCACAGCCACCTAAGGCGAGGACATCATTAACCCTTGGACTGACCTATGGTGGGTACTCTTCATAGCAGGAGACATTCCTGTGCCTCCCCCCCCCCAAAAAAAAGCACTTAGGGAACCAGAATGCAGATAAGGTGCTCTACTCAACCCCACTAGGCAAAAGGAGGAGGGGCAACATACAACTCTGAGAAATGGCAAAGTATCTCTAACACTCTCCCACTACACAAATTTATAAGAAGTTAGGAACTTCTAACCCTTTAAACCAGGATACTACTACAGCCAAGGAAGAATCTGAACTTCAGATGGAAGCACACAGCCTTGTTTCAGAGGAATGGAGTACATCACACAATAGGGTGCCTCAAAGTGCAGACTAAAAAAAAACACTAGAGGCCACCTATAGTCTACTTCACAAAGATGTAGCCAGACATACTTGAATATCTTGCATAAGAACAAGGTCCCAATAAGGAATCTTCATAAAAGAAGAACTCCTATGGCACACACTTTGACCTCTTTAACCAATAAGCGCTTACCAATGCCATGGAGGAAATGTCCTGCTTGCTGCCTGTCCAGGCAAATGGTGCTATCAAAATTGATCTGGCTTAAGCAAGCCATAGCCTGGACCATTTAAGCAATATCGGGAAGGGCACTGACAAATCTCAATGCATGAGGGAAGAGGTGATAAACCGACCAGTCACCCTTTAAAAGGAGAACAAAGAGACTGAATTTGAGCTGGAGCCCTGTAATGCTTAGCAACATTGCCAGGGAGACCGAGGCGGTGTTGACAAGGGAGACTGTGAGAAGCAGGACAATACGCAGCATGTAGCAGAGAGAACTCAGAAGGTGGACATGCAGGACAACATGAACCCTATAGGAATTGATAAAGGGATAATCTCTCCTCAGCCCCTGGCTATCCATAGTGGCCATACAAAGGTATTTGGGTAGAAGACAAATTGTTTGTAAGGAACCCTGGAAGGTTCAGAAGAAAGGCCAACATATCTGTTGTCACCTGGAGGTCAACATACACTCTCAAGAATAGCTGCAGCTACAAACCCACACAGCTTAGGTGTAAGAGAGCAAGCAGAAGATAGTCATAGATATCAGATGCCAGACAACCGCCTAAAACTCACCCATCAGATTCAAAAGTCTTGATAGGCAATTGAAGGATAAAAGCGAAGGAAAGGCAAATTATGGGTGTATGCCCAGTAAGAAGCCACGGAAGGAGCTCCACAAGGACTTGAAGGGGACTGGGGTACTAAAGGGGAAAACTTATTTCTTAGTGCTATAACACGGAGTGCCACTACTGATCATTTATATAGCATTATTTATTTATTTATTTTATTTATTTAACATTGTTTGTATACCGCACTATTTAACATCAGCACGGTTTCCAGGAAACACAGATGTCCAAGGGGGGGAAACCTTGGACTTACATTAAACAAGGAATTCAAACTTGGATAACAGATAACAACTATGTACAAACTTTTCAATATAAACTATGTACACAACTCTTCAATCCATCTATGTGTGCTGTGCAAAGGTCTTTGTGGCATATGAGGCATATGCAGTGCTGTAGAGATACATATAAAGAGAGAGAACGACAAAGGCCCCTACAAAAGATACCAGAAGGAATGGGATGATGAATACTGAAGCCAAAAACACATATTCCTCTCAGAAGCAGGATATGGCATCTTGGAAACGCACCTTCCTGGTGCAGAATTTTGCAAAACAACTCCCTCGGTGTGAGAGGCCTTTACATCACCTGGAAGACAGGTCCTAGCTATAGGATCACTTTCTGCCACACCAGATTGATTCTCTCCTGTCACGTGACCTCTCTCCTCCATGGCAACAGGGATGCTGCCAGACTGGAGATGGGACTTCAGGTCTATATCCCTGTAGGTCTTGTCTATGTACCTCTCTGTCTTCTTTACGTCCTCCAAGTCTGCTACTCTAGTCTCCAGAGATCGGACTCGTTCCCTGACAGCAAAGAGCTCCTTGCACCTAGTGCACACGTAAGACCCCTCACCAACTGGGAGAAAATCATACATAGGACACTAAATGCAAAAGACTGGACAGCCCCCATCTCACTGCTGGACTGCTATCTGTATTTTAGTTTGAAGGTTGTATTTAGATATTTAAGTTCTTTATTTACTAAGTTGCTGGGGATACTTATACTAATAAAACTATACCTAATACTTTTAATGTATTTTGTTCACCAGAAGCTTAATCAATCTCAGGTCCTTAATGTATGCCTGATAAGGATAAACAGCTGCACCTGAGAGTGAATATGACACCTTCTTTCCTTTTAAGAGGTTTAAGCACCTATAAAGCTACGATTATCCCAGGTATGGGTGGATGTTGGGGAGGAAGGGAGGGAAAGAAGACCTATGAAAAGCTGGCTGCTACAGAGTACCCTGTCCTGTGCTTCTAAGGTAATCCGTGACCAATTTCCAGGGGGAGTCCCGCAGCCCTTGCTTGGATACAGGGAGTCTTGGAGTCTAAATTTAATCAGAAAGCTCTCTGCTGTGTTATAAATTTAAACTGAAAGCTCTTTGCTGCTACTAGGCCCTGAATGATTTAACAAATACACTGGGTTCACAGATTAATCAGCTTTAATCTAAAGAATTCCTTTTTCCCCAAGATTTAGAAAAATTCCCAGAGATAAATACTTACAATTGCAGATCTCTCTCCAGAAGTAGCAGTCCTCTTTTGTAGTCCTTCAAGACTGAGAATTACAGAACTCTGGTTGAACTATTTATGCCTGTACTTCTGAAGTAAGCTGTGACCAATTTCCTGGGTGATTAACACAGTTCTTGCTTGGATAGGAGTCGTCTTTCAAAATGGCCCTTTGATCAGCCACCTGGCTTTAACACCTATTTAAAAAATTTCACAGGTCTCTTGCCCCCTATGTAGAAGGCCTCTTTGCAAAGGTCTCTAGAAATGATTTATTACTCAAAGAATACTAACCCTGTTTTGCCCTTTATGCTAAGTTATATTCTGATCTGATTTAAATTAAAGCTCTTTGCTTCTACTAGGCCCTGAGAGGAAGAAATTTAAACTAGAAGCTCTCTGCTGGGTTCTAAATTTAGCCAGAAAGCTCTCTTCGGAACAATGTATCCTTGAAGGATACTACCAAAAGAATGAAGTTAGGGCATATCAGCAGAGAGGTTCCAATAAAGACAAAAGTAGCCCAAATGCCCTTGAGTACGGAGCAGAGAGAGCTTAAAGATTCCAAATTACCCCTGCCTACCAATAGCCAGATTAATATGAATAAAATACAGACTCTAAAATGCTTGTATGCAAATGCTAGAAGTCTAAAAAATATAAGATGGGAGAGTTAGAATATGTAGCACTAAATGAGAAGTTATATATGATTGGTATCTCAGAGACATGGTGGGAGGAGGACAACCAGTGTGATACTGTGATACCTGGGTACAAACTACATCGCAATGATAAGAGCTGATGAAATTGGTGGAAGGGTTATGCTCTATGTTAGAGAGGGCATTGAGTCACAAAGGATTAAGATTTTGCAGGACACAAAATTAGTCAGCTGGGAGAGCACCACGTTGAGATCCCATTCTGCCGCCAGGGGGGCAGACAGAGGGCTTAGAAAGCAGAAGGCCCAATAGGAACAGGGAGACCAAGGGCTGGCTGGATAAGGACTTTCCCTCTACTGGTTCGTCGTAAGCAGCTATGGCGCTCAGATGCACCCAGGCCGAGTTGATTTCAGCCCTGTGCTCGACAAGTGTACTAGGTACTGGAATACCAGCTGGACACGGCAGGAGAAAGGGTTCTCCTTCCTATCTGTGCACCACAGGGCGAACCTGTGCCACTTAAAGGCGTAAGCCCTCCTCATGGAGGGCTTACTGGAGGCTATCAGGATCTCAACCTCTTGTGACAGGTTGAGCAGTGCCAGGGCTACCCTCTCAGCAGCCAGGCCATTAGAGCCAATAACCCCACATTGGGGTGCAGAAGGGAGGCCTCTTCCCGAGTCAGGAGATCTGGGGCTCAACCCATGGTTAATGGGAGTGTCGCCGCCACTGAGAGCAGTAGTGGGAACCAGGGTTGCCTGGGCCACCTGGGGGCAATCACCAATACCCTCTTGTTATGAATTTTGAACAAAGTCTTGGTGACTAGGAAAGTCAGTTGGAATGCATACAGCAGTCCCTCAGCCCATGAAATCAGGAACACGTCTGCCGCTGCCCTCTGTGGGTACGGCTGCCTAGAGCAGAAGTGAGCCAACTATGCGTTGTACGAAGAGGTTCATCTCAGGCAGTCCCCAAAGGTAGAAGAGCTTCTTCGCCACTGCAAGATCAAGACACCACTCGTGAGGGCAGAGGACTCTGCTGAATCTGTCTGCCAGGTAGTTGTCCTGGCTCGGGAGGTAGACAACGCGCAGGAGCATGCCATTGCACACTGCAAAGCTGAGGAGGGCTACAGCCTCCTGGCAGAGGGAGCATGAACCCGTGCCCCCCTGCTTGTTTATATAGAACATTGTGACCTGGCTGTCCATCTGGACCAGCACATGTCTGTTCTGCAAGAGGGGGCGAAACGCAAATAGGGCGAGGGCTACCACCCGGAGTTCCAGGAGATTGATCTGTAGTAGAGACTCTTCCCTGGACCAGCAACCCCGAGTGCATTTGGGATCAAAACCCCCTGACCGGCCTCGGGTCAAACTCCCAGAATCTAGCTGAAGAGAACTGGACACCCAAGGATCGGGACTGGGACCTTGATCGATGCCGAGGGCTGGCCCGAGGCCAATAGTGCTCAGGGCCTGGCTCGATGACTGGGGACACCACCACAGTCAGGGGACTAGTTGTCGGGGCAGATGATGCGGATGAACCAGACATCATTGCCTGCTGCATGGTCAGGATAGCAGAGATACTGTTCCAGGACTGCCATTCTGGCTTCAATGCCACACGGTTCCGGCAGCTTTCGGCAAGGACACCGAAGGTTTTGGGCCCGGCGCCAGAGCTCTGGCAAGCATGTCCTTTATGAGGACCATGGCCTCAAGGAGCCTCGCATGGTCACCACCGGCCGAGGACTCCTTCCTAGAAACCTTAGGAGGGTGCTACTCAGAGTTGTCCGAGTCCCACAGCAGGACCTTACCAGGTTTCCCCGGTGGAACCTTGACTGGCTTTGAGGATTTTTTTTCCCCTTACCAGCGTCTGGCATCTTTCTGGAGGAGCTGCCGCTGCGGGACTCCAAAGATGCCCGGGCCTCACGAGAGGTGCTTGGCTTCAGACTCTGTGACGGAGAAGCCGGAGCAGAGCCAGACTGCGGGAATATCATCTCCTGCAACTCCGACTGCTTGTTGGTCTGAGGAGTCACGGCCTGACACAGATCGCAGGAGATACTGTCGTGGTCCAGGCCAAGGCAGTGGAAGCAGCAATTGTGGGTGTCTGTGAAAGACAATTTGACTGCAACGATCACACTTTTTAAAGCCAATAGGAGACATGGTGGATCACATCTGGACGGGGTTGATGACCCCTTGGCAAAAAAGGGTGCGAACACCGGTTGAGGCGAGCCTCGATGAAAAAAGAGAAAGGAGCCGAGAAATGCAGCGGGGATGGCGCCAGCTCGAGGCAGGAAGGGGTACCGGTATGCATACTGGGATAAACTCACTAAGAGGATAATTTTTAAGGACTTTTTCCAGGGACACAGGACATGTGTCTGTTGGGCTCCGTGGAAAAAAGGAGACTGAGCAAGATGACACCCTTAGACAGGAAGGGAACAACGCATACGTGGTAGCATTCCCAAAGGCTTTCTTTGAAAGCTGAGAAAATGCTCTGCGCGGGCTCTGTCGGCGCTGTCATCATCCATATTTATTTATTTATTTATTATACCGCGCTCTTTAGATCAGTGCGGTTTACATGTATACTAACAGGTACTTTTTATTCCCTTGTCCCTGAAGGGCTCACAATCTAAGTGTACCTGAGGCAATGGAGGGTTAAGTGGCTTGCCCAAGGCCACAAGGGGTGGCCATGGGACTAGAGACCCCAGTCCCTCTGGCCTGAGGTTGCTTGTCCCCATGCGGGAATTGAACCCCTGGCCCTCCGGCCTGAGGTAACCTGTCCCAACCACTAAGCCACTCCTCCCTATGTAAGGACTGACTTCCTGTTTGTTCCTGGAGAAGACCTCTGCACAGAGTATCCACTAAGGGAAGAACCACTCATTATGGGGACAAAAATAATGAGAAAGTAAGTAAGTAAGTGACATCCTCAGGAGTATGGTACCCTGCTAAAGAACCAAAAGTACATCTGAAGCCCAGGCAGAAGGATTATGCACGGAAACTGATGGACATAAATCATCTTGTATGCAGCTTCAGAACTGAGAGAAGAACGATAACAAAGGCTGTGCAAAGTGAAAGAAGACAGCAGCACCACTTAGTGCCTCTACCACAATGGCTAGAGAGCTCCAATTTTAGAGAATAAAATAGCCATAATGTGAAGAAAGTAGCAGTAAGGGATACAACTGCAGAATAAAGATGGAAAGACCAGTAAGAAGAAACCTCAGCTTAAGAGGGGGAGAAATGGTGCAAGAGAACCTAACTGGCAGCTGATACTGGCCTCGTGGTTCACTGCTGGCAAATCAGAGGCAACTGCCCTCAAAAGGAACCACTTTGCCAAGACTCTCTCAGTTCAAACTCAATAGGCAAAGAGTAAAAACATAAGAACATAAGATAAACCATATTGGATCAGACCAAGGTCCATCAAGCCCAGCATCCTGTTTCCAACGGTGGCCAATCTAGGCCATAAATACTTAGCAGTTTCCCCAAAAAGACACACAGATTCCACAATGCTTGTATTGGGGCAAGCAGTGGATTTCCTGAATCCTCTTTAATAATGGTCAATGGACCTTTCCCTCCAGGAACTTGTCCAAACCTTTTTTAAACACAGCGACACTAACAGCTTTTACTGCATCCTCTGGTAACAAATTCCAGAGTTTGATTATGCGCCGAGTGAAAAAATATTTTCTCTTATTAGTCTTAAATGGGTTACACTAAAGCGTCATTGCATGTCTCCTGGTCTTTCTACTTCTTGATGGCATAAACAATTGATCTATGTTTACCCGTTCCACACCATTCATTCATTTACAGACTTCTATCATATCTCCCCCTGAGCCGTCTCTTTTCCAGGTTGAAGAGCCCTAACCTTTTAAGCCTCTCCTCACAGGAGTATCCTTTTATCCCCTTTACCATTTCGGTGGTTCTTCTCTGTACCTTTTCTAATTCCACTATATTGTTTTTAAGATACAACAACCAGGACTGAACGCAATATTCAAGGTGCGGTCGCACCATGAAATGATACAGCATATGCCCTAGTATATGCCCTGTGATTAGAGAAGGACCAGGCAATACTGAACACCCTGAACATGAAAACAGAGCACTCTCTACACACACATATAGAGGCCACAAACATCCTCTCATTGTAAATGGCTCACAATCGGACTATAAATTTACTGCTCATTGTACATAATTCACACCTGGACTAGGTTAAGTCCCAGGTTTATTGTTCACTGTACATAGTCATTGATCTGTTAAGCACAGTTACTTACCTGTAACAGGTGATCTCCAGGAACAAGCAGGAATAAGTCCTCACATATGGGTACGTCGGTACCGACGGAGCCTGCGCGGGAAAGCTCCCCAGCTTCCCAGAAGGAAGCTTTTGGGGCCTCCCACTGCACATGCGCGCTGCCTTCCCGCCTTCCTGACCAGCTCTCCTCAGTTCGAGTTTATAGCTGAGACAATAGAGAGAGGAAAGGAAGATAGATAGAAGATACAACTCCTAGGGGAGGTGGGTGGGTTGTGAGGACTAATTCCTGCTGTTCCCAGAGATCACCTGTTACAGGTAAGTAACTGTGCTATCTCCAGGAACAAGCAGGAATAAGTCCTCACATATGGGGACTCCCTAGCTAAGATGCCTGGGAGATCCCGTTCCAAGGGTTCGCCATCTTCGTATGGATCTCAGGCATCCATCCTGGGAAGGTGGGCAGGAGTTGTTCAAGTATGGAACAGGTGTTTGAGGACAGCCTGACCAAACAAGGCATCCCGGCGGGAGTCCTTGTCCAAGCAGTAATGGGCTGTGAAGGTATGAACCGAGGCCCATGTGGCGGCTCGACAGATCTGATCTATGGAGACAGAGTGAAGATGAGCCATAGAAGTGGCCATGGCTCTCACATTGTGAGCTGTGACATGGCCTTCCAGAGAAATATTTTTGCTCTGGTAAGCAAAGGAAATACACTGAGCAATCCAATTGGAAAGTGTACGTTTGGAGACTGGATCAAAAGCCACGAAAAGCTGGGAAGACATTCGATGTGGCTGAGTCCTGTTGAGGTAAAAGGCAAGAGCTCTTTTACAATCTAAAGTATGAAGGTTCCTCTCTGCACTGGATGCATGAGGAGCTGGAAAAAAGACAGGTAGATATACCTCTTGATTAAGATGAAAAGGCGAGACCACTTTGGGCATAAAGTGGGGATTCGTCCTTAGGACCACCTTATCATGATGAAACCTGGTATAAGGTGGATGAGCCACTAAGGCCTGTAGTTCACTGATGCGACGAGCCGAAGTGACTGCAATAAGGAAAAGGACCTTCCATGAAAGAAATTTCAAGGAGGTAGAAACCAACGGTTCAAAAGGTGGCTTCATAAGCTGACCTAGAACTAGGTTCAAGTCCCATGCTACCGGAGGAGGTCGGATGGGAGGCTTAGTTAGAGTCAGGCCTCTCATGAATCTTGCAACAAGCGGATGAGAGGAGACAGGTTGTCCATTTATAGGTTTTAAGGATGCTGCAATAGCACTCAAATGGACTCTTACTGAATTCGTCTTAAGGCCTGCATTAGAAAGATGCAGGAGATAGTCTAGTAGAGAATTCAAAGGAAGTGCTAGAGGGTCAAGACCCTGTTGAGCACACCAAATGGAAAAGCGTTTCCATTTGAAAGCATAGGAACGTCTCGTGGAGGGTTTCCTAGAGGCATGAAGGATATCTTTCACTGGTTGAGAAAGATTGAAGTCATGAAGGCTTAGGCCTTCAGTAACCAAGCTCTGAGGTGTAGGGACTTGGGGTTTGGGTGCCACAAAGTCCCTTTCTCCTGAGAGAGAAGGTCTGGCGCAGCTCCCAGGTCCAGGGAGGGTCCCTGGGAGAGATGCAGAAGTAGAGGGAACCACACTTGGCGTGGCCAGCGTGGAGCTATGAGGATCATCGATCCGTGATCCCTCTGGAGTTTGAACAGAGTCTTGGGAATCAAAGGAATGGGTGGAAAGGCATATAGGAATTCCTGACCCCAATGCAGGAGAAAGGCGTCGTTGGCCTGAGCTCCCTGACACGGAGTCCTGGAACAGAACCGGGGAAGTTTGGCATTCCACGGACTTGCAAAGAGGTCTATGTCCGGGGTTCCCCATTCCTGAAAGATTCTGCCTATCTGGTCCATATGTAGGGACAATTCGTGTGGAAGCAGAACTCGACTGAGTCTGTCTGCCCGAGAGTTTTGAACCCCTGGAAGATATACTGCCAGAAGATGAATTTGATGCTCTCTGGCGAAGGCCCATAATCTGAGAGCTTCGTTGCAAAGCGACAGAGAGCCCGTCCCTCCTTGTTTGTTTACGTAGAACATGGCCACCTGATTGTCTGTCTGAACTAGGACGGTCATGTTGACAAGGAGGGTATGGAAGACTTTGAGGGCAAAGAAGATTGCTCGCAGTTCCAGGAGGTTGATGTGAAGGGTGGTCTCCTGCGGAGACCAAGTACCCTGAGTGGAGAGGGATTGTAGATGGGCTCCCCACCCTGTTTGGGAGGCATCTGTTGTGAGGGTTGCTTGGGGCAACAAAGGTTGGAAGGGGGCCCCCAACAACAGATTCTTGGTGGACATCCACCATTGGAGGGACCAAAACAGACGCTTTGAGGTGAGTATTTGGTCAGAGAGCGCTCCTGATGCTTGAGTCCACTGGGTGGCCAAGGTCCATTGAGCTGCTCTCATATGAAGACGAGCATAGGGCACCACGTGTACCGTGGAGGCCATGTGGCCCAGAAGTCGCAGCATTTCTCTGGCTGTCAAGTGACTGCTGGACTGAGCTTGGGAGGCCAAGCACAGCAGACGTTGGCCCCGGACTTGAGGTAGGTAGGCCCTTGCAGTGGTGGTGTCCAACTGGGCCCCTATGAATTCTAGAGACTGAGTAGGGGTGAGACTTGGGAAGGTTTACCACCAGTCCCAGATACTGCAGAAGGTGCCTTGTGCGGTCCAGGGAAATCTGGGCCTCTGACTGAGATGGAGCTCGGATGAGCCAGTCGTCCAGTTATGGGAATACAAAAATTCCCAGACCTCTTAGAAATGCGGCAACAACTGCCATGCATTTGGTGAACACTCTTGGAGCAGAGGCTAGACCGAAGCGAAGTACTCTGTACTGGAAATGTTTTCCCTGAAACAGAAATCTTAGATATTTTCTGTGGGATGGGTGGATGAGTATATGTGTGTACGTATCCTTGAGATCTAGAGAACAAAGCCAATCCTGACTCTGAAGGTATGGAAGGAGAATGCCTAGAGAAAGCATTTTGAATTTCTCCTTGTACAGAAATTTGTTCAATTCTCTCAGATCTAGGATAGGTCTGAATCCCCCTGTCTTCTTTGTTATGAGAAAATAAGGGGAGTAGAATCCTGTACCTTGTTGAAGAAGAGGAACCTCTTCTATTGCCCCTTGGGCAAGGAGAGAAGAGACTTCCTGATCCAACAGGACCAGGAGAAATGGGGGAGAATTGAAGTGCCTCACCATGGTATATGGAAAAATGAAGTTTGTAGCCCTCTCTGATGATAGAGAGGGTCCATTGCTCTGATGTGATTTGCTCCCATCTGGGAGCAAAGTGAGCTAACCTTCCGGGAATGGTGAGGGGCTCTGGTTGTTCTAGAGCCAGAAATGTTAAGTTCTCTAGGGGCAAGTCAAAACCCCTGAGGGGGTTGAGCCTGCTGAGGAGTGGTAGACGCTGCAGGCTTTGACTTTGCCTGTTTAGGTTGCTGACGTTTAGCAGCAAAGCGAGGCTGAGAAGATTGTTGGCCAGTATTTGTGGAAAATCTGGCCTTCTTGTAGTAAGGCCTCTTGAAAGACTTTTTCTTGGCAGGAGTAGAGGTAGACTTAGAAAGTCTATCCAAGGTAGCATTTTCTGAGTCCATTTGAGTGGCTTTAATTTGCCAGTCCTTACCAAATAAGTTCTCACCTGTACAGGGCAGATTCCGTAAGCCATCCAGGATCCAGGGTTCTAGGTCAGAGGCCTGGAGCCAAGCAAGTCGTTGGGCTGCAATAGCAATGCCCGAAGCTCTACCGGCACCCTCAAAGGAATCAAAAGCTGCTCTGTTGGAGAACTTAGAAACATCTAGAAGCTGTTTCACCAGAGAAATGAACTCCTCTTTTCTATCCTCAGGGATAAAGGAGGCAAAATGTCGTATCTTTACGGCAAGTTCCCTGAGAAACATGCCCATATCCTGGCTATAAGCATAGTAGCCTGGAAAATTTTCTTGCCAAAAGAGTCTAGGGTCTTACATTCTCGTCCTGGAGGGGTAGAAGAGTGCCTTTTGGTACTCTTAATCTTTTTCAGTGCAGACCTCACCACAATGGAATGGTGAGGCAACTGAGTCTTTTGAAAACCAGGAGAAGGAGGGACCCGGTACATGGTGTCCAACCTACGAGAATAAGGAGACAACGTTAGAGGAGCCTCCCATAAGTCCATCAAGTGTTCTTGAAGGATTTCATGGATAGGCAGGGTGACTGCCTCTTTAGGAACCTTAGGGTATCCTAAAATATCCAATTTCTTTGACCTAGGTTCTTTTTCAGAGGATGTGGTAATAGAAAGTCCTTTAGCTAGTTCAATAATGAAGTCTTGAAAGGACAAATCCTCTGGTGGAGACATTCTCCTCTTTGGGGAAGAGGGGTCTTCATGAAGAACTAGAGACAGCTCATCAGAGTCCTCAGAGGAGTTAAAATCCTCTGAAGAATCAGAGTATTCTCTATTTGTTTCCAACGCACGATACGCATACCGATCGGTATCGACATCGGGCGTACCGGGTATGGGATCGTTATCGGGTGAAAACCAGGATCCGGCATGCGGAACCGATCTGCGTTTGGAAGTCGATGGTCTCGGTTCCGATATGAGAGACGATACCGGAACCGGACCCGGTACCGCTGAACGCGGTACCGAGGGCGTCGCAGCATTAATAAAAGCCAGCATGGCCTGCTGCATGGTCTGAACAGTATTGCTCATAGACGCCACTGCTGCCTGGATATCGGTACCGGTATGGGCCGGTACCCCAGAGCAGTCCAACAGGTGATCAGTCGAGGCCGTGCCATCGATGTCAACCTGTAACCCCATAGATGGTGCTTTGGAAGCCAGAGCTTCCCGCCGGGGTTGTATGGCTGGGGCAGGATCCTCAGACTCAAAAGAGAGAGCCTCTCAATGCTTTGAAGGAGATTTGCTCTTTGAGGACCTGCCCACAGAGGGTTTGGTTACCTGAGATCCATCCGGAGAGGAAGACCTGGATGACTGTGATGCTGGATTATCTGAAGCAAACAGCACATGGAATTTGTTGGCCCGGTTCTGCAACCCACGTTTAGACATCTGGGAGCAGGATGGGCAGTCCGGAATGGAGTGGTCAGGTCCCAAACACTTAAGACACCATTCATGGGTGTCTGTGACAGAAATAACAGCACTACACTTGGTACACTTCTTAAAACCAGGGGCTGGTTTCTCCATGAGGAGAATTTGTGTAGGCCTGAGGCCTAACCGAAGTCACCAAGTTGTGCAGAATAAAGATTTTTTTTTTTTTAAAAAGAAAAGAAAAGAGAGACCGGCGGTACCGGTTTCGGTATGGGGAAGGCAGGTACGCGGTCTAAAGAAACAAACTAAAACAATAATTTCTTCAGCGGTGACAGGAACACGACCTGCTGGCTCCGCGGAAAAAGAGAAACTGAGGAGAGCTGGTCAGGAAGGCGGGAAGGCAGCGCGCATGTGCAGTGGGAGGCCCCAAAAGCTTCCTTCTGGGAAGCTGGGGAGCTTTCCCGCGCAGGCTCCGTCGGTACCGACGTACCCATATAATATCCTTTGTTTTAATATCCATTACTTTCCTTTTGATTCCTAGCATTCTATTTGCCTTCTTGGACACCACTGCACACTGGGTGGAGGGTTTCAACAAGTTATCCACGATGACGCCTATACCTTTTTCTAGGGTGATGCAAATTTGCAGATGGCAGAAATTTTGTGCCATCTGCAAATTTGATTACCTCACTCGTTATTACCATTTTCAGGTCATATACAAATATGTTAAAAAGAAGCAGACCCAGCACAGATCCCTGGGGTACTCCACTATTCAAAATTGGTAATTTACCCTACCCTCTACTTTCTATCATTTAACCAGTTCCTGATCCACAATAGCACACTGTCTCCTATCCTATGACTTTTTAATTTTGCCAAGATTCTCTCATGAAGAACCTTTTCAAAGGCTTTCTGAAAATCCAGATACACTATTATTGACCAGCTCACCTATTTAATCACACCTTCAAAAAAATATAACAGATTAATAAGACAAGAACTTCCTTGGCTTTCTCCCATTAAACTATGACTACATGTTCAGTAATTTTGTCCTTTATAATGGTTTCTACCATTTTGTCTGGTACTGACATCAGGCTCATTGGTCTGTAGTTTCCTGGAAACTTTTTAAAAAAAATTGGCATTACATTACCATTCGCCAACCTTCAGGTATTACACATGAATTTAATAATAGTAGGTCTGCAATCTCATATTTCAGTTCTTTCAACACCCTTGGATATATAAAATCCAGTCCAGGTAATTTGCTACTCTTTTGTTTATCAAATAGTTGTAATACATCTTCCCGGTTTATTGCTATTTCTGTCAATTCTACCGATGCATCACCTTTAAATACCATTTCAGTGATGGGTAACTTCCCTACATCTTCTTCAGTAAAGACTGAAGCAAAGAATTCATTCAGTCTCTCCACTATGGCCTTGTCCCCTCTCTTGGTGCCCCCTTTACCCCTCTATCATCTAATGGTCCAACAGACACACACAGGCCTTTTGCTATGAATGTACTTGAAAACGTTTTTATTATGCGTTTTTGCTTCCACAGCAAGCTTTTTTTTCAAATTTTCTCTTTGCCTGACTTATCAATGCCTTGCATCTAACTTGCCAGTGCTTATCTTGTTTACAGTTTTCAGAATTTGGCTCCTTTTTCCATTTCCTGAAAGATGCTGTTTGGCTACAACAGGCTCTCACCTCACCTTTAAACCGTACTGGCAGGTTTTTTTCGACTTCCTTCCACTTTTCTTAAAGCGTGGAAAGAGTAGTTACTAACCTGTAACAGGTGTTCTCCAGGAGCAGCAGGAATCAGTCCTCACATATGAGTGACGTCGGCGCCGACGGAGCCCTCGTGCGGAGCATTTCCCCAGCTTTCAAAGAAAGCCTTTGGAAATTGCAGCGCGCATGCGCGGTCCCCTTCCCGCCCAAGGGTGCCATCTTGCTCAGTCTGATGACATAGCTAAAAGACAGCAAAAAAATTAGCAAAATAAATCATATGACTGCAACTCCAAGGGGAGGAGGGAGGGTTGTGAGGACTGATTCCTGCTGCTCCTGGAGAACACCTGTTAAAGGTGAGTAACTACTCTTTCTCCAGGACCAAGCAGGAAGTCAGTCCTCACATATGGGACTCCCCAGCTAAAGGCTACCGGAGACCTCAAGCGGAAAAAATGAGCTCCCTTTAGCTCGTCAGCACGTAAGGAAGGAATCTTCTCTGAGAACGCCCCCGACCGGTAGCCTAACACCAGGGCCGGAGAGTAGGAGTTGCCTAAACCCCAAAGAGATTATGGAGTACTGCCTGTCCGAATGCACTGTCCCTGCGGGACTCCCTCTCAAGGCAGTAATGGGCCGCAAAAGTCTGGCTTGAAGACCAAGTAGTGGCCCGGCAGACGTCTGCCAACGGAACAGAGCGGAGATGAGCCACTGACGCAGCCTTCGCCCTGACACGATGAGCCGTGACTCGACCCTCCAACGAGAGGCCGGCTGCCCCATAAGCCCAGGGGATACAGTCAGCGACCCACATGGACAAAGTAAGCTTGGAGACAGGTAGCCCCAACTTATTGGGGTCAAAAGAAACGAAGAGCTGAACAGCCCCCCGATGCTCCCGCGTACGGTCAAGGTAGAAGGACAACGCCCTCCTACAGTCCAGGGTATACAGAACCATCTCAGCCCGGTTGGCATGCGGCCTGGGAAAGAAGGTCGGAAGAACCACCTCCTGATTGAGGTGAAAAGGGGAGACAACCTTAGGAAGAAACTTAGGGTGAGTCCGTAAGACTACCCTATTCCTGTAGAACCTAGTGTAAGGGGGATCAGACACTAGAGCCTGAAGTTTACTTACTCGCCTAGTAGAGATAAGAGCTACCAGAAATAAGGTTTTCCAGGAGAGAAAACGGAGAGGGCAGGTAGCCATAGGTTCAAAGGGCGGACAAGTAATCCACTGTAAGACCACATTCAGATCCCTCTCAGGGGCTGGTGGACGCAAAGGAGGCTTAAGCAGAAGGAGGCCTCTGAGAAAACGAGCCACCAAAGGGTGGTTGGAAAGAGGCCTTCCGTCCACCGGCGAGTGGTGCGCTGAGAGAGCACTGAGGCGAACCCTGACAGAGTTGGACTTAAGGCCCAGATTGGAGAGGTAAAGCAAATATTGCAATACTACCGCTACCAAGCACGAGAAGGGATTCTCGTTGTGCTGAGCACACCATGTGGAGAATCTATGCCACTTAAGAGCGTAGGATTTCCTGGTAGATTGTCGCCTAGAGGCCAAGACCACATCTTTCACCTCTCGAGGCAGTAGTAGGGGAGCCAGGACTACCCTTTCAACAGCCGGGACTGGAGGTTGGGGTGCAAGAGAGTCCCCTGATTCTGAGACAGGACATTGTGTTGAAACCCCAGAGGAAGAGGGGTGTCCACCGCTAGCTGCAGCAGAAGCGGGAACCACGGTTTCCTCATCCACCTGGGGGCTATCAGGATCAATGAAGCCCCGTCCTTGAGGACTTTGAACAATGTTCTGGACACTAGTGGCCTGGAAGATAACACATACAGTAGGCCTGTGGACCACGAGATCAGAAACGCATCCACTGCTACTCTGAGAGGATGCGGTTGTCTGGAGCAGAATCTCGGGAGTTGCCGGTTCAGAGGACTGGCGAAAAGATCCATGGTGGGGAGGCCCCACCTGAGAAAGACCTGCTGAACCACCAACGGGTTCAACCTCCATTCGTGTGGTTGCAGGATCCTGCTCAGTCTGTCCGCCAGGTAATTTTCTTGACCTGGCAGGTAGACAGCCTTGAGGAGGATTCCGTGATTGACAGCCCAAGAGCACAGCCGTTGTGCCTCCTGACATAGAAGGAAGGAGCCTGTGCCTCCTTGTTTGTTCACGAAGAACATGGCAACTTGATTGTCCGTCTGGACCAGTACAGACTTGTGAGAGGCGAGGTGGGAGAAGGCTCTCAGAGCTAGGCTTATCGCCCGTAGCTCCAGGAAGTTATCTGTTGAGCAGCCTCCCAAGGGGTCCAGAGACCCTGAGTACATGTCCCTTGGCAATGTGCTCCCCAACCTAGAAGAGAAACATCTGTCGTCAGCACTTGAGAATGCGGAGGGGATTGAAAAACCACTCCGAGTATCAGATTCGGAAGATGAAGCCACCATTGCAGAGAGGAGACTAGCAGGTCGGATATTTTTACTGAGTCCGCTAGGCTCCCCGTGGTCTGATGCCACTGAGTGCGAAGGCTCCACTGAGCAGGCCGCATGTGCAGGCGGGCATTGGGGGTGACATGAACCGTGGAAGCCATATGGCCGAGTAGTCTCAGGAATTGCCTGGCAGAGACCAGGGAATTACTGCGAAACTGCCTGGCCAGATCCATCAGCCTGTGGGCTCTGTCCATTGGCAGAAAAGCCTTCGCCTGAAGAGTGTCCAGTCTTGCTCCTATGAATTCTGGGATGGGAGCAAAGTGGACTTTGCGAAGTTTATGACAAACCCCAAGTGCTGAAGCAGAGCCACAGTGCAAAGGGTGGCTTGATTGGCCTCCTGGGAAGTCTGGCCCCTTATGAGCCAGTTGTCCAGGTATGGAAACACAAAAAGACCTTGAAGCCTCAGGTAGGCCGCCACCACTGCCAGGCACTTGGTGAACACCCTGGGAGCGGAGGACAGGCCAAAGGGTAGTACTCTGTACTGACAGTGGTTTCCTCCCACAACAAATCTGAGATATTGTCTGTGGTCTGGATGAATAAGGATGTGAGTATAAGCATCCTATAGATCTAAGGAGCATAGCCAATCTCCCTGCTGGAGGTAGGGCAGCAGGATTCCAAGGGTAAGCATTTTGAACTTTTCCCTCTCCAGGAACTTGTTGAGGTTGCGCAAGTCTAGGATGGGTCTGAGGCCTCCTGTTCTTTTTGGTACCAGAAAGTACCTGGAATAAAAGCCGTGACCTCTCAGGTGGTGGGGCACCGGTTCCACAGCCTGTTCCTTTAGCAGACTTGCTAACTCCTGAAGGAGTAGGTCCCTGTGCAGAGGGAGTCTTGGAGGCTCCTCTGGAAAATAGGAGGGAGGTACCTGGTGAAAATGGAGAAGATAGCCCTTTTGGACTATATGGAGCATCCAGGTATCTGATGTGACGGCTGACCACCTGTGGGCAAAGTGGGCCAGCCGGCCTCCTGTGCTGATGTGAGCCAGCTGAGGAGAAGAGGATATGCCTTCTGAGTCAAAAACCCCCACCCTGCTGAGCAGGGGCCGGTGTTGGTGGCTTGGGGGCCTTCTGCCTACGGGGCCCATGACCCTGCCCCTTGGCCTGCTGACCCTGTTGGGGAGCTGCAGAGGCCTGATAATGAGGGTATTGTTTATAGGCAGACGACTTCCTCGGGTTAAAGGTCTTTTTTCCCAAGCCCTTCTTTTTCAGAGAAGGGGCAGAGGTTTTTCTGGACAGCCTAGTCCTGGTGAGAGTCTCTGTCTCAAGCTCAGCAGACTTTTCAGCCATGGGTTTGCCGAAAAGGTTTCCACCCCGGCAGGGGACATCGACCAACTTGTTCTGTACCCATGGCTCGAGGTCGGATGACTGTAGCCAAGCCTGTCGGCGGGCACCGATGCCGGCCCCGGCTACTCGGGCCGAAGCCTCGAAGCCATCGTAGGCTGCTCGAGAGATAAACTTCGAGCACTCCCGAATACCAGTGGACAAGGCCTGGAACCTCTGCAAAGGTTCCTCGGAGAGACCAGCAGAGAACCCGGCAATCTCCTTTGCCAGGTCTCGGAGGTACATGCCCATGTAGAGCTGGTAAGTCTGGACACGGCAAGCAAGCATAGAGCCCTGGAAGCACTTCTTACCGAGGGCATCCAGGTTCTGGGCCTCCCGGTCGGGAGGCACCGAGGAGTGCATCTTCTGACTTTTCAGTCGATGCATGGCCGATTCCACAACCATGGAGTGGTGCGGTAATTGCGCCTTTTCGAACCCGGGGCTCTTGCGGACTCGATAGATTAAATCGACCCGCTTGCTTAACACCGGCGTCGAGGCCGGGGTCTCCCACATGCGGAAGAGCAGCCGCTCCAGCATCGGAGGAACCGGAACAGTAAAGTCCTCCTTCGGGGGAGAGTCATACTGGAGGGCCTCGAGCTCCTCGGGGAAGGCCAAGGCCTTGGCCATATCCCGCACGAAGTCCGAGAACCGGGTATCCTCCGGTGGGGATCGTCTCCGAGGTTCGGACTCCGGCGAGTCCGATGGGACACACTGAGTCTGAAAAGTATCGGGTGACTCTTCGTCCTCCGTCTCCCAGCCCGACTCCTCGGAGGAGGAATCGAGCGGCTCCGGTCGGGCAGGCACCAATGCCCTCCGCCCCGACGCCGAGGGTACTGGCGTTGACGACCTCGGTCCCGAACGGGAGGCCGAGGGAGACCGTGGCCGAGGATCGACTCGAGCCCGCATGGACTCGAGGATCGGCTCGGCCTCCGGGGTCGACTTGGACGTCGAGGTCCCGGTGGTCGGGGCAGATGCACGGTGAGACCGGCGATCAATGCCCGCTGCTGTTCCATGAAGGCAGTGAAGCTGCTCTCCAAGGCCGTCAACCTGAGTCCGAGCTCAGGAGACCCAGCAGCCCCCGACTCGGGCCCCGACGTCAGCTCCCTTGGAGGAGAGTCCACGAGGACTACAGCACTTACGTGTCCAGGAGACTCCATCTCGACACGAGGATGCTTGGCAGGCCTCTCCGACTCCGAAGACCCGGGACGGCTATCGGGGCTATGCGACCTGGCCCTCGAGGAACCAGGAGCGTCCACCGACGACGCCCTCGCGGGTTTCTTCTGCCTGCGATGTTCCCGCGAAGGAGACCCCCGCTCAGAGGAACCCCGACGCTGCTCAGGGCCGGAGTCCCGAGACGTCGAGGCCTCTGACGAGGTCCGGGCCCGTCCGGATGCGGAGTCAGAAAAGATCCTATCCTTTTGGTGCTGCCGACTCCTCAACGCCTTCGAGGACATTTTGCCACACGGACCACAGATCATTGGGTCATGATCGGGTCCGAGGCAGCGGAGGTGGCAGTCATGTGTGTCGGTAAGAGACATAAGTTTCTTACACCGATCACACTTTTTAAACCCGCTGGTAGCCATCGGGGGAAAAAGGGCCCCTGCAAGGTCAAAAGACCGGGCTGCCAGGGAAAAAAGAAAAAAGGCGCGAATGCTAGTCACAAAGGAAAAAACCGAAAAAGAGAGAGAGACTCGATACCGGCGTATCGGTCCAAGGTGGGAAAAGGATCCGGCGTCGAACTGAAGAAAAAAGAGAAAAAACAGGGAACATCAACTTTTTCCTCGGGGAAAAACGAACTACGTCCGTCGGGCTCCACGGAAAAAAGAAGACTGAGCAAGATGGCACCCTTGGGCTGGAAGGGGACCACGCATGCGCGCTGCAATTTCCAAAGGCTTTCTTTGAAAGCTGGGGAAATGCTCCGCACGAGGGCTCCGTCGGCGCCGACGTCACCCATATGTGAGGACTGACTTCCTGCTTGGTCCTGGAGAATACAGCTGGTCTGGGCTTTCAAGATAGTATTTTTAAACACCATCCATGCTTAATGTAAATCTTTAACCTTTGCAGCTGCTCCTTTTAGTTTTTTCTTAACTACTGTCCTCATTTTATCATAATCTCCCTTTTGAAAGTTAAAAGGTACTACTTTGTATTTCGTTGCCATCTTTCCTCCATTTATTAAATCGAACACCATTATCTCTTGTACCAGATCTTGTGTTCCACTAAGGACTAGTTCCAAAATAGCTTCCCCTCTTGTCGGTTCATGAACCAGCTGCTCCAAGAAGCAGTCATTTATTTCATCTAGAAACTATCTCCTTAGCATGTCCTGTCATGACACTGATCCAGTCAATAAGGGGTAACTGAAATCACCCATTATTATTACTGTGTTGTAACTTTTGTTAGCTTCCTTGATTTCTTTGAGCATTTCATCATCAATTTGTTCATTCTGGCCAGGCAGTCAGTAGTACATCGCTTCCCCTTTTTACAAGGAATTTCTATCCATAGAGATTCTACAGTATATTTTGTCTCCTGCAAAACTTTAATACTGTGTGACTAAATGCCCTCTCTAACGGAATGCAACCCCTCCACCAATTTGATCTACTCTATCGATGCAATAGAATTTGTACCCAGGTATCATAGTGTCCCACTGGTTGTCCTTCCCCATGTCTCAGATACCAATCATATCTAACCTCTCATTTAGTGCTATTTATTTTAACTCTCCCATTTTATTTTTTTAGACCTCTAGCATTTGCAAACAAACATTTTAGAGGTTGTATTTTATTCAAATTAATCTGGTTATCGGTAGGCAGGGGTAATTTGGAATCTTTAAACATTGTCTGTTCTGTACTTAAGGGCACCTGGGTTATTTTGTCTTTATTGGAACCTCTCTGTCAATATGCCCTAACTTCAATCTTTTGCTAGTATCCTTCAAGGATACATCATTCCAAACCATTCGCTCTTGGCGACTGTCGACTTTCCCCTATTATCTAGTTTAAAAGCTGCTCTATCTCCTTTTTAAAGGTTAATTCCAGCAGCCTGGTTCCATCCCGATTAAGGTGGAGCCCCTCCCTTCGGAAAAGCCCCTCCTTTCCACAGAATGTTGTTCAGTTCCTAACAAATCCAAAACTCTCTTCCTTGCACCATCATTTCATCCACGCATTGATACTCCGGTGCTCTGCCTGCCTTTTGGGTTCTGCGCATGGAAAAGGAAGAATTTCTGAGAATGCTACCCTGGACGTTCTGGATTTCAACTTTCTACCTAAAAGCCTAAATTTGGCCTCCAGAGCCTCCCTACCACACTTTCCTATGTCATTGGTACCAACATGTACCAAGACAGCAGACTCCTCCCCAGAACTATCTAAAATCTTGTCTAAGTGGCGTTTGAGGTCTGCACCAGGTAGGCATGTTCCCAGGTGATCCTCATATCCACCAGCCACCCAGCTATCTACATGCCTAATGATCAAATAACTATAATGGCTGTCCTAATCCTTCCCTCATGGGCACATGGCCCTGGAGAAACTTCCTCGGTGCAAGTGGGTTTTACATCACCTGGAAGACAGGTCCTAGCTATAGGATCACTTCCTGCCACACCAGGGTGATGCTCTCCTGTCACGTGACCTCTTCTCCAGGCAAGGTCAGCCCAAAGGTGATGCGGGGCCATGTGCAGAGACTCATTGCAGGGCCTCATTTGCATATCCATTGGGCCTCATTTGCATAAAATGAATTTATTTTATTTTAAAATTTATGTTGCCCATCTAAACTTTTAGGCGGCTTTCAAAGGAACCATTTAGAAGCCTCTTTTTTTCTCCTGGCAATGATGTAGGGGCATGTTTACTAAATATTAATGTGCGTTAAGTGCCACTGCGCCAACAGACATAAATGGGTGTTCCTGCACTTAACGCACATTAACATTTGTGAATGTGCATTAACCTTTAGTAAACCTGCCTCTTAATGAGTGTCTGAATACCATTTGTGGGGGCAGTGAGGATAAGGAAAGGCTACCGATTTCTCCAGTGCCTATTGCCAGGCACATTAGGAAGTACTATGAACCCAAATCAAATCCGCCTTATCATAACAGCACTACCAGAACTCACAAAGCACCAAACCCTACCTATCAAAAGGCAACACTGCAAATATTAACCAATTCATCTCAGAGAATACCAATATATCTCCTACTGGAGAAAGAGAACAAGTGGCACTGTCAAATTGAAACTACATGAACAGAATATCCCAGCTTGGTTACATATGCAGAACACAGACTGTCAACTAAACAAAGAAGAAGGGATCACAATTTAGAAATAGGAAGACAAAAATTAAACTGGGAACCCGAAAAGCCAAACTTGGAATGTACAACATCACTGGAGAAATAAATTTCTCTTGTACTAAAGAAAACGCATAGATGTTAGTGATGCACATTTCCCAGAGCTAATATTAACCGGAAGGGTTTTTTTTACCTTTTGTTGTTTGGGCATTTTATTTTTCAGTTACAATTGCTCCAGTCACTTTCTTCTGGTTTCTTTGTGTCTTTTACTAATTCTCCATTGTCTGTTGTCCATTTGTCCTCCTTTCTTCTCTCCTAGTTTTTTTTCCCATTCTCTCTACCATCTGCTTTAACATACTTTTGCTCCTTCCTCCATTTCTTTCTTTATTCCTTTTTATCTACTCAAATTTCATTCTTCCATCCTCAATCCCCACTTACCCTCCCAATAACCAGCCAATCGTAGATTTTTTCTTTCCTCCCACACAAAATATTTTTCCCCTCTCCATCTTCACCCCCCGCCCCATCCCCTTCTGGTCCTCCCCCAACATCAGCTCTCTTCTAGTTCCAGCCCCATGCAGCATCTGCTCCCTTCTAGTCCAATTCTTCCATCCCCCCGCATCAGCCCATTTCCAGTCATATCCTAGCCCCCCCCCAGCAACCCATTTCCAGTCCAAGTCCCCCATCAGCCATTTCCAGTCCTTTCCCAACCCTCCATTAGTCCATTTCCAGTCCTTTCCCAGACCCATCAGTTCATTTCCAGTCCAAGCCTACCCCATCAGTCCATTCCCGGTCCTAGTCCCCCATCAGCCCATTTCCAGTCCTATACTAGCCCCCCATCAGCCATTTCCAATCCTATCCTAGCATTCCCATCAACACCACTTCCATTCCTAGCCACAGAATCAGTCCATTTCTAGTCCAAGCCTCCCCAATCAGCCCATTTCCAGTCCTATCCTAGCCGCCCATCAACCCATTTCCATTCCTAGCCCCCCATCACATTTCCAGTCCAACCCCCCCATCCAGCCCATTTCTAGTCCTAGCCTCCCCATCATCCCATTTCTAGTCCTAGCCTCCCCATCATCCTATTTCCAGTCCTAGCACCCTCAGTCCATTTGCAGTTCTACACCCCCATCAGCCATTTCCAGTCCTATTCTAGCCCCCCATAAGCCCATTTCAAGTCTTGGCCCTGCCCAATCAGCCCATTTCCAGTCCTAGCCTCCCCCCATCAGCCATTTCCAGTCCTAGCCCCCCCATCAGCCATTTCCAGTCCTATCCTAGCCCCCCCATCAGCCATTTCCAGTCCTAGCCCCCCCATCAGCCATTTCCAGTCCTATCCTAGCCCCCCCTCATCAGCCCATTTCAAGTCTTGGCCCTGCCCAATTAGTCCATTTTCATTCCAAGCCCCCCAATCAGCCCATTTCCAGTCTTAACCCCCCATCAGCCATTTCCAGTCCTATCCTGGCCCCGCATCACCCCATTTCCAGTTCTATCCTAGTTCCCCCATCAACCCAGGAGTGGCAAAGAGATCTGTTACTGGGGTTCCCCAGGGTTGGAAGACTTGTGCCAATGCCTTCGGATCTAGGGTCTACTTGTGTGGCTGTAAGATCCAACTTAGTATGTCCACCAAGTGATTGAGTTCTCTTGGAATATAAACTGCACGAAGGTGCCTGTGATGGAGAATGCAAAGTTCCATAAGCAGCAGGCTTCCTGGCAGAGGGGAAGAGAGCCCATCCCTCCTTGTTTGTTTATGTAAAACATTGCCACCCAATTGTCTGTCCTGATCAGGATCTGGCTGTTGGAGATGTGGTGCTGGAAAACCCGGAGGACATTTGTGATTGCTCGAAACTCAAGAAGGTTGCTTTGTTGAGTTGATTCCTGGGCTGTCCACAGCCCTTGTGTGGAGATAGAATCTAGATGAGCTCCCCAACCGAGCTTGGAGGCATCTGTAGTCAGAGTATGTTGAGGTTGGGGCATCTGAAAAAGTGACTCTACGAGAAGATTTGTTGGGGTGCACCACCAGAGGAGTGATTCGGCCAGAGGGCATGTTACTTGTATGATATCCCGTAGATTCCCTGTGGCTTGGGTCCACTGGGTTTAGAGGGTCAAGAAACCCTCACTCGATCCCACCTGTCCTTCCAAATATCGACCCATCTCCCTCCTTCCCTTCATATCTAAATTACTTGAACGTGCAGTCCACCGCCGCTGCCTTGACTTCCTCTCCTCTCATGCCCTCCTGGATCCTTTACAGTCCGGCTTCCGTCCCTTACACTCTACTGAAACGGCTCTTACCAAAGTCTACAGCGACTTGTTCCTGGCTAAATCTAATGGCCTCTACTCTGTCCTCATCTTTCTCGACCTCTCTGCTGCTTTTGACAATGTTGACCACAACCTTCTCCTCGATACCCTCTCCTCGCTTGGTTTTAAGGGCTCGATACTATCCTGGTTCTCCTCATACCTCTCCCATCACTTTTTCAGTGTATGCTCTGGTGGCTCCTCCTCTCCTACCCCGCTTCCAGTTGGCGTACCCCAGGGATCCGTCCTGGGTCCGCTCCTCGTCTCTCTCTATACCCAATCCCTTGGTGCGCTTATTTCTTCCCATGGCTTCCAATACCACCTCTATGCCGATGACTCCCAAATCTACCTCTCTACGCCTGAAATCTCTCCAGCAATCCAGACCAAGATCTCTGCCTGCCTTTCTGACATTGCTGCCTGGATGTCTCACCGCCGCTTGAAACGGAACATGGCCAAAACTGAACTCCTTTATCTTCCCCCCCAGTGCCTCCCCTCCTCTCCCTCCTTTCTCAGTCTCTGTCGATAACTCTATAATCCTTCCTGTTTCCTCAGCCCGCAATCTGGGGGTTATATTTGACTCCTCTCTCTCCTTCTCCACACATATCCAGCTCGTAGCTAAGACCTGCCGTTTCTTTCTCTACAACTTTAGCAAAATCCGCCCCTTCCTTTCTGAACACACTGCTAAAACACTCATCCACTCCTTAATCACCTCTTGCCTCAACTACTGCAATCTACTCCTTGCTGGTCTCCCTGTGAGCCATCCCTTTCCCCTTCAATCTATCCAACATGCTGCGGCTTGACTAATCTTCCACCAGCCTCGCCATACCCACATTACTCCTCTCCTCAAGTAACTTCACTGGCTCCCTGTCCGTTTCCGCATCCAGTTCAAACTTCTCCTCCTAACCTATCAATGCATTCACTCTGCGGCCCCTCAATACCTTTCAACTCTTATCTCTCCTTACAACCCCTCTCAGGAACTTCGCTCTAACAAACTACTTCTATCTAGGCCTTCGACTCGCACCGCTAACTCCAGACCGCTCCTTTCACCTGGCAGCACCTTACGCCTAGAACAACCTACCTGTGTCTATATGCCAGGCACCCTCCCTAGCCTTCTTCAAATCCAGGTTGAAAACCTACCTCTTCACTGTTACTTTCAGATCTTGACTTCTGTCTTGTCTAGGTTGTAAATGACATGGTTTGTATTTTTGCCCTGAACAGACTGTTGCTCTGTGTTTTGTTTGTTTTTTGTCTTGACTAGATTGTAAGCTCTAACGAGCAGGGACTGTCTTCTACATGTCTGTACAGCGCTGCGTGTGACTGGTAGCGCTTTATAAATGCTCAATAGTAGTAGTAGCAGTAGTAGAGGGTCCATTGTGTTAGTTGCATGTGCAGTCTCGCGTAAGGTACTATATGTACTGTAGATGCCATGTGGCCCAAGAGGCACAGAAAGGCTCAAGCTGTTGCAGTCTGTTGTTGGTGCATATGGGTGGCTAGGTCCACCAATTTGTTCATGCGATCCATAGGAAGGCAGGCCCTGGATTGCTGAGTGCCCAGTACGGCTCCTATGAACTCCAATCTTTGAAATGGGAGTGAGTTGGGACTTTGGGAAGTTTATTATAAATCCCAGTTGCTGCAATAGTGCAAGAGTTTTCTGATGAGATGAGCAGAGTTCTCCAGGAGAGTTTGCCTTTATTAGCCAGTTGTCTAAGTAAGGGAAGACAAAGACTTTATTGTTTCGAAGATATGCTGCCACTACGGCCATGCACTTTGTGAATACCCTTGGTGCAGATGTAAGGCCAAAGGGAAGGACCCTGTATTGATAATGGGTGCCCTGATAGGTGAAGCAAAGGTAATGTCTGTAGCCTGGATGAATCAGAATGTGAGTGTGGACCTTTTTGAGGTCTAGGAAACAGAGCCAGTCATGTTCCTGTAGGTAGGGAAGGAGGGGTCCCAAAGAGATAATTTTGAATTTCTCTTTAACAAGGAACATGTTTAGCTATCTGAGGTCAAGAATGGGCCTGTAGCCCCCTGACGTCTTTGGAATGAGGAAGTAGGGCGAGAAGAAGCCTTTTAGCAGTTGGGTTTGAGGGACTGCTTCTATGGCTCCTTGGGAAAGAAGATGGTTGACTTCCTGCTGGAGCAGGGTGTCCAGGGGAGGTTGGGTGGGGGAATCCCACCTAAAGTGGTGAGGGGGAAATTTCTGAAAATTTAGTTGGTAACCCTATGGGGATAGGGTCCATTGTTCTGTGATGATGGAGTGCCATCAATGTGAAAAATGGCAGTGTCTCCCTGGAATAGTGGTGGGTTCCTGAATGTGTAGGAATGGACTGGCTGTGCTCCCTAGGTGGGAGTCAAAAACTTGGTGCTGTTGATGCCTGGATGGCTGGCTGTGGCTTAGCTATCCTGGGTTTTTTTGCTTGTTTAGGACCCTATTGTTTCTGCTGGGGCTGATAAGCCGATTGAGAATAGGAGGGGTAGAACCACCTCTTCTTAGGGTAGAAGGGTCTTTTAGCTGTTGCCTTCTTCTTTGCATGGTCAGCAGTCTTTCTGGAGAGCCATTTCAGGGTTGTCTCATCCATTTACAGCTCTCTAGCCTTCTCCCTCCAGTTCTTACCGAAGAGGATCTCTCTTCTACAGTGGATATTGCCAAGTTTGTCCTGGACCCAAGCTAACCGGCGTGCACTGATGGCAATAGATGAAGCTCTACTAGTGGATTCGAAAGCATTGAATGCTGCCCTATTCACAAACTTTGACACATTTTGGCTATGTGCAAGTACAGCTTGAAAAGGAAGGAATGGAAGGAAACTCTCCCAGTCCTTATTAAGTTCCTTGAGGAACATTCCCGTATAGAGAACGTTAAGAGTTAATTCTGCTGGCTAGCATAGACGCGTGAAAGGATCAGCAGGCAAAGGAATCGAGATTCCTGGATTCTCTTCCTAGAGGTATGGAAGGGTTTTTTTGCCACTTTTAATGCAACACATCGCCAATTCAACCACCATAGACTGGTGTGAAAGTTGTGGTTTCTGGAAACTAGGACACTCCGGTACCCTGTACATGGTATCAAACAGATAGCTAATTGGGGACACATAGTAACATAGCATATAATGGCAGATAAAGATCAGATGGTTCATCTAGTCTGTCCAGCGAGGTGGCAAGAGTAGGTGCACCTGCCGCTCCGTGCAGGTCACCCCTCCCTATGCCTTTGTTTAAGGGTGTACCCATCGCTCCATGTAGGGCACCCCTATTAGTTGCGATATAAGAGATAATTAAGTTTATTTTGATTTTATCCTGCTGCTATAAAGAGATCCACTGTGTCTGTCCTATGCCATTTTGAATTCTGTCACTGATTATGCCCCCACCACTTCCATCAGGCGGGCATTCCAAGCATCCACCACCCTTTCAGTGAAAAAGTATTATCTGACATTCCCTTTCAATTTACCCCCTTGCAGCTTCATGTTATGCCCTCTAGTTTTACAGCTTCCCCGTCTTTGGAAGAGGTTTGCTTGTTCATTAATTCTCTAAGTACGAGGGTCATTTTTAAAGTAAGAACCGATTGCGCATCGTGTCCGCGCGATCTGTCAAGTGACGTCTGTTCAAGGTCAGCCACTCTTGGCTAGTCTCTCACTACGCCGCCATTACGTTTCACGTCTCTGCCAGTGTTGGTTGTATGGTTATACTGCTTCGTTTGTCGCCATGTCAATCAGTAATCCCTCCGATTGTGAAGTGCGCTCGGTTATCCGGTTTTAATGCAAAACAAGTTCGTCCAGCATTTTGGCACCCATCTCGCACACATTTTTTGTAGTGCAGTTTGTCAGTAACAATGTGATAAACTACTGATCTTGAAACTTGTGGAAATGTCTGATGCAGCTCGTCTATAGTGAAGCACCTGTTTTGGCGAATTTCCTCATCAACTTCTTGTGTCAGGTCTTCATTCATGACAGTAGGCCGTCCAGATCGTTCTTCATCATGAACATTTGTCCTTCTTTCCTTAAACATCATTCATTACACCTTCCCCATACACTTCAACAAGCTGCCGGTGAATTTCAGCTGGACGAACTTGTTTTGCATTTAAAAAACGGATAACCGAGCGCACTTCACAATCGGAGGGATTACTGATTGACATGGCGACAAACGAAGCAGTATAACCATACAACCAACACTGGCAGAGACGTGAAACATAATGGCGGCGTAGTGAGAGACTGGCCAAGAGTGGCTGACCTTGAACGGACGTCACTTGACAGATCGCGGGGACACGATGCGCAATCGGTTCTTACTTTAAAAATGACCCTCGTATTTTAAGGTCTGAATCATATCTCCCTCCTCTCCTCCAGAGTGTACATATTTAGGTCTTCAAGTTTCTTCTCATAAGTCTTCTGACGCAGGCTCCAAATCATTTTGGGCGCCTTCCTCTGCACAGTTTCCAGTCTTTTTATATCCTTTGCGAGATATGGTCTCCAAAACTGAACACAGTATTCCAAGAGAGGCCTCACCAGCAACTTGTACAGTGGCATTAGTAGCTATTCCTTTATGCTGATAATTCCTCTTTGTATGCAACCCAGCATCCTTCTGGCTTTTGCCACCGCCTTGTCGCACTGTTTCGCCACCTTGAGATCCTCAAAATAATCACTCCAAGGTCCTTCTGGTCTGTGCACACCAACCTCTCACCCCCTATCGCGTACATTTCCCTTGGATTTCTGCTTCCTAAGTGCATGACACTGCATTTCTTCACATTAAATCTTAACTGCCAAGCATTAGACCATTCTTCCAGTTTTGTAGATCTTTCCTCATGTTCTCCACTTCCTCAGGAGAGTCCACTCTATTGCAAATTTTCGTGTCATCTGCAAAAAGGCAGACTTTTCCATTCAGTCCTTCAGCAATATCACTCACAAATACATTGAACAGTACCGGTCCAAGGACCGAACCCTGGGGCACACCGCTAATCACCTTTCTTTCATCTGAGTGAGCTCTGTTTACCATCACCTTCTGTCATCTGTCAGTCAACCAATTTCTGATCCAGTTCATCACCTTGGGACCCATCCCCAAGCTATTGAGTTTATTGATAAGCCTCCTATGAGGAACAGTATCAAAGGCTTTGCTGAAATCCAGGTAGATGACCTCCATTGTATGCCCCTGATCTAGTTCTCTGGTCACCCAGTCAAACAACTCAATCAGATTTGGCAAGATCATCCTTTGGTAAAACCATGTTGCCTCGGATCATGCAATCTGTTGGTTTTGAGAAAGTCCACTATTCGCTCTTTCAGGAGCACCGCCATTACTTTTCCTGCCTCCGAGGTAAGGCTTACAGGCCTGTAGTTTGTCACTTCTTCCCTGTTACCACTTTTGTGAAGAGGTACTACATCAGCTCTTCTCCAGTCCTGAGAAACGTCTTCCGTCTCCAAGGGTCTGTTAAAAACATCCTTTAATGGCCCATCCGATCCCATGGCCTTGTTTACATTCAGTTTTGCAAGTTGCTCTAACACATCATCTTCTGTGAATGGCGTGGTGTCTACTCCATTCCCATTTTTATATTTGGGAGTCACAGGTGGTCCTTTCTCCAGAATTTTATTTAGTAAAAACAGAGCAGAAGTAATTGTTTAGCATTTTCGCTTTTTCAATGTCACTTTCTACGAGTCCGTTCCCAGCACTTCTGAGTCCTGCAATTCCACTTCTGATTTTCCTCCTCGCCCGAATATACCTGAAGAAAGTTTTGTCGCCACCCTTCACATCTTTAGTCATCTTTACTTCTGCCTTTGATTTTGCTATCCTTATTTCTCTTTTTGTCTCCTTTAGTTTGATCCTGTATTCCTTTCTGTGTTCCACTGTTTGCGAGCTTCTGAATTTTATGAAAGCTGTGTTTTTTGCCTTTGAGCAGCCACTTCTTCTTTGGAGAACCAAATAGGCCTTTTCCTCTTATTTTTGTTTACTTTCCTTACATATGTATCTGTTGTCCCTTTTATTGCCACCTTTACTTTAGCCCATTGTAATTCTACTTCGCTTATCCCCTCCCACCCTGTTAATTCCTCCTTCAGGTACTTAGCCATTTTACTGAAGTCAGTGTTTTTGAAGTCTAGTACTTTGAGCTTGCTATGATTCGACTGCACCTTGGCTTTCATCTAATACCAGACTGTGTGATGATCACTGCTGCTCACAGGGGCACCCACCTGGACATTCGACACACTGTCTTTGTTGGTGAGCACTAAATCCAGCATGGAGCTTTCCCTGGTGGGTCTATTCACCATTTGTCTAAGTAACGCATCTTGGAAGGCATCCACAATTTTTTTACTTCTTTCCAGATTTGCAGAAGGAATTCTCCAATCCACATTGGGTAAATTAAAATCATCCAATATGATCACTTCGCCCTTCATGGCTATCTTTGCAATATCAGTATTCAATTCACTATCTATTTCTTTGGCTTGAGTTCGAGGCTTGTAGACCACACCACTGTGGATGACAGTGCCATCTCCTCTTTCCAACACAATCTATAGTGCTTCTTCTTTTCCCCACGTCCTCTGCATTTCAGTAGCTTTAATATTACTCATCCTCCTTTTCCACTTTCTCTATCTCTTCTGAATAGATTATAGCCAGCTATGGCTATATCCCATTCATGCGACTCGTTAAACCATGTTTCTGTAATGGCGACAATGTCCAAGTCCATTTCTACCACTAGGGCTTCCAGGTCAGGAACTTTGTTGGCTAGGCTTCGAGCATTTGTGCTCATTGCTTTCCAGCATTTGTTAACTGACTTGCCTGTATTTTGCATTGATTTTGTTCTACACACCTCTTCCCACCTGTCATTGATGTGTGGTTGAAAAGTGTGGCTGTTTCCAATGTTATTCTGCTTTTGCTGCAAGTGAACTTGTCCTTCCCCATCCGTCACCCCATTTCTCTAGTTTAAATGCCTGTCCACATACTGCCTGAATTTTTCACTCAGGATCTTTTTCCCTGCGACGGAAAGATGCAGTCCACCAGCACAGTATAGCCTCTTGTCGATCCATCTGTTTCTCCAGTTGCCTATAAATCTGAATCCTTCTTGTTTGCACCAGGTCTGGAGCAATGTATTAAAGTTGTTTATGCTATGCAGCCTTTCTGCCCCCTTACCAAGAACAGGTAGAACTTCTGAGAATGCTACAGTGTTAACAATGGGCTTGAGTTTCTCTCCCAGAGTCTGGAAGTCCCTTTGAACTGCAGAGGCACTGTTTCTACCCAGGTCATTTGTACCCAAGTGGATAACAAAATCAATTTTGCTCACTTTCTGCACTAACTACACCAACAATTTGGTTTGTATTCCTGCTGGCTGATGAGCCTGGGAGGCATTTGACCATCTTCTCTCCTTTGAACTGTGTTTCCAAGTTGGTGCCTCTGATGATGGAATCTCTAAGAAGCAGTAGTTTTTTGTTTTGTGATTTTTTTTCTTCATATTTGGTGCATTATCAGTAGATTGGGTATTGACTCTCTCAGTTAAGAGCCCTTCAGTTGCCCTGGATTGGGCATCCTCATTATTCAAGGCAGAGAAGGCATTATGCAGGGATATCTCTTGATGCATAGGGTATCTCTGCGTTACAGGTCGCAACCTACCAGAGCCCACTGTGATCCATTTGTTTCTGGAATGTTTGACTCTTTGTGGGAGCAGTGGCGGATTTAGTTCCGTTTGTACCCTAGAAGAGGTGCATTTAATTTGCAACTAGTTCTTCCCTTAGTAGAGTCAATTCTTTATGCATAGTAGCTAACTTGAGGCATACAGGGCAAGCTCTTAGTTTCCAAATGATTCGTCTCAGAATGAAAGCACAACAGTTATTGCACTGAATACACGACATGCTGATTAAGCGGTCCTAGGAGAAGGAGAAAGAGAAAAGGTGAGTGTAACACTTAATTAAAAGGACAGATGTCAATGTATATGACTATTGGCAATGCAGCCCTGGGGTGGGTGGGAACCTAAGTGTCCCTGGCCAGTAGGCCTTACATGAACTGAGGGCTCCCCAGCATCCAACAGGAAATATTTAGGGAGCATCCCACTGTGACTGCATTACTGCCTGCACCGACAGAGCAATCTCCCACATCCGGACCATCAAGTTGTGGAGGACATGGTGCACCGGGAAAATCGCGGCCTCCTTCGGGGCTGTAGGGTACTGGAGTATTTCCAGTTCTTCCGCCCTGTTCCAGTTCCAATGCAGTCGGAATACTTAGCCCCGCCGCCATGTATCTGATAAATTCCTGAAAAGACATTATTTCAGGAGATGATTTTCTGCGAGTGCTCATGGTTGGAGGCAAGGGCTCAGAAGCAATGTCATGGAGGTCCGTGGAATCGAAGAAGCAGTGGTCGGAATCGGACATATCAGAGTCTGAACTGGTGAGTATCGATGATGTCTTTGCTGGTATGAATGGTGTCGATACCCCTCGATACCTTCAGGGTCCAGAACTGTGGTAGTCCCCCCGTGGGATCTCGGTGGCTGATTCTGATATCGGTACCGAGGCCTCGGTTCTCAATGCAGTGTGTGTTGGTGTCAATGGCGGTACCGAAGTTGATGCATGAGTCGATGTCGATGGGATCACAGATGTCGATGGGATCACAGATGTCGATGCCCCAGCATGCGGTCCTCCAGCTGTCAGTGTAAGAGGAACCAAAGCTGCGTGGAGGTTTGCCCAAGTCCTCTCCAAGAACAGAATGCACTGATCCAAGGAGGCTGCCTGCGTTTGGTCCAATGTAAGAATGGGGTTTGGCACCACCATACCAGAGCAAGTCATCGGGGGTTCTCCAGAGGTCGAGGCCTTGGGTGCCTCCCGATTCCCCACCAAGGCTTTGGAGGACAAGTCCTCCTGCCGGGGATGCCTGGGCCGATGGCCAGAGTCAGAAGAGGTCCTGGAAAATACCCGGTGTTTAGAGCAGGATCTCTCCCTTGATTCCCAAGACTTGCCTAAGGAATCCTTGGACCTTTCCTTCGGTTCCTTCAGCTTCTCTGAGATTCTCAAGGTTTTAGCTTGCCTTTGGAAGTCCTCGAAGGAGACAGGAGCCTTTTAGTTTTTTTCTCTGAATGTTTGGAATCTTTAGACTGCTTGGAACCCTGAGAGCATGATGATGCTCTAGAGGAAGTTGAGGCCAATGACAGAGTCCAATGGAAATAGTTCTCTAAGCTTTTTGGCCCGGTTCCCTAGGCCTCTCTTCGTCATTTGTTTACAGAAGGAGCAGGCTTAGGGTACATGGTTGGGACCAAGGCATTTCAGACACCAATCGTGTTTATCTGTCACCAAAATGGTGCTGGAACACTTGGTGCATTTATTGAACCCACTCAAGGGTTTTTCCATCGTGAAGATGGTGAATGAGGCCGTGAAGTAAAAGTTTTGAAAAGAAAAAGAATTTTAGAGGAAAAAGAAACAAAAGAAAAATGATACCGGGATTGAGCAATACTGGTACAGAGAGGGAAAAGCGGTTTTGAAGAACGTTTTTAACTTCTTTTCTCTGGTGTAAGGCTTTTGACCTGTTGGCTCTGTGGAAAAAGAAGAACCGAGGAGAGGGAGTTGGCAGAGCGGGAAGGGGGGCGTAGTGGAGTGCTCCCAAAAGCTTTCCTATTTGTAACTAGGGAGTTTCCTGCATGGGCTCCATCAGTACCCGATGTCACCCATATGTGAAGACTACATTCCTGCTTGTTCCTGGAGATACAAGAAATTTTCTTTAACCTCTGGCACGCCAGCGGGCTGCACGAGAAAACAACTGCCGGAGTGAAGGAAAAGTGTAATAACTCACCTGTAACAAGTGATCTTCAGGAACAGCAGGAATTTAGTCTTCGCATATGGGTGACGTCGGTACCGACGGAGCCTACGCGGAAAAGCTCCCCAGCATCCAAAAGGAAAGCTTTAGGGAGTATCCCACTGTGCCTGCATTGCTGCCTTCCCGCCTTCCCAACTCTCCCTCCTCAGTTGAGTTTGCAGCTGAGAGAAAAAGAGAGAATAGAGAGAGAAAAACTCTACAACTCCTAGGGGAGGAGGTTGGGTTTGAAGACTAAATTCCTGCTGTTCCTGGAGATCACCTGTTACAGGTGAGTAGGAGTAGTTACTCACCTGTAACAGGTGTTCTCCAGGAGCAGCAGGAATCAGTCCTCACATATGGGTGACATCGATGTCGATGGAGCCCTTGTGGAGCATTTCCCCAGCTTTCCATGAAAGTCTTTGGGAATGCAGGCACACATGGGCGGTTCCCTTCCCGCCTAAAGGTGCCATCTTGCTCAGTCAAATTGCATAGCTAAACAACAGCACACAAAAATGCAAAAATAAACTATGTACAACTGCAACTCCCAGGGGAGGAAGGAGGGTTGTGAGGACTGATTCCTGTTGCTCCTGGAGAACACCTGTTACAAGTGAGTAACTACTCTTTCTCCAGGACCAAGCAGGAAGTCAGTCCTCACATATGGGTGACTCCCTAGCTCTGGGCTACCAGGGAGCCCAGGCTGAACAAGAGGACTCCCTCTAGTCCCAGCATCAAAGAAAGGCTTTTCAGTGAAAGAACCTCCACCGATAGCCCAACGGAGGGCTGGAGTTGCCTAAACCTCAAAGAGATTCCGGAGTACTGCCTGGCCAAAAGCACTGTCCCTACGGTACTCCCTTTCCAGACAGTAATGGGCAGCAAAAGTCTGGCTTGAGGACCAAGTTGCAGCCCTGCAGATGTCTACCAATGGTACAGAGCGGAGGTGAGCCACTGAGGCAGGCACAAAGAGAGCAGGTAGCTCTTGCTGATCCAACAGGAGACAATGAGGCAAGAGATTGGATGAACACGAGTGCCTTTATTGTTGGGGACCAACAATAAAGGCACTCGTGTTCATCCAATCTCTTGCCTCATTGTCTCGAGCCACTGAGGCAGCCATTGCCCTGACACGATGGGCCGTGACCCGACCCTGCAAAGGAAGGTCAGCCGCCCTGTAAGCCCAGGTGATACAGTCAGCTACCCAGGTGGACAAGGTACGCTTGGAAACAGCTAGCTTGGACACAGCTAACCCCAAATTATTAGGGTCAAAAGATATGACGAGCTGAGTAGCCCTTCTATGCCCCTGCGTACGGTCAAGGAAGAAGGATAAGACCCTCCTACAGTCCAGGGTATGCAGAACTGCTTCAGCCTGGCTTGCATGAGGCCTAGGGAAAAATGTTGGAAGAACCACCTCTTGGTTAAGGTGGAAGGAGGAGACAACTTTAGGGAGGAACTTTGGATGAGTCCTAAGGACTACCCTGTTCCTATAGAAGCGGGTGTAAGGCCTGTCACAGACCAGGGTCTGAAGCTCACTCACTCGCCTGGCCGAGGTTAGGGCTATCAAGAAGAGTGTCTTCCAGGACAGGAAGCGTAGAGGACAAGTAGCCATCGGCTCAAAAGGTGGGCGAGTCAGTTTCTGCAAGACCACATTCAACTCCCACTCGGGAGCAGGAGGACGGATTGGAGGCTTGAGCAAAAGCAGGCCTCTGAGAAAGCGGGACACCAAGGGGTGAACCGACAGAGAACGTCCCTCAACTAGTGAGTGGTGAGCTGCTAGAGCTGAGAGGTGGACTCAAACAGAATTGGACTTAAGTCCCTGATTTGATAAGTGCAGTAAGTACTGAAGCACTACTGGTACAGTACAGGAGAAGGGATCCTCTGTACGTAGCTGACACCACACAGAAAACCTCTTCCATTTAAGAGCATAGGTTTTCCTAGTGGACTGCTTCCTAGAGGCTAGGACAACCTCTTCAACTTCCTGAGGTAGGCCCCAGGGAGCTAAAACTACCCTTGCAGCCTCCAGGCCATCAAATTGAGAGCTTTGAGATTGGGGTGCAGAAGGGAACCCTGATCCTGAAAGAGAAAGTCGGGTTGCAACTCCAGAGGCAGTGGGGGATCCACTGCCAGCTGAAGCAGAAGTGGAAACCAAGGCTGTCTCGGCCACCTGGGAGCTACCAGCAGGACCGAGGCCTTGTCCTGAAGAATCTTGAACAGGGTTCGGGCCACCAAGGGCGTGGGAGGAAACGCATACAGGAGGTCCTGAGACCATGGAATCAGAAAAGCATCTGCTGCTATCCGCAGAGGATGCGGTTGCCTGGAGCAGACCTTTGGCAGCTGTTTGTTCAGTGGACTGGCAAACAGATCTATGAATGGAAGTCCCCATTTCAGGAAAATCTTCTGAACCACCAAAGGATGCAGCTGCCACTCGTGGGGCTGCAGAATCCTGCTCAACCTGTCGGCCAGGTAGTTTTCCTGGCCAGGGAGGTACACAGCCTTGAGGAGCATGTTGTGCCTGAGGGCAAACAAGCAAAGGTCCTGTGCTTCCCGACAAAGGAGCCTGGACCCAGTTCCGCCCTGCTTGTTCACATAAAACATGGCTACCTGGTTGTCTGTTTGAACTAGGACAGACTGATGAGCCAGGGTTGGAGAGAAAGTCTTGAGGGCTAACCGAATAGTCCTGAGCTCCAGTAGATTGATTTGCTGTGCGGCTTCCCAGGTAGACCACAGGCCCTGGGTGCACTTGCCTAGACAATGAGCTTCCCAGCACCTGCAGGGAGGCATCCGTGGTCAACACTACTGTGAACCCAGGAATCTGAAAAGGTACCCCTTGCAGATTGGGTGGGTGCAGCCGCCAGCTGAGGGAGTTCAGAAATTGTCTGGACACCCTTATCCTGTCTCTGAGGCTGCCTGTGGCCTGTGACCACTGAGTCCGAAGGCACCACTGTGCAGGCCTCGTATGGAGCCTGGCGTTGGGGGTCACATGTACTGTCGAAGTCATGTGGCCCAGAAGCCTCAGGCAGAGTCTGCTGAGAAACTGGTTTGCTAAGTTTATCAGTCTTTGGGCTCTGTCCTCTGGCAAGAAGGCCTTTGCCAGCAGAGAGTCCAACCTCGCCCCTATGAACTCCAAGTTCTGGGAGGGGAGCAAAGTGGACTTTGCAAAGTTTATTACAAACCCCAAGCTTTGAAGAAGAGCAATAGTTCTGAGGGTGGCCTGTCGAGCCTCCTGGCACGTCTGACCTCTTATGAGCCAGTTGTCCAGATAGGGGAAGACAAAGATTCCCTGATTTCTTAGGTAGGCCGCCACCACTGCCAGGCATTTGGTAAAGACCCTGGGAGTGGAGGTGAGGCCAAAAGGCAGTACTCTGTACTGATAATGGTTTCCTCCCACAATGAACCTGAGGTACTTTCTGTGGTCTGGATGAATGAGGATGTGAGTGTACGCATCCTTTATATCTAAAGAGCATAGCCAATCTCCCTGCTGGAGGTAGGGCAGAAGTGTTCCAAGAGTTAGCATCTTGAACTTTTCCTTCTCTAGGAATTTGTTGAGGTTTCTAAGGTCTAGAATAGGCCGAAGTCCACCGGTTCTTTTGGGTACCAGGAAATACCTGGAGTAGAACCCTTGACCTTGCAAGTGGGGAGGCACAGGCTCCACCGCCCTGTCCACCAACAGACCCTGGAGCTCCTGAAGGAGAAGATCTGTGTGCAGGGGAGGCCTTGGAGGCTCCCCTGAAAAGTATGGAGGAGACAGTTGTTGGAAGTGTAGCAGATAGCCCTTGTGGACTATGCTTAATACCAAACTGTCTCCAGTGATGAGTGGCCACTTGTGGGCAAACAGGGCGAGGCAACCTCCTGTGCAGGGTTGGGAGAGCAGGGACGGAGAGGCTATGCCTAAGGAGTCAAAAATCCCCACCCTGCTGAGTGGGAGCAGGGGCCAGAGGCTTGGGAGTCCTCTGCCTACGAGGCCCATTACCCTGCCCCTTGGCTTGCTGACCCTGAGGGGCAGCTTGGGCAGCCTGGTACTGTGGGTACTGTTTGTAGGCAGTGCCCTTCCTTGGGTAAAAGGGCTTTTTACCCGAGCCCTTTTTATGAGAAGGGGCAGAAGTCTTCCTAGACAGCCTTGTCCTCATGAGGTACTCGGTTTCGAGCTGTGTGGCCTTCTCGGTCATGGGCTTGCCAAAAAGGTTCTCACCTCGGCAAGGGACATCGACCAGCTTGTCCTGAACCCATGGCTCGAGGTCCGATGACTGCAGCCATGCCTGGCGCCAAGCCGCGATACCGGCTGCCGCAACACGGGCCGAAGCCTTAAAGCCATCGTAGGCAGCGCGGGACATAAACTTGGAGCATTCCCGGATCCCCGAGGACAAGGACTTGAACCTCTGCAAGGGTTCCCCGGAGAGACCAGCAGAGAACCCGGCCAACTCCTTGGCTAGGTCTCGCAAGTACATGCCCATGTACAGCTGGTAAGACTGGACATGGCAGGCAAGCAAGCAAGCAAGCATCGAGCCCTGGAAGCACTTTCTACCAAAACCATCGAGGTTCTGGGCCTCTCTGCCAGGGGGCACCGCGGAGTGCATCTTCTGACTTTTCAGGCGATGCATGGTCGATTCCACCACCATGGAATGGTGTGGTAGCTGAGCCTTCTGAAAACCATGGCTCTTCCGGAGTCGATAGATCAAATCGACCCGCTTGCTTAAAACCGGCGCCGAGGCCGGTGCCACCCACATCCGGAAGAGGAGCCGTTCCAGCATCGGAGGGACCGGAACAGTAAAGGCCTCCTTCGGAGGAGAGTCATACTGTAGGGCCTCGAGCTCCTCGGCTCGAGGCTCCTCCTCGGGGTCCGCAGGGATAGCCAAAGCAGTGGCCATATCCCGAACGAACTCCGAGAACCGGGTATCCTCCGGGGGGGGGGGGGGATCTACTCCGGGGCTCAGACTGCGGTGAGTCCGACGGGACGCACCGAGTCTGGAAGGTGTCGGGGGACTCCTCGTCCTCCGTCTCCCAGGCGGACTCAACCGATGAGGAATCGGGGTCCGACCGCGTGGGGCCTGTAAGCACCCGTCCCGACGCCGAAGGCACCGGCGTCAACACCCTCGGTCCCGAACGGGAGGTCGAGGGAGACCGCGACCGAGGTCGACCGCGAGCCTTCATGGTCTCGAGTATCGGCTCGGTCTCCGGGGTCGACTTCGATGTCGATGACTACAGGACTTACGTGTCCAGCAGACTCCGGCTCCACTCGAGGTACTTTGGGAGGCTTCTCCTGTTCCACAGGCCTGGGGCGACGATCGGGGATCTGAGACCTAGCTCTCAAGGAGCCAGGGACCTCTTCTGACGACGCCCTCGCGAGCCGCTTCTTCCTCTTTCGTTCCCGGTCGGGGGACCCCCTGTCCGAGGAGCCCCGACGGTGCTCGGGATCCGATTCCCGAGATGTCGAGGCCTCAGACGAGGTCCGGGCCCGGCCAGAGGCCGAGTCAGAGAAAAGCCTTTCCTTTTGTTGCTGATGACTTCGAAGCGCCTTGGAAGACATTTTTCCACATGGTCCACACATCTTAGGATCGTGGTCAGGACCGAAGCACCGAAGGCAGCAGTCGTGTGTGTCGGTGAGAGACATTAGCTTTTTACACCGATCACACTTTTTGAACCCACTGGAAGCCATCGGGGAAAAAAGAGTCCCCGCGAGGTCAAAGGACCGGCCTTCCAGGGAAAAAGAAAAAAAGGGCGCGAATGCCAGCCACGAAGGGCAAAAACCGAAAAAAGAAGATCGGGCTCGATACCGGTGTACCGAACCCGGTGGGAGGGGAACCGGCGTCAAACCGGAGAAAAAATAGCGAAGGAATCGCGAAAAAATCTAACAATTTTCCGGGAGGACTAGGACACACACATCCGGTGGGCTTCACGGAAAAAGAGAGACTGAGCAAGATGGCACCTTTAGGCGGGAAGGGAACCGCGCATGCGTGCCTGCATTCCCAAAGGCTTTCATGGAAAGCTGGGGAAATGCTCCGCAAGGGCTCCATCGACGTCGATGTCACCCATATGTGAGGACTGACTTCCTGCTTGGTCCTGGAGAAACTATGCTATCTCCAGGAACAAGCAGGAATGTAGTCTTCACATATGGGACTCCCTAGCTCCCACAGGAAGGTCCCCAGAATTGGTAGCTTTGCCTTACGGCAGACCTCAAGAGGGCATGGATCTTTAATGGACAACTGGCATCAAAAATCCGGGATGAAGGATAGGGGTTGACCTAAGTGTGAAAGAGGTGTTGGAGTACAACCTGACCAAACATGGCATCCGAGTGGGAGTCCTTGTCCAAAGAGTAATGTGCAGCAAAGGTATGCACCGAAGACCAGATGGCTGCTTTGCAGATTTTGTTAATGGCTATAGAATGTAGGTTTGCCGTGGAGGCAGTCATAGCACGAATATTATGGGCAGTGACATGACCTTCAAGCGATAGTTCTGCTTTGGCATAAGCAAATGAGATGCAATCTGCTATCCATTTGGGTATGTTTGGATACTGGCAACCCCAAGTGACAGAGATCAAAGGAGATGAATAAATGAGAGCTCTTACGGTGCTCAGCTGTCCTTTGAAGATAGAATGCCAAGGCATGCTTGCAGTCAAAGAGTATAGAGGGTTGCCTCTGCCCTAGAGAAATGAGGTCTAGGGAAGAAGACAGGAAGGTAGACAGGCTGATTCAAATGGAAAGGAGAAACCACCTTGGTCATGAAATGAGGATGAGTCCTAAAGACCACCCTAGCATGGTGGAAGAGGGTATAAGGCGGGTCAGCCACCAATGCTTGGAGCTCACTGATGCGTCTAGCTGAAGTGAGTGCAACAAGGAAGATGACTTTCCAAGAGAGAAACTTTAGTGAGGTTGTGGCTAAAGGTTCAAAGGGCGGCTTAAGGAGCTGACCTAAAACCACATTAAGATCCCATGCGACCGGTGGTGGTCTGATGAGGAGCCTGGTTAGTAAGAGCCCTCTCATGAAACGTCATAAGCAGTTGTAAAGAAATAGGCTGTCCATCCAAGGGATGGTGAGTAGCAACAATTGCACTGAGGTGAACCCTCACCGAGTCTGTCTTGAGACCTGAGGACGAAAGATGGAGGAGATACTGAAGGAGAGCCTCCACCGGAGCTGAGAAGGGATTAAGATCTCTTTGGGTACACCAAGGGAGTATCTACACCACTTAAAGTCACAGGAATGTCTGGTAGACTGTTTCCTGAGGGTTAGTAGGATGTCCTTTACTTCCTGGAGAAGGTTGAGACCTTGCAAGACTACGCTTTCAGCAGCCAAGCCATGAGATGGAGAAACTGCGGATTGGGATGGAGTAGCATCCCCTCCTCCTGTGAGAGAAGGTCGGGAGCTGATCCGAGACTGAGAGGGCAAGTCTGTGACAGACATAGCAGGAGAGGAAACTATGGTTGACATGGCCAGCATGGGGCTATGAGGCCCCTGTCCGAATGAAGCTTGAAAGCACAGTTACTTACCTGTAACAGGTGATCTCTGGGAACAGCAGGAATAAGTCTTCACATATGGGTACGTCGGTACCGACGGAGCCTGCGCGGGAACGCTCCCCATCATCCAGAAAGCAAGCCTTTGGGAGCATCCCACACGCATGCGCGCTGCCTTCCCGCCCATTCACTTCTCTCTCATCAGCTGGGTTTGTAGCTGAGACCGAAGGAGGGAAGTAGACAAATTAGAGAGAGAGAGAGAGAGAGAAAGAGAGAACAACTCCTAGGGGAGGTGGGTGGGTTGTGAAGACTTATTCCTGCTGTTCCCAGAGATCACCTGTTACAGGTAAGTAACTGTGCTATCTCCAGGAACAAGCAGGAATGAGTCTTCACATATGGGAACTCCCTAGCTAGAGATGCCTAGAGGAGGTCCCAGCATGTTGCAAATCTAATAGATGGGCCATGCTATTTCCCAGAACCTCAGGCATCCAAGGGATGGAGGGTAGAAGTTGAATTAAAAAGGGTGTGCTGTGGAATAGCTTGACTAAACAAAGCGTCTAGAAGGGAGTCCTTGTGTAGATCATAAATGTTAGAAAATATTCTAATTTTCTAATGTGGACCTTACTCAAAAGTATTGCGAAAGTATTTGTTGAGGCTAATATGGGTAGCCTAGTGGTTAGAGCAACTGCCTCATACCCAGAAGATCAAGGGTTCGATTCCCACTGGCACTCCTTGTGACTTTGGGCAAGTCACTTTACCCTCCATTGCCTCGGAAGAAAAGGCTGGCAATCTACTTCCGGTGATACATTGCCAAGAAAACCCAGAGGTAGCTGGGTTGCTATGAGTCAACACTGACTTGATGGCACAAAAAAAATAAAAAATGGGTCTGGTGCTAAGAGCTAGTACATTATCCTCAAAGAAATTACCTCACTGTGAAGTAGAGGAAAATAAATTTTGCAATACAGGCAGAGGTCAGAAGCCTTAATGGCTAGGACTAATCCCAGAAGAAAAAACTGGGGGAGTTTAATGAGGTTGGACTTTGGATGAGAAGCTAAAGCTTCTGTAGGCCAAAGTTTGAAGCTCTTTGTCCTTGGAGCAGAATAAGGCTCTAGGAAAGAGAGGAGATAAATCTGACTGGTTTGCAGAAAAAGGATGGGTCTTTAAGACCCCTCTATCCAAATGAAAGAAAGAAACATTTGTAGTAGGCGGTGTAGCCTCCAATTTCTTGAAGATCAGTAATGTCTTCCCTAAGTGATGTCACTTAGGATAATGACTTTACATGGAGAGCTTCAGATGTAACGTAACCGGAAAGGTTATGGTAAAAGAAGGTATTTTCTAATTACCATAGAAATTGGTTGTCCATTTAAAACCTATGGTATGCTGGAACAGCATTAATAAGGACAGTAACAAATCTTTCAGAGTCAGATATATATATATATATATATATATATATATATAGATAGATATAGATAGATAGATAGATATAGATATATATATATAGAAAGAGAGAGAGATATTGTCATGAGGCTGGTACCAATAAAGATGCAGAGTTGAAAAGAAACTGTTTTTCACAGAGCTCTAGGTGTGCAATTACCTCGAAGCACAGCTAGAGGGGGCAAGATTGACTCTACAGAAGCTAATGAGGCTAGGAGAGCTAAACAGTTGCACCTGGAAATGAGCCCGGGAGATTCAAAGGGAAGATCCCTTTATAAACGGAAGCTTAATGCTAGCAAAGCAGAGGCACAGACACAGACGCAGTTGAAGGAGAAGCAGGAAGAGAAGGAACAAGGATTACGGCTGAAGAAGGAAGGAGAGACCTGAAAGAAAGAGTCCTCCTTGAACAAGCCCAAAAGGACAGAATCCACAGAGGTAGAGTTCAGAGGGGCCAAGCTACGAGAGCTGCTGTTCAGAGGGAGTCTGCTAAAGAAAGCAGTCAGGCTGGAGGGTATGCCACTCCCTGCTTAAGCAATGTTCCTGAGTCCAAAGCTGAGAGACATACACGGAGAGCCAGAGAGCCAGGCTTGGAGGAAAGCCTGCAGGCATTGGAGTATGCTGAAAAGTTTTACCAGGTACCCGAAGGGAAGGTTCTAACAAAGCTACTGTGTCACTGAAGCATAGAGCTGGAGAATCTACACCAGGTTTTATTAAGCTTTCAGGAAGTCCAGCACTGCCCAGAAGCTACCGACAGAAAACCTGTTGTCACAGAGACGTTCATGAGAGAGAAGGCTCCAGAGCTTCAAGCTACAGAAACTCAAGGTATGAAAGTTTTATTCCTGCTAATGAAAGCTTAACTCCTAAAAGCACTGCTAAAACTAAAACTCACTTTATAAGAAGAGGAAAGAAACCAGAGTGGTTTGAAGAACTACCAAAGGACTTTAAAGCACAGTCTTATTGGAGGCAAGATACCAGAGACAGTCCATATAGAGTAGTTACTCACCTGTAACAGGTGTTCTCCAGGAGCAGCAGGAATCAGTCCTCACATATGGGTGACGTTGGCGCAGACAGAGCCCCGTGCGGAGCATTTCCCCAGCTTTCAAAGAAAGCCTTTGGGAATTGCAGTGCGCATGCGCGGTCCCCTTCCCGCCTAAGGGTGCCATCTTGCTCAGTCTGATGACATAGCTAAAAGACAGCAAAAAACAAAATAAATCATATGACTGCAACTCCAAGGGGAGGAGGGAGGGTTTTGAGGACTGATTCCTGCTGCTCCTGGAGAACACCTGTTACAGGTGAGTAACTAATCTTTCTCCAGGGCCAAGCAGGAAGTCAGTCCTCACATATGGGACTCCCCAGCTTAAGGCTACCGGAGACCTCAAGCCGAAAAAATGAGCTCCCTCGAGCTCGTCAGTACGTAAGGAAGGAATCTTCTCTGAGAACGCCCCCGACTGGTAGCCCAACACCAGGGCCGGAGGGTAGGAGTTGCCTAAACCCCAAAGAGATTATGGAGTACTGCCTGTCCGAAAGCACTGTCCCTGCGGGACTCCCTCTCAAGGCAGTAATGGGCCGCAAAAGTCTGGCTTGAAGACCAAGTAGCGGCCCGGCAGATGTCTGCCAACAGAACAGAGCAGAGATGAGCCACTGACGCAGCCTTCGCCCTGACACGATGAGCCGTGACTCGACCCTCCAACGAGAGGCCAGCTGCCCCATAAGCCCAGGCGATACAGTCAGCGCCCCATATAGACAAAGTACGCTTGGAGACAGGTAACCCCAACTTATTGGGGTCAAAAGAAACGAAGAGCTGGACAGCCCTCCGATGCTCCCGCATACGGTCAAGGTAGAAGGATAACGCCCTCCTACATTCCAGGGTATGCAGGATCATCTCAGCCCGGCTGGCATGCGGCCTGGGAAAGAAGGTCGGAAGAACCACCTCCTGATTGAGGTGAAAAGGGGAGACAACCTTAGGGAGAAACTTGGGGTGAGTCCATAAGACTACCCTATTCCTGTAGAACCTAGTGTAAGGGGGATCAGACACTAGTACCTGAAGTTCACTCACTCGCCTAGCAGAGGTAAGAGCTACCAGAAACAAGGTTTTCCAGGAGAGAAACGGAGAGGGCAGGTAGCCATAGGTTCAAATGGCGGACAAGTAATCCACTGTAAGACCACATTCAGATCCCACTCAGGGGCTGGTGGATGTAAAGGAGGCTTAAGCAGGAGGAGGCCTCTGAGAAAACGAGCCACCAAATTTAATTTAATTTAATTAAATTAAACAGTTTCTTATATACCGCACCTTCCAGAGATCAGGTGCGGTTTACATAGAACAACAATGTAACAGGTCAACATCTGTTAATACAGGGAACAATTTGAAACAACTTATATTACATTACATAGAACAGCTTTAAACCATAACATCTTAAATTACATTACTTGAAACAATATGAACTGTTTACGTGGAACAGAGAGAAAACTATATACAGCTGTAAGTGAAACATGGTTGAGTCGTAATATATAAGCATTTGTGTTTCAGATCCTATGTCAAGACCGAATTGACTTAAGAGGACTGGCCTTGTATTATCCGTTTTCTTGTTGGGTAGGTGTGTTTGATAGATGTCCGTAGTGTGAGGTGAACAGGTGTGTTTTAAGTTTTTTGCGGAATTCGATGATCTCTGAGAGAGATCTAATTTCGTCTGGAAGGGCATTCCATAGAATGGGGGCTGCATGTGAGAATGCTTTATTGTTTGATGTCTTTCTGGCTTTTATAAATTCCTTTGGAGTCTTTAGTTTGTTTGTGTGATCTCTCCTGTTTGGGTGGTTGGAAAGAGTAGTTGGAAAGGGTGGTTGGAAAGAGGCCTGCCGTCCACCGGCGAGTGGTGCGCTGAGAGAGCACTGAGGTGAACCCTGACAGAGTTGGACTTAAGGCCTAGATTGGAGAGGTAAAGCAAATATTGCAATACTACCGCTACCAAGCACGAGAAGGGATTCTCACTGTGCTGAGCACACCATGGGGAGAATCTACGCCACTTAAGAGCGTAGGACTTCCTGGTGGATTGCCGTCGAGAGGCTAAGACTACGTCTTCTACCTCTCTAGGCAGTAGTAGGGGAGCCAGAACTACCCTTTCAGCAGCCAGGCCATCAGATGAAGGGACTGGAGGTTGGGGTGTAAGAGAGATCCCTGTTCCTGAGACAGGAGATCGTGTTGAATCCCCAGAGGAATAGGAGTGTCCACCGCCAGTTGTGGCAGAAGGGGGAACCACGGTTGCCTCGGCCACCTGGGGGCTATCAGAATCAAGGAGGCCCCGTCCTTGAGGACTTTGAACAGTGTGCGGGACACTAGTGGTGTGGGAGGAAACGCATACAGTAGGCCTTGGGACCACGGAATCAGAAACACATCCGCTGCTACTCTGAGAGGATGGGGTTGTCTGGAACAGAATCTCGGGAGTTGCCGGTTCAGAGGACTGGCGAAAAGATCCATGGTGGGGAGGCCCCACCTGAGAAAGATCTGCTGAACCACTAATGGATTCAATCGCCATTCGTGTGGTTGCAGGATCCTGCTCAGCCTGTCCGCCAGGTAACTGTCTTGACCTGGGAGGTAGACAGCCTTGAGGAGGATGCCGTGATTGACGGCCCAAGAGCACAGCCGCTGTGCATCCTGACAGAGAAGGAAGGAGCCTGTGCCCCCTTGTTTGTTCACGTAGAACATGGCAACTTGATTGTCCGTCTGGACCAGTACAGACTGGTGAGATGTGAGGTGGGAGAAGGCTCTCAGAGCTAGGCGTATCGCCCATAGCTCCAGGAAGTTTATCTGCTGAGCAGCCTCCCAAGGGGTCCAGAGTCCCTGAGTACATGCCCCTTGGCAATGCGCTCCCCAACCTAGAAGAGAAGCATCTGTCGTCAGCACTTGAGAATGTGGAGGGGATTGAAAAACCACTCCGAGTACCAGATTCGGAAGATGAAGCCACCATTGCAGTGAGGAGACGAGCAGGGTGGATATTCTTACTGAGTCTGCAAGGCTCCCTGTGGCTTGATGCCACTGAGTTCGAAGGCTCCACTGAGCAGGCCGCATGTGCAGGCGGGCATTGGGGGTTACATGAACCGTGGAAGCCATATGGCCGAGAAGTCACAAGAATTGCCTGGCGGAGACCAGGGAATTGCTGTGAAACTGCTTGGCTAGATCCATCAACCTGTGGGCTCTGTCCACTGGCAGAAAAGCCTTCGCCTGAAGAGTGTCCAGCCTTGCTCCTATGAATTCTAAGTTCTGGGACGGGAGCAAAGTGGACTTTGTGAAGTTTATGACAAACCCCAAGTGCTGAAGCAGAGCCACAGTGCGAAGGGTGGCTTGATTGGCCTCCTGCGAAGACTGGCCCCTTATGAGCCAGTCGTCCAGGTATGGAAACACAAAAAGACCTTGAAGCCTCAGGTAGGCCGCCACCACCGCCAGGCACTTGGTGAACACCCTGGGGGCGGAGGTTAGGCCAAATGGTAGTACTCTGTAGTAGTAGTGGTTTCCTCCCACAACAAATCTGAGATATTGTCTGTGGTCTGGATGAATAAGGATGTGAGTATAAGCATCCTTTAGATCCAAGGAGCATAGCCAATCCCCTTGCTGGAGGTAGGGCAGCAGGATTCCAAGGGTAAGCATCTTGAACTTTTCCCTCTCCAGGAACTTGTTGAGGTTGCGCAAGTCTAGGATGGGTCTGAGGCCTCCTGTTCTTTTTGGTACCAGAAAGTACCGGGAATAAAAGCCGTGACCTCTCAGGTGGTGGGCCACCGGTTCCACAGCCTGTTCCTTTAGCAGACTTGCTAACTCCTGAAGGAGTAGGTCCCTGTGCAGAAGGGGTCTTGGAGGCTCCTCCGGAAAATAGGAGGGAGGTACCTGGTGAAAATGGAGAAGATAGCCCTTTTGGACTATATGGAGCACCCAGGTATCTGATGTGACGGCTGACCACCTGTGGACAAAGTGGGCCAGCTGGCCTCCTGTGCTGATGTGAGCCAGCTGAGGAGAAGAGGCTATGCCTTTTGAGTCAAAACCCCCCACCCTGCTGAGCAGGGGCCGGTGTTGGTGGCTTGGGGGCCTTCTGCCTACGGGGCCCATGACCCTGCCCCTTGGCCTGCTGACCCTGTTGGGGAGCTGCAGAGGCTTGATAATGAGGGTATTGTTTATAGGCAGATAACTTCCTCGGGTAAAAGGTCTTTTTCCCCGAGCCCTTCTTTTTCTGAGAAGGGGCAGAGGTTTTTCTGGACAGCCTAGTCCGGGTCAGAGTCTCGGTCTCGAGTTCTGCAGCCTTTTCAGCCATGGGCTTGCCAAAGAGGTTTTCACCCCGGCAGGGGACATCGACCAACTTGTCCTGTACCCATGGCTCGAGGTCAGATGACTGTAGCCAAGCCTGTTGGCGGGCACCGATACCGGCCCCGGCTACTCGGGCCGAAGCCTCGAAGCCATCGTAGGCTGCCCGAGAGATAAACTTCGAGCACTCTCGAATACCAGTTGACAAGGCCTGGAACCTCTGCAAAGGTTCCTCGGAGAGACCAGCAGAGAACCTGGCAATCTCCTTTGCCAGGTCTCGGAGATACATGCCCATGTAGAGCTGGTATGTCTGGACACGGCAAGCAAGCATAGAGCCCTGGAAGCACTTCTTACCGAGTGCATCCAGGTTCCGGGCCTCCCGGCCGTGAGGCACCGAGGAGTGCATCTTCTGACTTTTCAGTCGATGCATAGCCGATTCCACAACCATGGAGTGGTGCGGTAATTGTGCCTTTTGGAACCCGGGGCTCTTGCGGACTCGATAGATGGAATCGACCCGCTTGCTTAACACCGGAGTACAATTTCTTCTTCTTACCATAAAAAGGCTTCTTAGCAGCTACTTTTTTCTTGGTAGGATAGGCAGTAGCCTTTGAAAGCCTACTGAGGGTGGTATTCTCAGACTCTAACTGAGCAGCCTTATCTTGCCGATCCTTTCCAAACAGGTTTTCACCTGTACAGGGAATATTTCCCAGTTTATCTTGAGCCCACTCTGTTCAAGGTCTGATGCCTGAAGTCAGGCAAATCTACAGGCATCTATGCAGATAGAAGTTGTTCTGCTAGATCAAGGGTATGCGATGGATGTGATCTACCTAGATTTCAACAAAACCTTTGATACTGTTCCTCTTAGGAGGCTTATCAATAAACTCAACAGCTTGGGGATGGGTCCCAAGGTGATGAACTGGATCAGAAATTGGTTGACTGACAGATGACAGAAGGTGAAGGTAAACGGAGCTCACTCAGATGAAAGAAAGGTGATTAGCGGTGTGCCTTGGACCGGTACTGTTCAATGTATTTGTGAGTGCTATTGCTGAAGGACTGAATGGAAAAGTTTGCCTTTTTGCAGATGACATGAAAATTTGCAACAGAGTGGACTCCCCTGAAGGAATGGATAACATGAGGAAAGATCTACAAAAGAACGATCTAATACTTGGCAGTTAAGATTTAATGTGAAGAAGTGCAGAATAATGCACATGGGAAGCAGAAATCCAAGAGAATTGTATGTGATAGGGGGCGAGAGATGGGATGAGGGTGAAGGGAGATAGATTCAGGAGTGATAGGCGGAAATATTTCTTTACGGATAGAGTAGTGGATCCGTGGGATAGTCTCCCAGTGGAGGTGGTAGAGATGAGGACAGTAACTGAATTCAAAAAAGCATGGGACAAACACAGAGGATCTCTAAAGGTAAAAAGGGGACTTTTGTAGTTGTTATGGAAGGACAGACTAGATAGGCCATGTGGTCTTTTTCTGTCATCATATTTCTATGTTTCTATGAGAGGTTGGTGTGTACAGACCAGGAGAAGGACCTCAGAGTAATTGCTTCTGAGGATCTCAAGGTGGCGAAACAGTGTGACAAGGCGGTGGTAAAAGCCAGAAGGATGCTGGGCTGCATACAGAGAGGAATTACCAGCAGAAAGGAAGAGGTACTAATGTCACTGTACAAGTCACTGGTGAGGTCTCACTTGGAATATTGTATTCAGTTTTGGAGACCATATCTCGCAAAGGACATAAGAAGGCTGGAAAGAGTTCAGAGGAAGGCGATCTAAATGATTTGGAGCCTGCATTAGAAGACTTATGAGAAGAGAGTGGAAGAGAGAAGGGACAGAGGCGATATGATTCAGACCTTTAAATACTTAAAGAGTATTAATGAACAAACAAACCTCTTCCAAAGACAGGGAAGGCTGTAAAACTAGAAGGCATAACATGAAGCTGCAAGGGGATAAACTGAAAGGCAATGTCAGGAAATACTTTTTCACTGAAAGGGTGGTAGATGCTTGGAATGCCCTCCCGATGGAAGTGGTGGGGGCAAATACAGTGACAGAATTCAAAATAGCGGATCCCTTTATAGCAACAGGATAAAATCAAAATAAACATAACTATCTTTTATATCTCAATAAATAGACGTGACCTACATGGTGCGGTGGGTACACCACTAAATAAAGGCATGGGGAGGGGTGACCTGCACAGAGTGGCAGGTGCATCTACTCTTGCCGCCTTGCTGGGCAGACTAGATGGACCATACTGGTCTTTATCTGCCATCATATATTATGTTACCAATACATTCAAAACAGTCAAAGGTTGCCCTACTGACAAACTTGGAAACATTTTGGGCATGTTTGACTAATGTAAGGAAGTCCGCCCTCTTGTCAACCGGGAGAAGAGAAGAGAAGACCAACTCCAGATCCTAGTCACCTCCCTAAGGAACATACCCATGTAGAGTATGTATAAACCAATGTGGGCTGAAAGCATGGAGGCTTGAAAGCACTGGCGGCCAAAAGCATTGAAGGTTCTCGACTCCCTGCCTGGGGGATCGGAGGACACTTAATTCGACACATAGCCAATTCCACTACCATTGAGTGGTGCAGAAGTTGCATCTTTTGGAACCCAGGGCTTTCCGGTACCCAATACCTGGTATCGGGTCACCGGGTATGGGGAGAAATGGTGAGGGGCATCACCAACATCCAGAACATAAGGTCCTGGAGTATGCGATGTATAGGGAGAATAGTTGCCTAGGATATTGCAGAATTTCCAACTCCTCTGCTCTGGGTTCTTTCTCCGATGCAGGAGTAATGGATAGGCCCCTCGCCATGTCCTTGATAAACTCCTGGAAAGACATGTCTTCGGGAGGGGAAATGCATCGTTGTGGAGACGGAGAAGGATCCTCGGGGAGACTTCTCATCTCTCTGGTACCGATCGATTCATTGTCTGAAGAATCAGAATCAATAAATTCAAAGTACCGACGAGAGCGATGCTCTTGTTCCTGTAAAGACTGGTACCGATCGAGATTGGTATCGGCACGAGAGACCTGCCTTGTCGGTACCTCGGAACCAGGCACGGACTCGAGGTCTGGCATGGGTGGGAGTGTGCCGAGGGACACAAAGTCCGATGCCGATTGTATCGGCATCATCGGCTCTATCGGTACCGACGATTTCAGTTGGTAATGACTTGACCAGTACCGATGCCACTAATAGAGCTGCAAGACTCCACTTGATGGCTAGCATGCGCTGGTCCATTGAGTTTGCCAATGCCTGGGTATCGGTATCGGAAGCGTGGGCTACCGTTTCAGAGCATGGTACCAGGAGCTCTCCGGCAGTGGAGACCTCGGGAGCATCCTGGACCCCTTGTAAGGCTTTGGAGGGGAGGTCCTCCTGCTGGGGTAGTTTGGCCAGTCGATCCACCTCTAGGGCAATGCTCGAGGCATCTCTATTTTAAGATAGAGATCTACCCTTAGGAGGATGACCTGTCTTGAAAAAAGACTTGTGTTTCGATACCTGAGATCCATATGAAGAAGACAACGTCCTCGATGATGTTGAAGCAAGGGAGACTGCATCTGAGGCAAACAGGGAGCTGAGTTTTGCGGCCTGATTCTGTAGGCCTCTCTTTGTCATCTTCTTGCATAGGGGACACTCAGACGGCTGGTGATCTGGGCCGAGGCATTTGAGACACCAGTCATGGGTATCAGTGGCAGAAATGGTACTACCACACTTGGAACATTTTTTAAAACCACTAATTGTTTTTTCCATCCTTCAGTAGACTGGATGGAAGGCCTAAGGCCAGAAACGGTGTCAAGAGCCTGAAGAATTAAAGTTTTTTTTTTTTTATTTGCTCTTTTTCACAGAAAGAAGTAGTAAAGATGAAAGTTCTGTTCCGGCGTCGACAGGAAGGCAGACGCAACCACAAAAAAAATAAAGAAGAAATTTTCTGCGGTGACAGGATTTGCTTCTTGCTGGCTCCGCAGAAAATGAAGAATGGAGGAGGGAGAGTCACAAAGGCGGGAAGGCAGCAATGCAGGCACAGTGGGATGCTCCCAAAAGCTTTCCTATTGGACGCTGTGGAGCGTTCCTGCGCAGGCTCCGTCGGTACTGACATCACCCATATGTGAAGACTACATTCCTGCTTGTTTCTGGAGATACCCCACTCTTCACTTCGGTGGCTGTGCAGAGGTAAGCCAGGGCCTCTGGTATCCCCGACTCCCTCTGAAGCTGGCCCTGCAAACAGTCGGGAGCCGAACAGCATGTGCGGCATGAAGTTGGTGTGGGGCCCCTGAAGCACGGCCATGTGCGAACAACATTTTTGCACATGCATTGGGCCGGCCTTGCTTCCATGGCAACAGTGAGGCTGTTAGACTGGAGGAGGGACTATGGTCCCTGTAGCCTCTGTCTTCCTTATGTCCTTTAAGTCTGCTACTCTAGCCTCCAGAGATTGGACTCGTTCCCCAAGAGCAAAGAGCTCCTTGCACCCAGTGCACATGTAAGACGCCTCACCAACTGGGAGAAAATCATACATATGACACTCAATGCAGAAGACTGGAAAGACCCCATCTCACTGCTAGACTGCTGCCTGAATCTTAGTTTTAAGGTTTTGTTTAGGTATTTAAGTTGTTTACTTACTTAGGTTTGCTGGGGATACTTATACTAATACCACTATACCCAATATGTTCACCTCATGATTAATCTCAGGTCCTTAATGTATTCCTGATGAGAATAACCTGCCTAACCTAAAAGTGAATATGGGCACCTCCTTCCCTTTAATAGGTTTAAGAGCCTATAAAGCTGAGATTATTCTTGGAGTGGGTGGGAGGGAAAGCAGACTTAATAAAAGCTGGCTTGCTACACAGTGCACTGACCTGTGCTTCTGAGATAAAGTCTTACCAATTTCCTGTGTGATTCACACAGTTTAACAGAGTGGGCCTTTCAAATTGCCCCTTTGAACTGTCACTTGCCTTTAACACCTATTTAAGACAACGTCACAGATCTTTTGCCTCCTAACTGGAAGGCCTCTTTGTAAAGGTCACTAGAAACAAGTTTCTTTCTTTCTACTCAAAACCATTTATTCTACTTGTATGCTAAGCTATACTCTGATCTAATTTAAATAAAAAACCACTCTAAAAACAAAATTATTTCAGTAACTATTTACTCCTTTTTACTTTCTATGCTAAGCTATACTCTGATTTGATTTAAATGAAAAGCTTTCTAGTGGTACTGACTCAGCAAAAACAAAGAATTCTATAATACACTGATTTATCAACTTTAACACAAAGAATTCCCTTTTTCCCAGAAGATAAAATACTTAAAAGTGCAGATCTATTTCCAGCTGTAGCAGTCCCTTTTGGCAGTCCTTCAAAACTCAACCCTAAGTACCACCAGCCAGTGTCGCCCAATATGCCCCTGGCCCCCCCAGGAACAATAAGCCTAAGAGCCAGGATTCACAGAACTGAAGGGATGGCAACAGCCTACCAGGACAAAAGCCAAAACACAAACACAGACTGCAGTGCTGCCAATGCTGAAAACTCCTTGTGCTGGAATCTTACCCTTACTAGAAGGTAGGGAGCATGAAGTCTTACTCTGTGAGGCTAGCCCCTAGTTGCTGCTCGAAGATAAACCCATACCCCCTGGGGACGTGTTTATGAGTGAGAAGTAATAACTGGTTAATTGGCACAACCAAGTACAAATGTGCTAACTGCGGCTAGACAAACCACCCCAAAAAGACAGATGGAAACCTGGGCTAACCTGTTGTGGCCTTGTATCCGCATCATCTTAATATTGTATACTCCTGGGATTCCCCTGCAGAATCTGCTCCCAAGTCCACATAGAATCCATACAGCTTTCCCAGCTGTCCATAGCAAAAATAGGAAATGCTGATTTCTGCCTTTCGTGGGAACAGCATCATGAATAAACACTCTAGAAATCAGGAATCCCCCAGGTATTCCCCTGACTAGAGAGGGGGAAAACAAAGAAAAAGTGAGAGAGAGAGATTGAGAAGGAGAGAAGAGGCCTGCACACTCTTCCAGGCTTGCTCCCAGTCAGGCGAGACAAAGAGGGAATGAGAGAGGGAAGGGGCCTGGTCTCTAGGTTTTCCCCTCAATCAGACAAGAGGAGAATACGAGAAAGGGAACCTAAGGCACAACCAACCCTGTGGCCTGAGAGAGCTCAACTGGGGAACCAGTTTTCCAAATGAACAGGCATAAGATCCACCAAATCCAGATGAACAGTACACGGAATGCTTATCTACCATCTCCTGGAGACACAGCAATACTGAGGATCATCTGACTGCACGTTGCCTTATACAGGACAAAGCTCACAAGCTTTTGTTCTCTTTCTCCATCAGCTGGTTGACATATAGAACCCACTTGATCTGGACTGGTCTGGTAAAACAATAAGGAAGTAATTCTTTCCAATCCCTCTGTGTGTGCACACACCCCTGTTTATTTATATCCTCATTGTCTGTGACTGTGTATGTGTCTTGTGTCTGTCCTTCCATATCAACCACTACAACATTCCCATTTTTTCCTATAGAGATCCTCTGTGTTTGTCCCATGCTTCTTTGAATTCAGATACTGCCCTCATCTCTACCACCTCCACTGGGAGACTATTCCACAGATCCACCACTCTTTCCGTAAGGAAATATTTCCGCATATCACTCCTGAATCTATCCTCTTTCACCCTCATCCCTTGTCCCCTCATAGAACAGCTTGCTTTCAATCGAAAGAGGCTCTCCTCCTGTGCATTTATGCCAGGGAGGTAATTAAATGTCTCAATCATATCACCTCTATCCCGCCTTTCCTCTAAGGTGTACATATTAAGATCCTTAAGTCTGTCCTCTTATGCTTTATAATGAAGACCACTAACCATTTTAGTAGCCACCCTCTGTATCGACTCCAGCCTGTTTATATTCTTTTGAAGGTGCAGCCTCCAGAATTGCATGCAATACTCCAAATGAGGTCGCACCAACGATTTATACAGATGCACTATCACCTCCTTTCTTCTGCTGGCCATTCCTCTCCCTATGCACCCAAGCATCCTTCTAGCTTTTGCCGTCGCCTTTTCTACCTGTTTAGCTACTTTAAGATCATCAGACACAATCATGCCTAGATCCCGCTCTTCTTTAGTGGACAAAAGTACTTCATTCCTTATACTGTACTGCTCCCTTGGATTGCTGCAGCCCAAATGCATGACCTTGCATTTTTTAACATTAAATCTCAGATGCCAAATTCTAGACCATTCTTCAAGCTTAGCTAGATCCCACCTCATGCTATATACACCTTCCTGGGTGTCTACTCTATAGAAGATTTTGGTATCATCCGGCAAAGAGGCAAACCTTACCCAACAGTCCTTCCGCTACATCATTAACAAAAATATTAAAAAGAATTGGACCAAGGACAGATCCCTGGGGCACACCACTGGTAACCTTCTCCTCAGAGTGAGCTCCATTTACCTGTACCCTTTGTCGCCTCCCACTCCACCAAATTCTAACCCAAGCAGTAACTTTAGGGTCCATCCCTAGGGTGCTCAGTTTGTTTATAAGTCAACTGTGAGGAACGGTGCCAAAGGCTTTACTGAAATCTAAATACACCACATCTAGGGATCTCCCTCGGTCCAACTTAAAGTAGACAAAGCGATGGGACCGGATGGGATACACCCTAGAATACTGAGGGAACTTGGGGACGTTCTAGCAACTCCATTGACTGACCTTTTCAATGCCTCGTTGGAGTCGGGAGTGGTGCCAAAGGACTGGAGAGAGGCTCATGTGGTCCTTTACACAAAAGCGGAAGTAAGGATGTATTTGAAAACTACAGGCCAGTTAGTTTAACTTTGGTGGTGAGTAAATTATTGGAAACGCTGCTGAAAGAGAAAATAGTGAGGTTTCTGGAGTCCAGCGGATTACAGGATCCGAGGCAGCATGGACTCACCAGAGGCAGGTCTTGTCAGACAAATCTGATTGATTTCTTTGACTGGGTGACCAGGGAGTTGGACCGAGGGAGAGCTCTAGATGTGGTGTATTTAGATTTCAGTAAAGCCTTTGACACTGTTCCTCACAGGCGACTTATAAACAAACTGAGCACCCTAGGGATGTACCTTAAAGTTACTGCTTGGGTTAGAAATTGGTTGGGTGGGAGGCGACAAAGAGTACAAGTAAATGGAGCTCACTCTGAGGAGAAGGATGTTACCAGTGGTGTGCCCCAGGGATCTGTCCTTGGTCCCATTCTTTTTAACATCTTTGTTAGTGATATAGCAGAAGGGCTGTCGGGTAAGGTTTGCCTCTTTGCAGATGATACCAAAATCTGCAATAGAGTAGACACCCAGGAAGGTGTAGATAACATGAGGAGGGATCTAGCTAAGCTTGAAGAATGGTCTAGAATTTGGCAGCTGGGATTTAATGTTAAAAAATGTAAGGTCATGCATTTGGGCTGCAGCAATCCAAGGGAGCAATACAGTATAGGAGGTGAAGTACTTTTGTCCACTAAAGAAGAGCGGGACCTAGGCGTGGTTCTGTCTGATGATCTTAAAGTAGCTAAATAGGTAGAAAAGGCGACGGCAAAAGCTAGAAGGATGCTTGCGTGCATACGGAGAGGAATGGCTAGCAGAAAAAAGGAGGTGATAATGCCTCTGTATAAGTCTTTGGTGCGACCTCATTTGGAGTATAGTGTGCAATTCTGGAGACCGCACCTTCAAAAGGATGTGAACAGGATGGAGTCGGTGCAGAGGGTGGCTACTAAAATGATTAGCGGGCTTCATTATAAAGCATATGAGGACAGACTTAAGGATCTTAATATGTACACCTTAGAGGAAAGGCGGGATCGAGGTGATATGATTGAGATGTTTAAATACCTCCGTGGCATAAATGTTCAGGGAGAGAGCCTCTTTCAATTGAAAGCAAGTTCTGCTACGAGGGGACATGGGATGAGGGTGAAGGGAGATAGATTCAGGAGTGATATGCGGAAATATTTCTTTACGGAAAGAGTAGTGGATCCATGGAATAGTCTCCCAGTGGAGGTGGTAGAGATGAGGACAGTAACTGAATTCAAAAAAGCATGGGACCAACACAGAGGATCTCTAAAGGTAAAAAGTGGACTGTTGTAGTTGTTGATATGGAAGGACAGACTAGATAAGCCATGTGGTCTTTTTCTGTCATCATATTTCTATGTTTCAATTCCCTGGTCACCCAGTCAAAGAAAATCAATCAAATTTGTCTGACAAGACCTGCCTCTGGTGAATCCATGCTCCCTCTGACCCTGTTATCTGCTGGACTCCAGAAACCTCACTATTTTCTCTTTCAGCAGCGCTTCCAATAATTTACTCACCACCAAAGTTAAACTAACCGGCCTGTAGTTTTCAACCACATTCTTACTTCTGCTTTTGTGTAAAGGGACCACATGTACCTCTCTCATGTCCTTTGGCACCACTCCCGACTCCAACGAGACACTGAAAAGGTGAGTCAGTGGAGCTGCTAGAATGTCCCCAAGTTCCCTCAGTATTCTAGGGTGTATCCTATCGCTTTGTCTACTTTAAGTTTAGCTAGTTTCTCACGAACAGTCTTCTGAAAATTGTTCAAGATGCCCCTCGCTTCTGTTCCTGTTTGTGGGTATTTCTAAGGTTCTGCTCCTGGTTCTTCATCTGTGAACATAGAACAGAAATATTTGTTAAACAATTCCGCTTTATCCTCATCAGCTTCTACATATTCCTCCCTTTCACCCTTGAGTCTGACAATACCACTTTTGCCCTTCCTCTTCTCACTAACATACCTGAAAAATGTCTTATCCCCCCATTTTACTGCATTGGCTATTTCCTCCTCTTTTAGAACCTTTGCTTTCCTGACTACTTTGCTAGCTTCTCTAAGTTTTTCCAAATATAGATGTCTGTCTTCCTCTCTCTGTGATCTCTTGTATTTCATGAAGGCCTCCCTCTTTTTCTTCACTTTTTCAGCTACTTCTTTCGAAAACCATAGTGGTGTCCTTTTACCTTTATTTACCATTTTAACAAAAAGGTTGGTTGCCCTTAAAATATCCCCTTTCAGTTTTGCCCACTGTTTTTCTACATCCCCCAGCTGTTCCCATCCCGCTAACAACTTCCTGAGGTATTGTCCCATCTTGGCAAAGTTAGTTTCCTTAAAGTCTAAGACCCTCGCTTTTGAATGGATTTTAACAGCCCTAGCCCTAATACTGAACCACACCATCTGGTGATCACTGGATCAAAATGATCTCCCACTGTAACATCAGAAACACTTTTACCATTGGTAAGCACCAAATCCAGTATGGCCTCTTCATGTGTAGGTTCTGTTACCAGATGCCGGAATAGTTCTCCCTATAGAGAGTCTAGGATCTCCTTACTTCTAGATGATACTGCAGCAGGAATGTGCCAATCAACATCTGGCATATTGAAATCCCCTATCAGTAGCACTTTCCCTTTCCTAGCAATGCTGCGTATGTCTTCAATTAACTCTCCGTCCACCTCTTCTTCCTGTGAGGGAGGTCTGTATATCACACCAATGCAAATAGATGAGGTGTCAGTAGCTTCAAAGAGGTGAGAAAGATACTAAAGCAGAGATTTAAACCTACCCCGCGCAAGAAAATATTTCCCCTTTTAAACTAAAGCACCAAAAAGAATGTAACTGTTTAAAAATGTGCTAAAACCCTTTTAAGAGCTCCCAGGCAGATAGCTGTAATTTAAAAAGCCACAGACTCTTACCTTTGCTTGAAATGTATAGCGCATGTTAGGAATGCCTCAACAGTTCAAGGCTCTGAAGCCTTTTATGCAGGCCTCAGCTGCTCTCAGTTCCTTCACAGGTTAATCAGGCCCACTAACTCCTGATGAGGTGTCAGTAGCTTCAAAGAGCAGCTCTCAAAACTGCAGAGCTAAAGGCCGTGGCCGCCCAAGCATGGACATCCAAGTGGTAATGCTTGACAAAGGTGGAAAGTGATGCCCACGTTACTGCCCGACAAATGTCTGAAGGGGCTACTGAGCTACATTCTGCCCACAAGAATGTTTGCGCTCGGGTAGATGGCCCAGCAAATCCTCTGGAACCAGCCGGATCCACAGCAGGTACGCCAAGGCAATAGTCTCCTTGATCCAACATCTCAATGTAGACTTGGCTGCCGCATCACCCTTGCATGGGGGCCAGCAAACAGCACAAAAGATGATCCATTTTATGACAGGAATTCGTAACCTCCAAATACCAGAGAAGCACCCTCCAGACATCCACAAGGCAAAGATTCTCATCTTTCTCTAGACACTGCTCCCTACTGAAGGAGGGCAGGCAGACCACTTGGATCACCTGAAAGGGAGAAAGGGGTAAAAAGGAAGGCACAGGCTGAATAGAAATAAGGACCCCGGCAAGACAAAGCCTGCAGCTTGGAAATCCACCTCACCAAATAAATCTTGCCAACAAAGCAATCTTCAGCATGAAATCCTTCAGAGTAGCGTTGTTCAAAGGCTCAAAGGGCTCAGAGATCAGGGCCCAGAGCAGCAGACAGAAAAAATCCAGGAAGGAACAACTGATTGGAGGGCAGGATGTGGATGCCGAATCCCCTGCAGAAAACGCAAAACACTCAGGAGCATGGGTAAAAACTTTCCAGCCACTGGACCTCTGAATCAGGCCAAAGCTACCACCTGAACTTTCAGGGAGCTAAGAGAAACACCCTTTTCCAGACCTTCCTGCAGAAGGCCAACAGAGACAGCACCTTGGCCGCCTCAGGAACAAGCTTTTGTGCGCCGACCCAACCCTCAAGAGGTACCAGGACTCGCATGTATGCCAGGCTGGTAGAACCCTCTGAGCCTTGAGCAGAATGGAGGCTACTGTAGGAGAATAACCATTATGCATCAGCCTACTCCTTACAAAGCCATAAGCGAGACAGGAACCAGGTTGCCCAGGACAAATCAATGAAAAGTACGTTCCTGCAGGAGGTGCATCAGGTCCCTGAACCACGCTATCTTCGGCCAAACCTGTGCCACTGGAACAATCTAGCCCAGATAGTATTCTATGTGCAGAGGCACATGCCCCAATAGCAACCATGGAGGTGGCACATACAGCAGACACTGCCATAGCCAGGGTTGAAATGGGCAACAGCAAAGGGAGGAGTAGCCTAGTGGTTTGGGCAAGTTGCCTTGGGCTGGAAGGCTGTGAGTTCAAATCCTGCTGGAGGACAGCAACCTCAAGCCGGAGGGACTGGGGTTTCTAGTCCCACAGGTACTCCTTGTGGCCTTGGGCAAGCCACTTAACCCTCTATTACCTCAGGTACAAATCTTAAGACTGTGAGCCCTTCAGAGACAAGGGAAATATATATCGCACTTGAAAGTACACTGCTCTGACCCAGTGAAAAGTGTATACAAGCATTGCTAAATAAAATTAATCCAGTTTTCATGTGGTGACTGAAGAAACGGCACAATTTGTCATTGGGGTGGGACGCCATCAATTCCATAATGGAGCAACCCCAACGGCGGAGAATCATTTGAAATGCCTCCTCACCCAACTCTCACTCTCTTGGATTGAGAGAGCGATGACTGAGGAAGACTGCTTCCACACTGACCACCTTGGCAATGTGCCGAGCTGACAGAGCTAGGAGGTTCATTTCCGCCCAGGCGGACCAGAGAGCCATCCTCAGGCCCACTGCTGCCTTGGCGAGTGACATATGCTACTGCCATGGTGTCATCTGAGAACATTCGCACCACCCTGCACTTGACCAAGTGCTGAAAACACAAGAGGGCCAGTCACACAGCCCTTGCTTCAAGAAAGTTGATGGAGCATACCGTGTCCCTGCTGCTCCAACAGTTCTGGGCCATTTGGACTTGACAAGGGCTCCCCAGCCCGTACGATTGGCGACCATCGCTGGAACAACCCACAAGTGATCATCCAGCAGAATGTCCCTCTTCAGGTAATGTGAGCATAGCCACCATCTCAAGCTGGCACTCACTCCCAGCTAGAGCGGAAGCCTGAACTCGAATTCTTGTCAGGAAGGACAGCCAGAGTGTCCTCATATGAGCATGCTCCCATGGCACCACTGAAATCACCGCCGCCATCAAGCCAAGAAGCTATAGATAATCCCAAACCCTGGGAGCCTATTGAGAACAGAACAACAATCACTGCACTCTCTCTTCCAGCAGGAGGACTCTGACCACTCGAGTATTGAACTGTGCTTCCAGGAATACCAAGGACTGGCAAGACTCCAATGGATGCTTTCCCCAATTGACCTAGCCAAGGCCTTCCAGAAGAACACCACTCGGGTAAAAACCCATGATGCTTCTGACAGAGCCAGTCATCCAGAAATGGGTATACAAATAGTCCATAGTGCTGTAGCATAGTAGACACCACAGTCATGTTCTTGAAGCAGTGGAGAGGATGGCGAACTGAAGGAGTGAGCCAAGCACAGCGAAATGCAGAAATTCCCGTTGATCCTTCCAGATAGGGATATGAAAATAAGCTTCGGCCAAGGCCAGAGATGCTAGGAACTGTCTTCGGCACATTGCAATCACGAAATTCAAGAGTTCCATTTGGAAGCTCAACACACGCAAAAAAGCACTGACCCCCCTTGACGTCGATTACTGGTCGGGAGGCGCCATTCTTGCGACAGGTCAAACAATGGATCCTGGAAGATTACAGAAGAGTTAAGGCAAGGCAAATATGTGTGTGCACTATAATTGCCTAGGCACAAGAGCATGTGCTAATGGAGTGCGTACATAAGTGTTCTTTATGGGCACTTGGGAGGAACATGCGTTGGAACCACTCAGGCAGAACAAGCGATGGGACCACTTGGGCGCAATGCACATAAAGAAAATGCTAACACTGCTCGTTGGAAAATGGCTGGAAGCCCTGGCACTGAGCCAACAGTCGCCCACAGTCCACCCGATTTATGCCACAAAACGAACGAGTTCAGGAGTCCCCAACAAGGACAATAATGAGGTAAGCCTTGGTACTCACCCCCCTGGGAGCCCCAGGCAGGGCAAACCGTGCCAGGCTCAGTGCTACTCCCCAGACATAGTTTTCTTTCTTTTTTTAAACAGGCTGGCAGGCACACACCTCAGTCTTTAGGGGAGAGTAGGGAGGACAAAGGAGAAGGAAGGGGCACTGAGGTTGTGTGAGGCTGCTGAATGCTTCCAAATGCTTCCAGTTTTTTGGGTGCTCAACAGGCGCTTAACAAGTTAAAAGCATAGAGCTGAACCAAATTTTACCTTCCCCTATGGCTATCAAAAAGACTGCAGTTTACTGGAGCCTCCCACATCATGCTCAATTGAGAGAGTCATCCTCAAGGTGGTCCTATTCACAAGAAAAATCAGTCTTTTTTCTCTCAATCAAATCTTCATTTGTACAGATTATATCAGAACTGAGAAAATCCAACCATCACCTGCTGAAGACAGAAAAATACCGAGTTGCCCTCTAGTGGCTCAGGCTGATAGAGGCATGGAAGTGATGTCATTGAAATCTGGGCATTTCATTGGTTTCTGTCTCTACAAATTTGCTGGTAGGGGAACACAACCCATTTGTCTGGACTGGACTATTAGGACGATATGGAATTGCTATTACTGCAAATCAGTGTTTGCATACTGCAGCTGTTGGAACTGCTTTCCTACAGAAATGCACATGGGCATTTTTTTTTGGGGGGGGGGCTTCATTTTTCATCCATCTCCTAGCCCATAGAGAAAGCACAGTTACTTACCTGTAACAGGTGATCTCTGGGAACAGCAGGAATTAGTCCTCACATATGGGTACGTCGGAACCGACGGAGCCTGCGCGGGAAAGCTCCCCAGCTTCCTAGAATGGAAGCTTTTGGGACCTCCCACTGCACATGCGCGCTGCCTTCCCGCCTTCCTGAACAGCTCTCCTCAGTTTCGAGTTTATAGCTGAGACAATAGAGAGAGGACAGGAAGACAGATAGATAGAAGATACAACTCCTAGGGGAGGTGGGTGGGTTGTGAGGACTAATTCCTGCTGTTCCCAGAGATCACCTGTTACAGGTAAGTAACTGTGCTATCTCCAGGAACAAGCAGGAATAAGTCCTCACATATGGGGACTCCCTAGCTGAGATGCCTGGGAGATCCCCCTCCAAGGGTTCGCCATCTTCGTATGGATCTCAGGCATCCATCCTGGGAAGGTGGGCAGGAGTTGTCTAAGAATGGAACAGGTGTTTGAGGACAGCCTGGCCAAACAAGGCATCCCGGCGGGAGTCCTTGTCCAAACAGTAATGGGCTGTAAAGGTATGAACCGAGGCCCAGGTAGCGGCTCGACAGATCTGATCAATGGAAACAGAGTGCAGATGAGCCATAGAAGTTGCCATGGCTCTCACATTGTGAGCTGTGACATGGCCTTCCAGAGAAATGTTTTTACTCTGGTAAGCAAAGGAAATACACTGAGCAATCCAATTGGAAAGTGTACGCTTGGAGACTGGAAGTCCCAAATGTGAAGGATCAAAAGCCACGAAAAGTTGAGAAGACTTTCGATGTGGCTGAGTCCTATTAAGGTAAAAGGCTAGAGCTCTTTTACAATCCAGAGTATGAAGGTTCCTCTCTGCACTGGATGCATGAGGAGCCGGAAAAAAAGACCGGTAGATATACCTCTTGATTAAGATGAAAAGGCGAGACCACTTTGGGCATAAAGTGGGGATTCGTCCTAAGGACCACCTTGTCATGATGAAATCTTGTATAAGGTGGATTAGCCACTAGAGCCTGCAGTTCGCTGATGTGGCGAGCGGAAGTGACTGCAATTAGGAATAGTACCTTCCAGGAAAGAAATTTCAAGGAGGTAGAAAATAACGGCTCAAAAGGTGGCTTCATAAGCTGACCAAGCACTAGATTCAAATCCCATGCGACCGGGGGGGGTCTGATGGGAGGTTTAGTGAGAGTCAGGCCTCTCATGAATCTTGCAACAAGAGGATGAGAGGAGATAGGTTGTCCATTTATAGGTTTCAGGGATGCTGAAATAGCACTTAAATGGACTCTTACAGAATTCGTCTTAAGGCCTGCATTGGAAAGATGCAGGAGATAGTCTAAGAGGGAATTCAAAGGAAGTGCCAGAGGGTCAAGGCCCTGCTGAGCACACCAAATGGAAAAACGTTTCCATTTGAAAGCATAAGACCGCCTCGTGGAAGGTTTCCTAGAGGCATGAAGGATATCTTTCACAGGTTGAGAAAGATTAAAGTCTTGAAGACTTAAGCCTTCAGTAACCAAGCTCGGAGATGTAGGGATTTGGGGTTTGGGTGCCACAAAGTCCCCTCCTCCTGAGACAGAAGGTCTGGTGCAGCTCCTAAGTCCAGGGAGGATCCCTGGGAGAGCTGTAGAAGCAGAGGGAACCACACTTGGCGTGGCCAGCGTGGAGCTATGAGGATCATAGAGCCGTGATTTCTCTGGAGTTTGAACAGAGTCTTGGGAATCAGCGGAATGGGTGGAAAGGCATATAGGAACGCCTGACCCCAATGGAGGAGAAAGGCGTCCGTGGCCTGAGCTTCCTGACACGGAGTCCTGGAACAGAACCGGGGAAGTTTGGCATTCCACGGACTTGCAAAGAGGTCTATGTCCGGGGTCCCCCATTCCTGAAAGATTCTGCTTATCTGGTCCACGTGTAGGGACCACTCGTGTGGCAGCAGAACTCGACTGAGCCTGTCTGCTCGAGAGTTTTGAACTCCTGGAAGATACACTGCTAGCAGATGAATTTGGTGCTCTCTGGCGAAGGCCCATAATCTGAGAGCTTCGTTGCAAAGCGACAGAGAGCCCGTCCCTCCTTGTTTGTTTATGTAAAACATGGCCACCTGATTGTCTGTCTGAACCAGGACAGTCAGGTTGGCAAGGAGGGTATAGAAGACCTTGAGGGCAAGGTAAATTGCTCGCAGTTCCAGGAGGTTGATATGAAGGGTGGCCTCCTGTGGAGACCAAGTGCCCTGAGTGGAGAGAGTTAGCAGATGGGCTCCCCACCCCAATTGGGAGGCATCTGTTGTGAGGGTTGCTTGGGGCAGCAAGGGCTGAAAGGGAGCCCCCAACAACAGATTCTTGGTGGATATCCACCAATGGAGGGACCAAGACAGACGGTTTGAGGTTTGTATTTGGTCTGAGAGTGCTCCCGACGCCTGAGTCCACTGGGTGGCCAGGGTCCATTGAGCTGCTCTCATATGAAGACGAGCATAGGGCACCACATGTACTGTGGAGGCCATATGGCCCAGGAGGCGTAGCATTTCCCTGGCTGTCAAGTGAGTACTGGACTGGGCTTGGGAGGCCAAGCTCAGCAGACGCTGACCCCGAACCAGTGGAAGGTAGGCTCTTGCAGTGGTGGTGTCCAACTGGGCCCCTATGAATTCTAGAGACTGAGTAGGGCTGAGTTGAGACTTGGGAAGGTTTACCACCAGTCCCAGATACTGCAGAAGGCTCCTTGTGCGGTCTAGGGAAATCTGGGCCTGCGACTGAGTTGGAGCTCGAATGAGCCAGTCGTCCAGATATGGGAATACGAAAATCCCCATGCTACTGAGAAATGCGGCTACGACTGCCATGCATTTGGTAAAGACTCTTGGGGCAGAGGCGAGACCGAAGGGAAGTACTCTGTATTGGTAATGACTTCCCCTGAACAGAAAGCGAAGATATTTTCTGTGGGATGGATGGATGAGTAGATGTGTATACGCATCCTGCAGGTCTAGAGAACAAAGCCAGTCCTGACTCTGAAGGTATGGAAGGAGAATGCCCAAAGAGAGCATTTTGAATTTCTCCTTGTACAGAAATTTGTTCAATTCTCTCAGATCTAGGATTGGTCTGAATCCCCCTGTCTTCTTTGGAATGAGAAAATAGGGGGAGTAGAAACCTGACCCTTGTTGATGAAGAGGAACCTCTTCTATGGCCCCTTGGGCAAGCAGAGAAGAGATCTCCCGACCCAACAGGGCTAGGAGAATTGAAGGGTCTCACCATGTGATGAGGAGGAAGGTTGGAGAAATGAAGTTTGTAACCCTCTCGGATGATAGAGAGGGTCCATTGCTCTGTTGTGATTTGTTCCCATCTGGGAGCAAAGTGAGCTAACCTTCCAGGTATGGTGAGAGGTTCTGGTTGGTCCAGAACCAGGAATGGCAAGTTCTCTAGGGGCAAGTCAAAACCCCTGAGGGGGTGGAGCCTGTTGAGCTGTAGTAGCTGCTGCAGGCTTTGCTCTTGCTTGTTTCGTTTGCTGACGTTTAGCCGCAAAACGAGGTTGAGAAGATTGCTGGCCAGTATTGGAAGCATATCTGGCCTTCTTATAATAAGGCCTCTTGAAAGACTTCTTCTTAGTGGGAGTAGAAGTGGACTTAGAAAGTCTCTCTAAGGTGGCATTTTCAGCGTCCATTTGAGTGGCTTTAACTTGCCACTCTGCACCGAATAAGTTCTCACCTGTACAGGGCAGATTCCGTAAGCCATCTAGAACCCAGGGTTCCAGATCAGAAGCCTGGAGCCAAGCCAGACGTCTGGCTGCAATAGCAATGCCAGAAGCTCTGCTGGCTCCCTCGAAGGAATCAAAGGCAGCTCTGTTGGAGAACTTAGAAACATCTGAAAGTTGTTTCACTACAGAAAGGAAGTCCTCCTGTTTATCCTCAGGGATAAAGGGGGCAAAATGCCGCACTTTCTTGGCAAGTTCCCCTAGGAACATGCCCATATAGAGGCTGTAGGAATTAATCCTGGCTATAAGCATACTAGCCTGGAAGATTTTCCTACCAAAAGAGTCCAGTGTCTTACATTCCCTTCCTGGAGGTGTAGAAGAGTGCCTTTTAGTACTCTTGATCTTTTTCATTGCAGACTTTACCACAATGGAGTGGTGAGGCAATTGAGTTTTCTGAAAACCAGGAGAAGGAGGGACCCGATACATGGTGTCCAACCTACGGGAATAAGGAGACAGAGTTAAAGGGTTCTCCCAGAAATCCATCAATTGTTCCTGAAGGATTTCATGGATAGGCAGGGTAACTGCTTCTTTAGGAGACTTAGAGTATCCTAAAATATCCAATCTTTTTGACCTTGGTTCCCTTTCAGAGGAGGTAGTGATAGAAAGGCCTTTAGCCATTTCTAAAATAAAGTCCTGAAAGGACAAATCCTCTGGAGGAGACATTCTCCTTTTTGGAGAAGAAGGTTCCTCAGGAAGGTCAAGGGAGAGCTCTGCAGACTCATCAGAGGAGCCAAAATCCTCAGAGGAATCGGTGTATTCTCTAGTTTCCTCCAACGCACGATACGCATACCGATCGGTATCGACATTGGGCGTACCGGGTATGGAAGCGGTATGGAGCGAAAGCCCATACGGTACCGATTTGCGTTTAGAAGAGGAAGGCCTGGGTTCCGGCATGGCGGACGATACCGGAACCGGGCCCGGAACCGCTGGAAGCGGTACCGATGGCGTTGCAGCTTTAATGAAAGCCATGACGGCCTGCTGCATGGATTGGACAGTATTGCCCATAGACGCCACGGCTGCCTGGATGTCGGTACCGGTATGGGCCGGTACCCCAGAGCAGTCCAACAGGTGATCTGTCGAGGCCGTGCCATCGATGTCAACCTGTAGCCCCTGAATTGGCGTTTTGGAAGGCAGAGCTTCCCGCCGGGGCTGTTTGGCTGGGGCAGGGTCCTCAAAACTAAGAGCCTCTCGATGCTTTGAAGGAGATTTGCCCTTTGAGGACTTGCCCACAGAAGGTTTGGTTACCTGAGATCCATCCGGAGATGATGACCTGGATGACTGTGATGTTGGATTCTCTGAAGCAAACAGCACATGGAATTTGTTGGCCCGGTTCTGCAGCCCACGCTTAGACATTTGGGAGCAGGAAGGGCAGTCCGGAATGGAGTGGTCAGGCCCCAAACATTTAAGACACCATTCATGGGTGTCTGTGACTGATATTACAGCAGTACACTTGGTACACTTCTTAAATCCAGGGGCTGGCTTCTCCATGTGGAGAATTCAAGTAGGCCTGAAGGCCTAACTGAAGTGACCAAGTGCTGAAAAATAATAAAAGAAAAAGAAAATAATTTTTCAAGAAAGAAAAAGGAAGACCGGCGATACCGGTATCGGTATGTATGGGACGGCAGGTACGCGGTCTAAAGAAACAAAACAAAAAACTACAATTTCTTCAGCGGTGACAGGATACACGACCTGCTGGCTCCGCGGAAAAAGAGAAACTGAGGAGAGCTGTTCAGGAAGGCGGGAAGGCAGCGCGCATGTGCAGTGGGAGGTCCCAAAAGCTTCCATTCTAGGAAGCTGGGGAGCTTTCCCGCGCAGGCTCCGTCGGTTCCGACGTACCCATATGTGAGGACTTATTCCTGCTTGTTCCTGGAGATACTTCACTTGTAGAGCACAAGAATCGCCCCCAGCTCACCTCCTTCCTTTCTGCAACTACAGTAGCATTCCAGGACTCCACCCACAGCCTTTCTACTACTATTACTACTGCTACTTCTATTACTATTAATCATTTATATAGCGCTACAAGGCATACGCAGTGCTTTACAGACACATATAAAGACAGTCCCCGCTCATCAGAGCTTACAATCTAATCAAGATAGACAGTACAATAGATGAGAACAAGGGTACGGAGTAGGGAAAGGTAATGAAACAGAAGGAGAACAAAGGATTAAGATCCAAAAGTGGCCTGAAAGAGGAGAGCCTTTAACATGGATTTGAAAAGGGGGAGAGATTAAATCTGATATAAAGATACAGATAGTCTGTTCCAGGCATAAGGAGCAGCAAGGTGAAAGGATCAAAGTCTGGAATTAACTGTTGAAGAGAAGGGCATAGAGAGAAGCAAGCCAGAGGAAAAGTGAAGTTCACGAGGAGGGGTGTAGAGAGAGAGGAATGAGGAAAGGCAGTGAGGAGCAATAGAATGAATGCACTTATAGTTATAGGGTCAGAAGGAGAAGTCTGTATTGGATGCGGAAACTGAAGGGAAGCCAATGAAGTAATTTGATAAGAGGGGTTATATGAATATATTGGGGTTGGCAGAAGATTGTCCAACAGAGTTTTGAACAGATTGAAGGGGAGAAAGAGGAAGACCAACAAGGAGGAGGTTGCAATAGTTGAGGCAAGAAGTGACTAAAGAGTGGATAAGCATTTTAGTAGTGTGCTCAGAAAGGAAGGGGAGAATTCTGTTAATGTTGTAGAGAGCCTACTTCCAGTCTCTGCTGCTAATTGCACTGGAAGCAGACATGGCATGGTCACTCACAAGGGGAGGAGTAGAGACCTGCACACAGAGGTTTTAAAATATCCAGAAAACTATCCAGATATGTTGGCCATCCTTCTAGCTTCCAGACATTAAAATAAAAATCAGCAGCATCCTGAGAAAAGTCAGACAGTTGTCAGTCCTAACCTCCAAAGTCCTGAGCACATCTGATAGTATGCCCATAAACCCTGGACCTCAGGTATGTTCCTAGTTTGCCTATGCATTAATCTAGCCCTACCCACAGCAACAGATATCAGTTTGCAGCACTCACAGCAACCAATAAGAAGCTGTACAAGTCATTAAGTAAGTTTCACAACAGAAATAAAGACAATGAAATTTATATCTGAACAACTTAAAAAAGCAGTACATCACACCTAGAGAATTATTTGTAATCCATGAGAACGTACATCTCTGTTATGTTTGCGCTATATATATGTTGTATCTGTTTGGGGTAGCGGGGGTGGTGGAGCAGTTCCAAGGGACATGGTTCTAAGGGGTAGTGGCAGTTGTGGGAAGGTAGGTTTTGAGGATGGGGGCAAGCTGTTGGATAGTAGGGCAGTTGCAAGGGGGATAATGTCTTGTGTTGTCTGGGCTGATCTTATGGGTTCCCAAGGGCGTTCCAAATCATAGGGGCAAAGAGAGTGAAGGCTCTCTTAGTTTGTTGCGTATATTTTGTCTTAAGTGGTGTAATATATATTTATTTATTTATTTGTGCGCTTTTTTTATACCGCCCCTTCCAGAGATCAGGGGCGGTTTACAGAGAACATGGCAAATATCAATTACATAGAACATTTTTGAGCACATAACTATTTTACAGAGAAAATATTAACTATTTTACATAGACTGTGCACATATTCATTATTACAGAGAGTAGAACAAATATGCACATCGATAATAAACATATTAACTATTTACAACAGCCAGAACAGGACTGACTATAGTTCGGTGGAAGGAGTATAGCGTGGTTATCAGTGGGAAAGTGCAAGGGAGAGTGGGACATGAGTTAGTTAGGGTAAACTTGTGTTAGGTGATTTGTGTACTCTTGTGACATCTGCTCGTGGGTGCGCTTTAAGTTGTAATAGTGCTGGGTGAAAAGGTATGTTTTAAGTTCCTTCCTGAAGGTTAGAAGGTCTTTAATCTCTCTTAGGTTGCATGGTAGTTTGTTCCATTGACTGTAAGAGAAGGCAGTATTGCTTGTTACCTGCTTCGTTTTTCTTACAGAGTCAGGGATTAGAAGCATGTTAAGGTTCACCCTTCTTCTCATTCTGTTTTCTGAGGGGGTCTGGATTAGGGTTGCTAGATGAGAAAGGGCTATTTCTTTAATGAGCTTGAATATAGTGACTAATGTTTTATATTGAATCCTACTGGCAACAGGTAGCCAGTGGAGAGCGTATAGAATTGGAGAGATGTGATCGGATAGCTTGGCTATGAAAATAATCCGAGCAGTAACATTTTGGGCCATTTGTAGTATGTGAAGGTTTTTCTTAGATGTACCTTGAAATAAACCGTTGCAGAAATCTAGGTGTGGCATTATAAGTGCCTGGGCAACCGTAATAGATAGTAGGTTTTGGTTTATGTATCTTCTATGTCTTGTTTCAGGAGCTTTGTTGATTAGCGATTCAAGGCAGGGAGCCGATTGGTTATGCAGAATCTTATATATCATAGTGGCGAACTTATATATTGTGGTGAAAGTGCATTTGTAGAGGCAGGTTGCAAGGTGGTGGGGCAGTTCTGGCAAGATAATCTTTGGTGGTGGGGTAGTCTGTATGATGATGAGCTAGTTGTGAAGCAATTTGTAGAGTGGTGGGGCAGCAGTTGCAGTGGAGTAGCTTTTGGATGCAGTTGGTGAGATAGTTTGTGAGAAGCACAGTGATATATATATATATATATACATACTTTTTTTTTTTTTAAAGAGGCGAGGACATTTGTGAGCTGTGGGACAATAGTTTCTGCTGGTGGTGGTGGTGGGGTAGTTCTAGGGAGTTCAGTTTGTGTGGTATTGGGACAGTTTTTGATTTTGAGGGTAGATTAGGGGGTTGGGGGGCTTACAGAACAGGAAGGAGGAGTTTGAATAAATGTAAGTTTCTATGATACAGAAGCTGGATCTCCTTTCTGGGAACAGCAGGAATTTAGTTTACACATATGGGTGACAATGGTACCGACGGAGTCCATGCAAAAACGCTCCCCAGCATCCAATTTGAAAGCTTTTGGGAGCACTCCACTGTGCCTGCGCAACTGTCTTCCCACCTCAGGTCTTCATTTTCCACGGAGCCAGCAGAAAACAAATCCTGCCACTGCAGAAAATTCCTTTTTGTGGATAGTGCCTCTGCCTTCCTGACAACACTGGCACCATCTAAGACATTGCTGGTTCCCACATTTTTCTTATTTTTTTCCTATCTTCTTTCTTTCTTTAAAAAACAAAACAAAACACTTGGGCGTCGATGTCCTCTTTGGGCCTTCAGCCTACCATACTCTTCAGATAGAAAGTATGGAGAAACCAACTAGTATTTTTAAAAAATGCACTAAGTATGTCAGTACGATCTCCACGACTGACATATATGACTGGTGTCTGAAATGCCTCGGCCCAGACCACCAGCCATAGGACTGTCCCCTTTGCCAAAAGATGACTCGAAGAGGTCTGCAAAACCAGGTTTCTAATTAGGAGCACTCTTCGCCTCGGACGTGGTATAGTCGTCATCCACCTCCTCGAGGGCCTCATCATCCTCTCATGGATCTCAGGTATCCTCAAAGTCCAAGCAGAAGGCCACATTGAAGTCTGCGGGCACCTCCAGGGAAAGATTTCACTCAAAGCACAGAGATCCCTCAGGGGTTGCCTCAGAGGTGGATCGGTCTGCTAAACAGGCCCGGTGGGAGGCCCTGTCCTCCAAAGCCATCGAGGGGCTCCAGGATGCTTCAGAGGCCTCGACCTCTGGAGAGCTACTGGTGCTGTGCTCTGGAATGGTAGCACAGATACCAGTCACCGATACCTAGGCATCTGCAACCTCGATAGACCAGCGCATACTAGCCATCGAGCATAGCTTGGCACCCTACTTGCAGCCTCAGTACCAATAAGATCAGTACAGACAGACATCGACACCATTTCCAGGTGCATCACTGGGCCTGCTACAGATGTCATCGACACCTCTCCCACCCATGCCCTCCCTGGAAACTCTTACCAATACTTGGGCCAAGCACAAACAGCTCACCAAGGCCAATACTTCGAAACATCGGTACCGACACCTAGCTTTGGGCGAACACCGTACCCGGTGATACTTTGAGTCCTCCGATTCAGATGTGAAATCACTTGATTCACGGGACGTCCGGGACCTACCTTCAGACCCTTCCCAGCCTCAACAGTAATGCATGTTGCAGCTGGAGGATATGTCCTTCCAGGAATTAATTTGAGACCTAGCCAAAGGTCTCTCAAACACAGTAGCATCGGAGAAGGAGCCAAGGGCGGAGGAATTAGAATTCTTCCAATACCCAACCGAACCCAAGGAGGCAACCACCTTACCGGTGCACCGTATCCTTCATGACTTTATGCTCCATATGTGGGAGACACCTCTCACGGTCTCTCCCCAATGTAGATGTCTCGATACCATGTATCGTGTACCGGAGTATCCTGGCTTCCAGAAGCCAGTTTCCACACCATTCCATGGTAGTAGAATCGGCTATGCGCCGCATTAAAAGCATGAAGACTCATTCCTCTAATCCTCCGGGAAGGGAATCGAGAACCATCTATGCCTTTGGGCGTCGCTGTTTCCAAGCATCAATGCTCTCAGCTAGGATTAGCTCCTATATACTCTACATGGGAATATTCCTGAAGGAGGTCTCCAGGGATATCGAGGCCTTTGCCGCTCTCATCCCGGATGACAAACGGGCAGATTATCTTGCCCTGGGGTTAAGCATAGCCAGAATGTATCAAAATTTGTCAATAAAGCAACCTTTGATGTTTTTGAGTGCATGAGCAGAGCCTCAGTGATTTGCATCAGTGTACATCACATTGCATGGCTTCAAGCCTCAGATCTTGAACAGTGGGGGTTCAAGATAAGCTGGGCAACATGTCTTGCACAAGGGAAAACCTCTTTGGCAAAGACTGGCAAGATAAAGCCACTCAATTAGAGTCTGAAAATACCACTCTAAAGAGACTGTCCAGAGTAACGGCTGACCCTGCCAGGAAAAGGATTCCTGCAAAGAAGTCTTTCTACAATAATAATGAATTCTTCTTTTCCTATCTTCCTGCTTCTCAGTAACAGGGTCAGCTCCACAGAGGAGGCAGCAGCCTCCTAAACAGAAGGAGCCACAGGTGGCTAAATCGCAACCAGCCCCGCAGCCATAGGATGCACCTGTTTTTTGACTCTTTTCTAGAGAACATTGCCACCTTGCCTCTGGAGGATCCTCAACCCCTCCACATAGCAGGCAGACTGTGTCACTATGCTCTCAGATGGCACCTCAGAGCAGTGGACACTCACCATAGTTCAGGAAGGGTACGGATGTCACCTGCAAGCTCTGCCCCCCTCCACATTCAAGGGGGCGTATCAAACACAAACCCAAACCCCCTCTCACTGCTCTCCTACAAGACAAGGTGTCCAGCTCGCTTCTAATGTAATACTTATGTAGGTGTAACTTAGGTTGCAGTGGATGGTCTTTGTTGGCCTTAGCAAAGAGACAGATTTTGGGTCTCAGGATTGTGGTGGCCAGTCATTTTGAAAAGAATTGTGTCAGTGCAATTTGGTCAGATGCAGGCTCAGCACTGCTCACAAGTTTGAAGGTAGAATGCAAGGTGCCGTCTTCTATCCTGAAGTTCTTCTAGTAACCCTTTTGTGGTCAAACTATGGTTAAATAGGTGTTGATGTTCCTTGTTCCTTTTCAAGGTGTTCTGGCTCAATTGGCACGGAGGACAACTTGGACATGTAAGAAGAAATTAGGCCTTACCTGCTAATTGTCTTTCCTTGAGTTCTCTCCGGGCCAGTCCACGACCTTTGGGTGATCAATCCGCTCCAGCAGCTGAGGACTGAAATACTGAGTTTTCCTGACAGGTTACCCAGCTCCCCCTGGTGTCAGAAAATCAGTCTTACGGTATCCAAGCAGCAAACGCAACTTAGAAGCAAAACTTGAAAATAACAAACTAACTAACTACTGGACAAGTGGCCCAGAGAATAACCTAGCCTCTTGCAGAAAAAGAAAAGGCCATATTTTTCGAAACCCCATCCAAAACTCCTTGGTTAAGCCTGGAGTATTTGCATTATCCTTTTGACTGTTTTTTTTTTTTTTCCCCATCTTATGTCGTTTACCGGAACCCTCGGAAGAAAGCTCCCGCTACCCACAAGGCCAGGGAGCCCCCGAATCCATCTCTATAGACGCTCCCTTCATCGCCCCCGTGGGAATGCACGGGAGAAAATGTACTATGCAGACACTCTCCTACTGAAATGCCAAAACCTGAAAACTCGCAGACTACGCGAGCGGGCCCTGGACTGGCCCGGAGAGAACTCAAGGAAAGACAATTAGCAGGTAAGGCCTAATTTCTTCTTCCTATTCGTCTCTCCGGGCCAGTCCACGACCTTTGGGCAGTACCAAAGCAGTACCTAAATGCGGGAGGGGGCTGCGAGTCCTGCCACAATTGCCGAGGCACCCACACTAGCATCTTCGCGTACCTGAACATCCAACCGATAATGTTTAGCAAATGTGTGCAGAGAAGACCATGTCGCTGCCCTACAAATATCAACCGGCGGTACCAACTCATACTCCGCCCAAGAGGCAGCCTGTCCTCTAGTAGAATGCGCTCCGAGTCCCGCTGGAACCGGCTTGCCCTTTGCTTCACATGCGGCTCGTATCGCATGCTTCACCCAGCGAGCGATGGACACCTTAGTAGCCGCTTTACCCTTAGCCGAGCCCCCCGAAGAGGACAAACAACCGGTCAGACTTCCGAAAAGATTCCGTTGCGGCCAGATAACTACGTAAAACTCGCCCCAAATCCAGGCGCCGCAATGACCGATCCACTTTACCACCGCCAGGCTTCGTAAAAGTGGGCAGCGATACTACCTGGTTCACGTGAAAACTGGAAATGACCTTAGGCAAAAAGGAGGGTACCGGTCTCAGCAACACCTTTTCGGCCGTAAAATGCAGGTACGGTTCCCTGCACGAAAGAGCCTGCAAATCCGAAATTCTCCGGGCCGAACACAAGGCCACCAAAAAGGCCGTCTTCCAGGACAACTCCCGAAGACGTCCCGCCGAGCCTGACACGAAAGGAGGCTCCGTCAACGCCTGTAACACCAAATTTAAATCCCAAGGAGGCACCACTTGCCTCACTGGAGGTCTAATGTTCCGAGCAGCCCGGAAAAAACGTAGCACGTCCGGATGCGAGGAAAGCGGCCTACCTTGCACTCTGCCTCTGAAACAGACCAGCGCCGCCAGTTGAACTCTCAGTGTGCTAAGGGCCAACCCTTTCTCCAGGCCCCCCTGAAGAAACGCTAAAATCTCGGGGAGTTGCGACCTCCCGGGCGAAAGCTGACGATCGGAACACCAGTCCTCAAAAATGCGCCATACTCTAATGTAAGCCAACGAAATCGAACGCCTGCAGGACTGCAACAAAGTGGCTATCACGGCCGTCGAGTAGCCCTTCTGGCGCAACCTGCTCCTTTCAAGAGCCAAGCCGTAAGCAAGAACCGATCCACCTGTCTCAACAGATAGAACCGAACAGGCAACCTCCAGGGAGGAGTTACCAGAAGTCGGACCAGATCGGCATACCACGGGCGTCGCGGCCAATCTGGTGCCACCAGAATCACAAGCCCCTCGTAGTTCACAATCCTTTGGATGGTCCGGCCTAAGAGAGGCCACGGAGGAAACACGTACAGAAGGAGACCCGACGGCCAAGGCTGCACCAGGCCGTCTAGACCCTCTGACATATGCTCCCTGCGCCTGCTGAAAAAGCGTGGCGCTTTGGCATTGGCTTGGGTCGCCATGAGATCCATGACCGGCTTAACCCCAGCGGAACGAAATCTCCTGAAACACCGCCCAGTCCAATTCCCATTCCCCCGGTCTAGGCGATGACGACTGGGATAATCAGCTTGTATGTTGTCCTTCCCTGCGACATGCGCCGCGGAAATGGCCAAAAGATGGATCTCTGCCCATTGAAACAGCTGCTGACTCTCCTCCAGCAGTACTACACTGCCGGTGCCTCCCTGCCTGTTGATGTACGACACTGTCACTTGATTGTCGGAGAATATCCGAACCGCCTGTCCTTTGATCAAGCTGAGAAAGCTGACGAGCGCCAAGCGAACCGCCCGTAACTCCAGGCGATTTATCGACCAACCGCTCTCTTCCTCCGACCAGGTGCCCTGCGCCAGCTGCGACAAACAATGAGCTCCCAACCTGATAGGCTTGCATCCGTCGTGAGCAATATCCACTGTGGCAGATCCAGCGGCACCCCCGCCCGAAGGTGAGCCGGAACTAACCACCACTGAAGACTGACGCGTACGTCTTCTGGGCAAACCAACCGTTGAGAAAGTGGATGACTTTGCGGAGACCAACGAGATAACAATGCCTGCTGAAGAGGCCGCATATGCGCCTTGGCCCAGGGAACTAGATCTATGGCCGCCGCCATCGAACCCAACACCTGTAGGTAACGCCAGGCCGACGGAGACTTGACTCGCAGAAATGCAGACACCTGCCGCAAAGGTTTGTTCACCCTTTCTGCAGGCAGAAACACTGAGCCCACCTCCGTGTCGAAGAAGGTTCCCAGATACGTCAACTGCATGGTCGGCTCCAAATGACTCTTCGCTCGGTTGATAACCCAGCCTAACTGCTCGAGGAACTCCACCACTCGAGTGGTGGCCTCGACAGACTCCGCCTGCGATGGAGTCCGAATGAGCCAGTCATCCAGATAAGGATGGACCTGAATTCCTTCTTTCCGGAGCGCTGCCGCCACCACCACCATTACTTTGGTAAAGGTGCGCAGCGCTGTGGCCAGCCCAAACGGCAAGGCTCGGAAGTGAAAATGGCCCATGGGGACTGCAAACCGTAGGAACATTTGATGTTCGGGCCTGATCGGAATGTGCAAATACGCCTCCGTTAAATCTATGGAGGTCAGAACTTCTCCCGGCTTTACCGACCGGATAACGGACCGCAAAGTTTCCATTCGGAAATGAGGCACTCGCAAACATCGATTGACGTGCTTCAGATCCAACAAAGGCCGAAAAGAACCTTCCTTTTTGGGGACGACAAAATAAATCGAGTATCGACCTAAGCCGTACTGGTCTACAGGCACCGGCACGACCGCCTGAAGCTGCAGCAGACATAGCAGCGTCTGGTGGACCGCCTCCTTCTTTGCCGGAGGACCGCACGGAGAACGGACAAAGGCGTCTGGCAAAGGCTGCGCGAACTCTAGCGCATAGCCGGCCCTGATAATCTCCAGGACCCACTGGTCCGTAGTCACCCTGGCCCAGGCGGAGAGGAAACGCTGCAAGCGCCCCCCCACAGGAACCTCCACCTGGACCGGCCTCACTTCATTGCAGCTTCTTGGCTGAGCTCTGTTGGGCACTAAAGTAGCCCCTGTTGAAACCCCTGGCGCCCCGAAAGGACTGCCCTCTCGCCACAAAACGACCCCGCTGATATGGCGAGAAGCGAGATCCGCGAAACCGACGAAAGTCCCTACCATGACCTCTCTGAGAGGAACTTACTTTCGCCGCTCTCGGGCGGTCCTCAGGAAGGCGACCCCCTTTAGTGTCTCCAAGATTCTTAACGATCTTCTCTAACGCTTCCCCAAACAATAACTTGCCCTTGTATGGAAGCTTACGGAGCCGCGCCTTAGAAGATGCATCGGCCGCCCAATTCCTTAGCCAGAGAAAACGCCGAGCCGCAATCAGCGATGCCATAGACTTTGCGGCAATACGCACCAAATCATAAAAAGCATCCGCTAAATAGGCCGCCGCGGACTCCATCTTAGCGCCGTCCGCCGGAGCCGCCTCCCCCTTCTCCGGGGACTGCTCCCCCTGCAGCCAGCGGATAGACGCGTGAGACACATAGGCCCCACAGACTGACGCCTGCAGGGCCAGGGCGCTGGAATCAAAGGCTTGCTTCAAAAGCACTTCCAACCGACGATCTTGCAGGTCCTTAAGCGCTGTCCCTCCTTCAACCGGGATGGTGGTCTTCTTAGTGACCGCTGACACTAACGCATCCACTTTAGTTATACGGAGCAAGTCCTTTTCCTCCTGAGGAACGGGATAGAGCTGCGCCGAGCCATCGCGCGTCCCCCTCTCAACGAGGCCTCTGGGTATTCCCATTCGGACTCAATCATTTGTTTAATAACCCTATGAATAGGGAAACATTTCTGTTCAGATCTAAACCCCTGTAATAAGGGATCCTCAAGAGGCTCCTGCTGCACCGCTGGCAGCACCATATTCAAAGCTGCGAGGGACTGAGAAATCAAGGACCCCAGCTCTTCCTTACGAAAGACTCGAAAGACATTGGGATCCTCGCCCGGTCCCAATTCTCCTTCTTCCAACTCACCCGGCCAGGCATCCCCAGCTGTCTCGGAGAGAAGCTCTCCTTCCTCAGGCACAGGGGAAAACACACTATGTGCCCCTAACTCTAAGCCTGCATCCAGCACCATCTCCTTCGAAGAAGTGCCCTCCCCTGGGTCTGCCAGCCCAGCTTCCAAAGGCTGATCCCCAAACAAACTGTCTGAGGCTGCACCGTGAGATAAATGAGATTTTTTCAATAGATAAGTGTTATGCATTGAGACTATAAACTCCGGGGAGAGAAAGGAGCCCAACGACTCTGGAAATGCAGGCCCAGGCATCTGCTGGTGCTCCTCTGACGAAGGAGGCTTGTGTGACTTAGACTGCTTCTTTTGCGACTTGCTTGGCAGCGCGGGAGACACGGTCGGCTCCTTCAAAATGGACGCCGTTCCCGCCTTTTCTAAGGAGCTGGGAGACGGCGCCACCAACTCACCTGATTTCTTTTCCTCCATGAGTTCACAAAAAGGAGACGCCAGAGCACCAAAATCAAAGCGCACTTGCGCGGGGAAAGAGAAACGGAGGCGCGGGGAAAGAGAAACGGAGCCGCGGGAACGATACGCGCGGGCTGCCCCCCTTTCAAACACTGACCGCCGACGAACAAGGCAACTGCCGCCGTACACATGCGGCGGCGAAAGAAACTGCGCTCCCCGCGCCTCACGCTTACCTGCTGACTCCGATAGCAGCAAACGGTCCTGCCCCCGCTTCACCACTGCTAGCGGGAAACCGGCGAGGCGGTGCAACGGGCAGGAAGGAGGACGACACTGGGGCTCCCAGGCCTGAATCCTTAGCCCCTGACAGCGAAGCTCTTGTGAGGCAGGCTCTGCCTCTAGCAGCCGAAATCAAGTGGCTGGAGAATCGGAGCGTTAGAGCCCTAGCTCCGCTCCTGCTCGCTGCCTTTAGTTGATTTTCTTTATTTTCTGTTCACTCTCAGTAATATGGTTGAGAACTGCCCTGCTAGGACAGACCAACAAGGGGCACCAGAGGTAAAGTCGTTATTCCTTTACCTATTAACAGGATAGCCTTTGCCCTTTTTCCAATTAATAAGTGTTCCTATTTCTTTCTTTACAAGTCTACCACTAAGGCTTTCCTAAGCGTCTCTCTGGGGAGCTGGGATCCGACGTCCTGTTCAGCTGCTGAGGACTGAAAGACTGATTCTCTGACACCAGGGGGAGCTGGGTAACCTGTCAGGAAAACTCAGTATTTCAGTCCTCAGCTGCTGGAGCAGATTGATCACCCAAAGGTTGTGGACTGGCCTGGAGAGACGAATAGGAATGGAGGATAGTCAGGGCCCTTGAAACTCTCTTTTTAAGTCTCTCAATAGCTTGGCACTTCCTTGAGTTCCATGTCTGTCTCTATCTTTTGTCTTAGGTGACTAATGGATATCTCTAGTCTCAGCTTCTGTATATCTTGGATGCCTGCCATTCCATCATGTGTTTCTTTAAGGAGACAGATTGGTTTCACGTGGGCATCACCTTTTAGTCCCTTAGTGTGGCCTATGGAGGTTTTCCAGGGTGAACCATTTATCAAGGCGTTCAGGATCAGTTACTTTAGGCAGGATTACAGTTGCTACCCCCAAAGAATATGTAGCTTAGTTAGAAAAATCTGGCTCAATGTTGTAGGAAAGGCATATTTTACTTTCTTCATGTCTTCGGGGCATTGAAATGCTTCGCCTCGGAGAGTGATGTGCTTCTGAGCAAAAGGCTGGGCTGTTCTGTTTCCCTCCCCATTGTTTGGTACTGCTTTGATGCATCCCATGCGTCTGGACTGAACTGGACAACAATGAGGAAAGTGAAATTAGACCTCACTTGTTAACTTTCTTTCCTTGAGTCCTTCCAGTCCAGTCCCCGCACTATATTCTTTTCATTCATTCCTGGCCTTAGGTGACAGAAAGTGTGCTGAAGCTGTGGAGCCAAACAGTAATTTGAGTATCTATCTTGATCATTTTGGGGATCTAGATATATTGTAAGGCGTATTGTGTTGAAATTATAGTCTTGAGCATGTTGGTTATTTCCTGTTCCCAATGCACTTTGGAGCAGGAAAGGTTCTTCAGTAAGTATGCTATGGCATGTTTGAATGTATTGGAAGAGCATTTAATAATTTCTGGTTGTGGAGTCTGCTTTGTTACAGAAATACTGGTGAGCAGAGGGTTGCACAGGACCCTTTGTACCATGACACCAACAAACCAGTGATTGTCGGTCTCCATCTGCTGGTAGGCGAGCATAACCCACACACCTGGACTGGACTGGAGGGACTCAAGGAAGAAAATTAGCAGGAATGGTCTAATTTCACCATTATCATCAATGATAATTTGTTCCTTACCTGAATATCAAATTAAAAGTTACAGGCTATAGAGCCTTTTAGATTTCCTTCCTTATTTATCATGGGACAGTTTAGCCTGCTTACATTAAGGGGCAAGTTTAGTAAAATGCAGTAGCTTACTGCACGTCCATTCACAAAATATAGAGTGGGAGTGGTGCTGGACCTGCGCTAAAAAGTGGAGTCGCACCTGGCAAGTCCCCTTGTAGTTAGTGCAGGCTCCTCACTACTTGCGCTAAGCAGTTTGCTGCTATTAACGAGGGTGAACTTCAGGGTAAGTGCACCCATGTTAAATGCAACATTGCTGGTTAGTGTATGTTAAAGATGCCCGCACTAACTGCAATGTGCATATGCCACCCCTGAAACACCCAGTCTCCGCCCCAATCCAGGAGTGGAGGAGTGGCCTAGTGGTTGGGGCAAGGTACTTCAGGCTGGAAGATCGGGGGTTCAAATCCCACTAGAGGACAGCAACCTTGGGCCAGAAGGACTGGGGTTTCTAGTCCCACAGGTGCTCCTTGTGGTCTTGGGCAAGCCACTTAACCCTCCATAGCCCATGTTCCCTGTAAAATAGTTATCTCCAAGTTATAATGCCCTGTTCAATGTAATTTCAGTTTGTTCAATGTAAACCGCACTGATGAAGAATAGCGTGGTATACAAGAGAATGTAAATAAAATAAATAAATAAAAAATAAATGCTAAGCAGTTAGCATGGGATTTTTAGCATGGCTGCATTTTTCATTCATGGTAATGGTTACTACAGTGCATATGGTACATGCTAAACCCCGCACTAACTGTTAGGGCCATGTGTACTAAACTGCGCTAAGTGTGAAGAACTTAAGAATGGGGATCTAGGAAGAGTGCTAATTTCAAAACCATGTTCAATATTTCCAAACTGGCAGAATTATAAGAACTACCACAGATAAACATTCATCGAACAAGGTGAAAGCAATAAAATTAGCATAGAAAACTCATAGTCAGTGTGCAAGCAGAAATAAAAGGCCAGATAACATTCCAATGATGAATTTATGTTAAGATTTTTTTTAGTCATTTTTAAGACACTCAAGCTATTTTTAAGGATTTGCCAGAAAGTGAAATTATTTTTATTATTTTCATGTACTGTTCATGGCATTTACTGGATTGTAAACTCAAAATGCCTCTAATTCCCCAGCCAGAAAACCTCTTTTAGCCATTCAGTTTTAAAATCATACATTTCTTTTTACCTGTGTATTTGAATGTTTGCACTGTCCAGTGTAACCAGTCCATTTGCTGCAGTCTTCCTATACCCTACAGGAGGCCTCTCCAGCATATCAATAGGATACCAGTATCTGACCAGCACTCCTTCGCTTCTAAGGTAAGTTTCTACCTGTACCAGCTCATTTACCTGAAATGGCAAAATGAATATCTTGTTTGCATGCTTATTTCAATAAAGATAACACATATCTGGAAATATTGAAACTATAATTTAGGGGGTAATTCTACAAAGATTCTTCCATAGGTAGAATCAGTTTTACATACAGAAAAAGACTTTATAAAGCTGCACAATCATATATGCATGCTGCTAACATGAAATGCGTGCATTGTTGGCATTCCCAGGCCTGTAATTTGGGTAGTGTTGTAATGTATATGCATATTTTATAAAATATTCACGTACACACAGAGTATCCCATTATTGGAACAGGTATAAATTTGTGCATGCTAACTTGAATTCTATTGGAGCTAGTTGTGGCTGCCTATTTTATAAAGGCACATAGGTGTCTGATGTTTTTTTATAAACTAAGAACCTTTTTGGACTTTCCATAGAGATGTCCTGCAGGGCTGGCTCAACAATTAGGCAATTAAGTGACTGCCTAGAACAGCAGCTTTTGGGAAGGTAGCAAATAACAATGGGAATCAAAGCAAAACAGTAAGTCTTGACAATCACACAAACTCAAAAGAGCCACCATAGTGGACTTTAACCTACAGGGTAGGTAGGCAATATTCAAATAATTCATTTACTCTTAGAAATGGTTTTTAGAAATTCCCTTCATGCATATTTTTAGCAAACAGTAATATGATGTTCAAATATGCCTTTTTACAACCAGGGAGGGAATTCAAATGTCCATATATGCATCCAAGAGCATCCATGGGAGCCTTTAAAGATGCAACCCAAGAGCTGTAGAAAAGACAAAAAGAGAGAGTCAGCGTTGCCTCATACCGGGATCGGCGGCAGTTCCTGTTTCTTCTCTGATTGGCTGCAGAAGTCCCTCCTGCTCCTTGGCTCCTGCAGCATATTTAAAACGTCGGCTGCCTGAAGGTGGTGAGAGCAGCGTTGCCTCATACCGGGATCGGCGGCAGTTCCTGTTTCTTCTCTGATTGGCTGCAGAAGTCCTTCCTGGATCTTTTCAAGCCTCAGCTATGATTTCCTCCTCTTCTGATGTATCTTCTTCTTCTGGTGAAGACGAGGGGTCTCCTGTTCTTTCATTGCCTACTCCTTGCGAGGTACTTCCTATTATTCCTATATCGGCTGGTGGTAGTGAAGCTTTGGTTTCTTCTCAGACTACTAATGAGGGTGAAATTACTTTATCTGACATTTGGAAGCAAGTCTCTTCAACTAACTCTTTATTATCCAGATTTATGGATCAAACTGCTGTTTTCTCTCAACAGGTTGTTAGTAGATTGCATACTGTGGAGGTTTCAGTTAATAATTTATCTAAGCATGCTGGTAAGGTTGATGCACATGTTGTCTCTTTGCAGTCGGCCGGTGCATCGGCCTTGAAAGACACTGCTCTTTTGTATCAACAGTTGGAATTGCTAGAGAATGTTTCTCGCGCTAAGAATTTACGCGTACTGAATTTTCCTAAAACGCGTCTTCTGTCGCCTATTCTTCTATTTCGTCAATATTGTAAAGAGGTTTTGTTGCTCCCTGATGTTGATAATATTTTGATTGATCGTTCCTTCTACTTGTCGGTTCGAGCAACACCTGGGGAGACTAGTGTAGCGCAGGGTGATGAGTCTAATCTTTCCAATTTAACCAATTTCTTGGAAAATTCTCAGGCTCCAATTTCTACCCGCACTACCCTAGTGGTCACTCTGGTCAATCTTAGGGATAAGGCTTCCATTATGAAAGCTTTTTTTTCTAAAAAGGATTTTCTTTTTTATGGCCAGAAGTTGTCCATTTTCCCTGATGTTTCTCGATACACGCAATCTCGGAGGAGGTCCTTCCTTCAACTTAAACCTAGAGTGCTGGCTGGGGGAGGTACTTTCTTCCTTCACTTTCCGTGTAAATGTTTGGTGTCCTTGCAAGGTGTAAACTATGTATATTTTGATCCTTCTCAGCTTGAATCTTTGTTAGCTTCGATACCGGCTTGAGAGGAATATATTTTTGCTTCCAGTTGTGGTTTTTTTTGTAATTTGATAGAGGTTGGGGGTTGTAGCCTTAAATTGTTAATCCTGGTATTTTGCTGCTCCTGTACTCTCCATGATGTGGGTTGTGATGTGGTATATATATATGGATATTTTTTACTATATGTTTACACTGTCATTGATTTCGGATGTACCACTCATTTTTATTGTACTATGTTATTTGGTTGGCATTCAATAAAATAAAATAAAAAAAAAAAAAAAAAAAAAGAAAAGACAAAAAGACACCATCAATTACAAAGTTGGGCGGACTTGACCACTCTGATAGACTTCAGGAAAGACAATCAGCAAATTAGCAGGTAAGATCAAATGTTTCCTTCCTTATCTCACCAGACCAGTCCAGAATGACTGGAATATAATAAAGCAATCCCTCACTCTGGGCAGGATCTAACACTGCCCACTGTAAGCATTTCTCTTTCAAGCTAACATTGTGCTAGGGAGCTCTCAAACAAATAATGCTTGCATAACACAGGCGACCAGAATTGCATCAAACCCTCGATGGTCCATCTGGAGGAAAAGAATCCCTGGCTAATAAAGTGCTTTCCCTGAATAAGGAGAAGGCCAAGAAACTGCCATCTAGCAAGCTCAGAAGGGATTTGTAACAATTATACCCTCTTAGGGTCTCAAAAAAGAATCTACTAGAGATGCAACTCCTGAAACACCAGCAAGAAACAGCTTAACTTAGAGCACAGCCCCATTGGGAAGGAGATGACACGATTTTCAATCACTCATTGTGAGAAGTGTGAAGAAACACTCCTATTTGACCTGAAGAACATAATCCCTCTTAGGAACAGACAATATAGCTTGGTTTGAGACACCTGTGAATGCCATATGGAGGGCAGGCTCCTTACCCAAGCACACCAGACATTCAGAGACAAGGGTCAACATACAAACCTCATGCATGCCATATCAATGCCAAACCCTTTAATGATACCCTCAAAAAGATGCCACCAAGGATCTCCTTGTCTTCTGAGAACTGTACTAAAATCCCTAGTGTAGGGTAGGGGAATGAGAAAGTACTACTTGTAGATCACTAAAAACAAATGCAAGACATCAATCAGCCACAATAGCCATGACAGCCCATTCTGCCGATTTGAGAGGCAATCCAGGAGGGTTGCTATAGAAGACAAGAGTTTGAAAAAGGATTCCGGCAAGAAACTGAAACAGACTTGGCCACCAAACTGGAGGAAATATGTCATGGAGATAGAAATTCCATGGTTATCTGAACTCGCTCACTCTCCCAGCAGGTGGTTATGGCTATCGGGAAGAGTATCATCTCAGCATATCAAGCCCCATAGAATAGAGACATCATTAAATGCAACTCTAAGGTCTGCCAAAAACTTGGTGTCTGCAATGAGTGTTCACTCTGACAAAGAACTCTTATGAAGAGTACAATACTCCAGTGCAGGAATACTGGAAGGATATCCACCACAGTCAGACACCCCACTAGAGCACTGCACATGACAACAAAAGATGTTTAAAGTTCAGCTTGAAGATCTAGCCATGGAACTGAAGAATAGGAATAACCCCAATGTAAACCATTCCTTCTAGATTAGAAGGGAAAACCTCGAGCATAAAAGAGCTGCAGAGACTTACAAACCCAGAGTAGAAATCACCTGGCTCAACATACTCCAGTCCCTACTGGGTACTGTGCAAGAATCGGGATCCACTGACTAGAAAGACTTGCTTGTTTGTCTGGCAGCCCATCAGGACCACACTCAGCCAACCCTCTGTGTCACTAACACCGGGGTATCCCTGCATTGGATCTTGGTCCACAAATGAGCCTGCTTTCTGGGAACCACAAAGTCCAGGCCCCCTCCCCCCCCTTAGAGGCCATATCCTATGTCTAGCATGGAGAGAAGATCACATCCCTAAGGGAAAGTTGTACCATACAAATAAGGTCAAAGAAACCTCATTCTTCACAGGCCAGAACAGCCTAAAACTGAATAAGCCATTTGTGCTCAGGCCAGCAGCCTGAAGGATCACTGAAATAGAGATAAAACTAGTGCCAGCATCCTATGGTCTAGTAACTGCTGAAGCCCGGAGCCTCAGATTCCTGAAAGGAACTGACAAGCTAGTTCAAAGTGCAAATTTGAGCTACATAGTTCTTCCATTCACCCAACGTAAAAGGATAATGGCTGGCTCATGATCCACTGCTTATTCCTGGAATAAGCAGCATGGAAATTGTCTACTCTTTGGGATCGTGATAGGTATTTGTGACCTGGATTGGCCACTGTTGGAAAGAGGATACTGGACCATGGACCTTTGGTCTAACTTAATATGGCATATCTTATGTTCTTATCAATATATGGAGTGATCCATTCCACCTTAACTGGAGTCCATTTGCTCCAAATGATCCCAAATAGAATCCACACCCAGCGACCTTTCCAGCACCATAGGATACCAGAACGCAACGCCTACAAGATCCTAGGCTTTCCCTCAGAAAGAAGCATCCACCTACTAAAGTGGCATCCCTGCTACAGTGCCTGGTTGGTTCGTCAGGGATCAAACCTGTGACCTTGTGGGACAGAGACTGGAGACACTTGTGGCTATGCCATAGAAGGTGTTTTAATTCTCTTCACCTTAGTAAAAGCTCATGAGCTCCAAAGGTCTAGACTAGGACCCTCACTCAGCAAAACGTCCATGGGCAGACGAGAGAGAAAATTTGTGAGGTGCAAGCTCTCTGAAATGACAACTTTAGCCAAAACTAGAACAAAAGGTGACATTTTACTTACCGGATAATGTCCTTTCCCTGAATCCTGCTATGCCAGTCCAGACAAGTGGACTGTGTTCCCCTACCAGCAGATTGGTGGAGACAAAGAACCAATGAAAAGCCCAGGTTTCAATGACATCACGCCCATGCCTCAACCATCAGAGGTCTCTCCTCAGTATTCATCCCAAAGCATATGTGAGAACATGGCAAGCCTCACACAACCTCAATGTGAGCAATAATAAGTAATCAAATAGTAGAGAACTACAGTTGTGATCAACAACATTAGCATCCTTGGATTTTAGGTATGTTGTGTAGCAAATCTTGAGAATAATTGGAAATATTCTAGCTGTATGTCGTCATAATATTTTAATAGTATGTTCAAAGGTATACAACAAAGAGATGTCTGTGCAACTTAGAAGTAGTAATTTCTGAGAAAAAAATAAAACATGACCTGGACATGATTAATGGTACCTTTCACTAATATGGTTATGATTATGGCTAGTTTTATTTGGTAAACTGCAAAAATAATCTATGCGGCTTACAATTGTTCTAAAAACAACATAAATAGAACAGAGTTCCATTTAAAAGATAGGAAAGACTAAACAACTGAATCATTAAAAGTAAAAGACGTCATTATAGGGAAAAAAAATGAGAAGAAATAAGTGGGGGGAGGGAAGTAGGTCCAAAAAAACCAGCTAAGTCTGCCATGCTCACGTCCTCGTAGGATGGCCTACTGGGATAGGAACACTAGGACAAAATTGGTCTCAAAAAGGTGCGCCTTTAACAGCTTTTTAAAATGCTTAAAATTACATTCTATTCGAATGGGTGCAGGCAAGGAGTTCCAAAGGGCAGGTGCAACTGCAAAGAAAGCAGACTTCCAGTGCTATCATATTTATCAGCAGAAGGGAGGGAACGTGCAGCCTGAATCCATGTAGAGCGCGAAGAACCCAAGCCAAGGCATGCAAAACTACAAAGGAAGAAATGTAGTCCAGCGCTACCTTGTGGATATAGCCTTATGGGCCAGACATAGTGCTTTAAATTGGATACATGAGGCTATGAGCAGCCAGTGGTGTTACATGAACGAAACTGTGTGCACATGACAAAGTGCGCAAAGCCATGTTTTGTAATGTCTGAATCCTTTTCAACTGATACTGAGGAATGCCTAAGTAGGCTATATTACAATAATCAAGTTGGCAGGAATAGTGATATCTGGTTGCGCAATCCTTGGCAGTGATGACAGCCTCCAAATGTTTCTTGCAGCCATCTATAAGTTTTGTACATCTGTCTGCTGGTAGTTCTCCCACTCTTCAGCTGCGATTTGCTCCAGCTCATGAATGTTTCCAGGATTCCTTTTGCCAATGGCATATTTCAGCTCTTTCCAAAGGTTTTCAATTGGATTAAGATCAGGACATATTTTTGGCCAGTTTAAAACAGTCCATTTGTTCCCTTTTAACTATTCTTTTGTACTTTTGGATACATGTTTTGGGTCATTGTCCTGCTGGAGAACCCATGACCTTCGACCCAGGACACAGTTTTCTGCCACTAGGTAGCATATTTCACTCTATATTTCATATTTCACCTTGGTAGTCTTCTGATTTCATGATTTCTTTTAGTAAGTTTCAGGCCTCCAGTTCCTGAGGCAGCAAAACAGCCCCACAACATTATGGAACTTCCACCATATTAAACTGTAGGAAAGGCGTTTTGTCCCTTATAAACCTCATTTCTTTGCCTGTAAATGTAACGTTGGTCTGCATTGACAGAGAGCTCAAGTTAGGTTTCATTTGTCCACAGAACATTTTCCCAGAAGGATTGTTTCTCTCAAGGTGGGTTTGGGCAAAGATCAGGTTGCCTTTTTATGTCTGTCTTTGAGCAGTGGCGTTCTTTTTGGCCTTCGCCACATGACATCTTTGTTTAGTGCCAATGTATAGTGCAGGTTGAAACCACCAGATTGCTCCAAGTCAGCCTTAAGCTCTTTGGATGTTGTACATGGTGTTTTTCCAGCAGTTCGTACTAACCTTTGAAGACTTCTTGGATTCATTTTCCTCTTCCCACGATGTTCTGGGAGGTTCTTGACAGTTCCATGAGCAGAACGTCTTAACATTGCAAACACAGGAACTCCAAGGTCTTTGGAGATGGTCTTGTACCCCTTTGAAGTTTGATGTTTGGTGATGATGGCTTTTCTGATGGTCTGAGGCAGCTCTTATCTTTACCATTGTGAAAATGGAACAGGGAGCGAATGTGGCCATTTTAAACATTAGAACCATCATTCATTGGTTGATTCAAGTCATGTGAGTACTGACAATTGATCACAGGTGCGTCTAATTTTATTGCAGTGGGAATGTGGTTCTTCTGTTCAAACTGTCCCAGTTTTTATACTATTTCCTACTATTTCCTTTTTTAATTGGTCTTGTTTTATTTGATTCTTTTATATATCAAATACGTGTGCATATATAGTCCAAAGCCATTTCACTGGCCATTCTTTTTGAGATATTGGACATTAAGGGGTTGAACTGCAAGGGTACCAATAATGTTGACCACAACTGTATGTACAGGAAAGCATAAACAAGATGGAGCTGCAGAGCTAAGTATGTAAATCATAATGGACCCAAGGGTACCACTGCAGAAAAACAGAGCAAACAGTTCCCTGGACTGGTCTAGCAGGACTCAAAGGACATTATCTGGTAAGTAAAAAATGTCACCTTCTATATCGTCCTGCTAGACAGTCCAGACAAGTGGGACATACCAAAGATACGCCTCCACTGGGTGGGAAAAAGACAAAGCAGCTCGCAAAACCTTGGAGCCAAAGGCCGTGTCTGCCCGAGCGTGGGCATCCAAACGAAAATGTATGAGAAAAGTGGAACATGTGATACCCATGTTGCTCCCCGACAAATATCTTGTAGGGGCTACCGAGCTCCACTCCGCTTACGAGGATGCTTGCGCTCGGTAGAATGGGCACACAAACCCTCTGGAACCAGACCGCTCCGCAACAGATCTACCAAGGCAATGGCCTCCTTAATCCAGCACTCCAATGCAGACTTAGCCACCACATCATCTTGTGCAGGCCAGCAAACAGCACAAAAAGATGGTCTGACTTACGAAAAGAATTCGTAACCTCCCAGAACCGGAGAAGCATTCTCCAGACTTCCACAAAGCGAAGATCCTTACCATTCTCCCAACACTGCTCCTTAGAGAAGGAGAGCAGGCAAACCACTTGGTTCACATGAAAGAGAGAAATCACCTCAAGGAAGAAGGAAGGCACAGGCTGCATGGAAACGGCCTCCTCAGAAAAGGATCTGGCACAACAGAGCTGGCAGCTCAAAATCCTCCTTTCGGAACAAATTGCAATGAAGACGACTGTCTTGAGCATCAAATCATTCAGAGTAGCACGCTTCAATGGCTCAAAGGGCTCCAAAATCAGAGCCCCTGAGCACCAGACACAGATCCCAGGAACAGACCACAGACCAGATAGGACAACACAATGAACCCCCTGAAGAAAGCACGAAACATCCGGGTGTAAGGCTAGAGACTTACCAGTCAACGGACCTCTGAAACAGGCCAAAGCTGCCACATGAACCTTCAGGGAGATAAGAGAAAAGCCATTCTCCAGACCATCCTGCAAAAAAGGCCAACCGAGACAGCACCTTGGCTGCCTCAGGAGCTAGCTGCCATGCGCCACACCTGCACTCAAGGCACCAGGACCTGCACCTTATGCCAGATTGGTAGACCTCCTTCAGGCTCTGAGCAGAGCAGAAAGCCACTGCAGGAGAGTAGCCCTTACGTGCTAACCGTCTTCTTTCAGGAGCCAAGCTGCAAGCTAGAAGAGAGATGGGATCTCCAGGACAAGTGGCCCCCGACAAAATTGGCCAGAGATGGAGGCAAACAAAGAAGTGGTGCTTGCAGGAGCCACATCAGATCTACGAATCACACTCTCCTCGGCCAACCTAGCATCACTAGCATAATCCTTCCCGGGTGGCGCACTATACGCTGAATCATACACTCTACCAGGGGCTATGGAGAAAACACATACAGCAGGAGTCAACTTAGTCAAAGTTGAGCCAGGGCGCCAATGCCTTCAGGCCCTGGCTCCATGAGACGACTGAAGAAGCGGCACACTTCAACACTGGAGTGGGTTGCCATTAGACCTCTCAGGGCGACCCCAGCAGTGCGGAAACAACTGGAATGCCTCCTGACTCAATTCCCGCTCTCTTGGAACCAGAGAGAGTGCTGGCTGAGAAAATCAGTTTCTACAGTATGCACCCTGTCAATATGAAGAGCCAACAAACTAGGAGGTTCTTCACCACCCAAGCAAACAGGAGAGCCATTACCAGGGCTACCCCGGCACTCCTCATGCCATCTTGCTGATTGACATAAGCCACTATCGTAGCCACTGCCCAGCCTTTGACTGGAAGTCGGAAATGCAAAACAGCCAACCTGATGCCCTTGCCTCAAGGCAGTTGATGGACCACACTGCCTCTCTGTGGTTCCAGTGGCCCTGGGCTGTTTGGCCTTGGCAATGGGCTCCCCAGTTGAGAGATGGCATCCATCCTCAGAAGGATCCATGAGCAATCATCCAGCGGCACACCCTTCCTCAGAAGACTGAGCCACTACCACCACCATTACTGGGAATGGGAGCCGGAGCTCGAACTGCTTTCTTTATTTGTCTTTACTTGACACACTTGATATACCGCCCATTACCGGAGTGTTAAGGCGGTGTACAATAAAAATTAGGACTGCTTAAAAGAAAGGTAGAAAGGAACGCCAGTAAATGGATAGGAAAGTAATTGAGAAGACAGAAAGAAAAGAATGATAAAGAACAACGGATAACACAACATGTGGTAAACGACATATCAGATGACAGGCAACAGGACGAAACGGTGGACAACATGATACACAGTGGGTGATATAGCATCGATAGACGACTATGTGACAACGGCGGGGTGGGGGAACATGGGAAGGGGGCTAGGTGAAGCGGGAAGGGATGGGGTGGTGAAGTGAATGCTAGAGAATCTAGACTGTTGGGGAGACGCCGGTGGGGAGTGTATCTGGCTGATTGGGGGAGTCTGGAAGGAAAGGAAGATCAAAAGCCTGACAAAAGAGATAGGTCTTGAGAAGAGCTTTGAACCAGGAAAAAGATAATTCAGTGCGGATAGGGTGCGGGAGAGAATTCCATAAGGTGGGACTTGCGAAGAAGAAGGCAGCGTGACGAGTAGATTCGAGGTGAGCCTGAGTGGCTGACGGTAGGAAAAGACGGCTACCATGTGTGGAACGTAACAGGCGGGGAGTAGGTTGAAGAAAGATAAGATCGGCTAGATACTGGGGAGTGTTGGTGTAGAGAACCTTGTGGGTAATGGTAAGAAGCTTATAGACGTAACGAGCCTTAATAGGGAGCCAGTGAAGGGAGAGAAGACATGGGGGTGACATGGTCTCGGTGGGAAGAGAAAGTGAGAAGACGAGCAGCTGTATTTTGGACCAGCTGCACCCTCCGGAGTTGATACCGGGGGAGGCATGCGAATAGGGAATTACAGTAATCGAGGCAGGCAGTCACCAAAGAGAGAACCAGTGTCGTGAGGGAGGTGAGTGGAAGTAGAGAGTGAACGGCCCTGATCTTGCGGAGTTGGTAGAAGGAGCTACGCACCACTCTGGAGATGTGCTGGTGAAAAGACAGTGCAGAGTCCAAAGTAACACCAAGGTAACAAAGAGTTGGAACTAAGGGAACTAATGATTTAGACATAGACAGTGCCAAAGAAGGGGAAGGGGCACCGAAAGTGAACCAAATAGCCTCTGATTTAGAGGGATTAACGATGAGGAAGTTACTGTGGAACCAGTCAGCAACGGAAGTGAGACAGTTATTTAAACGAGAGAGGTCCGGGGCTGATGAAGACGTATGATGGATCAGAAGGATGTCATCAGCGAAGAAATAGGCAGATAAACCAGTTTGCTGTATGAGTAGGGCAAGAGGAGCGAGAAAAACGTTGAAGAGGAGCGGCGCAAGAATAGAGCCCTGTGGGACACCGCAGTGAAGGGCAAAAGGGGTAGAAGAAGTGGAGCCCGAATGGACTGCAAAAGAACGGGAGGAGAGAAAAGACCGAAACCACTGGTAGACTAAGCCCTGGATACCAAGTTCAGACAAACGTGTGAGAAGGGTGCGGTGGTCAATGACATCAAAGGCTGCAGAAAGATCCAAGGAGACAGCAATGGAGAAATCACCCCTGTCGTGAGACTGGTGCAATTCGTTGAGGAGTGTCACGAGGATAGATTCTGTGCTGTGGCCAGCCCTAAAACCGGATTGCCGGGGGTGTAGGGAAATAGTAGAGCCGAGATGTGCAGAAAGTTGGTGGAAAACAAGCTTTTCGAGAATTTTAGAAAGGAAGGGAAGATTGGAGACAGGGCGCCAATTGGCAGGGAAAGCAGGGTCAAGGATATCTTTCTTAAGTAGTGGGCGAACCAGTGCGTGTTTCCAGGAGGAAGGAAAGCGACCAGATGTGAGGCTAGAATTAATAATGGTGAGGGCAAAAGGGAGGAGTGTGAGAGAGGGATCAAGAAGCCAGGTTGAAGGTAAGGGATCAAGCGGACAGGTAGTTTTATGAGAGGTTGAAATAGCTTTGGAGATCTCAGCAAGAGTGACAGGGCGGAATTTACACCAGGTATGGGGATAAGTGCGAGTAGAAACTGGGGAACAACAGGTGGCTGGAATAGGGGAGACGAGGGGGGGGAAATAGGAGGTGGGCAAGTGTCAAATGTGGAACGGAGGGTCAGAATCTTGCTGGAGAAGAAGGCAGCAAGAGTTGTGGGACTGGGAGCAGAGAGCAGGGAGGATGAGGGGGATGAAGTGGAGTTCAGAACTTGGTAAAGCCGACGAGAGGAGTTAGAAGAGGATGTGATCAAACCAGAGTAATAGGATCTCTTTGCAGTAGATATCATAGAGTAATATAACTTGTGAGTATGGCGAAAGGTGAAAAAGGAGGTGTTTGAAGGGTGCATGCGCCATAACCACGCTGCGCAACGAAGATGAGAGCGTTGCAAGTAGAGGCCTGAATGGAACCAAGGATGGTGAGAGGGAGGGTGAGCGGAGACAGGTCGGAGAGGTGCAATGGAATCGAGGGTGGAAGATAAGGTGGAGGTCCAAAGATCAGCCTGCTGATCCACGGGAAGGGAAATCAGATGGGAAGATAGATTCAGCAGGGGGGAAGAGCTGGATGGTTGTGGGAGTAATACGCCATGACAGACGCCGAGGAGGGGAGAGTGAGTTTGGAGGGGGTACTAGTGGAGAGGGAAGAGGGAAAAAGATGCAATTATGATCTGACCATGGAAGAGATAAAGATGTGATGGGACCTGGTGAAAATGGGGAGGAATCTGGAGTTAGGATCAGATCGAGGGTATGTCCAGAGGCGTGCGTGGGACAGGTCACATGTTGAACGAGGGAGAGATCATCAAATAGGGAGGCAAGTGTTTTATCACGTTGTCTCATTTGGGAATCCAAATGAACATTAAAATCCCCTAATATGATTAGGTGGGAGGATAATAGGACGGTTTCTGAGAGGGAGAGAAGGAGAGAGTTCCAGGGGTCGGCTCGCAAGGATGGAGGCGCATACAGTAGGAGAAAGTACATGGGTGGAGAAGAGGTAGTGCGGAACAGAAGAGACTCGGGGTACCGGGGAGGGGGTGAAGCAAGGGAGAGGGGAAAGGACGAACAGTGGATGACAGCTACTCCCCCCCCTGTACGGCGTAGCCGAGGAGCATGGAAAGCAGTGTAGCCAGGAGGGAGACATTGATGGAGAACACCATCCTCCCCCTCTCGGAGCCAGGATTCTGTGAGGAAAAGGGCATCTAATGAGTGTTGAATGATAAGGTCATGGACTAGATGTGTCTTGGAGCGTAAAGATAGACAGTTCAGGAGAGCCAAGGAAACCATCAAAAGTGACGCACAAGGAGCGACGGGTGCAGAAGAGTGGGGAAGTGAGGGACTGGGCCGACAGGGAAGAAGATTATGTGGGTTGCGGGTAGTTGTTTCACTTGACGGAGAAAAAAAAAGCGAGGGAGGGCGATAACCCCACCATACAGGGATAGCGGCCATCGAACGTGACACACAGGAGGCAGGCAAGAACAAAGAGGGCGCTGGCGAAGAAAAAGGAGCAGTCTGGTAATCGATAACGGAAATGGGTAAGGACGTAGAGACTGAGCAAAGTGGGTGCAGAACAATAGACCAAGCAACGCCCGAGAAAGAGTGAATGAGGCAATGGGGCCAGAAAGGCCCGAAGGAGAGTGTGGGCCCCAGTCGCCGCCCCAAGGAGCACGCCCTGCTCCTTGTGCGCACTCCTTCGGCGTGCTCCCGTGGCGCAGGACGCCACCGGTCTGACTTTTAAAGGGAGCAGGATACCTGGATGCCGACGTGGACGCATTTCACGCGTCCACGTCACCACCGGGAGGCGGAGCTTGGATGGGAGCCGGAGCACACAACAGCAATGCAGGGTCTGCGAGAGAAACAGGCAAAAGGCTAGTAACATACAGGCAATAACAAAAGGCACAGCAAAACACAGCAGTAAGCAGCACTTGTGGGACGTCGCCGGTCTGACGTTTAAAGGGAGCAGGATACCTGGATGCCGATGTGGATGCGTTTCACACATCCACGTCACCACCGGGAGGCGGAGCTTGGATGGAACAGGGAGCCGGAGCACACAACAGCAATGCGGGGTCTGGATGCTGAGAACCTGGGAACCACCAAGTCAGTAAGGACTGCTAGAGAGGCTGCATATGAGCACACGCCCATGGCACCATCTCGATTGTCAACACTATCAGGAGGTGAAGATCAATCCGGACTCTGGGAGCCTGCAGTGAAGATAACAGTGTTAGACAATTCAACAGCCTTTGACTTTCTCCTCTGACAGGAAGACTCTGCACACTCGAGTACTGAAACGTGCTTCCAGGAACTCCAGGGGCTGGGAATGCAACAACTGGCTCTTTCCCCAGTTGATATCCAGCCAAATCTTATCAGAAAGGACACCACTTGGGGAGTTACGCAAGACACCTCTGAAAGAGGATGGGCTCAGATGAGCCAGTAGTCTAGATATAGATGTACACAAATCCCTTGGCGCTAAAGCACCACAGCCACCACCACCATGACCTTGGAGAACATCCTTAAGGCAGTGAAGAGTCTGAATGGGAGAGCGGCAGAACTAAAGGTGAGAGCCAAGAATGGGAAAACACAGACACTTTGCTGATCCCCTGGAACGGGATATTAAAATATATCTTGGCCAAATCCAGAGATGCCAGGAACTCCCCTCGGTGCACTGCTTGAATCATGGATCACAAAGTTTCCATCCAAAAGCGCATGACATGCAAGCGCTCATTGACACATTGAGGTCCAGAATGGGCCGGGAATGTTCCTTCCGTGTCAGCACCACGAAACAGATGGAATACCTGCCCTTGTCCCAATCGTCCAGGGGAAAGGGCACCACTGCCTTCAGGAAAGGCAACTTGTCCAAGGTGATCCGCACAATGGCCCTGCTATTTGCAGGCCTACAAGAGAAGATGAAAGCAGCCGGGACTGGCTCTTTGCATTCCACAACACAGCCGTACTGAATGGAGACCAGCACCCAATGATCCTTAGTGACCCGGACCTATTCCTGAAAGAAGAGACGAAGCCTTACCCCAACTGGAGGAACCAGGGAATGGGCCCCCAAACCTTGATTGCACAGCTCAGGAAGGTCCTCCTTTAGATAGGACCGGGTTCCTGGGTCCACGTGCTCCACAAAAGGACTGAGAACAAGCCCGAAGTCCATATGCAGAGGAGAAGAAAGGCTTTCCAGGCTGGTAGCAACGGGAATCCCAAGATCCCTGGGAGTCTAGCCAGCGTGCCCGCGAGAAGCAGGTGGATGCTGATGGAAAAGGGGCGCCTGCCTGTTTCATAGGCCCTTCAGACCTGTCCTCTGGAAGGCAGAAAGATTTTATCTCACCCAGGTTCTTCACCAGCTTCTCCAAATTGAACCTAACAGAAAGATCACTCTAAGGCCAGATGGGCAACAGGGCTTTGGAAGACGAGTTCGCTGTCTCATGTTAGAGCAAAGCCAACCCCATGTCACTGTTGACAGGGCACAATCCCTGATCATTAGACATACCAGACCATACATGGTATCAGAAAGAAAGGCTATAGCAGACTCCAAAAGAGGGATAGAATCATCTGGCAGAACAGACTGAATCCACTGAAGCAGGGCTCGAGACGAAAGGCCTGCACGTCCCACCAACTGAAGAATAGCAGCTGCCGCAGCGAACTGATTCTTCAACACAAATCCACCTTTTGGTCCAGAGTGTCCTTTTAAGGCCGATCCGCCTTCCATAGGAATGGAAGTCCATCTGGTAAACGCTGTGACCTGTGCATCCACCTTGGAAATATCAAACCACACAACATATTCCTCCTCCAGGAGAGCATTCATTTTCTTATACACCCTTAGTCCCTTATGCGGGGAATCAGGCGAATCCCACTTTGACTGGAACAGGCCCTTGAGCACCTCTGAGAATGGTGAGACAGTGGTTGATTTCCACTACTCTTGCAGGAGTGGATGCATCTTTGTTCCTGCTCCATACCTGGAGCATCTGCAAAGCTCAAGGTGGGTAAGACCCTGGGGAATCAATGCTCCTGTTCCTCCTCCTAGAACAGATGGATAACAGCCTCCTTACAATTCTTTGAAGGCGAGAGTACTTCTTCATTCACATCAGACATCTGCATCCAGGCCATTGTCCAAATCTCAGATAGATCCCAGCTGACAACCATCTCCAAGGGGCACCCTTTGCCGGGGACACTTAGCTATATGCAATCGAATAGGGCTTCCATTCTCAGCCTGCCCCTCATGAGACTGCACTCGGGAGAACCCAGAGGCTGCAGGGTCTCAATTTCCACACCAGAATGACCAGGCCTGTTGTAAAAAGGAAAAGAATTCCAGGAGGACAATACGGACTCTGGAAGCTCTCCTCGCAGAAATGACCACCCAATACCAGGGGACATAGTCACTGATGATCCCCTAGAGGTTGGGGAGCAGCGCACAGCACGGTTGCTGGAACCTCTGCCAACTGGTTATCATTACCTACAACGCCATCCGCCATCTTCTGCCCTAAGGCAGGCAAGGCCAGACTAACTGCATCCCCGGGCATAGAGCGGGGGATGATCTCTCCAGGGATGACTTAGAAGCTACCATGTTAGAAGAGCAGAGTCCAGAAGCTGGAGATGAGGCATCTTGCTTGCTATAGGCCAAACAACATTTCCTGGAAGAAGACACAGAGAGTTAAGGCAAGTATCAGAACAGCATGTCATAAGGCCATGGGGCCCAGAAGACGCGTTAACAGCGCTTACTCAGCAACACGCGTTATGGACATTTGGTTAGGAATGTGTGTTAGAGACATTTTGGCAGAACGCATCCAAAGACCATGGGACTACCAAGTGCATAATAGTAAAAACACTACCAACGTGCGCAGGAAAGGGCGGGAAACCCCCACACCGCGCCAATGGTCACCAGCAGTCCACTCCGAATTGCACCCCAGACGGACAGAATTGGGAGGCCCCAACAAGGACAATGATGAGGTCAAGCCTTGGTATTCACTCCCTTGACAGCCCCAGGCAGAAATCCAGGCCGGGCTCAGCTCTATTTCCCTGAAACTGTTTCTGTGGCTTTTCAGACACTGCAATTAAGGTGGCTGGCAGGCAGATTCCTCTAAGAGCCTTCTGCAATCTTCAGGCATGAGCAGGGGCAACAGAGGAAGAGGGAGGGGGGCGCTGAAGTTGTATGAGGATGCTGAATTCCTCCAAACTCTTCCAGTTTTCTGGCTGCTCAACACGTTCTTATCTTTATAAGTGTGCGGGGCTGAAACAATTTTCCCTTTTCCTATGGCTAATGAAAAGATCACAGTCTAGTGGAGCCTCCCATGTCATGCTCAATGGAAAGAGACATAGTAACATAGTAAATGACGGCAGATAAAGACCAGTATGGTCCATCTAGTCTGCCCAGTAAGATAGCAGGAGTAGGTGCACCTGCCACTTTGTGCAGGCCACCCTGCCCCATGTCTTTGTTTAGGGGTGAACCCACTGCTCCATGTAGGACACCCCTATTTGTTGAGAAATAAGAGAAATTAGATGGTTCAGTTTATTTTGATTTTATCCTGTTGCTGTAAAGGGATCCACTGTGTCTGTCCCATGCCATTTTGAATTCCGTCACTGTGTTTTCCCCCATCACTTCCATCGGGAGGGCATTCCAAGCATCCACCACCCTTTCAGTGAAAAAGTATTTCCTGACATTGCCTTTCAATTTACCACCTTGCAGCTTCATGTTATGCCCTCTAGTTTTACAGCTTCCGAGTCATCCTCAAGGTGGTCGTTCACGAGCTTTGAAATGAATCTTTTCCACTCAATTATTTAGATTTTCTTTAGAGTGGAGAAAAACCATCTATCATCTGTTGGAGACAAAGAAATACTGAAGAGATCTCTGGTGGCTGAGGTGAATAGAGGCATGGGTGTGATGTCATTGAAATCTGGGCTTTTCATTGGTTCTTTGTCTCCACCAATCTGCTGGTAGGAGAGCACAACCCGCTTGTCTGGACTGGTCTAGCAGGAAGATATGGAACCCACTTTAACCTCCTAACTCTCCCAAGCTCCAACTTGGTTTTGCCAACTTCCAGCCAGGCTACAATCTGATACCAAATCAATGGAGTCAACCCAAACTCCTCAGCCATGATACTAACAGGAAAATGTTTTGTGCACCAGGTTTCCTGATGGAATTGTTGGGGGGGGGGGGGAGGGGAATATCCATAACCATGAGAAAATGAGAACTCCTCTGCCTGATACCAAGAGACAGAATGGCAAAACAGCAGAATAGTATCGTTGTCATGTTGGCCAATGAGACCACTGACTCAAAGCCAATTCCAGAACCTGTTAAATCCAACCCTCTTTAAGCTTCTTCTGGAGCCAGGATAGGGAAAAAAAATTAGAAGCAGTGCAAGGAAGAGTGCTAAGCCTAAATGGCAACTGTTCCCAACCTAACTTAGCAACTAGAGGCCTCTGAACAAAATGGCAGCCGACCAAACACCACAAAGGAGACTGGCCTGTGAAAGAAATAAACCCCTGCATCCAGTGCACAGGGAATTGGAAGCTTCTTAAAAATGGCCCATATCAGCACTACTGTGGCAGAAGCTGCACTATTCCAAGCTCTCTTGGCTGCAGCAGCATGACACTGTCTGGAATGTGCTTAGCCAACTTCATCACCTGCAGATCCTCCTGAGGCTGTTGCCACCAACCAAAGGTGTGGACTGGTAATGCCAGCTTATGCGCCATACTCATTGCTGTTTAGCTGCTGCTTCTGCTGACTGAACACAGAGATCTTAACACTGCCAAGAAAACAAAGAACCCCATTCTGTTGCTGCAAAAACTCATGGCGCTCCTCAGGGCCGTACCGAGCCAGAATTGCGCTCTGTGCGACTTGTACATTGGGTGCGTGACACGCACTCTCCATCCAGCCACTTCCATCTCTTACCTTGCTGCTGCCACCCTCTGTTTTCTCCACAGCAGCACCGGCAGCAGGGCAAGAGCAGAAAGTGATTGAACAGAGGTGGGAAAGGGGAGGCGCACCCGATGTGCAAGTCGCCGGCACTTTAAGCAAATCTGTCCCTCCCTGCTCTGACATTGCATCAGAGGAGGAAGGGACCAAACCTGCTTAAAGTGCCACAAAAAGGCTTAAGGGGGGCATTTCGGCTGTCTGCCGCCACTGAGAAGAAAAAGTAGCAGCGGCAGGGCAACAGCAGGCAGACGAAATGCGCCCCTTAAGCCTTTGTGCCTTGTGCGGCTGCACCGCTCGCACAGGGCTAGGTACAGTACTGGCGCTCCTGATGCTGCCAACAAGCCAAAAGGACTGCACCCTGCTGTAACTGAGTTCATGCCATGCTGAGCATGGCCCTTCTGACACTTTAACTCTCTTAATTCCTGGCTCAAAAGGTCCCAATCCACTGCAGATCTAACAGGTGATATCTCACCGCCAGCTCTCCTCAGTTCCAGACCCAACTTACTTTGAAGAGACTGGTGCATAAACTTACCTCAGAATACTTTCTGTTTCTTTTTTTTTAACAAGTTAATACAGCGAGAAGGCACTAGTGGGAAGAAGGGAGAAAAAAGAAATAGCAAGTGGAAGGGAAAGAAAGAACATAAAAAATGCATTACTGGGTCAGACCAAGGTCTAGCCAGCCTAGTATCCTGTTTCCAACAGTGGCCAATCCAGGCCACAAATACCTGGCAGGTTCCCAAAGAGGCACTCAGGTCCCACAATGCTTGTCCCAGGGTAAGCAGTGGTTTCCCCTGGTCCTCTTTAATAATGGTTTATGGACCTTTCCTGCAGGAACTTGTCCAAACCATTTTTGTGTAAAAATTGTATTATTATTAAAGGCTGGTAGTAACTCAGGTATTAACAATCTCTCAATACTCCCCCATCCATAAATGTCTGAGAGATAACAAGAGTAGACCAAAAGTCCCATAAATAACATTGTAGCATATACATTTATGTGAATAAACAGTCCTGTCTCCACGAACACAGATAAGTAAATAGACACTCGGAAATACTTGTGTAAACAAACAAACAGGAAAGACTTTCTCAGTTCAATATTTCTTCATTAAGTTTTTGTCTAACCAATTACAACTGTGCATAGTTGAAGATGAAAAGTTATATCTAACAGACCCAAATCCCTACCAATGTAGAAGTTACCATGAAGGAGATCACCCCTCCCAGCACCCTCAAGAGCTCAAACAAAGTAGGAGAGCCAACAATGCATATGTTAACAAGTAATCTGAAACCTCTCATTCCTTCCCTCCTCCCAACCCCCCTCCCCCTATCTCCCTATAGCATCAGCCGAAAGAGCAGAACCATTATAATGAAACGGAATAATTTGGGAGCAGACCTAAACCAGAAAGAGCCAAACAGAGCTAGCATTGGGAATCTAATCCTGGAAAGAAGTGAACAAGAGTAGTGAGGTGTGCGGTGGCAACCAGGTTACAGAGTAGCCGAAACTTTGAGTGGGAGAAATCAAGCTCAGAGATGCTCCAGCTTGTCTGGTTTCCCCCTAAGGTCAGATGTCAATCTCTCCATTCCCTCTTCTTGGGAGGGTGCAGTTGATCTTTTCCAATAGCAACTAATAACAATGTGTGGCCAGCAACAAACAGTTCACCAATCTAGTTACATCCGGAGGTGTAGACTCCAAATCAAAGTGTCCTAAAACACAATATTCCAACTCACATGGGAAAGCAACCCTCAACCTTTGAGTAATATGGGCATGAACTACCTTCCAAAAAAACTGAATCTTCGGGCACTCCCACCACATGTGGCAGAAAGTTCCACGTCTGCCACATAGTTTCCAACATAGAAAATCATCAGTGAGACCCCACCGGTACAGGTCCAGTAGCACAATCAACATTCGAAAGAGGATTCTCAAGTGGGTGTTAACCAGTGACAACGAAATTGAGCAAGTGTGGGAATAGTGATAAGTTTCCAACCAGAAATCGTTGGACTTCCTCAGAAGAGCCTCCTCCTACTGCTTACGGAAAGCAGGAGTTGGTGATAGAGAGGACAAATCCATAGACAATGCACAATAGAGACGCGCTAAAAATGCCTTATTACGAGGCGAGTCGAAGGGTGTGCGTTCCCAAGGTCGAGGCGCACGCGTTCCTGCCATGACAAACCGGTGCATTGTAAAACAATATCAGAATTGGTAATACTGAAAGGCAGACAGGGAGGTACACCTCAATAGCTCCAAATAGTGCCTATCTAAAAAGACCGGGTGATCATAGAGTGAGGCCAAGCACAGTGCCCCATTGGTTGAACAAAAATGGCCCCCCATGCTTCTGACAAAGGAAAAAGCCCCAAGAGTCGTATAGGGTGACAGATATACAGGGAGGGAAGCCCTTTTATAGATCCTCCTCCATGCCTTCCATACTGGTCCTATAAAGATATGATCGCGAATAGCCTATGCATCTCGCCTCTCATGAACAAGGGAATAGCTGCAAGAGAAATCGGAGCTAGCCACTTCGCTTCCGAACACGACCATGCACAAGTCGCACTAGTAGACGAGAAGTGGATAGCTCGTAAGCAAGAGCACAAAGAGTAAAGTTTAAAATCTGGAAGACCAATACCCCTCAAGGCCTTAGGGCAGATTAACGTATGCCAGCTAAGTCTCGGACAGCAGTTCAGCCACACAAACCCCATAAGAACAGAGCGCAGCTATATGAAAAAGATCCTAGGAACAGAGATGGGAAGTTGTTGAAACAGAAAGAGCAGTTTGGGCAATAACATCATCTTAATCGTATGTACTCTTCCCAGCCAGGATACAGACAGAGAATGCCACCTGTATACATCCCTATGAATGGATGATAAGAGAGGAAGATAGCTGCTGATATATAATTCTTCAAGCTGCTGCAGAATCCGGATTCCGAGGTACTGAAATTGAGAAACTATTGGAAAATTACTGCAATCCAACTGTATTCCTGTGCTTGTAGAGAATAAACACAGTAAAAGGGCAGATTTCTGAAAATTGACCGTATAGCCAGAGATTCGCGAGAATGCATTCAATATCTCTACAACAACGGGTAGGGTAGAAGATGGATCTCTCAGAAAGATGAGTGTGTCATCCGCATAAAGAAACACTACATGATGATGACTACCCAGGGGAATCCCAATAAAGGAAGTCTGCTTGTACAGTTATATAACTAGAGGTTCAATAGCATGAGTGAAAAGGAGAGGGGAAAGAGGGCAGCCCTGTCTCGTCCCCCATCCTAAATCAAAAGAAGGGAAAGAGAAACCGTTCACTTGAATCACACCTTTAGGTGCTTTGTAGAGGGCTGCAATCCAGGAGTGGAAACATGACCCAAAACCAAAGTGTTGTAGTACTGCCATCAAATATCTCCAACTCCACCTTATTGAAGGCTTTTTCAGCATCTAGAGAGAGGATGGCAAACCTGCCCTCCATCTTCTGCAAATTAAACATCACATTTAGTAGCCTACGAACATTTTCAAACCCATAGCGTCCTTTTATGAAACCAGTTTGGTCTGGGTGAATAACTTCCTGGATTCTTGTATCTAAACGCATCGAAAGGATTTTAGCAAATATCTTGTAGTCTGAATTAAGCAAAGAAATCGGTTTATAACTGCTGTATAACAGCAGATCTTTGCCTTCCTTAGGGAGTACTGTAACCAAAGCTTAATACATAGACTCAGGAAGACGTTGCTGAAGCAGAATATCATTAAAGACTCTCACCAACACCGGAGCTATAAGGCCAGACAATGCTCTGTATAATTCCACCGGAAAAAGGTCAGGACCAGATGTCTTGGTATTCTTGTCTGATAGCTAGTTGCACTACCGTAAGCGTGACCGGGCGATCGAGAGCCTCAAGCGACTCTATAGACAGCTGGGGCAAAGACGCTTCTGTGAGCCAACTATGAATGCTCTATCAGCAGCTATTTGCAAAGTATATAGGTCTTTGTAAAAAAGAGCAAAATGTTGAGCATTGCGAACTATATGTCCTCGCCCCACAGAGACTGCAGCAATTCTGCGGGTCAGGCACCACCGCTTTAGCTACCAGAGAAGTAGCTTGCCCGCTTTGTTCCCCTGCTCATAAAAGTTGTGACGTGTACGCAAGAGCTGGGAAGCAATCTCCTCAGTTTCCAGAGCTGCTAATTTGCCTTGCAGAGCTGTGAGTTGGTGCCACACTCTAGGAGCACGTCCCTTCCGATGTTTTATCTCTAATAGCGTTATCTGGTTCCTCGGGTCTCTCTGCCTTGCAGCTCTTTGACGTTTGAACGCAGTTGACAAGATTTTCTGCCCTCTCAATACTGCCTTGCTTGCCTCCCAAAGCAAGAAGTTTGATGTTCCTACCTGGTCATTGTGCTGCTTGTACTCTATCCACCCCCTCCGCAAGTGATCAACAAGTGCTATTCAATAAGTGATGGGGAAATGCCCAGGATTTAAGAGATACCTCCCTGTCATCAATCATCCATTCCAACGTTACATTTAGTCCGTGCAAACTTGTGGAATCTGAGATAAAAGCGACCTAGAGACCAGCCACATATCAAGACGAGAGTAAGAGTGATGCACAGAGGGAAAAAAAAAGTGTAATCCCGGTTACTTGGATGCAGCAACCACCACACGTCCCCCTAATCTAAATCAGAAGTAAAGGTTGATAAGAGCTGGGAATTCACGGGAGATGCCACTGCCCCGCTTGACCTATCCAGGGCTGAGAACATACAGTTAAAGTCACCCTCCACTAGCATTTCTCCCTGAACATGATTTTTAAGCACCTCAAGAAGTTCTGTCTTAGCTATCTCCGTGGGTGGGATGTAGACATTTACAAAAGAAATCAGTATATCGTGTATCAAACCAGAGAGTACGAGAAAACGCCCATGAGGGTTTTGATACTGACTAGAGAGCTTAAAGGGGCAGTGCTGTGAGAACATAACTACCCCCCCCCCCCCTTTATGTGAAGAAAAGCTAGAAGCAAAAACCTGAGGGAACTTCTGAGAACTCAAGCGCACGTGTGCTCCGGAAGCCAAATGCATTTCTTGAGGAAAATTATATCTGCATGCTCTCTATGTAGTTGATCCAACACTCTCTGCCTTTTAACTGGGTGGTGGAGCCCTTTAATGCTCCATGACATGAGTTTTACCATGATACTCCTGGACTCATAGCTGAAGATAACAAAAAAGAACGAACTGGAATACCACCCCACAACACCCCCCTCCAATGCTTACTAGTGCTAGGCGATCGAGTCCCGCTAGTAACCCAATCATTCAATGCTACTGTAGGTTCTGCCCCTCCCATTATGTCAGCCCCCTCCCTACTCCCCTTCTCCCCCCCCCAAAGTAAACCCCCTGGTCCTGAACTTAGAGGACCAAACTTTCTTCAACTCATCTAATAGAGTGATTGAGGACATAAAAGCCCCTGAAATAGGAGACAAGTGAGGAACCACAGAGCTCCTACCCTGCCAGCCTCCCTACCCCTCTCAAACAGCCCTGGTTTCCCTGAAAAACAAACACCTTGCCCCTCTGGCTCAGCTTTCCTACCAGACAGTGTGGCAAACATCATAGAACTACCTCGGTATTGATAAATTTGGCTATGCATAGCCCTACAGCAAGAGAGCCTAGTCCTCATCTTGAACTCAGTCTCCAGCCTTGTCGGTCATGGGTTTGCTGAAGAGGCTCTCTCCTCGACATGGGACATCGACCAACTTGTCCTGTACCCATTGTTCGAGGTCAAATGACTGCAGCCAAGCTTGGCAGCGTGCATCGATGCCCGCCGTGGCTATCCAAGCCACCGACTCGAACCCGTCATAGGCCGCCTGAGACATGAACTTGAAGCATTCATGGACAGCTTTGGACAGGCCCTTGAAGAGCTGCAAAGGTTCCTTGGAGAGACCAGCCGAGAACCCGGTGAGCTCCCATGTACAGATGGTAGGCCTGGATCTGACAATTCAGCATTGCACCCTGGTAACACTTACTGCTGAGGGCATCCAAGGTGGGTGCCTTCCTGCTGGGGGGCACCGAGGAGTGCGTCTTCTGACTCTTTAGTCAATGCATGGCTGACTCCACAACCATGGAGTTGTGCGGCAGTTGTGATTTTTGAAACCCAGGGCTCCGGCAGACTCGATATATTGAGTTGAGCCACTTGCTGATTACCAGCATCATCGCCGGCATCTCCCACATGCACAGCATAAGTCGTTAAAGGATAGGAGGAATGGGCACAGAGAGGGTTTCCCGAGGGGGAGACTTGTACTGGAGGATCTCGAGCTCGTCGGCTCGAGGATCCTCCTCAGACACCGTCGGGAAAGCCAAGGCCTTGGACATATCCTGAAGTCCAGAAAACCCATGTCCTCCGGTGGGGACCTTCTCCAAGGTTCAGATACCTGGGAATTGGATGGGACATCTCGATGACGAGGAGTGTCCGGGAATTCCTCATCATCGGTCTCCCAAACTGAGGCCTCCGAGGAAGACTCATGGAGCTCCTCGGGCCTCGAGGGCCCTGGTGCCATCTACCCTGACGCCTGCAGGCTCAGCGGTGATGACCTCGGTCCCGACGAGCGGGAGGCCAAGTGCGACCTCGGCCGAGGATCTACTCGGGCCTGCAAGGCCTCGAGGATCGGCTCGGCCTCCTTGGTCGACTTCAACGTCAAACACCTGGAGGTCGGAGTGGAGGAACCGGACGTACCGGACATCAGCGCCCGCTGCTGCTCCATGAAGGCAGTGACATTGTGCTCCAAGGCCGCCATCCTGGACACCAGTCCCGGAAGCTCCGCAGCCCTCAGTTCAGGCACTGATACACTTGGGCTCGAAGTCGGTTGCCCCGGAGGGAGGAACCGGCTAGGACAGTATGTACTTGCCTAGGCTGATCTGCGACCGGGTCCCTGTGAGGAACCTTGGCTGGATGCTACTTCTCAGACACCTTGGACAGGTGCTCGGGGCTCTGCGACTGGCCCCGAGAGGAGCCCGGCTGATCGGAACCATCCAGAGACACCGCCTTTGAGGGTTTTTTCCTTCTCTTCAGTTCTCTCAAGGGAGACCCCCTCTCTGAGGACCCCCGACGACGCTCGGGTTCGGAGTGCTCCTCCCGAGGCATGGAGGCCTCAGACGAGGTCCTGGCTCTCGGAGGCATGGGGGAAATCAGGGAAAATTTTATCATGCTGCTGCTGGCGGTCTTCGAGGACATCTTTCTGCATAGGCCACAGACCGCGGTTGTGGTCCGGGCCAAGGCACCGGATGCAGCAGTCATGCGTATCGGTGAGGGACATGATCTTCCCGCACTGATCGTACTTTTTGAACCCGCTGGTAGCCATGGAGGGAAAAAGGACCCCAGCAAGGTCGAAGACCCTTTGGGCTGCCGGTGAGGAAAAAAGGGTGCAAAGACGCTCCAAGAAAGAAAACAAAAAACTTAGTAGAAAAAAGAGGAACCGACCCGATATCGAGGTCGGGACAGGAAAGGGTACTAGCGCGAGACCTGAGACAGCCAAAAAGGCACAAAAAATCAACTTTTTCCGGGACAGGGTCAGACTACGTCTGATGGGCTCCGCAGAAAAAAGGAGACTGAGCAAGATGGCACCATTAGGCGGGAAGGGGACCACGCATGCGTGGTAGCAATTCCCAAAGGCTTTCTTTGAAAGCTGGGGATTTGCTCTGCGTGGGCTCCGTCGGCGCTGACGTCACCCATATGTGAGGGCTGACTTCCTGCTTGTTCCCAGAGAAAAAGCAATTATATTAAAAACAATGACTTTTGGAGCCTCGGGGCTGTAGAGAGCAGGTGAAAAAAAAGCATTCCCGCCACTTCTTGTAATGAAGCAAGGGGACCCGGGTACAGAGCTTCATCATCTTCCTGCCATTTTGCTGTGGGCTCATGAGTGCCCTTGTCCAAACCTTTTTAAACCCAGCTGCACTAACAGCTTTTACTATCATCCTCCGGTAACAAATTCCAGAGTTTGATTACACGCTGAGTAAAAAAAATATTTTCTCTTGTCTTAAATGGGTTGCATTGTAGCTTCATTGTGTGTTCTCTAATATTTCTACAATTTGATGGCATAAACAACTGATCTATGTTTACCCATTCATTAATTTATAGACCTCTATAATATCTCTCCCTCAGCTGTCTCTTTTCCAAGTTGAAGAGCCCCAACCTTTTAAGCCTCTCCTGATAGGGGTATCCTTCCAATCCCTTTACCATTTTTGTTGCTCGTCTTTGTACCTTTTCTAATTCAGCTATATACATTTTAAGATATGGTGACCAGAATTGCACACACTATTCAAGGTAGGGTCACACCATAGAACAATACAGAGGCATTATAATATCCTTTGTTTTATTCTCCTTTCCTTTCTTTTCCTTTTGATTCCTAGCATTCTATTTGATTTCTTGGCCACCGCTGCACACTGGGCGGAGAGTTTCAACGTATTATCCACGATGATGCCTAAATCTTTTTCCTGGGTAGTGGTTTCTAAGGTGGTACCTTGCATCGTGTAACCATACAGTAGTTTGGGTTGTTCTTTCTTAGGTGCATAACTTTGCACTTGTCCACATTCAATTTCATCTGCCATTTGGGTGTCAAGTCTTCCAATTTTTCATGGCCCTCTTGCAATTTTCACAATCCTCTTGCATTTTAACAACTTTGAATAATTTTGCATTATCTGCAAATTTGATCACCTCACTCGTTATTCCTATTTCCAGGTCATTTATGAATGTGTTAAAAAGCAGCAGACCCAGCACAGATCCCTGGGGGTACTCCACTATTCACCTTTCTCCATTGAGAAAATTGGCCATTCAGCCCTACTCTCTGCTTTCTTTCAGCCTGTTCCTGATCCACTGCCTCCCATCCCATAACTTTTTAATTTGGCCAAGTGTCTCTCATAAGGGACCTTGTCAAAGGCTTTCTGAAAATCCAGATACACCATATCAACTGGCTCACCTTTGTTTACCTGTTTATTCACACCTTCAAAAAAATGTAACAGATTAGTAAGACAAGACTTTCCTTGGCTAAATCTATGTTGGCTTTCTCCCATTAAACCATGGCTATCTACATGTTCAGTAATTTTATTCTTGGACTCCTCCAGATGTTCCCCAGGGCCAAAAAAGGAAAGATGTAGAGAAGAGACCAGGACAGGGCCTGAGCTACCATTAGAACTAGGCAGGCACCTAGAGCGACATCCCTCCAAGGGTATCCATTGCTGCCATTGTCACTTCTCTCCGTGGCGGCAATGGCTTGATACAGCCCCCTGCTGTCTGTCCTGGAGAGGAGCGGCAGCAGCTGCAATAGGTGCCAGGGAGGGGGGCACGCAAGGGATGAAGTCTGCCTATGGTGCTTCATCTCCTTGCACTGGCCCTGGACCCGGACTCCTCCAAGTACTTCCCAGGACCCAAAAATGGATTCTCAAACACAAGTTTTTTCTGACTCAACTGGATGGCCAGTTCTCCAACTAGGCCCAGGAGTCTCGTCCACCATTCCCATAACAATGCTGCACAGCATGCTGGTCTTCCATTTGCAGGAGACAGAATATTGAGGAGCATATATAGGGCAGAGCACACAAGTTTTGTTCTCTGTCTCCATCTGCTAGCCCACGCACATAACTCACTCGTTCTGAACTTGTGAGAGGCGGCACAAGACTGAAGGCTCTCTTTGGGCACCTAATATTCTTGGCACCAACTCTGGCACCATTTTATAAAAGTGCTCCCACAAGTTTTTCAATAGTCTCATCATTTCAGCTATGCTATTTCAAAAAACATGCATGTCGGGCCAGAAAAGCATGCACTGAAAATATGAAACTTAGTAAAAAGCAGTTAATAATGTACATGCATTTTATCTTGCATCACAGTAAAAAAGAAAATCAAGACATTTGCTACAAGACATTAGATATTTTTTTCTATAAATCTTTCCTAGAAAGCTTACAGCCCTTTAAAGCAATTAAAGACCATATGACATCCAAATCAGTATGTATTAAGACACTGTTTACATAAATTTTAATATAGAAAAATAATTCTCACTGAATCTACATCCAGGACAACTCCATGCAGGGCAAAGGTCTTCAGCATTCCTCGAATGGCAAATTTAGGTAAAGCAGTCCCAACTGCATTGCTGGCTACATTGTTACTATCTGGAGACCTAATCACCACCGTGAGCCCTAGGGATCAAGGAGACATTAATTTTATTTATTTATTTAATAAGCTTTTATATACTGCCCCTTCCTGAGATCAGGGGCTGTTTACATGAAACGTCACAGCAAACTTTACATTAAACTTTGAAACTATGTACAGTTAACTTGTTATAATTATATACAATAAAACTGTGAAAAGTATTGATGAAAACATATGTATCATGCAATTTGTTGTATCCTTGATTTATGATATCACATTACCACGTGAGGTAGCTTTACAGTGCTTCAGATTTCTTGGGATTTGGGGACATAGTTTCAGTTGCCAAAATGTTCAATGAATAGAAATGTCTTTTAAAATCCTTCCAGAATTGCAGGAGGTCTTTTGTGGTTCTTAAGTCATTGGGGAGGGAGTTCCACAATATTGGGGCTATGTAAGAGAAGGCTCTGGAGCTGGTGCATTGGTTCATGTTGCGGATGTGGGAGGGTATTCTATAGGTGTTTTGGAAACAATGTCTTCTTACTCTGTAAGTGCTGGTTGATATGAGGAGGGTGGAAAGAGTTGAGGCTATTTTATTATGATGTTTAAATATAATCATTAGGTATTTGTATTTTATTCTTGAGGTGACTGGTGACCAGTGGAGGTCATGGAGTATAGGGGTGATGTGATCAGTGCGTCTTGACTTTGATGCTATGCGTGCGGCTAGGTTTTGTGCTAGTTGGAGCTGGGGAGTGGTTTTCTTCGGAAGTCCCTGGAGGATACTATTGCAGTAGTCAATGTGTTGGGTTATTAGAGACTGGAGGACAGTTCTGAAGTTGTGATCTTCTAATAGTGGTCTGCGACATTGGATTGTTCATAATTTAAAGTATATACTTTTTGTAACTGTTTTTATGTGGGAGATCATGCTTAGAGAATGATCTAATATTATGCCTAGGTATTTCACCTCATCCTTAACTTCAAGTTCTGCATCTTGTAATAGTATTTTGCTGGAGGGGGTGAAGTTTGGATTTCTTGAGCTATAAAGGACTTCATTTTTTTTAAGGTTGATTTTGAGGTTATGGATATTGAGCCACACTGTTATTTCGGTCATGCATGCGGTTTATTTTGGAGTGGTCAGGATTGGTAGTATCTGCTGGCTAGTACATCATATCATCATCAGCATAGAGATGATAGTTAATGTTGTATGTTTTGAATATATTGCAAATTGGCTGGAGGTAAATGTTAAACAACAGGGCGGATAAGGAAGAACCTGGGGGGATACCCTGTTTCTGATTAAAGATTGAGGATGAGTCTTGGCCTAGTCAGACCTGTTGTGTTCGGTTGGTTAGATAAGATGTAAACCATTGTATGACTGTTCCTTACAGTCCAATTTGTTTTAGTCTGTTTATAAGTAGTTTGTGATTTATGCTATCAAAAGCTGCAGCAATGTCTTTAAAAATTAGGATAAAGGCTTGTTTACTAGAGTCTAGGCCATGTATAAGCTTGTCTAGGAATGATAGCATAAGGGTCTCGACACTATGGTGAGGTCTAAACCCGTGTTGATTCTCATCCAATGGTGCATTTAATTCAATGAAATCTTGTAGTTGCAATTGTACAACTTTTTCTATGACCTTCGTAAGGAATGGTAAGCTTGATATTGTCCTATAGAGGACAGCAACCTTGGGCCGGAAGGACTGGGGTTTCTAGTCCCACAGGTGCTCCTTGTGGTCTTGGGCAAGCCACTTAACCCTCCATAGCCCATGTTCCCTGTAAAATAGTTATCTCCAAGTTATAATGCCCTGTTCAATGTAATTTCAGTTTGTTCAATGTAAACCGCACTGATGCAGAATAGCGCGGTATATAAGAGAATATAAATAAATAAATAAATTGGGCGATATGAATTAGGTAGGTTTTTATCAGATGTTGCAGATTTTAGTATAGGATGGATTGTAGCCTGTTTTAAGGCAGTAGGCATGTATCCTTGGTGCAATGAGGTGTTTACTATCTCACGGATGATTGGGGAGAACTTGTCTTTAGATGTCTTCAACCAGCTGACCGGGCAGGGGTCACTGGGAGATGTAGTAGTGTTGATGTTAGTTATTATATTTTTGAGATGTTTGTTATCAATAACATAAAATGATGACCATGTTGCGTTATTATGGGAGTTTGGGTTTATGGGCTGGGGGCTAGGTGGGATCAATGGACTCTCATTCTGAGTCGGGTGACTGAGTATTTATATAGTAATTTGCTATCAGTTGTGGGTGTAATATTATGCTATCTTCCTCAGGAGTGTGTGTTCTTGTTAGAGATTTCACTATGGAAAATACTTCCCTTGGTCTGTTAAGGGATTTTGTGAGTAATGTTATATGGTATTCCTTTTTCTTTTATTTATGGCTTCTTTGTATATTTTTAGTGTTTGCAAGTATTGCAGGTTGTCATTTTCTGATTTTGTACGTCTCCATTTGTGTTCTATTTTTCTTAATTTTTGTTTCAATTTTCTTAGATCTGATCTGTACCAGTTATTAGTGTTTCTTTTTTTCGTGTTTCTGTGAGTATTTGGGGCTAAGGCAGCATTGGTTAAGATTCTTTATCAAAGGTTTTATATTTGCTAAGGATTGTTGGGATTTTATCAGGTGTACTTTTATAGGGGCAATGTAGGTAGTGTAAATTCTATAAGGAAATGGTCTGTCCATGGTAGCAGAGTGCTTATTGGGCTAGAGTAGCAAATGTCTTGAATAGTATTTACTTGGAGGACTATGAGGTCTAGAACATTACCTTTATTGTGTGTAGGGCATTGAACTACTTGATTGAGGCCCATGTCTGCCATCACATTTAAGAAATGAGCAATGTGTGTGTTATGCAGAGAGGGGAGATTGAAGTCTCCAAGAATGATTTGTGATTTATTAGCTTTTGTGGAAAATGCTAGTTCCAGGATGGTGGCGAGGTTGTCAGGGGAGGTTGAGGGGAGTCTGTAAATTAGGGTAAGTGAAAAGTATTTATTTTCAATGGTTAAGATGTCAATGTTCTCAATGTTTTTGTTTAGATGTTGGGATGTGTTTAGCTCTTTTTTGGCTACATTGTTTTAACTTAGTAAATATTTTGTGCTCTTTCAATGTGCATGCTGTCCTTCTCACAAGTGAAGTGTGTTCAAAGGTTCAGTGCTAAAGTGAAGGCATACACAGCTTACATTCCACAGAGGGGTTTTTAACATTCACTGCACAGAAATGGGATTGCAATCATTGGAAAGGGCAAACACTGACTTCATGCACTGGTGCTAAAGCAGAACAAAATGACAAAATGAATCCTGGAGATGATTACACAACATATGTATGAGCATTACTGTCTTCGTTAGGTATCTAAAAAGCAGTACTAATATTTTCTCTTACCAAAAGATGAAAACCTTTCATATGGTGTGCTTTATGCATTTAGGGGCATATGTACTAAGCCCCATGCCGGTAAGGTGTGTGTGGATTGCATCACTAGTGCAATGCTGTGTGCTACCTACAGGAGATGGGTACAGCCGTCCCCCTGTATTTACAGTGCTTCACCACAATTAAAACAGCCATGGGAACAATTAACACCTCCCACTGAGGTGATGTTAGTTGCAACTGCGATACCTGCTCCAAGCACAGTAGAGCGAGCTACAAATGGTTGAGCTAATTGCGCCTCAGTGGAAACGCCCCGGTCTCGCATAGTCTCTACCATGATGTGCATGTTGCAAAGGTTAGCACAGGGTTTTTAGCGCACAGCCTGGGTTACTTTTTAGCATAGCACCAATAGCACATATGAAGCCCATGCTACCCTGGTAGCATGCTTTAGTAAATATGTCTCTTAGTGAGCAATTTTCAAATGATCTTATCACGATATCCAAACAGTTACCTGGGTAAAATCCTTAGTTTAGAATAGCTCTCCCCGCTACTGATAAAAGTGCCCATGCAACAAAGAGGTGAGGCCAGCAGTGGATGCAGCCACCAGACAATGTGTACAACTTTATTTTGCAATTGCCCACATGTAATTTATAGCAGGAATAAAGCCTACAATTACTGATATATCTAAGACATCTGCCCTTCCCAAGTTTTCAAAGAGAAATTACATGGGGAATTTCTCTTTTAATGTTCATTTGCACGTCATTAACAGGACTGCATGACATGCAGCCAATTTAGAAACTGCCTCCTTAATAAGAGATTAGTGTTCACTTCAAAATGATGCAAATCTGAATACGGATATCTACATTTATGAGTACTACAAATGTATTCTCTCCATTTCCCAAGAGTAATATCATCATCAGGCAAAAGGGAGATGAGGACTTGCTTTCTTTTCATCTAAAATGAGGATTATACATCCCAGGATGAGCTAAGAGGAGATGAAAACAAGAAGGGGACAGTCAGATGGTTAGATTTCTTCTCTGTCTTGTAAATACTACGGCAGACATAATACATGCATACATGCAAGTAGAAGCCCACAGAAAGATAAAGAAGGGAGAAATTAAGATCACATGTCCCATTTTTACTCCTGAGGAGAAAGAGAATGTATTACCTTTTCGAACTTTATCAATGGTGAATTTATTTGCTTCATCTTTGATATCCTCAATAGTAGGCAAATACAGATCTCTTGGGATGCCTCCATTTTCCTCATAAAGAAATTCCACAGTTTGCCGGGCTATATCTACCATGCCTGAAACAGAAAAAGCATTAGGTTGATTTCTTGCTGTCAGGATTTGTAGCAACTTCAACCAGTACAACCAGTATTTTCTTCTACTGTCTCACTCATTACCTAGCTGTAAGGCTCCCTTAATCTGGTCCAAACCAGACTTTCTCTCGGCCTCATTACGGAACCGTCTTCTAATTGTAGGAAATACTTTAGTCTCCCAGGCTTTAACCAAAAGGGCATAGTGGTCCTCCTAAAAAGACATTACAACAAAGGGCAAAACTATTAAAAGTGAAACAAGTCTATTAAAAGTAAAGGGCAGATTATTTTCAAAAATAAAAGGGTCTGAAGAGAAATGGCAGACGATAGGGAAGAAAACATTTAGAAAGAAAGCATCTTCCATCTCATCTCTTATAGTAGTTTCATGTAGCATTCTCCCACAGAAACATTACTCATACAGCAAATAAAGCCATCAGGTGACAGGGTACATGAGATTTTTGTTAACCAAACTTACAAGAAGTTTAATTGGGAGTTCCACTAAGTAACTGCCTCACTTCCCTTTTATTCTTGCCCCTTTCTTCAGAACCCTTATTTTTCTATATTAGATCAACAGGGCCAGGGCGAGGGAGGGGGCAAATGAGCAACTGCCTCGAATGTCATGATGCAAAGGGCATCAGGCATCACACTTTCTCTTAATTCCCTCCTTCTCTAGGTTCACCATCCTCCACATCCTCCCAGACTGAATGGGCCACTGTGGTATTACACACACTTGATCCCGCTCTCACTGTCCATTCCTACAGGTTGGCAGCAGATGTGTTTAATATGACATCTCCTGCTGCTTTGGGGCCAAATGCCTTAATCACAACCACAGAAGACTAGGAGAGAAAGCAGAGTTGCTTACCTGTAATGAGGGTTCTCCATAGACAGCAGTGGAATGCAGCCACTCTTTCTGGGGATGTCACCAGTGTACCAGAACGCTCCTCCAGCTCAGAGGTGACATTTAATTTCCAGATCAAGCACAGTTACTTACCTGTAACAGGTGTTCTCCAGGGACAGCAGGAATCAGTCCTCACATATGGGTGACATTGGCGTCGACAGAGCCCTCGCGGAGTCAAAAGCTCCCCCCGTGATGGGCGGGAGCTGGGGCTTCTGAGCTGCATGACTGTCTTTTAGGGTGAGAACCTTTTGCTGTCCGAGAAGAGCTGGAAGTAGTGACTCTGATGGAAGGGTCCCTTTTTCCTAAGGAACAGGGGTCTTTTCTACGATGGTTTCTTAAGGGGAAAGGATGAGGTCTTTTTGGAGAGCCTCTGTCGAGTCACCAAATTGGCTTCGATTTCAGCTGCCTTGTCAGCCATAGGCTTGCCAAAGAGGTTCTCCCCAGTGCAGGGGAAGTCGAGCAGCTTGTCTTGGACCCATAGCTTGAGATCCGAAGACTGCAGTCAGGCGTCGATGCTGGCCGCTGCTATCTGAGCTGCTGACTCACAGCCATCATAGGCCATCCAGGAAAGAAACTTAGAGCAGTCCTTGATCCCAGAGGTCAGGGATTGGAACTGTTGGAGGGGTTCTCCTGTAAGCCCTGCTGAAAACCCAGACAACTCCTGGGTTAGGGCCTTCAGGTACATGCCCACGTACAGTTCATAGGCTTGAATTCGGCAACCCAGCATGCAGCCTGATAACACTTGCACCCAAGAGCATTGAGGGCTCTAGTGCTCAAGTCTAGAAGGACTACAAAAGGGGACTGCTACTACTGGAGAGAGATCTGCAATTGTAAGTATTTACTTCTGGGAATTTTTCTAAATCTTGGGGAAAAAATAATTCTTTAGATTAAAGCTGATTAATCTGTGAACCCAGTGTAATTGTTAAATCAGTCAGGGCCTAGTAGCAGAAAGGTGCTTTCAGTTTAAATTTAAAACCCACGACTTCCTCTATCAAAGCAAGGGCTGTGGGACTCCGCTTGGAGATTGGTCACAGATTACCTTGGAAGCACAGGACAGGGTACTGTCTGGCAGCCAGCTTTTAATAAGTCCTCTTTCCCTCCCTCCCTGACACCCACTCACCCCTGGGATAATCGTAGCTTTATAGGTACTTAAACCTCTTAAAGGAAAGGAGGTGCCATATTCACTCTCAGGTGCAGCTGTTTATTCTCATCAGCAATACATTAAGGACCTGAGATTAAACTCCAGGTGAACAAAGTACACTAAACATATTAGGTATAGTTTTATTAGTATAAATATCCCCAGCAACTCTTAGTAAGTAAAAAACTTAAATATCCAAACACAACCTTAAAACAAAGATGCAGACAGCAATCCAGCAGCAGCGAGATGGGGGCTTTCTAGTCATTTGCATTGAGTGTCACATGTATCATTTTCTCCCAGTTGGTGAGGGGTCTTACGTGTGCACAAGGTGCAAGGAGCTCTTTGCTCTCAGGGAATGAGTCCGATCTCTGGAGGCAAGAATTACAGACTTGGAAGACATAAGGAAGACAGAGAGGTACATAGACGAGACCTACAGAGATATAGACCTGAAGTCCCACCTCCAGTGTGGCAGCATCCCTATTGCCATGGAGGAGAGAGGTCATGTGACAGGAGAGCATCACTCTCATGTGGCAGGAATTGATCCTATAGCTAGGACCTGTCCTCCAGGTGATGTAAAAACCAGTCGCACTGAGGAAGTTTCTCCAGGGCCATGTGCCCATGACGGAAGGGTTAGGACAGCCATTATAGTTGGTGATTCGATCATTAGGCATGTAGATAGCTGGGTGGCTGGTGGATGTGAGGATTGCCTGGTAACATGCCTGCCTGGTGCGAAGGTAGCGGACCTCACGCGCCACCTAGATAAGGTCTTAAGAGAGTGCTGGGGAGGAGTCTGCTGTCTTGGTACATGTCGGTAACAATGACGTAGGAAAATGTGGTAGGGAGGTTCTGGAGGCTAAATTTAGGCTTTTAGGTAGGAAGTTGAAATCCAGAACTTCCAGGGTAGCGTTCTCCGAAATGCTTCCCGTTCCACGCGCAGGACCCAAAAGGCAGGCAGAGCTCCGGAGTCTCAATGCATGGATGAGACAATGGTGCAAGGATGAGGGTTTTGGATTTTTCAGGAACTGGAGAACATTCTGGGAAAAGGAGGGGCTCTTCCGAAGGGATGGGCTTCACCTTAACCGGGATGGAACCAGGCTGCTGGCATTAACCTTTAAAAAGGAGACAGAGCTGCTCTTAAACTAGATAATAGGGAAGAGCCGAAAGTCACCCAAGACTTTAGAAAGTTACTCAAGACCAAGCTCTACATAGAGCAATACGGCAACATCATGTGACTTATCAAGAAACCCCTCAGCTCTATCTGTTCCTCACATGGTTCTCCCCTTCCCTGCCTCTGCCCCCATCCTCCCACTCCCCCACCCCCACCTACCCCCCCTTTGTATATAGCTCACTGTAGATAGCTCAACCTGTATATATATACAGCAACAGCAACTTCTAATCAAGCAACACCTGTATTATACACTCACTATCCCTACCTAACAACCACTGCATGCAATCCCCCCACACTATTCAACTTGAGTGGTTTGCAGTGTACACCGCTTTGATTCTAGGATAAAGCAGGATATAAATCCTTTTAAATAAATAAATAAATAATAAAAATGGTTCGGAACAATGTATACCTGAAGGATGCTTCCAAAAAAATGAAGTAAGGGCTGTGATGTAGAGACCCCTACCGAACCCATGGAAATAGAGAGAAAGGAAGATTCCACCTTTTAAACTGACAGGCAGCTAGAGCACATGGCTCACTGTTTACATAGAAAAGGTAAACAGGGAAAGACAGGAGCTGAATTGACATGCCCAGACTCTGACGTAATAACAAGCTTCGAGCTTAATCAAGCACACCTGTTCAGGGTGAGAGCAGAGCCAAGTCCAGGGGAACAGAATTATAAAACGTCGTCATTAGCTCCCAGGAAGAGAGCCACGAGGGAAGCAGAGAAGGAAGCAAAGCCAGGTGGAGAAGCAGCAGACAAAGGCTGGAGAAGAGGCCAGAGGGCAAGCTGGACAGGTAATCGCAGCGTGTACGGCAGTTGGAGCCGTGGCAGCAGAGAGAGTTGGAGTTGTGGCAGAGAAGCAGCTCAAGGAAGGAAAGACAGGAGAGAAGAGAGAGCTCCTGTAAGGCAGGCTTGGAGAGGCTCAGAAACTCCAGGGAGTTGGAGACCTGATAGAGAAACTTCTTACCGGTCTGTGAGAAAAGCCAGCAGACTTGAAGGAAGGGCGGCACGCCCTGTGACCAGGAACTTGCTGGAACGGAGAGAGCAGGGAGCTCTGCAATCAGAAGGGAGCCTTCAGAGTTTACACAAAGGTGGGAGCCCAGCACAGAAACCTTCCCTTATATCTGCCAAGAGTTAGAGGAGAGCCACAGAAGAAATTCCCATGCAACAGGTATTTTAAACCCTTGCTGTGTAGAGTTGTATAAAGGGAAAATACCTGGGTATAGAGAGGGAAGTTATTTTAAATTCCTTAGTAACCGTCTGCAAACAAATACTGCCAGCCCTGATATAGAAGATATGCAGATAGACTCTAATGTTGAGGACATAGCAGATATGAGAATGGATTGCACGCTGTGTTTGGCTGACCATATTGAGTCACTGTGTTAAACCTGGAAGTAAGAGTGCTAAGTTAACAGCAAAGAAAAAGGAGGTATTTTTCTTTGTTCCAAGAAGCTGTTTATTTTCAGTTTGTAAGCACTGTATTGTTTTGGGAACCAGAGAGTGAAGAAGCACTTACCTTAATTATGGTATATAATCCTCATGCTAAACTCCTGGACACTGTTCTTATTTGTTCTGCATCGAAGTTATGTTTGTGGGGGGAATAAATCCTTGTCATTTTGCCTTAAACACTCGGACTATAACTGCTTCTTTATCAGAGAGCTAAAAAGGGACTACAAATCCTAAGAGGCCTTGCAAGAGCCCTAGCTGTAGTCTCACTTTCTGCATAGAGAAATTATCATGGCAGACCAACCCTCTGCGCCCTAGGCGGAGGGCTGGCCACGTGGTGACAGGGCACATCAGTAGAGAGGTTCCAATAAAGACAAAAGTAGCACAAATGCCCTTGAGTACAAAGCAGACAGAGCTTAAAGATTCCAAACTGCCCCTGCCCACCGATAACCAGATTAATGTGAATAAAATAGTCCCTAAAATGCTTGTATGCAAATGCTAGAAGTCTAAAAAATAAGGTGGGAGAGTTAGAATATATAGTACTAAATGAGAAGTTAGATATGATTAGTATCTCAGAGACATAGTGGAAGGAGGACAACCAGTGGGACACTGTGATACCTGGGTACAAACTATATCGCAAAGATAGAGCTGATCAAATTGGTGGAGGAGTTGCACTCTATGTTAGAGAGGGCATTGAGTCACAAAGGATTAAAGTTTTGCAGGAAACAATTTGCTGTACAGTAGAATATCTATGGATTGAAATTCCATGTAAAAAGGGGAAGGCGATGGCAGTGGGGTTCTACTATCGACCGTCTGGCCAGAATGAACAAATGGATGATGAAATGCTCAAAGAAATCAGAGAAGCTAACAAAAGTTACAGAACAGTAATAATAATGGGTGATTTCAATTACCCCGGTACTGACTGGGTCAGTGTCACGGCAGGAAATGCTAGGGAGATAAAGTTTCTAGATTAAATAAATGACTGCTTCTTGGAGCAGCTGGTTCATGAACCAAACAGAAGGGAAGCCATAGTGGAACACCAGAGCTGCTGCAAGAGATAAGGGTGTTGGGGGCACTTGGCAATAGTGATCATAGCATGATCGCGTTTGATTTAATTAATGGAGGAGGGATGGTAAGGAAATCCACAGTACTACCTACTAACTTTCAAAAGGGAGACTATGATAAAATGAGGAAAATAGTTAAGAAAAAACTAAAAGGTGCAGTTGCAAAGGTCAAAGACTTACATCAAGCTTGGGTGTTGTTTAAAAATACTATCTTGGAAGCCCAGACCAGCTGTATTCCATGCTTTAAGAAAAGTGGAAGGAAGTCCAAAAAACTGCCAGCATGGCTTAAAGGTGAAGTCAGAGAGGCTGTTGCAAAAAAGCATCTTTCAGGAAATGGAAAAAAAGAGCCAAATGACGAAAAATGAAAACAGCACAAGCACTGGCAAGTTAAATGCAAGGCATTGATAAAGCAGGCAAAGAGAGAAGAAACTTATTGTGGAAGCAAAAATGTGTTATAAAGACTTTTTCAAGTACATTCGTAACAAAAAACATGTGAGAGAGTCAGTTGGACCATTAGATGCTAGAGGGGTAAAAAAGGCAGTAAGAGGGGACAAGGTTATAGTGGAGAGACTGAATGAATTCTTTGTTTCAGTCTTTACTGAGGAAGATGTAGGGATGTTACCCATGACTGAAGTGGTATTTAAAAGTGATACTGCAGAAGAACTGAAAGAAATATCACTACACCAGGAAGATGTATTACAATTATTTGATAAACTGAAGAGTAGCAAATCACCTGGATCGGATGGTATACATCCAAGGGTGTTGAAAGAACTGAAATATGAGATTGCAAACCTGCTATTAGTAATCTGTGAACTATCATTTAAATCATCTGTAATACCTGAAGATTGGAGGATGGCTAATGTAACGCCAATTTTTAAAAAGGGTTCCAGGGGTGATCCAGGATACTACAGACCAGTGAGCCTGACGTCAGTACCGGGAAAAATGGTAGAAACCATCATAAAGAACACAATTACTCATCATGTAGATAGTCATGGCTTAATGGGAGATAGCCAACATAGCTTTAGACAAGGAAGATCTTGTCTTACTAATATCTGTTATGTTTTTTTGAAAGTGTGAATAAACAGGTAAACAAAGATGAGTCGGTTGATATAGTGTATCTGAACTTTCAGAAAGCCTTTGACAAGGTCCCTCATCAGAGACTTTTGGCAAAACTAAAAAGTCATGGGATAGGAGGCAGTACACTATTGAGGATCAGGAACTGGTTAAAAGATAGAAAGCAGAGGGTAGGGCTAAATGGCCAATTTTCTCAATGGAAAAAAGTGAATAGTGGAGTACCGCAGAGATCTGTGCTGGGTCCGCTGCTTTTTGTCATATTCATAAATGACCTGGAAAAGGGAATAAGGAGTGAGGTTATCAAATTTGCAGATGACACAAAACTATTTAAAGTTGTTAAAACCCAAGAGGATTGTGGAAAATTGCAAGAGGATCTTGACAAATTGGAAGACTGGGCATCCAAATGAGAGCAAATAGAATGCTATGTATCATAAGGAAAGGAATGGAAAATAAAATAAAGGATATTATAATGCCTTTGTATTGTTCCATGGTGCGACCGCACCTTAAATATTGTGTGCAATTCTGTCAGCCGTATTTTAAAAAGGATATAGCGTTATTAGAAAAGGTACAGAGAAGAGCCACCAAAATGGTAAAGAGGATGGAAGGATACTCCTATGAAGAGAGGCTAAAAAGGTTAGGGCTCTTCAACCTGGAAAAGAGATGGCTGAGGGGAGATATGATAGAGGTCTATAAATTAATGGATGGAGTGGAATGGGTAAACGTAGATTGATTGTTTACATCATCAGAATATAAAAAGACTAGGGGACATGCAATGAAGCTACAGGGTAACCTATTTAAGACGAATAAGAGAAAGAAATTTTACTCAACGTGTAATCAAACTCTGGAATTTGTTACTGGAGGATGTAGTAAAAGCTGTTAGTGTATCTGGGTTTAAAAAAGTTTGGACAAGTTCCTGGAGGAAAGGTCCATAAACCATTATTAATGGTTATTAATGATATCACTGCTTGACCCAATACAAACATTGAGGCACCTGTGTCTTTTGGGGAGACTGCTAGGTACGTATGACCTAGATTGGCCACTGTTGGAAACAGGATACTGGGCTTGATGGACCTTGGTTTGACCCAGTAAGGAATATCTTATGTTCTTATAGTGTCCCATTAAGGAGGGACCGAAGAGTGGGTCTTCTGGCTCTTAATTTTTTGTATGGTCGACTTGACGACCATAGAGTTATGTGGAAGTTGGGGCTTGTGGAAACCGGGGCCCTTCCAGACTCGGTACATGGTATAGTGGCACTGGCTCACCACTGGCATCGGAGGCTGGCATCTCCCACATTCTAAGTAGCAGCTGCTAGAGGATCGGATATATGGGCACCGTGAAAGTCTTCTTGGGTGGAGACTCATACTGGAGAATCTCCAGTTCCTCAGTGCTCGGATCTTCCTCCACCTTGGTTTACACCGAGGGGGCTCTGGCCATATCCTTGACAAAGTTGTAGAAGGTCACATCTTCCGGAGGAGAATGTCATGGAGTCCAAAGGAATATCTTGGTGCTGTTTGGTTTTTGGGGATGCCTTGTTGTCGGTCTCCCACTGGGAGTCAAGCGGTGACATAAGAACATAAGAAATGCCATACTGTGTCAGACCAAGGTCCATTAAGCCCAGTATCCTGTTTCCAATGGTGGCCAATCTAGGTCATAAGTACCTAGCAGTTCCCCCAAAAGACAAAGATTCCACAACACTTGTATTTGGGCAAGCAGTGGATTTCCCACTTCTCCTTTAATGGTTTATGGACCTTTCCTCCAGGAACTTGTCCAAACCTTTTTTAAACCCAGTTACACTAACAGCTTTTACTACATCCTCCAGTAACGAATTCCAGAGTTTGATTACAAGTTGAGTGAAAAAATATTTTCTCTTATTAGTCTTAAATAGGTTACACTGTGGCTTCATTACATGTGTTCTGATCGTTCTATATATTGATGGCGTAAACAATTGATCTACATTTACCCATTCAACTCCATTCATTAATTTATAGACCTCTATTATATCTCCCCTTAGCTGTCTCTTTTCCAGGTTGAAGAACCCTAACCTTTTTAGCCTCTCTCCATAGTGGTATCCTTCCATCCCCGTTATCATTTTGGTGGCTCTTCTCTGTACCTTTTCTAATAACACTATATCCTTTTTAAGATACTGCGACCAGAATTGCACACAATATTCAAGGTGTAGTCACACCATGGAATGATTCAGAGGCATTATAATATCCTTTGTTTTATTCTCTATTCCTTACCTTATTATTCCTAGCATTGTATTTGCTTTCTTGGCTGCCGCTGCACACTGGGCGGAGGGTTTCAACACGTCATTCACGATGACGCCTAAATCTTTTTCCTGGGTGGTGGTTCCTAATGTGAAACCTTGTATTCTGTAACCATAGTTTCGGTTGTTCTTTCCTAGGTGCATAACTTTGCACTTCTCCACATTAAATTTCATCTGACATTTGGATACCCAATCTTCCAATTTATCAAGATCCTCTTGCAATTTTCCACAGTCCTCTTGTGTTTTAACAACTTTGAATAATTTTGTGTCATCTACAAATCTGATTACCTCACTCGTTATTCCCATTTCCAGGTCATTTATTTGTTAAAAAAGGGTAGACCGAGCACAGATCCCTGGGGTACTCCTCTATTCACCTTTCTCCATTGGGAAAATTGGCCATTTAGCCCTACCCTCTGCTTTCTATCTTTTAACCTGTTCCTGATCCACAATAGTACACTACCTCCTATCCCATGACTTGCTAATTTCGCTAGTCTCATGGGGGACCTTGTCAAAGGCTTTCTGAAAATCTAGATACACTATATCAACTGACTCACCTTTGTTTACCTCTTTATTCACACCTTCAAAAAAACATAACAGATTAGTAAGACAAGACCTTCCTTGGCTAAAGCCATGTTGGCTGTCTCCCATTAAGCCATGACTATCTACATGTTCAGTAATTTTGCTCTTTATAATGGTTTCTACTATTTTTCCCGGTATTAACGCCAGGCTCACCGGTCTATAGCTTCCCAGATCAACCCTGGAGCCCTTTTTAAAAACTGGAGTAACAATGAGTCCGAGGCTCTGCGACTCATAACGTCGAGGCAGGGGCCGAGTGGCCTGAGGATCTGGGGTCCAAGTCGCGGAAACTGGCCGAGGAGGATCAGATGCCCAAGGAATGGGACAGAGACCTCGACTGCGCTGAGGACTTATCCAAGGCCAATGGCACCTGGATCTTGGATCGAAGGCCAGAGCTTGGATTGCAGTCAGGGCCTAGTCATCAGGGCAGATGATTGGGACGAATCAGCCATCATTGCCTGCTGCAGGACTAGGATAGCAGTGATGTTCTGCTTCAAGGCCACCATTCTGGTTTCCAAGCCAGAAGGCTCCGCAGCTTTCGGCATGTGCACCAAGGACCTCGGGCCCTGTAGTGAAAATGAGTTAACGCTGACTACTGATTATGCATCAGCAGTGAGTTAGGGGTTAATTAAACCTCAGTTTTATGGGAGAGAGAGATCCCTGTACAATTTTGTGAAAAAATTTTCTTGCATAACTGTTTTGATAGAACCATGTGAAACTCCTAATAGGGAGTCTTAGTGCAGAGAGATACTGGTATACATGATAAAAATAATTTTGCACCTGGCAAATATATACAAAATAAAGTGAAGGTCATTTACCAGAGTTATGAGTTTCTGAACAATGGGATGGGAGATGCCTCTCCCTTGTGCATTCTCAGGCGTCTGGCCAGCGTCTTGATTATGTTTAATGGATAGCTGATCCTATTCTGTGTGTGTGTCACCTGATGGAAACCTACTGGTTGCTCTGGCAAGAAGATAAAATGGGTGCCTTTTTCAGCCAGAGCAGAGAGAAAAAGGGATCCCATCCATGCAGTGAACACGTGCGCTGCCTGGAAGTCTCCCAACTGAGAAGTCTCTATCGCCTGACTGAATTTGGAATCCATTTAGTCAAAGAGTGGAGTGAGATGACGTTTATGGCTCTGTCGGTGATGTATCATTTTCCTGTATCTTGCTGTTTGTAGATAAGTGAATCATCTTCTTTCAAGTTATCTTTTCTAACTAAAGGTGAATAAGTGAATTACTTCCTTTCAGGTTACCTTTTCTTTATTTTATAAACTGCTTATCTTTATTCTAAAATGTGTCGGCCATTATTTTTGCACTCCGTTCAATTAGCAAAACATTTAGCGCTGCGAGCAGGATTTGAAAAAAGGCTAAGTGTGTAATTAGTGTTAATACTGTAAATAATGTACATACTGCAAATATTCCCAGCTGGGATCAGGCACCTTATGAGATGTTAGCTAGAGTGTGGTTTTGCTGGTCAGGACTAAGTGAGAATTACATAGAAACATAGAAATATGATGACAGAAAAAGACCACATGGCCTATCTAGTTTGTCCTTCCATATCAACAACCACAACAGTCCCCTTTTTACACCTTTAGAGATCCTCTGTTTGTCCCATGCTTTTTTAAATTCAGTTATTGTCCTCATCTCTACCACCTCCACTGGGAGACTATTACACGGATCCACTACTCTTTCCGTAAAGAAATATTTCCGCATATCTGAATCTATCTCCCTTCACCCTCATCCCATGTCCCCTCGTAGCAGAACTTGCTTTCAATTGAAAGAGGCTCTCTCCCTGAACATTTATGCAACGGAGGTATTTAAACATCTCAGTCATATCACCTCTATCCCGCCTTTCCTCTAAGGTGTACATATTAAGATCCTTCAGTCTGTCCTCATATGCTTTATAATGAAGACCACTAATCATTTTAGTAGCCACCCTCTGCACCGACTCCATCCTGTTCACATCCTTTTGAAGGTGCGGTCTCCAGAATTGCACACTATACTCCAAATGAGGTCGCACCAAAGACTTATACAGAGGCACTATCACCTCCTTTTTTCTGCTAGCCATTCCTCTCCGTATGCACCCAGGCATCCTTCTAGCTTTTGCCGTCGCCTTTTCTACCTGTTTAGCTACTTTAAGATCATCAGACACAACCACGCCTAGGTCCCGCTCTTCTTTAGTGGACAAAGGTACTTCACCCTCTATACTATATTGCTCCCTTGGATTGCTGCAGCCCAAACACATGACCTTACATTTTTTAACATTAAATCCCAGCTGCCAAATTCTAGACCATTCTTCAAGCTTAGCTAGATCCCTCCTCATGTTATCTACACCTTCCTGGGTGTCTACTCTATTGCAGATTTTGGTATCATCCGCAAAGAGGCAAACCTTACCTGACAGCCCTTCCGCTATATCACTAACAAAGATGTTAAAAAGAATTGGACCAAGGACAGATCCCTGGGGCACACCACTGGTAACATCCTTCTCCTCAGAGTGAGCTCCATTTACTTGTACTCTTTGTCGCCTCCCACCCAACCAATTTCTAACCCAAACAGTAACTTTAGGGTCCATCCCTAGGGTGCTCAGTTTGTTTATAAGTCGCCTGTGAGGAACAGTGTCAAAGGCTTTACTGAAATCTAAATACACCACATCTAGGGCTCTCCCTCGGTCCAACTCCCTGGTCACCCAGTCAAAGAAATCAATCAGATTTGTCTGACAAGACCTCCCTCTGGTGAATCCATGCTGCCTCAGATCCTGTAATCTGCTGGACTCCAGAAACCTCACTATTTTCTCTTTCAGCAATGTTTCCAATAATTTACTCATCACCGAAGTTAAACTAACCAGTCTGTAGTTTTCAACCACATCCTTACTTCCGCTTTTGTGTAAAGGCACCACATGAGCCTCTCTCCAGTCCTTTGGCACCACTCCCGACTCCAACGAGGCATTGAAAAGGTCAGTCAGTGCAGCTGCTAGAACGTCCCCAAGTTCCCTCAGTATTCTAGGGTGTATCCCATCCTGTCCCATCGCTTTGTCTACTTTAAGTTGAGCTAGTTTCTCACGAACACAATCTTCTGAAAATTGATCAAGATGTCCCTCGCTTCTGTTCCTGTTTGTGGGTGTTTTCTGATGTCCTGCTCCTGGTTCTTCATCTGTGAACACAGAACAGAAATATTTATTAAGCAATTCCACTTTATCCTTATCAGCTTCTACATATTCCTCCCCTGCACCCTTGAGTCTGACAATACCACTTTTGCCCTTCCTCTTCTCACTAATATATCTGAAAAATGTCTTATCCCCCCATTTTACTGCTTTGGCTATTTCCTCCTCCTTTTGAATCGTTGCCTTCCTGACTACTTTACTAGCTTCTCTAAGTTTTTCCAAATACAGATGCCTGTCTTCCTCTCTCTGTGATCTCCTGTATTTCATGAAGGCCTCCCTCTTTTTCTTCACTTTTTCAGCTACTTCTTTCGAAAACCATAGCGGTCTCCTTTTCCTTTTACCTTTATTTACCATTTTAACAAAAAGGTTGGTTGCCCTTAAAATATCCCCTTTCAGTTTTTCCCACTGTTTTTCTACACCCCCCAGCTGTTTCCATCCCACTAACAGACTCCCTGAGGTATTGGCCCATCTTGGCAAAGTTAGTCTTCCTAAAGTCTAAGATCCTCATCTTTGAATGGATTCTAACAGCCCTAGTCCTAATACTGAACCACACCATCCGGTGATCACTGGATGCAAAATGATCTCCCACTACAACATCAGAAACACTTTCACCATTGGTAAGCACCAAGTCCAGTATGGCCCCTTCACGTGTGGGGTCTGTAACCAATTGCCTGAATAGTTCTCCCTGTAGAGCAGGGGTTCTCAACCCTGTCCTCGGGACCCACCTAGCCAGTCGGGTTTTCAGGATAACCACAATGAATATGTATGAGAGAGATTTGCATACACTGCCTCCATTATATGCAAATCTCTCCCATGCATATTCATTGTGGTTATCCTGAAAACCCGACTGGCTAGGTGGGCCCCTAGGACAGGGTTGAGAACCCCTGCTGTAGAGAATCCAGGATCTCCTTACTTCTAGATGATACTGTAGCAGGAATGTGCCAATCAACATCTGGCATACTGAAATCTCCTATCAGTAGCACTTCCCCTTTCCTAGCAATGCTGCGTATGTCTTCAATTAACTCTCTGTCCACCTCTTCCTCTTGTGAGGGACGTCTGTATATCACACCAATGCAAATAGATTTCTCTTTCCCTCTTTCTAGTTTAACTCACAATGTCTCCTCTCTCCCTTTTAAGCTCTGTAATTCCAAAGCTTTAATGGTAGTTTTTACATATAGTGCCACTCCTCCTCTCCTTCTTCCTACCCTGTCCTTTCAGAATAAAGTATAGTCAGATATAGTTACATCCCAATCATGTTTTTCTGTGAACCATGTTTCAGTAACTGCCACTAAATCCAAGTCAGCCACTCCCACCAAAGCTTTAACATCAGGGATCTTATTTCCCATGCTACGGGCATTTATACACACTGCTTTCCATATGTTATCCCTGTTACCCATTTCCATAAAGAAATTTAATGTATCACCTACCTGGGGGCTTTCACCTAACTGGGGGCTTTCCTCACCCATCCCCAACGAATCTAGTTTAAAGCCCTCTTCAGTAGATTAGCCAGTCTACTACCGAAGACGCGTTGACCTTTCTTGGACAGATGGATGCCATCTCTGCTCTGCAACCCTTGGTACAGCATCCCATGGTCTAGGAAACCAAAGTGCTCTCGTTGACACCATCCACGCAGCCATGCATTCATCTCCAGGATGCGAGCCTCTCTGCCTTAGCCTTTACCCTCAACAGGGAGGATTGAAGAGACCACCACCTGTGCACCTAACTGCTTCACCCTCTGTCCCAGGATCTGTTGGGATTCTGTTTTAAAAGATACTGTGCCAGGGATATTAATTTCTCTTCATTCAAGGCAGAGAAGACAGAGATAGCACAGTTACTTATCTGTAACAGGTGATCTCTGGGAACAGCAGGAATAAGTCTTCACATATGGGTATCGTCGGTACCGACGGAGCCTGTGCGGAAACGCTCCCCAGCGTCCAGTAAGAAAGCTTTTGGGAGCATCCCACAGTGCCTGCGCGCTGCCTTCCCGCCTTTCCCAACCGCCTCTCTCCAGTTCGAGTTTTAAAGCTGAGACAAAGAGAGAGAGGAAAGGAAAGATAGATAGAGAAATACAACTCCTAGGGGAGGTGGGTGGGTTGTGAAGACTTATTCCTGCTGTTCCCAGAGATCACCTGTTACAGGTAAGTAACTGTGCTATCTCCAGGAACAAGCAGGAATGAGTCTTCACATATGGGGACGCCCTAGCTGTAGATGCCAGGGAGAAACCCCAGGTTGTGTGTCCTTGAAAAGGACTCTACCTCCTCCCATGGATCTCTGGCATCCGACCAGGGTAGGTGGGTAGGAGTTGATTAGGAATGGAACAGGTGTTTGAGAACAGCCTGACCAAACGAGGCATCCCGGCGGGAGTCCTTGTCCAAACAGTAATGGGCTGTGAAGGTATGAACCGAGGCCCAGGTGGCCGCTCGACAGATTTGGTCGATGGACACAGAGTTTAGATGAGCCATTGAGGCTGCCATGGCTCTCACATTGTGAGCTGTGACATGGCCCTCCAGAGAAATGTTCCTACTCTGGTAGGCGAAAGAAATACACTGAGCAATCCAGTTGGACAGTGTTCTCTTTGACACTGGAAGTCCTAAATGAGAAGGATCAAAAGCAACAAAGAGTTGAGAAGACTTCCTATGTTGCTGTGTTCTTTGTAAGTAAAAAGCGAGAGCTCTCTTACAATCCAAGGTATGAAGATTCCTCTCTGCACTTGATGCATGAGGTCCTGGAAAAAAGACAGGTAAATATAGCTCTTGGTTCAGATAAAAAGGCGAGACCACTTTAGGCATAAAGTGTGGATTGGTCCTGAGGACTACCTTATCATGATGGAACCTTGTATAAGGTGGATTAGCCACCAAAGCTTGCAACTCACTGATGCGGCGTGCTGAGGTGACTGCAATGAGAAAAACAACTTTCCAAGAAAGAAATTTCAAGGAGGCGGTGGCTGAAGGTTCAAAGGGTGGCTTCATAAGCTGGCCAAGAACCAGGTTTAAGTCCCATGCCACTGGAGGTGGTCTAATGGGAGGTTTAGTTAAAAGAAGGCCTCTCATGAATCTTGCTATAAGAGGATGAGAGGAAATAGGTTGTCCATTAAGAGGCTTGAGGGATGCTGCAATAGCACTCAAATGGACTCTTACTGAATTCGTTTTCAGACCTGCATGGGATAGATGCAGGAGATACTCTAGTAGAGAATTCAGAGGTATTGCAAGAGGGTTTAGACCCTTTTCTGAACACCAAATGGTAAATCTTTTCCATTTGAAAGCATAGGAACGTCTAGTAGGAGGTTTTCTAGAGGCATGAATAACATCTCTGACTTGCTGAGAGAGATGAAAATCTTGAAGGTCTAGGCCCTCAGCAACCAAGCCCTGAGATGGAGCGACTGGGGGTTTGGGTGCCACAAGGTTCCCTCTTCCTGGGACAAAAGGTCTGGTGCAGAGCCCAAGTCCAGGGAAGGGGCTTGAGAGAGATGCAGAAGTAGAGGGTACCACACTTGGCGTGGCCAATGTGGTGCTATGAGAATCATGGTCCCTCGATCTCTCTGAAGCTTGAATAGTGTTTTGGGAATTAGGGGAATTGGTGGAAAGGCATAAAGGAAGTCTTGACCCCAGTGAAGGAGGAAGGCATCCTTGGCCTGAAACTCCCTGACACGGAATTCTGGAACAGAACCGGGGAAGTTTGGCATTCCACGGACTTGCAAAGAGGTCTATGTCCGGGGTTCCCCAAATTCGAAAAATCCTGGCTACCTGGTCCATGTGGAGGGACCACTCGTGTGGAAGCAGAACTCGACTGAGTCTGTCTGCCCAAGAGTTTTGAACACCTGGAAGATATACCGCCAGAAGATGGATGTGATGCTCTCTGGCGAAGGCCCACAGTCGCAAAGCTTCGTTGCAAAGCGACAGAGAGCCAGTCCCGCCCTGCTTGTTTACATAGAACATGGCTACTTGGTTGTCCGTATGGATGAGGACTGTCCTGTAGCTGAGCAGGGAATGGAACACTCTGAGAGCTAAGAATATTGCTCTGAGTTCCAAGAGATTGATATGCAGAGAAGTCTCCTGTGGAGACCAGATGCCCTGGGTGGAGAGATCCTGCAGATGAGCTCCCCAACCCATTGGAGAAGCATCTGTTGTCAGAGTTGCTTGGGGTAGTGACTGCTGAAAAGGGGACCCCAGCAACAGATTTGGAGGGGACTTCCATCACTGGAGAGACCAAAATAGGCGACTGGAGTTTGCTATTTTGTCTGACAGGCAACCTGATGCCTGAGTCCATTGGGTGGACCAAAGTCCATTGAGCTGCCCTCATGTGAAGGCGAGCATATGGAACCACATGCACGGTGGATGCCATGTGGCCTAAAGGTTGTAACATTTCTCGAGCAGTTAAATGGGACTTTAACTGTATCTGGGAGGCTAACTGCACCAAGTGTAGGCAACGGGCCTGAGGAAGATAGGCCCTTGCTGTTATGGTATCCAGCAAGGCCCCTATAAACTCCAGAGACTGAGTAGGGGTGAGATGGGATTTTGAGATATTTATTACCAGTCCCAAATACTGAAGGACACGCATTGTGCAGGTTAGACAAATCTGGGCCTCTGACTGGGATGGAGCTCGAATGAGCCAGTCGTCCAGATATGGGAAAACGAATATTCCTAGAGTGCGTAGAAATGCAGCTACTACTGCCATGCATTTCGTGAACACCCTTGGTGCAGAGGCCAGACCAAAAGGAAGCACCCTGTATTGGTAGTGCTTTCCTTGAAAAAGGAACCTTCTGTGTGAGAAATCATCTTGAATTTCTCGTTGAACAGAAACTTGTTCAATTCTCTGAGATCTAATATGGGTCTGTAGCCCCCTGTTTTCTTTGGAATAAGAAAATAAGGGGAGTAGAACCCTGAGCCCTGTTGAAGAAGGGGTACTTCTTCTATTGCCCCTTGGGCAAGAAGGGTAGCAATCTCCTGACCCAGAAGGTTGAGGAGAGATGTTGGAGAATTGAACTGTTTCACCATGGTGTGGGGAGGAAGGTTTAAGAATTGAAGCTTGTACCCTTCCCTTATAATGGAGAGGGTCCATTGCTCTGCTGTGATTTGCTCCCATCTGGGAGCAAAGTGAGCTAACCTTCCTGGAATGGTGAGGGGCTCTGGTTCTTCCAGAGCCAGAAAGGCTAAGTTCTCTAGTTGCAAGTCAAAGGCCAATCCGGTTTTCGTCCTGCCCATAGCACGGAAACGGTTCTTCTCTCTCTTCTTAATGAACTTCACGCTGCTCACGATCGGGGTCTCTATACACTGGCTGTCTCTCTTGATCTCTCTGCTGCTTTCGACCTTGTGGATCACCGCACCCTCCTCACCCGTCTACAGGAAGCAGGTCTTTCTGGGACGGTCTTGCAATGGTTTCACTCTTTTCTTTCTTGCCGTTCTTTTTCTGTAATCTCGGGGTCTTCCTCTTCTGTTTCTACCCCCCTCCTCTGTGGGGTTCCTCAAGGGTCTGTTCTTGCACCGCTTCTTTTTAACATCTTCTTAGCACCCCTCACTCTTCTTGTCCAACAGTTCGGTATCTCCGCATACTACTATGCGGATGATATCTTCCTCCTGCACCGCACTAATCCCACTCCCCAGACATCACTCCTCTCAACCTTTGTCTTGCTGCTATTGCCACTTGGTTTTCTTCTAATTTTCTGCAGGTAAACCCCTCTAAGTCCCATGCTATTTGGTTCACATTTGGGGGTCCCTCTCCCTCTTGTGCCCCCTCTTTCCCCTCGCAACCTATTTCTCTCGTCTCTTCACTGCGTTACTTAGGTGTCATACTTGATTCTTCTCTTTCCTTCAAGGACCATATTTCTTCCATTATTCAACGTTTCTTTCTTCTCACTCAGACAACTCCGTTCCATCCGCCCCTTTTTGTCCTCTTCTGCCTTAGCTACTCTCCTTCTTTCCCTTGTGATGTCCCGTCTCGATTATTGTAATGTAGTCCTTGTTGGTCTACCCAAATCCCAATTGTCTCGTCTTCAACGTATCCAAAATTCAGCTGTTCGTCTTCTTGCCCATGCCTCTCGCTTTGACCATGTCACCCCGCTTCTTTTTCGTTATCACTGGCTGCCTGTCTCTTTCCGTGCCCAATATAAAATCCTCATTCTCACGCACAGGGCTGCTCACACTGGCACTCCCCTCTATCTCGCTGACCAGATACACTTTCGCCCTCCCCCCCGTCTACTCCGGGCCATACATTCTAACCGACTTGCCCTTCCCTCACCTTCCCAGGCTCACCTTGTCTCCACTCGTACTTCTGCTCTCTATTTTCTAGCCCCTAGTCTCTGGAATTCCCTCCCCCCCTCACTTCGTGCAGAGGAGTCCTATCAAATATTCAAATCACAACTCAAAACCTACCTTTTTAGTTTAGCATTCGACTTGCCATTCCCAGTTCCCCCCCTTCCCTTTGTTACCCCCTCCCTCCTGTCCTCCTGATGTCTCATTTGCCTGCTGTTAATTTATTATAATGCGGTTTGCTCCTTTTCTTGCCTTTCCTTTCCTCCTCTTTCCTATTTGTTTTACTGGCGTTCCTCTTCCCTTTCTCAGCCATTTTAAACGGTTTTAGATTACTGTTTTTAAGTTGTTTTAACTTGTATTGTAAACCGCCCAGGTACGATTAAGTGTTGGGCGGTATATAAAGACTAAATAAACGTAAACGTAAACGTTGGCCTGTTTAGGTGGTTGCTGACGCTTTGCAGCAAAACGACCTGCAGAAGATGCCTGCTGACCATAAGCAGGATAATATCTTCCTTTTTTAGAAAAAGGTGTCTTTTTGAACAATCTTTTCTTAGCAGGAGCAGAGGTAGACTTTGAAAGTCGATCCAAAGCAGAGTTCTCAGCATCCATCTGAGTGGCCTTTGCTTTCCAATCCCTGCCAAAAAGGTTTTCACCTGTACAAGGAAGATTTCCCAGTTCATCTGGGACCCAGAGTTCCAAATCAGAAGATTGTAACCAAGCAATTCTGCGTGATCCTATGGCAATCGCCGAGGCTCTGCTTACACACTCAAAAGAGTCAAAGGCTGCACGGTTGGAAAATTTGGAAACATCTTGGGCATGTTTAAGCCAAGTGAGAAATTCCTGCCTTTTATCTTCTGAAATAAAAGGGGCTAAAGTCTGCAGATGATCTGTGACTTCTTTCAGAAACATCCCCATATAGAGACTATAGGAGTTGATTCTGGCAGCAAGCATATTGGCTTGGAAAACCCTTCGGCCAAAAGCATCAAGGGTCCTGCATTCACGTCCTGGAGGATTAGATGAGTGTCTCTTTGCACTCTTTATTTTCCTCATGGCAGACTCTACCACAATAGAGTGGTGAGGAAGCTGAGACTTATGAAAGCCAGGACCAGGAGGGACACGGTACATGGTGTCTAATCTACGAGAATGAGGAGAGGTGGTAAGAGGAGTCTCCCACATGCTCAACATGAGATCATAGAGAATCTCATGAATAGGTAAAGTAGCTGCTTCTTTAGGAGCCTTAGGATATTGCAAAATATCTAACTGCTTGGCTCTAGGCTCTGACTCAGGGGCCACTGTAATGGAGAGGCCCTTAGCCACTTCCATAATGAAGTCTTGAAAAGACAAGTCTTCTGGAGGAGACATTCTTCGTTTTGGAGAATCAGACTCCTGAGGAAGAAGTACCGGTGCCTCGACAGAAACCTCCGACTCAGAGTCTTCGGAGGAATCGAAGTATCGCCTGTCTGGATGCTCCTGTAAATCCCGATACGCGTACTGAGTGGGATCGACATCGGGAGTAAGCAGTACCGGTTCGGTACCGATGGGCATCATAGGACAGGGTACCGTTGCAGTCGACACCGAGGCCGATGTCTATGCAATCGCTACCGGCACCGGGAACGATGCCGGTGCCGGAGTCGGTACCGACAACGAAGACTGTTGCGGTACCGGAGGCGTCGAAGCCTGCATAAACGCTGTTAGGGTGCGCTGCATGGACAGAATCTTCTGATCCATCGACGCCACCAGAGTCTGGATGTTGGTACCGGAGGCCACCGGTACCCCAGAACACGGCAACAGGTGATCGGTCGAGGCCGAGCCATCGATGTCAACCTGTGACCCCATAGACAATGCTTTGGAAGCCGGAACTTCCCGTCGGGGTAATTTTGCCGGTGCGGAATCCTCGAGGACAAGCCCGGAGGCATCTCGATGCTTTGAGGGAGATTTGCCCTTCGAGGACCGGCTAGATTTATGTTTGGTTACCTGAGATCCATGGGAGGAAGAAGCAGCCCTGGAAGACGTCGATGCCACCGAGGCTGCATCAGAGGGAAACAGGGTACTGAGCTTGGCTGCTCGGTTCTGCCGACCTCTTTTAGACATCATGGTACAGGACACACAATCCGTGATGGAATGGTCAGGACCCAAACATTTTAGACACCAATCATGGGTGTCAGTGACAGAAATAGTACTGCCACACTTTGTGCACTTTTTAAACCCGGAAGCGGGCTTCTCCATGAGGAGAAAAAATGTTCAGGCCTAAGGCCCAAATGAAAAATGCACAATTGAAGAAAGAAAAGTTTTTTGGGGGTTTTTTGTAGAAGAAAAGAAAAGACCGGCGGTACCGGTCTGACGTCGAAGAAGACAGACGCGACACAGAAAAATAAAGAAAAAAATAAAGAACTTCTTCTGCGGTGACAGGAACACGACCTGCTGGCTCCGCGGAAAAGAAGAACTGGAGAGAGGCTGTTGGGAAAGGCGGGAAGGCAGTGCGCAGGCGCTGTGGGATGCTCCCAAAAGCTTTCTTACTGGACGCTGGGGAGCGTTCCCGCGCAGGCTCCGTCGGTACCGACGATACCCATATGTGAAGACTCATTCCTGCTTGTTCCTGGAGATTACAGTATACATGTATTTATATACATTTCTTTTCAGTAATATCATCATGCACTGATCTTGTTATTCCAAAGCTTTAACAGAGCAGCAAGTTATCAGACGGAATTTCTAATATAGAGAGCATTCATGCTGATGTTTCTTTTATCATTTTAAAAATCTACCTGCATTCAGTCCCTCCCTCCCAGCTCACCTTTCAGGATTCCGGTCTTGGTTCCAACCCACAAGTGGTTCCAGCACACAGACGACGCCATGCTTCCGCGTCGCTGTAAATTCAGGACTGCACATCCAACCCTAACCCCCTCCCCCCATCAGCCCAAGAAAATTTAAAAATAAGAAAAAAACTGGTTGCTGCTGCTGCTGCCGCCGCCGTGGCGGCAGCAGAATCAAGCATCCCACAGGGCCCCCCACCCCCTCTGCGCCTAGCAGAGCCCTCCCTGCAGCATCAGCTCCCTCAGTGCGGACTTAACAGAGCCGCGAGAGAGAAACTCTCCCTTCGCGGCTCTGAAAGCTGACACTGAGGGAGCTGATGCTGCAGGAAGGGCTCTGCCGGGCAGGGGGGGGGGGGGAGAGCCCGCGGGATGACTGATTCTGCCGCTGCCACGGTGGCAGCGGCAGAAGCAGCAGCCGGTTTGCTTGTTTTTTAATCTACCTGGGCTGATGCAGAATGTTGTTTGCGCGGGGCCCCCTGAAACGCGGGGCCCTGTGCAAACAACATTCTTGCTTAATGGACGGGCAGCCCTGTATGGAGGAAATGCAAGATGTTTGCACACAGGGCCGTATCGAGCTGCAATCGCACCCTGTGCGTCTTTCAGCTCGGGTGCACGCCCCCCTCAACCCCCCCCCCCCATATCTCCGTCCAGCGCTGCTTGCTCTTTCTCTGCTGCTGCCGCCCTCTGTTTTTTTCACGGCGGCGCCAGCAGCAGGGAAAGAGCAGGCAGTGCTGGACAGAGGTATGTGGAGGAGAAAGGGGGGCATGCGCCCGATCTGAAAGGCACCGGCACTTTAAGCAGATCTGTCCCTCCCTGCTCTGACTTCACGTCGGAGGAGGGAGGGACCAGACCTGTGTAAAGTGCTGCGAAAAGGCTTGGTGGCGCATTTTGGCTGCCTGCTATTGTCCTGCCAGCGGCGGCAGGGCAACAGCAGACAGCCGAAATGTGCCCCCCAAGCCTTTGCGCCCTGTGCGGCTGTACTGCTTGCACACTAGGTACGGTCCTGTTTGCACACCAAGGAACTAAAAGATAACAAGAACCAACAGCACAGTTTATAAAACTAAATTATAACTCATTTTTATTTTGTTGTTATAAACTGCGTTATGGTTCTTGCTTTTTCTTTTTCAACATATATTTTGCATCCACAGTAGGTGCAGAGCAGAACCAGGACTTTCACCCACAGAACTCAATATTTAAAAAAAAAAATCTGATTCTGATCATCTCACTAACAACAATCACTATTCTTCAGTACCAGGCATATTGTGAACTAATAAAAAACCCTACAACAAAGAGCAAACCTACCATACCATATCAGCACCAACTTCCAAAACTCACATAGGGAGCCCATCCAAAACAATCATCACTGTAAATACTACAGTGGGCCCTGGAACATCCAAACTCCTATTTGAAAAGCTGAACAAGTCAAATTACTACAGTACAGTATAGATCTTTATATACAAACTTCATGTTAACAAAACACCTGACCTCAGTCACACACGCACATCGACCCTCACCAAGTACAGAATAAGTGGAGGAGTGGCCTAGTGGTTGGGGCAAGATACTTCAGGCCGGAAGGTCAGGGGTTCAAATCCCACTAGAGGACAGCAACCTTGGGCCGGAAGGACTGGGGTTTCTAGTCCCACAGGTGCTCCTTGTGGTCTTGGGCAAGCCACTTAACCCTCCATAGCCCATGTTCCCTGTAAAATAGTTATCTCCAAGTTATAATGCCCTGTTCAATGTAATTTCAGTTTGTTCAATGTAAACCGCACTGATGCAGAATAGCGCGGTATATAAGAGAATATAATAAATAAATAAATAAATAAAGTAACCACAATCTAAAGTAAAAATAAAAATATGTAGACAAAATTTAAACTGAAACCCCAAGAAGCCAGAGTTCACATGCAGTGCAACATCAGATAAATAAGAGATACAGTTCCCCAATACTGTGTAAAATATAAAAATAGCACAAAGTCCAATCCATAAAATTAAATAATATTATTTTTACCTTTGCTGTCTGACCATTTTATTCTCTGATCATGCTTGTCCCGATCTGAGGCTTCTGCTTTCCTGTCTTCTCTAAGCTCTCTTTCTGTGGTCTATGGTCCATCTGCCATTTCTTATCTCTTCTTTTGTTTTCTTCACTTCACTTCCTTCCAATCAGTCCATTTTCCAGTAACCCTCCACAGTATCAGACCCCTTTCCAGTCCTCCCCTCCCAGTACCTTCCAATGTCAACCGCTTTGCATTCCCACGACTGCCACTGGTGTCCATTCTCTTCCAGTCCCCCTCCTTCCCCACTGTCCAGCCCAAATACCATCCCAGGTATCAGCTCAGTTACACTCTCAGTGCCACCACCCAGTCAGCTCCCTTCCAGCCGCCCTACCCTCTGTCCTTCTCCCTTCCAGCCTCCTCCCCATTATCCAGCCACCTACCACTCCCATCCCCATGTGTCAGCTGCCTTCCAGTCCCCCTTCAGTACATCCCAGGTGTCAGCTCCTTTCCAGCCCCCTCATTCCCCCGTGTCAGCTCCCTTCCTGCCCTCTCCTTCCCCTGGCAGACCCTCTCAGTATCCGCTCCCTTCCAGTCCTATTCTACCATCCCCCCGCATCAGCCCATTTGTAGCCCTAGCCCTTAGTTTTCTTCCAGGGCCAGCAGCACTCTCCTCCCCTCCCCCATTAGCCCATTTCCTGTCCCTGCCCATTTCCAGTCCGATCCCCTTCATAAGCTGACTCCAGTCCTAGCCCCCCCAATCAGCCCATTACCAGTCCTAACTCATTTCCAATGCTAGCCCCCCATCTACCCACTACCAGTCATAACCCTCCAATAAGTCCATTTTCAGTCCTAATCCCCAATCAGCCCATTTCCTGTCCTAGCCCCCCCATAGCCCATTACCAGTCCTAATCCCCCCATCAGCCCATTTCCAATCCTAGCCCTCCCCCGATAGCCCATTACCAGTCCTAGCCCCCTCCCCATAAGCCCATTTCCAGTCCTAACCCCCCATCAGCCCATTTCCAGTTCTATCCCCCCGATAGTGTATTACCAGTCCTAGCCCCCCTCCTGATCAGCCCATTACCAGTCCTAACCCCCCATCAGTGCATTTCCATTTCTAACCCCGCCCCATCAGTCCAGTTCCAGTCCTAGCCCCCTCCCGATCAGCCCATTTCCAGTTCTAACCCCCCCCCACCCAATTTATTTATTTAGACAGTTTTGTACACCACCTTATCCTTCAATCAAAGTGGTCACAACACAATTGGAGGATACATTTAACATGAGGGGATATGAGACACATACATTAATACTTACAGGGAACATGCACAATGGAGGATTAAGTGGCTTGCCCAAGACCACAAGGAGCACCTGTAGGACTAGAAACCCCAGTCCTTCCAGCCCAAGGTTGCTGTCCTCTAGTAGGATTTGAACCCCCGACTTTCTGGCCTGAGGTAACTTGCCCCAACCACTAGGCCACTCCTCCACTAGCCTATTACCAGTCCTAGCCCCACTCCGGATCAGCCAATTTCCAGTTCAAAACCCCCATCAGCCCATTTCCAGTTCTAACCACTCCCATCAGTCCAGTTCCAGTCCAAGCCCCCTCCCAATCAGCCATTTCCAGTTCTAACCTCCCGATAGCCCATTACCAGTCCTAGCCCCCTCCTGATCAGCCCATTTCCAGTCCTAAACCCCCATCAGCTCATTTCCAGTCCTAACCCTCCCCATAGCTCATTACCAGTCCTAACCCCCCATCTGTTCATTTCCAGTTCTAACCCCGCCCCATCAGCCCATTTCCAGTTCTAACCCCCGACAGCATATTATCAGTCCTAGCCCCCCTCCTGATCATCCCATTTCTAGTTCTAAGCTCCCCCCCATAGCCCATAACCAGTCCTAACCCCCCCATCAGCCCATTTCCAGTTCTAACCCCATCAGCCCAGTTCTAGTCCTAGCCCCCTCCCGATCACCCCATTTCCAGTTCTAAACCCCCATCAGCCCATTTCCAGTCCTAACCCCCCCCATAGCCCATAACCAGTCCTAACCCCATCAGCCCATTTCCAGTTCTAACCCCCCCATCAGCCCAGTTCCAGTCATAGCCCCCCTCTCGATCAGCCCATTTCCAGTTCTAAACGCCCCATAGCATATTATCAGTCCTAGCCCCCCTCCTGATCTGCCCCTTTCCAGTTCTAACCCCCATCAGTCCATTTCCAGTCCTAACCCCCCATAGCTCATAACCAATCCTAACCCCCCATCAGCCCATTTCCAGTTCTAACCCCCCCATCAGCCCAGTTCCAGTCATAGCCCCCCTCCCGATCAGCCCATTTCCAGTTCTAAACCATCACCATTCCATTTCCAGTCCTAACCCATCAGCCCATTTCCAGTCCTAACCCCCGATAGCCTATTAGAACATAAGAACATGAGCATAAGATATGCCATACTGGATCAGACCAAGGTCCATCAAGCTCAGTATCCTGTTTCCAACAGTGGCCAATCTAGGTCATACGTACCTAGCAGTTTCCCCAAAAGACACAGGTTCTGCAATGCTTGTACTGGGTCAAGCATTGATATCCTGGGTCCCTTCTTAATAATGGTTTATGGACCTTTCCTCCAGGAACTTGTGCAAACCTTTTTTAAACCCAGCTACACTAACAGCCTTTACTATATCCTCTGGTAACAAATTCCAGAGTTTGATTACACGTTGAGTGAAAAAATATTTTCTTTTATTAGTCTTAAATAGTTTACCCTGTAGCTTCATTGCATGTCCCCTAGTCTTTCTATATTCTGATAACGTAAACAATCGATCTACGTTTACCCGTTCCAATCCGTTCATTAATTTATAGACTTCTATCATATCTCCCCTCAGCCGTCTCTTTTCAAGGTTAAAGAGCCCTAACCTTTTTAGCCTTTCTTCATAGGAGTATCCTTCCCTCCCCTTTACCATTTGGTGGCTCTTCTCTGAACCTTTTCTAATAACGCTATATCCTTTTTAAGATATGGCGACCAGAACTGCACACAATATTCAAGATGCGGTCTCACCATGGAACGATATAGAGGCATTATAATATCTTTTGTTTTATTTTCCATTCCTTTCCTTATGATACCTAGCATTCTATTTGCTCTCTTGGAAGCCGCTGCACACTGGGCCGAGGGTTTTAACATGTTATCCACAATGACGCCTAAATCTTTTTCCTGGGTGGTGGTTCCTAATGTGGAACCTTGCATCGTGTAACCATAGCTTGGGTTGTTCTTCCCTGGGTGCATAACTTTGCACTTGTCCACATTAAATTTCATCTGCCATTTTGATGCCCAGTCTTCCAATTTATCAAGATCCTCTTGCAAGTTTCCACAATCCCCTTAGGTTTTAACAACTTTAAATAGTTTTGTCTCATCTGCAAATTTGATAACCTCACTTGTTATTCCACTTTCCAGGTCATTTATGAATATGTCAAAAAGCAGCCAACCCAGCACAGATCCCTGGGGTACACCACTATTCACCTTTCTCCATTGGAAAAATTGGCCATTTAGCCCTACCCTCTGCTTTCTATCTTTTAACCAGTTTCTGATCCACAATAGTACACTGCCTCCTATCCCATGACTCTTTTGTTTTGACAAAAGTCTCTGACAAGGTCCCTCATCAGAGACCTTTGGTAAAACTAAAGAGTCATGGGATAGGAGGCAGTGTACTATTGTGGATCAGGAACCGGTTAAAAGATAGAAAGCAGACATGCAATGCAGGGGACATGCAATGAAGCTACAGGGTAAACTATTTAAGACTAATAAAAAAAAACATTTTTTCACTCAACATGTAATCAAACTCTGGAATTTGTTACCGGAGGATGTAGTAAAGGCTGTTAGTGTAGCTGGGTTTAAAAAAAGTCTGGACAAGTTCATGGAGGAAAGGTCCATAAACCATTATTAAGAAGGGACCCAGGATATCAATGCTTGAAGCAATACAAGCATTGTGGAACCTGTGTCCCTTGGGGAAACTGCTAGGTATGTATGACCTAGATTGGCCACTGTTGGAAACAGAATACTGGGCTTGATGGACCTTGGTCTGACCCAGTATGGCATATCTTATGTTCTTATGACCTTGTCAAAGGCTTTCTGAAAGTCCAGATACACTATATCAACCGACTTACCTTTGCCCACCTGTTTATTCACACATTCAAAAAAACATAACAGATTAGTAAGACAAGACCTTCCTTGTCTAAAGCCATGTTAGTTGTCTCCCATTAGGCCATGACTATCTACATGCTGAGTAATTTTGTTCTTTATGACGGTTTCTACCATTTTTCCCACTACTGATGTCAGGCTCAGCGGTCTGTAGTCTCCCGGATCACCCCTGGAACCCTTTTTAAAAATTGGTATTACATTGGCGATCCTCCAATCTTCAGGTATTCCAGATAATTTTAATGAAAATTCACAGATTACTAATAGCAGGTCTGCAATCTCATATTTCATTTCTTTCAACACCCTTGGATGTATACCATCCGATCTAGGTGATTTGCTACTCTTCAGTATCTAATAGCTGTAATACATCTAATAGTTGTAATACTACTCTTTATCTAATAGTTGTAATACATCTTCCCGATGTATCGATATTTCCTTCAATTCTTCCGCACCTTTAAATACCACTTGAGTCATGGGTAACATCCCTACATCTTCCTCAGTAAAGACCGAAGCAAAGAATTCATTCAGTCTCTACGTTATCGCCTTGTCGCCTCTTAGTGCCCCTTTAACCCCTCTATCATCTAATGGACCAACTGACTCTCTCACAGGTTTTTTGCTACAAATGTACTTGAAAAAGTCTTTATTTCGCGTTTTTGCTTCCACAGCAAGCTTCTTCTCAAATTCTCCCTTTGCCTGCCTTATCAATGCCTTGTATTTGACTTGCCAGTGCTTGTGCTGTTTCCAGGTTTCGTCGTTTGGCTCTTTTTTCCATTTCCTGAAAGATGCTTTTTTGGCAATAACAGCCTCTCTGACCTCACCTTTAAACCATGCTGGCAGTTTTTTGGACTTCCTTCCACTTTTCTTAAAGCGTGGAATACAGCTGGTCTGGGCTTCCAAGATAGTATTTTTCAACAACACCCAAGCTTGATTAAAGTCTTTAACCTTTGCAACTGCTTCTTTTAGTTTTTTCTCAACTATTTTCCTCATTTTATCATAGTCTCCCTTTCGAAAGTTAAAAGGTAGTGTTGTGGATTTCCTTACTATCCCTCCTCCACTAATTAAATCAAACACTATCATGCTATGATCACTATTGCCAAGTGGCCCCAACACCCTTATCTCTTGCACTAGATCTGGTGTTCCACTAAGGACTAGGTCTAATATGGCTTCCCCTCTGGTTGGTTCATGAACCAGCTGCTCCAAGAAGCAGTCATTTATTTCATCTAGGAACTTTATCTCCCTAGCATGTCCTGCCGTGACACTGACCCAGTTGATACCGGGGTAATTGAAATCACCCATTATTATTACTGCGCTGTAACTTTTGTTAGCTTCCTTGATTTCTTTGAGCATTTCATCATCCATTTGTTCATTCTGGCCATGCGGTCAATAGTAGAACCCCATTGCCATCGCCTTCCCCTTTTTACATGAAATTTCAATCCATAGAGATTCTACAGCAAATTTTGTTTCCTGCAAAACTTTAATCCTTTCTGACTCAATGCCCTCTTTAACATAGAGCACAACCGCTCCACCAATTTGATCAGCTCTATCACTACAATATAGTTTGTATCCAGGTATCACAGTGTCCCACTGGTTGTCCTCCTTCCACCATGTCTCTGAGATTCCAATCATATCTAACCTCTCATTTAGTGCTATATATTCTAACTCTCCCATCTTATTTTTTTAGACTTCTAGCATTTGCATACAAGCATTTTAGAGACTGTATTTTATTCATATTAATCTGGCTATTGGTAGGCATGGGTAATTTGGGATCTTTAAGCTCTGTCTGCTCCATACTCGAGAGCATTTGGGCTACTTTACTCTTTTTTGGAACCTCTCTGCTTTTGGTAGTATCCTTCAAGGATACATTCTTACGAACCATGCACTCTTGGGCGACTGTCGGCTTTCCCCTATTATCTAGTTTAAAAGCTGCTCTATCTCCTTTTTAAAGGTTAATGCCAGCAGCCTGGTTCCATCCCAGTTAAGGTGAAGCCCATCCCTTCGTTAGAGCCCCTCCTTTCCCCAGAATGTTCCCCAGTTTCTAACAAATCCAAAACCCTCATCTCTGCACCATTGTCTCATCCACGCATTGAGACTCCGGAGCTCTGCCTGCTTTTTGGGTCCTGTGCGTGGAATGGGAAGCATTTCGGAGAATGCCACCCTGGAAGTTCTGGATTTCAACTTCCTATCTAAAAGCCTAAATTTAGCCTCCAGAACCTCCCTACCACATTTTCCTATGTCATTAGTATCGACATGTACCAAGACAGCAGACTCCTCCCCAGCACTATCTAAGACCTTATCTAGGTGGCGCGTGAGGTCCGCTACCTTCGCACCAGGCAGGCATGTTACCAGGCGATCCTCACGTCCACCAGCCACCGAGCTATCTACATGCCTAATGATCGAATCACCAACTATAACGGCTGTCTTAACCCTTCCCTCATGGCCCTGGAGAAACTTCCTCGGTGCGAGAGGGTTTTACATCACCTGGAGGACAAGTCCTAGCTACAGGATCACTTCCTGCCACACCAGGGTGATGCTCTCCTGTCACGTGACCTCTCTCCTCCATGGCAACAGGGATGCTGCCAGAATGGAGTTGGGACTTCAGGACTATATCCCTGTAGGTCTCGTCCTAGCCCCCCTCCTGATCAGCCCATTTCTAGTCCTAACCCTCCCATAGCCCATTACCAGTCTTAACCCCCCCATAGCCCATTACCAGTCCTAACCCCCCCATCTGCTCCAGTTCTATCCCCGCCCCATCAGCCCATTTCCAGTTCTAATCCCCCGATAGCATATTATCAGTACTAGCCCCCCTCCTGATCATCCCATTTTCAGTCCTAACCACCCCATCAGCACATTTCCAGTTCTAACCCCACCCCATCAGCCGATTTCTAGTCCTACCCCCCGATAGCCTATTACTAGTCCTAGCCCCCCTCCTGATCAGCCCATTTCCAGTCCTAACCCCCACATCAGCCCATTTCCAGTTTAACCCCCCCCCCATAGCCCATTACCAGTTCTAACCACCCCCGTAGCCCATTACCAGTTCTAACCTCCCCATAGCCCACTGGCAGTCCTAACCCCCCCCATCAGCTAATTTCCAGTTCTACCCCCCTCCCCGATAGCATATTATCAGTCCTAAGCCCCTCCCGATCATCCCATTTCCAGTCCTAACCCCCCATAGCCCATAATCAGTCCTAAACCCCCCATCAGCCCATTTCCAGTCCTAACCCCCCCATCAGCACATTTCCAGTTCTAACCTCACCCCATCAGCCCATTTCCAGTTCTACCCCCCTGATAGCCTATTACCAGTCCTAGCCCCCCTCCTGATCATCCCATTTCCAGTTCTAAACCCCCATCAGTCCATTTCCAGTCCTAACCCCCCCATAGCCCATTACCACTCCTAACCCCCCCAATCAGCCCAGTCCTAACCCCGCCATCAGCCCAGTTCCAGTTCTAACCCCCCCATCTACCCAGTTTCAAGTCCTAGTACCCCCCCAACCCAGGGAAATTGAAAAAATGATAAAAAAAACCTCCGGTTTAAGAGGCAGCTGCTGCTGCTCCAGCGGCAGAATGAAGAGCACTGCGGTCACGCCGCCGCCTCCCCGGAGAGCCTACCTGTTTCTCCTCCGCACCGGCTCAGTTTCTGCAGAGCTGCGGTGAAATGAGAGTGTTGCCCTTAACTGCGGCTCTGTTAAAGCTGAGCCCGCGGCGCTGATGGGAAACAGAGCCGCGCGAAAGGGAAACACTCTTCCTTTGCACGGCTCTGCAAAGCTGAGCCGGCGTGGAGGGGAAACACTGGCCTGTCTGGGGAGGCGGCGGCAGCGCAACCACAGGGCTCTTCATTCTGCCGCTGCTGCCGCTGGAGCAACAGAAGCAGCTGCTTCTTAAGCCGGAGGTTTTTTAAAAATTATTTTTATTTTGAAGGCCGAGTGAGGCAGTCATTTTGGGGGCAATTTTGCCGCCCCCAAAAAGTTGCCACCTGAGGCTACTCGGCCTCATTATATAGCCGCCCCTGCTTAGTGCAGAGAGATACTGGTATACATGATAAAAAGAACATTCTCAGGCATCTGGCCAGCGTCTTGATTATGTTTAATGGATAGCTGATCCTATTCTGTGTGTGTGTCACCTTATGGAAAACTACTGGTTGCTCTTGCAACAGGATAACATGGGTGACTTTTTCAGCCAGAGCAGAGAGAAAAAGGGATCCCATCCATGGAGTGAACACGTGCGCTGTCTGGAAGTCTCCCGACCGAGACGTCTCTCTCACCTGGCTGAATCCGGGATCCGTTTAGTCAAAGTGTGGCATGAGATGAAGTTCATGGCTCTGTCGGTGATATATCATTTTCCTGTATCTTGCTGTTTGTAGATAAGTGAATCACCTGCTTTCAAGTTATCTTTTCTAATTATAGGTGAATAAGTGAATTACTTGCTTTCAAGTTACCTTTTCTTTATTTTACAAATAAACTGCTTATCATTATTCCAAAGTGTGTTGGTCTTTATTTCTGCACCCATTCAATTAGCAAAACAGGCCCGACGCCAGCATTCTCGCAACTGCATCCTTGACGAGGACTATGGTCTCGAGGAACCTGGCATGGTCTCCGCCAGTCGAGGAATCCTTCTTGAGGACCTTAGTAGGGTGCTTCTCGAAGCCACCCGAGTCCCTCTGGGTAATTTTACCGGGTTTCTCCGGTGCAACCTCGGCGGACGTCGAGGAATTTTTCTTCTTTCTTTCGGGTTCTGAGGTCTTCTCGGAGGAGTCGCTGCCGCGGGTCTCCGAGGATGCTCTGGCCTCATGGGAAGTGCTGGGCTTGGAGCTCGGTGTCGGGGAGGACGGTGCCAAATCAGACCCGGGGAAGTATTTCTTGCAACTCTGACCTCTTTGTATAGGTTTTACACATCATGGCCTGGCACAGGTCGCAGGAGGTGCTGTCATGGTCCGGGCCCAGGCAGCAGTCATGGGTGTCTGTGACTGACATGGTTTGACTGCAGCGGTCGCATTTTTTGAACCCACCAGGTACATTGTGGGGAACACCCGGATGGGGTCGACGACCTCCGGGCAAAAAATGGCCCGAATCTCAATCAAAGTGAGTCTCGATCAAAAAAGATAAAAGGAGCCGAGAACAGCGCTGGCTCGAGGTGGGAAGAGGAACCGGTATGCAAACTGGGAAACTAACTATTTTAAGGATAATTAGCAAGGATTTTTCTGGGGAAACAGGACAGATGTCCGTTGGGCTTCACGGAAAAAAGGAAACTGAGCAAGATGGCACCTCTGGGTGGGAAGGGGCCCACGCAAGCGTGGTAGTATGTCCCAAAGTCTTTCTTTGAAAGCTGGGGAAATGTTCCGTGTGGGCTCCGTCGGCACCGACGTCTACCTATATGTGAGAATTGACTTCCTGCTTGTTCCTGGAGAATGTCCTTTTCTTGAGTCCTGCTAGACCAGTCCAGACAAGTGGGTTGTGTTTCCCTATCAGCAGGTTGGTGGAGACAAAGACCGATGAAAAGCCCCAGGTTTCAATGACATTACTCCCATGCCTCTATCAGCCTTAGCCACCAGAGGTCCCTTCAGTATTCGTCCCATAAAATATGGGAGATACAGAGCAAGCCTCACACAACTTCAAATGCGGGCAACAATGAGTATCCAAGAGTAGCGAACTATGTACACTAAAGTATAACAGAACGCTATCAAAAGAAGATGAATCTGCAGAGCTAAGTATAAAGTCATGGTGGACTCAAGGGCACCACAGCAAAAAGAACAGAGCAATACAGTTTTAGGGGTGGGCCCTGGACTGGTCTAGCAGGATTCAAGTAAAGGACATTATCTAGTAAGGAAAATGTCACCTTCCATATCGCCCTGCTAGACCAGTCCAGACAAGTGAGATGTACCAAAGCTACACCACCAATGGACAGGAAGAAGACATAGCAGCTGGCAAAACTCTTGAGCTGAAGGCCATGTCCACCTACATGTTGACAAAAGTGGAAAGTGGTGCCCACATTACTGCCCGACAAATGTCTGCAGGGGTCACCGAGCTCTGCTCTGCCCAGAGAATGCTTGTGTTTGGCTAGAATGAGCGTGTAAACCCTCCAGAACCGGCCAGTTCCATAACAGATACACCAAGGCAAGAGCTTCCATAATCCAGTGCCATCAGGTCGACTTAGCCACTGCATCACCCTTTTGTGGGCCAGCAAACAGCACAAAAAGATGGTCAGATTTACGAAAGAAAATCGTAATCTCCAAGTACCAGAGCAGCACCCTGTGGACATCCATAAGGCAAAGATCCTTATCTTTCCCCCGAAACTGCTCTTTAAAGAAGGAAGACAGGCAAACCACCTGGTTCACATGAAAGAGAGACAGCACTTCAGGCAAGAAGACGACACAGGCCGAAAGGAAACTGCCTCAGTTGAAAAGGACAGAAAAGAATCTCAGCAAGACAGCCTACAGCTCGGAGATACGCCTTGCAGAACAAATTGCGACCAAGACGACGGTCTAGAGTGTCAAAAATCCTTCAAGGCAGCATGTTTCAATGGCTCAAAGGGGGCTGCCATCAGGGCCCTGAGCACCAGAGACAGATCTCAGGAAGGGATCACAGACCAAAGGGGAGATCCAGATGTCAATCCCTTGGAGAAAATGGGAGACATCCGGGTGGCAAGGCCAAGGACTTGCCTGCTACCGGATCACAAAAACAAGCCAAAGCTGCCACCTGAATCTTCAGGGAGCCGAGAGAGAGACCCTTCTCTAGGCCATCCTGCAGAATGGTCAACAAGGATGACCCCCTGGCCACCATAGGAGCCAAGCGCCGTGTGCCACACCAGCGCTCAAAGAGGCACCATATCCAAACATGTGCTTACTTGGTAGATCTCCGGGCACCAAGTATATTAGATATTACAGCTGAAGAGTAGCCCTTACATGCTAGCAGTCTCCTTTCAAGAGTCATGCTGTAAATGAGAAAGGATCCGGATCTTCCAGGATCATTGCTCCTTGTGGAGGCACTTGAAGGAGCTGCAGCAGGTCTCCAAACCACGCTCTCTGCGGCCAATCCAGCACCATCAGGACAATCCTGCCTGGGTGGCCCTCTATACGCTGAATCAGATGCCCCAGCAGGGGCCACGTAGGAAATATGTACAGCAGCCGTTGACTGGGCTAAGGCTGGGTCAGGGCATCGACACCCTCAGACCCTATCTCTGTGCGCCAACTGAAGAAGCAGCAAACTTTGCCATTGGAGTGGGACGCCATCAGATACATTTCAGGGCAACACCAGTGTTGCACAATCAACTGAAAGGCTTCTTGACTCAACTTCAACTTGCCAGGATTCAGGAAAGGGCTGGCTGAGGAAATACCGCTTCCATGTTATCCACTCCGGCAATATGCTGAGCTGACAAGTCTAAGAGGTTCTTCTCTGCACAGGCAAACAGGAGATCCATCTCCAGGGCCATTCCATTGCTTCTTCTGCCACCTTGCCAATTGGCATCGTCGAAAAGAACTCAAACCGCCCGGCCCTCGACCACGGACCAGAAATGCATACGAGCCAACCTGATGGCCCTCGCCTCGAGGTGGTTGATGAACCACACCACTTTCCTTGGTTCCAATGGCCTGGGCCATACTATCTCTGCAATGGGCTCCTCAGCCTAAGAGACTGGCATCAGTCGTCAGCAGGACCCAGGAGAGATCGCCCAGCAGAATGCCCTTCCTCAGATGACAGGCTGCTGCTGCCACCACTGCAGGCTAGACTTCACCATCAATGGGAGTGGGAGCCTGATCTCGAACTCCTGAGAATTCAGGGACCATGGTGAGGAGCTGAATACCAGACTCTGGGGGCCTGATGTGCACAGAACATCGCCGGGCAATTCAACAGTCTTTTGACTTTGTCCTCTGGCAGGAAAACTGCCCACTTTAGTGTCGAAACTTGCTCCCAGAAACTCCAAGAACTGGCTCTTTTCCTGACTGATTGACCAGCTGAGGCTTTCCAAGAAGGATACCACTCAAAACATCACCCAAGAAGCTTCTGACAGAGAAGAGGCCCAAATGAGTCAGTCGTCCAGATAGGTATGGACACAAATCCTTTGGCGCCACAGCCATCACCACCATGAGCTTGGAGAACATCCTTGGGGTGGTGGAGAGCTCGAAAAGAAGGGCGGTAAAGGCGATAAACTGATTTTGAGAGCCAAGCATGACCTAACAGATACTTCTGCTGATCCGCCCAGATCGGGATATAAAAATATGCCTCAGCAAGATCTAGAGAAGTCAAGAATTCTCCTCGGCGCACTACTTGAAACGCGGAACCCAAGATTTCCATCCGAAAGCACAAGATGCACAAGTACTCTTTGACCCCTTTCAGGTCCAGGATGGACTGGAAGGAACCATCCTTCTTTGGCACCACAAAGTAGATGGAGTATCTATCCTTGCCCCGCTTCCTCGGGGGAGGAAGAATGGGCACCACTGCCTTCAGGTGAAGCAACCTGTCCAAGGTGGTCTGCAGCGTGGCACATTTGATTGCAGGCCCACAGGCAGAGATGATAAAGGCATTGGGAATCAGCTCCTTGCATTCCAGGACACTGCAGAATTGAATGGTGTCTAGCAACCAACTGATCCTTGGTAACCCGGGCCCATTCTGGAAAGAAAAGGTGAAGCCTGCCACCCACTAGAGATAGTAGGGAATGGACCCTTGAGCCTTCATTGCACGGTCCGGGAAGGTCCTCCTCTACAGGGGGCCGCATTCCTGGGCCCACATACTCCACGAAAGGACTGAGAAGGAGCTTGAGGCTTTGAAGCAGAGGGGAAGAAAAGTTTTCTAGGTCAATAGTGATGATAGTCCCAAGATTTCTGGAAATCTGGCCAGCGCGCCCTTGGTGGTTGAGCGGAGGCGGACAAGAAAGGGGCACTCGCACACTTCGCGGACCCCCTGGACATGTCTTCTGGGAGGCAGTAAGATTTTCTCTCACCTAGGTTCTTCACTAGTTTCTCCAAATCTGTTCCAGGCAGGAGCTTCCCTTAAAGGCCAGATGAATCAACCAGGCTTTGGAGGATGTGTCTGCCACCCAGTGATGGAGCGAAATCCAATGCCATGATACAGTAAGTCAGGGCACCATCTCTGGCTGCCAGGCACACAAGGTCATACATGGCACCAGAAAGGAAGGCCATAGCTGACTCCAAGAGAGAAGTAATATCATCAGGCAGAAAAGACTGAATTCACTGGAGCAGTGCTCAAGAAGTCAAGCTAGTGCATACCTCCAGCTGTAGAATAGCTGCCGACATGGCAAACTGGCTGTTCAGAAAGGAATCAACCTTGCTGTCCAGGACATCTTTTAAGGCCAAGTGGTCCATCTGGTACCCGCCATGACCTGTGCATCCACCTTGGGAATATTAAACCACTCACTGCATTCCTCCTCCGGGAGAGCATAGATCTTCTTATAGACCCTTAATCCTTTAGGCAGGGAGGGAGTCTCACTCGGACCGGATCATATCTTTGATCACCTCTGGAAATGGGAAAAGAGTAGTGGATTTCCGCACCCCTTGAAGAAGCAGCTGTACTTTCAGCTCCTGCTCTCTGCTGGAAGCATCTCACAAGTTCTAGGCAGATGAGACTCTAGAAATCAATGCCACTAGCTCCTCCTTCCGGAACAGATGGATCATGCCGGCCTCTTTATAGTCTTCTGAAGGTGATAGGAGGTCCTCTTCTACATCACAGCTCAATAGTGCTTTATCTGTGTCAACATCTCGGACAGCTCCCAAGTGTCCTGCATTGGGGACACTTAGCCAAAGGCAATCAAACAGGGTTTCATCTTCCAACCTGCCTGATATGAGACTGCGTTCAGGGGCACCCAGACGCCGCAGGGTCTGAATATCCATGCCAGAAGGACCAGGCCTGTTGCAAAAAGGAAAAGAATTTTAGGGAGGACAATCCGGACTCTGAAAGCTCTCCTCGCCTTTCCCCGACACCAGGGGGCATAGCCTCCACAGATCCCCTAGAGGATGAAGAGCAGCTCACAGCACAGTCGCCGGAGCCTCCGGCCAGCTGAGCATCCTTACCCTTAGCGCCATCCTGCTCCTCCTGCCCGGAGGCAGGAAAGGGCGGAGTATGTCCCCTGGCTGAGAGGGGGAAAACACACCCTCCAGGGGTGACTCAGAAGCTGCCATACAGGAAAGGCTAAGCCCAAATTCCAAGGAAAAGGTTCTTCACTTGACACAGGTCAAACAACGCTTCCTAGAAGAAGACAGAGAGAGCGTAGTTACTCACCTGTAACAGGTGTTCTCCAGGAGCAGCAGGAATCAGTCCTCACTTATGGGTGACGTCGGCGCCGACGGAGCCCTCGCGGAGCAATTTTCCCCAGCTTTCAAAGAAAGCCTTTGGGAATTGCAGCGCGCATGCGCGGTCCTCTTCCCGCCCAAGGGTGCCATCATAGCCAGTCAGATGACATAGCTAAAAAAGACAGCATAAAAATTCGCAAAAAGAACATAAGCAGACGATTGCAACTCCAAGGGGAGGAGGGAGGGTAGTGAGGACTGATTCCTGCTGCTCCTGGAGAACACCTGTTACAGGTGAGTAACTACGCTTTCTCCAGGACCAAGCAGGAAGTCAGTCCTCACTTATGGGACTCCCAAGCTCAAGGCTACCGGAGACCCTAAGCACAAAAATGAGCTCCCTCTAGCTCAGCAGCAGAGAAGGAAAGAATCTTCGCTGAATTATCACCCACCGGTAGCCCACATCCGGGATGGAGGGTAGGAGTTGCTCAGACCTCAAAGAGATTACGGAGGACTGCCTGTCCGAAAGCACTGTCCCTGCGGGACTCCCTCTCGAGACAGTAATGGACCGCAAAAGTCTGGCTCGAAGACCAAGTAGCGGCCCGGCAGATGTCTGCCAGCGGAACAGAGCGGAGGTAAGCCACTGACGTAGCCTTTGCCCGAACGCAATGAGCCGTGACTCGACTTTCTAAGGAGAGTCCGGCTGCCCCATAAGCCCAAGAGATACAGTCCGCAACCCAGATGGACAGAGTACGCTTGGAGACCGGGAGCCCCAATTTATTGGGGTCAAAAGACACAAAAAGCTGAGCAGCTTTACGGTGCTCCCGCGTACGGTCAAGGTAGAAGTTCAAAGCCCTTCTACAGTCCAGGGTATGGAGGACCGTTTCAGCTCGGCTGGAGTGTGGTCTGGGAAAGAAGGTTGGAAGTACCACCTCCTGATTGATGTGAAAAGGGGAGACCACTTTTGGAAGAAACTTTGGGTGAGTCCGTAGGACTACCCTATTTTTGTAGAACCGAGTGTAAGGGGGATCAGACACGAGGGCCTGCAATTCACTTACGCGTCTAGCGGAAGTGAGGGCTATCAAGAACAGTGTTTTCCAAGACAGAAAACGGAGAGAACAGGTAGCCATAGGTTCAAAAGGCGGACAGGTGATCCGCTGCAAAACCACATTCAGGTCCCAGTCAGGCGCTGGCGGGCGCAGAGGTGGTTTAAGTAGAAGGAGACCTCGGAGAAACCTCGCTACGAGAGGGTCGCTGGAGAGAGGTCTACCGTCCACCGGTACATGATGTGCCGAAAGAGCACTGAGGTGAACTTTGACGGAGTTGGACTTAAGTCCCAGATTAGAGAGGTGTAGCAAGTACTGCAAGATCAGCGACACCGGGCAGGAGAAGGGATCCTGAGACTGTTGGGTACACCAGACGGCAAAGCGACGCCATTTAAGGGCGTAGCATTTGCGGGTAGAAGGCCGTCGCGAAGCCAAGACGACCTCCTCCACCTCTGCCGGCAGGAGAAGGGGAGCAAGGACTACCCTCTCAGCAGCCAGGCCATGAGGTTGAGAGACCTGAGGTTGGGGTGTAGTAGAGACCCCTGATCCTGAGTGAGGAGATCCGGTTGTACCCCAGAGGGAATGGATCCTCCACCGCTAATTGCAGTAGGAGCGGAAACCACGGCTGTCTGGGCCAGCGAGGGGCCACCAGGATCATGAAGGCTTTGTCTCGGAGAACCTTGAAAAGAGTCCGAGAGACTAGCGGGATGGGAGGGAAAGCGTACAGAAGGCTCCCCGACCATGAAATTAGAAAAGCGTCCGCCGCAACCCGAAGGGGGTGTGGCTGACGAGAGCAGAAGCGAGGAAGCTGCCGGTTGTGAGGACTGGCAAAGAGATCCACCGTGGGGAGGCCCCACTTTAGGAAGAGCTTCTGAACTACCAAGGGATCCAGACGCCACTCGTGCGGCTGGAGGATCCTGCTGAGTTTGTCCGCCAGGCAATTTTCTTGGCCCGGGAGATAAACTGCCTTGAGGAGAATGCCGTGACTGACGGCCCAAGAGCAGAGCTTCTGTGCCTCCCGGCAGAGGAGGAAGGAGCCCGTGCCCCCCTGCTTGTTCACGTAGAACATGGCAACTTGATTGTCCGTCTGGACAAGGACGGACTGGTGGGAAGTCAGGTGGGAGAAGGCCTTGAGAGCCAGGCGGATCGCCCTGAGCTCCAGGAAGTTGATCTGCTGAGCAGACTCCCACGTGGTCCAGAGGCCCTGAGTACGTGCCCCTTGGCAATGTGCTCCCCAGCCCAGGAGGGATGCATCCGTGGTCAGCACCCGGGTCGGCTGAGGTGACTGGAAAGGCATACCGAATATCAGGTTCGGCTGCCGAAGCCACCACCGGAGAGACGAGATCAGCGGCTCGGAGACGCGCACTAGGTCTGCTAGGCCGCCTGTGGCTTGTCGCCACTGCTGGCGGAGACACCATTGAGCAGGCCGCATATTCAGGCGGGCATTGGGGGTCACATGGACGGTGGAAGCCATATGGCCGAGTAGTCTCAGGAAGCGCCTGGCGGAGACCAGAGGCTGGCTGCGAAAACGGCCGGCTAGGTCCATGAGCCGTTGAGCCCTGTCGAGCGGTAGGTACGCTCGTGCCTGAGGAGTGTGTAGCCTTGCGCCGATGAACTCGAGATCCTGTGAGGGGAGCAAAGTGGACTTTGCGAAATTTATAACAAAGCCCAAGTACTGCAGAAGAGTCACCGTGCGGTGCGTGGCGCTGGTGACCTCCGGAGCGGACGCCGCTCTGATGAGCCAGTCGTCGAGGTATGGAAAGACATAGAGGCCGTGAAGCCGGAGATGGGCCGCCACCACCGCGAGACATTTTGTGAAGACTCGCGGTGCGGAGGACAGGCCAAAGGGCAGTACTCTGTACTGGTAATGATTTCCTGCCACCACAAACCTTAGGTATTGGCGGTGGCTTGGGTGGATGAGGATGTGCGTGTAGGCATCCTTTAGATCCAAGGAGCATAGCCAATCTCCCTGCTGGAGGTAGGGCAGAAGGATTCCAAGGGTAAGCATTTTGAACTTCTCCCGCACAAGGAACTTGTTGAGGTTGCGCAAGTCCAGGATGGGTCTGAGGCCCCCTGTTCTCTTTGGTATTAGAAAATACCTGGAATAAAAGCCTTGACCTCTCAGGTGGTGTGGCACCGGTTCCACCGCCTGTTCCTGCAGAAGACCTGCTAACTCCTGAAGGAGTAATTCCCTGTGCAGAGGGGGTCGCGGAGGTTCTCCCGGAAAATAGGAGGGGGGGACCTGGTGGAAGTGGAGAAGATAGCCTTCTCGCACGACTTGAAGCACCCAGGCATCTGCGGTGATGCTGGACCACCTGTGGGCGAAGTGAACCAGCCGGCCTCCGGTGCTGGGAGGAACCAGCGGGGGGGGGGAGAGGCTATGCTTAGTGATTCAAAAACCCCCACCCTGCGGAGCAGGGGCTGGTGGTGCAGGCTTGGGGGCTTGCTGCCTACGGGACCCGTTACCCCGTCCCTTGGCCTGCTGGCCCTGTTGGGGAGCTGCAGGGGCCTGATAATGGGGGTATTGTTTGTAGGCAGCCGCCTTCCTCGGGTAAAAGGACTTTTTCCACGAGCCCTTCTTTTTCTGGGAAGGGGCGGAGGTCTTCCTAGAAAGCCTGGTCCTGGTGAGAGTCTCAGTCTCAATTTGTGCAGCCTTTTCCGCCATGGGCTTGCCAAAGAGGTTTTCACCTCGGCAGGGGACATCGACCAACTTGTCCTGCACCCAGGGCTCAAGGTCTGACGACTGAAGCCAAGCCTGTCGGCGGGCACCGATGCCGGCTGCGGCTACTCGAGCCGATGCTTCAAAGCCATCATAGGCTGCTCGGGACATGAACTTAGAGCATTCCCGAATGCCAGTGGACAAGGCCAGGAACCTCCGTAAGGGTTCCTCAGACAAACCAGCGGAGAATCCGGCTAGCTCTTTAGCCAGATCTCGGAGATACATGCCCATGTATAGCTGGTAAGTCTGGACACGACATGCGAGCATAGAGCCCTGGAAACACTTCTTACCAAGGCCATCCAGGTTACGGGCCTCCCTGCCAGGAGGCACCGAGGAGTGCATCTTCTGGCTCTTAAGACGATGCATGGCCGATTCCACTACCATGGAATGGTGTGGTAGCTGTGCCTTTTGAAAGCCAGGGCTCTTGCGGACTCGATAGATAGAATCGACCCGCTTGCTCAGGACCGGCGAGGAGGCCGGACTCTCCCACATGCGGAAGAGTAGTCGTTCCAGCATAGGAGGAACCGCCACAGTAAAGTGTTCCCTTGCGGGAGAGTCATACTGGAGGGCGTTGAGCTCTTCGGCTCGAGGCTCCTCCTCGGGGTCCGCAGGGAAGGCCAAAGCCTTGGCCATATCCCTGACGAAGTCCGAGAACCGGGCATCCTCCGGGGGGGACTGCTTCCGAGGCTCGGACTCCGGTGAGTCCGAGGGGACACACCGAGTCCGGAAAGAATCAGGCGACTCTTCCTCTTCAGACTCCCAGACCGACTCCGACGAGGACTCGGTGGGGTCGGCCCGGGCAGGGCGCGGCGCCTGCCGCCCCGACGCCGAGGGAGTCGGCGTCGGCGACCTCGGTCCCGAACGGGAGGCCGAGGGTGACCTCGACCGAGGATCGACTCGAGTTCGCATAGACTCGAGGATCGGCTCGGTCTCCGGGGTCGACTTGGACGTCGACGTCCCGGCGGTCGGGGCAGCGGCGCCAGCGAGGCCAGTGAGCAGTGCCCGCTGCTGGTCCATGAAGGCAGACAGTCTGCTCTCCAAGGCCGTCAACCTGAGTCCGAGCTCAGGTGACCCAGCAGCCCCCGACTCGGGCCCCGACGGCGTCGGGCCCGACGTCGGCTGTCGCGGAGGCGAGTCCAGAAGGACCACAGGACTTACCCGAGCAGGCATCTCCGACTCCAGGCGAGGTCGCTTCGTGAGGTGCTCCTTCTCCAAGGACCAGGGGCGGCTGTCGGGGCTATGCGACCTGGCCCTCGCGGAACCAGGAGCATCCACCGACGCCGCCCTCGCGGGTTTCACCTTCCGACGATGGTCCCCGGAGGGAGAACCCCTGTCGGAGGAACTCCGGCGACGGTCCGAGCTGGAGCCTTTGGACGCGGAGGCCTCCGACGAGGTCCGGGTACGGCTGGGGTCAGCGAAGATCCTATCACGCTGATGCCGCCGACTTCTCAACGCTTTGGAGGACATTTTGCCGCAGGGCCCACAGATCAGTTCCTCATGATCTGGGCCCAGGCAGCGGAGGCAAAAGTCGTGTGTGTCAGTTAGTGACATATTTCGGTCACACTGACCACACCGCTTAAAACCACTGGCAGCCATCGGGGGAAAAAGGGCCCCTGCGAGGTCAAAGGACCGGGCTGCCAGGGAAAAAACGAAAACGAAAGCTGACTAAGTCAGAAAAACCGAAAAAAAGGAAGAGGACTCGTGACCGGCGTCGCGAGTCCGGGCGGGAAAAAGACCGGCGTCGAACCGAAGGAAAAAGAATAAAATAATGAAGAAATATCGACTTTTTCGCGGGGACAAGACGGGGACGTCTGTAGGGCTCCGCGGAAAAAAGAAGACTGGCTAAGATGGCACCCTTGGGCGGGAAGAGGACCGCGCATGCGCGCTGCAATTCCCAAAGGCTTTCTTTGAAAGCTGGGGAAAATTGCTCCGCGAGGGCTCCGTCGGCGCCGACGTCACCCATAAGTGAGGACTGACTTCCTGCTTGGTCCTGGAGAAGATAAGTTTCACTAGAGTGTGTGTTAAGGCTGCATTGGCCTATAAGCATGTGGTTACTATGCTTTTACAGACCACACGTTAAAGGCACTAGGATGCGCATTAGAGCTGACTGGGCAGAATGCATGTTAGGACCATGTGATCCCCAGGCACACAATAGGCAATAATGTTACTAACACATGCAAAAAACAGTGGGAAACCCCACCAAATTCTAACATTCCACCCCAAATTGTGTCCCTTAGAGATAGAAATGGGAGCCTCCAACAAGAACAATGACAAGGTCAAGCCTTGGCACACATCCCCTCAGAGCCCTGGGCATAGGATCAGTGCCGAGCTCAGCTATATCGCCTGAAATTGCTTCACTGGCTGGATTTATATTTCAGAAGCACTGTGTGAAAGGTGGCTGTTAGGCAGATTTCTCCGAGAGCCTTCTGCAATCTTCGAGCGAGCAGGGGGAAAGGAGGAGGGCGAGAGGGGGCGCCAAAGTTGTGTGAGGCTGCTGTACTCTTCCAGACTCTTTCAAATCCTTCCAATCTGTGGCTGCTCAACAGGCCTTTATCATAAGGGCATGGAGCTGAACCAATTTTCCTACTCCTATGGCTACCAAAAAGACTGCAGTCTAGTGGAGTCACCCCTTTTAAGGCTTGAAGTTGGTCGTTAACGAGTTGGTCATTAACGGGTAAGGTTTGCCTCTTTGCGGATGATACCAAAATCTGTAATAGAGTAGATACCCAGGAAGGTGTAGATAACATGAGGAGGGATCTAGCTAAGCTTGAAGAATGGTCTAGAATTTGGCAGCTGGGATTTAATGTTAAAAAAAATGTAAGGTCATGCATTTGGGCTGCAGCAATCCAAGGGAGCAAAATAGTATATGGGGTGAAGTACCTTTGTCCACTAAAGAAGAGCGGGACCTAGGCGTGGTTGTGTCTGATGATCTTAAAGTAGCCAAACATATAGAAAAGGTGACAGCAAAAGCTAGGAGGATCTTGGGTGCATACAGAGAGGAATGGCTAGCAAAAAAAAGGAGGTGATAGTGCCTCTGTATGTCTTTAGTGCAACCTCATTTGGAGTATAGTGTGCAATTCTGGAGACCGCACCTTCAAAAGGATATAAACAGGATGGAGTCAGTACAGAGGGTGGCTACTAAAATGGTTAGTGGTCTTCATTATAAAGCATATGAGGACAGACTTAAGGATCTTAATATGTACACCTTAGAGGAAAGGCGGGATGATTGAGATATTTAAATACCTCCATGGCATAAATGTACAGAGGGAGGACCTCTTTCAATTGAAAGAAGTTCTTCTACGAGGGGACATGGGATGAGGGTGAAGGGGGATAGATTCAGGAGTGATATGCGGAAACATTTCTTTACGGAAAGAGTGGCGTATCCGTGGAATAGTCTCCCAGTGGAGGTGGTAGAGATGAGGACAGTAACTGAATTCAAAAAAGCATGGGACAAACAGAGGATCTCTAAAGGAAAAAAGGGGACCGTTGAAGTTGTTGATATGGAAGGACAGACTAGAGAGGCCATGTGGTCTTTTTCTGTCATGTTTCTACAGTATGTTTCTATTTAATCAATCTATTTTCCTCTCAATCTTCAGATTTTCTACAGAGAGGAGAAAATCCATTCACCATCTGCTGGAGACAAAGAAATACTGAGGGGACCTCTGGTGGCTGAGGCTGATAGAGGCATGGGAGTGATGTTATTGGTCTTTGTCTTCACCAATCTGCTGGTAAGGGAACACAACCCACTTGTCTGGCCTGGTTTAGCAGGACAATATGGAAATTTTTTTAAGAGTTCTGAGACTGCGCAGGGGCTCGTGTGCCACCTCAGTTTCTCCCCCTAGTCAGTCTAGCTAGCCACTGGTGTTGTGAAGATCTGAAGGACTACAAAAGGGGACTGCTACTTCTGGAGAGAGATCTGCAATTGTAAGTATTACTTCTGGGAATTTTTAAAAAATCTTTGGAAAAAGGACTTCTTCAGATTAAAGCTGATTAATCTGTGAACCCAGTATATTTGTTAAATCAGTCAGGGTGTAGTAACAGCAAAGAGTTTTCAATTTAGATTTAAAACACAGAAGAGAAGGAAATGACGTCACCGACACAGACGGCAGCCTGATTTCAGAGCTCCGTCGGAGGCAAAGCACAAACCTGTTCTAAACGCACCCCGAGCCCGGCACACGCTTGCATTCCGGCGGGTCTGCGAGGGGACGAGCTCCGGAGGATGGCAGGAGTAAAGAAAAGCACCTCGGACCTCAAAACCTTTGCTTTTAAAGCAACGCCGAGCGGGCCACCGGGGAAATCCAAAATGGCGGCGCCATGTGCGAGCCCGGGGAATGCCACGCAGGAGAAAGGGGATGTGCCCGCCGACACTGCACACACAGGCGAGATTGCAGGGTTAAAACGAGAGCTCCACGAGTGGTTTACCTCATTACGGCAAGACCTGGCGCACTTTAAAACCGAGGCGCAATCATGGATGGAGGAGCTGCGCATGGATGTGCGGGAGGTAGGCCAGAGGCTTGATGATCTGGAAACTAAGGTGGAGGAACAGGACACCGTGATTAAGGAAGTGCATGAGAAGTTGGGAGCGTTTGAGGGGGAGCAGGAAGAGATGTGGAGAAAGATTGAAGACATGGAAAACAGGGCGCGGCGGTCCAATCTGCGAGTCCGGGGAGTGCTCGAAAGCAATGGAAAAGAGGACTGTGCACACATAGTGGAGCAGGTGGGCAAATGGATCCTGGGCCAGGCGGGCACGGAGAGTGAGAATCTGTGTTGGAAAATTGATAGAGCCCACCGGGCACTGGGACCGCAGAGAGAGGGGCGCCCCCGGGACATTATTGTTTGCTTCCATGAATATACGACCAAAAATGAGATTATGGCCGCAGCCAGAAAAATTGAGGGGCTATGCTGGGAGAATCAGAAAATCGAGATATACGCTGACCTCTCAGCTATCACAATGCGGAAAAGGAGGGAGCTGGCTGGCCTGACTAAACGGCTGAGAGAGGAACAAATTAAATATCGCTGGACCTATCCCTTTGGATTACAATTTAGCCGAGAGGGGGTTGCCTCCTATATCCGGACTGTCCAGGAGGCCCAGCAATTTATGCAACACGCGGGATGGCCGGACAATATTGGCCAGGCTCAGGGCCGGCCTACACAGCTATCACCAGCCTTGGAGAAATGGCGAAGAGCGTCCGGGGGAGAGAAACGTCTCAGGAAGCAGAGGAAAACCGGACTACCAGCGGAGAAAAAGAGCTGAAGGCGGGGAGAATGTCTGCTTTGCTGGTCTTGTTTTCACGAGGGGGTGCCTTGGTGGGAGCGGGGATGCGATGTTTGAAAAGATATTGGAAAATAATGTTACTTTTAACAGGTTTTGTTATTGTGTGAGGAGCAGGGAGGAGCAGTCTGGTCCGTCATGCCTTTTTACTCCGGGCAGGCGATGGAGGGGAGGCAAGTGGGAGAGAGGGGGGGGGGGGGAGGGGGGGGGGGGGGGGAGGGTGGAAGGGGGAGATTGGCAAAGGGGGGATTCCAGTCCGTCGTGTGTATGCTAGTTCCGGCCTACTCAGATAGTCTTGCATATGGCTAAATTGCGGGTATTAACTTTGAATGTGAGGGGCTTGAACTCCCCAGTTAAAAGGCAGCGTATGTTTAAAGAATGCACCCGGCTTAAAGGGGATGTTATATTTCTTCAGGAAACGCACCTTAAGAGAGGTGATGAGTGGAGAGTACAGCACCGGCAGTTTCCCGGTCGCTGGTTTGCTTCTAATAAAGTGGAATTAAAAAAGGGGGGAGTGGGGATCATGATTAATGAGCACCTCCAATACACGATCGGGGATGTCCACAGGGATAAGGAGGGACATTTCCTGCTTATTAATATTAAAATACGGGACACATGGTTTACCCTGGTTAATATTTATGGTCCAAACACCGCCCAGGGAAAGTTCTATGAGAGCTTAACCCTTCAAGTGGAACGATTTGCGGTGGGGGAGGTGATCATGGGAGGGGATTTTAATCTGACCATTAATCCCCAACTGGATAACTCGGTGGGGGGAGGGGGGGGTAAGACTAAAGACCGGAGGCAGCTCCAGGTAATGTGTCAATCCCTGGGTGTCAGGGACACTTGGCGGGAGATGCGAGGTCGACAGCGGGTGTATACATTCTTCTCACCTGTGCATGCTTCCTTCTCGAGACTGGATATGATTTGGGTCTCGGAGGCGTTGCTGTGTACGGTGATGGACTGTGATACCGGCGAGAGGACTTGGATGGATCATGCACCGGTGTGGGTGGATATGCAGGTGGGCCCACAGCAGAGGGAACAGCGGAACTGGTTGTTGAATGAGGCCCTCTTAGATAATCCGGAGATCAGACAGAAAGTCTCGGCCGCAATAACTACATATCTAGATATCAATGACAGGGAGGATTGCCGAGTAGAGACATTATGGGAATGCTTGAAAGTGGTGATACGGGGCGAGCTGATATCCCTGGCCACCCATGAGAAAAAACTTAAAGGCGAGAGACAAATGGCCCTGAGACGGAAGATTCGGTTGGGGGAGGAGTGTCATCAGCGGGGGGAGCTGGATGAGCAGGGGTGGCAGGCAATGCGAGAGGCCCGGAGGGAATTGGGGGAACTTGAATTGGCTGAAATCAAATTTGCTCAGGACCAATTGAGGCAAAACTTTTTTGCTTATGGTAATAAACCTACTAGGTGGCTAGCTCATCAGTTGAAGCGGCAGCAGAAGTGGAATTTTATAACTAAGATCCGTGATGCGGCGGGGAGAGAGCTCAGGGCGGGGGACCAGATTAGAGAACAATTTGTTCAGTTTTATCAGCAACTTTATCAGGCAGAGGAGGGGGGGTCGACGGCGGACAGGGCTCACTACCTGCAGATGCAGCTGCCCAAAGTATCGCCAACTGATGCTGCGGCGTTGGCGCGGCCCATCACCGGTGCTGAAGTGGCGGCAGTGATTGGAACCCTACCGGCTCATAAAGCCCCCGGTATGGATGGGTATACCAATAAATTTTACAAGATCTTTCGCGAGGAGGTGAGCGGTACCTTGGCTCGGCTCTATAACTCATTTAGGGAAGGGGGTAAACTACCGGATACTCTCCGGACAGTTGGGGTCACGCTGCTGCCCAAAGAGGGAAAGGATCCCACACTCTGTAGCTCCTATCGCCCTATCTCGCTATTGGGTTCTGATTTTAAAATCTTTACCAAAATCTTGGCTAATCGCTTACTTCCACATATGCCCAGCTTAGTGCATGAAAATCAGGGAGGATTTGTACCGGGCAGACAAACTGCCGATAACATACGGAAAGTGTTGAATGCGATTTGGAGGGGTAGGACCAAGGATACACAATTGATTTTATTAACCATTGATGCTGAGAAAGCGTTTGATCGGGTGTCCTGGCCTTACTTACTACAAGTATTGGAGGCAATGGGCCTCGGCGCAGGGTATTTACAATGGGTGAAAGCTATCTATTCTAACCCTCTGGCGCGGATCCGAGTAAATGGGACCTACTCTAAAACTTTCGAACTAGGCCGGGGGACGCGACAGGGCTGCCCTCTTTCGCCTTTGCTTTTCGTGCTCTCCATGGAGCCGCTGGCACAATTAGTACGGGAAAATCCGCGAGTGAGGGGGGTGCGGGGGACGGCAGGGGAAAGCAAAATCTCCTTATTTGCAGATGACCTGCTATTTTTGATAACGGACCCCCTGAGGTCTCTAACGGTGTTGTATCAGGTCTTGCTGGATTTTGGTAAAATATCGGGATTTAAGATTAATGCTACTAAATCAGAGATTTTGAACATCTCTGCAGATGCTGCCACGCAGCAGCTTCTACGCCAGCGGTTCCCGTTTAAATGGGTTAAGAGGCGGGTGAAATATTTGGGGGTTTACATAATGGCCAATGCCCGAGATATTGGTAGGGAGAATTTTGGGGCGATGGAACAGAAGATGCAGAGAGAATTGGAACATTGGGAGGGGAAGAAATTATCATGGTTGGGGCGGATCGCGGCTGTTAAAATGGTGATCCTACCCCAGTGGCTATATTTATACCGGACTTTACCAGTGGGGATGCCGAGGATGTATATGGGGAAGATTCAGAGGATTATCATGCGCTTTATTGGAGGGGGGAAACGTAATCGAGTAGCATGGTCTCTACTCACTAAGAGTAGGCGTAATGGAGGGATGGCCATCCCCGATATGCATAGATATATGGAGGCGGCACAATTAAGTGCGATAGTGGCTTGGGGAGCAGAATACAGTAAGGAATGGGTGCGGATGGAGGCGGACGATCTAAAAGTGGCGACCTTATCCGATTGGATCTGGTTACCCAGCACTAGGCAGACCGGGGTGCGTGACTGTAACCCCTATGTCCAGAGAACGTTGTATCTCTGCCCTCGAGTATGGAGCAGACAGAACTTAAAGATCCCAAATTACCCATGTCTACCAATAGCCAAATTAATATGAATAAAATACAGTCCCTAAAATGCTTGTATGCAAATGCTAGAAGTCTACAAAACAAGATGGGAGAGTTAGAATATATAGCACTAAACGAGAGGTTAGATATGATTGGAATATCAGAGACATGGTGGAAGGAGGACAACCAGTGGGACACTGTGATACCTGGGTACAAACTATATCGAAATGATAGAGCTGATCAAATTGGTGGAGGGGTTGCGCTCTATGTTAGAGAGGGCATTGAATCAGAAAGGATTAAAGTTTTGCAAGAAACAAAATTTGCTGTAGAATCTCTATGGATTGAAATTCCATGTAAAAAGGGGAAGGCGATGGCAGTGGGGGTGTACTATCGTCCGCCTGGCCAGAATGAACAAATGGATGATGAAATGCTCAAAGAAATCAGGGAAGCTAGCAGGAGTTACAGTGCAGTAATAATAATGGGTGATTTCAATTACCCCGGCATCGACTGGGTCAGTGTCACAACAAGACATGCTAGGGAGATAAAGTTCCTAGATGAAATAAATGACTGCTTCTTGGAGCAGCTGGTTCATGAACCGACCAGAGGGGAAGCAATATTAGACCTAGTCCTTAGTGGAACACCAGATGTAGTGCAAGAGATAAGGGTGTTGGGGCCACTTGGCAATAGTGATCATAGCATGATCGCCTTTGATTTAATTAGTGGAGGAGGGATAGTAAGGAAATCCACAGTACTACCCCTTAACTTTCGAAAGGGAGACTATGATAGAATGAGGAAAACAGTTAAGAAAAAACTAAAAGGAGCAGTTGCAAAGGTTAAAGACGTACATCAAGCTTGGGTGTTGTTGAAAAATACTATCTTGGAAGCCCAGACCAGCTGTATTCCACGCTTTAAGAAAAGTGGAAGGAAGTCAAAAAAAATTGCCAGCATGGTTTAAAGCTGAGGTCAGAGAGGCTGTTGTTGCCAAAAAAGCATCTTTCAAGAAATGGAAAAAAGAGCCAAATGATGAAACCTGGAAACAGCACAAGCACTGGCAAGTCAAATGCAAGGCATTGATAAGGCAGGCAAAGAGAGAATTTGAGAAGAAGCTTGCTGCGGAAGCAAAAACGCGAAATAAAGACCTTTTCAAGTACATTCGTAGCAAAAAACCCGTGAGAGAGTCAGTTGGTCCATTAGATGATAAAGGGGTTAAAGGAGCACTAAGAGGCAACAAGGCGATAGTGGAGAGACTGAATGAATTCTTTGCTTCGGTCTTTACTGAGGAAGATGTAGGGATGTTACCCACGACTGAAGTGGTATTTAAAGGTGTGGAAGAATTGAAGGAAATATCGATACATCGGGAAGATGTCCTACAACAATTAGATAAACTGAAGAGTAGCAAATCACCTGGGCCGGATGGTATACATCCAAGGGTGTTGAAAGAACTGAAATTTGAGATTGCAGACCTGCTATCAGTAATCTGTGAACTATCATTAAAATCATCTCTAATACCTGAGGATTGGAGGATCGCCAATGTAACACCAATTTTTAAAAAGGGTTCGAGGGGTGATCCGGGAAACTACAGACCGGTGAGCCTGACATCAGTACCGGGAAAAATGGTAGAAACCATCATAAAGAGTAAAATTACTCAGCATATAGATAGTCATGACCTAATGGGAGACAGCCAACATGGCTTTAGACAAGGAAGATCTTGTCTTACTAATCTGTTATGTTTTTTGAAGGAGTGAATAAACAGGTGGACAAAGGTGAGTCGGTTGATATTGTGTATCTGGACTTTCAGAAAGCCTTTGACAAGGTCCCTCATGAGAGACTTTTGGCAAAACTAAAGAGTCATGGGATAGGAGGCAGTGTACTACTGTGGATCAGGAACTGGTTAAAAGATAGAAAGCAGAGGGTAGGGCTAAATGGCCAATTTTCCCAATGGAGAAAGGTGAATAGTGGTGTACCCCAGGGATCTGTGCTGGGTCCGCTGCTTTTTGACATATTCATAAATGACCTGGAAAGTGGAATAACGAGTGAGGTTATCAAATTTGCTGATGACACAAAACTATTTAAAGTTGTTAAAACCCAGGAGGATTGTGGAAAATTGCAAGAGGATCTTGATAAATTGGAAGACTGGGCATCAAAATGGCAGATGAAATTTAATGTGGAGAAGTGCAAGGTTATGCACCTAGGGAAGAACAACCCAAACTATGGTTACACGATGCAAGGTTCCACATTAGGAACCACCACCCAAGAAAAAGATTTAGGCGTCCTTGTGGATACCATGTTAAAACCCTCGGCCCAGTGTGCAGCGGCGGCCAAGAGAGCAAATAGAATGCTAGGTATGATAAGGAAAGGAATGGAAAATAAAACAAAAGATATTATAATGCCTCTATATCGTTCCATGGTGAGACCGCACCTTGAATATTGTGTGCAATTCTGGTCGCCATATCTTAAAAAGGATATAGCAATTTTAGAAAAGGTTCAGAGAAGAGCCACCAAAATGGTAAAGGGGATGGAAGGCTACTCCTATGAAGAAAGGCTAAAAAGGTTGGGGCTCTTTAACCTGGAAAAGAGACGGCTGAGGGGAGATATGATAGAAGTCTATAAATTAATGAACGGAGTGGAACGGGTAAACGTAGATCGATTGTTTACCTTATCAGAATATAGAAAGACTAGGGGACATGCAATGAAGCTACAGGGTAAACTATTTAAGACTAATAAAAGAAAATATTTTTCACTCAACGTGTAATCAAACTCTGGAATTTGTTACCGGAGGATGTAGTAAAGGCTGTTAGTGTAGCTGGGTTTAAAAAAGGTTTGGACAAGTTCCTGGAGGAAAGGTCCATAAACCATTATTAAGAAGGGACCCAGGATATCAATGCTTGAACCAATACAAGCATTGTGGAACCTGTGTCCCTTGGGGAAACTGCTAGGTACGTATGACCTAGATTGGCCACTGTTGGAAACAGAATACTGGGCTTGATGGACCTTGGTCTGACCCAGTATGGCATATCTTATGTTCTTATGTTCTTATCGCTGGCGGCGTAAGTGGTTGGGCACGGGAGAGGTGTCACGCTTAATACCTATAGTGGATAACCCCGATTTTCCCCCTGCAGTGGGACGAAGTGTGTTTTTAAGATGGGCACAGAGGGGATTGACGCATGTCGGCCACCTCTTACGGGGGCTGGAGCTTCAATCTTTTTCGGTCCTGCAGCAGCTCTTTGGCTTAGAAGCCACCGATTACTTTCCTTACCAACAGATCTGTCATTATCACCCATAAAATAATTCCGGGGCTCACTAGAGACCCTACTGAGATTGAAACTTTATTCCTGATGGGGCAATCGAAGAAATTGCTTACGAAATTCTATAACATGATGGAGGGTCAGGGGGGTCGGGGACCATTCCAACAAGCCTGGGAACGTGACCTGGGGATTCAATGGGAGGAGGGAGTGTGGTCCAGTATTTTTCAGAATAAGTATAAAGGGCAGCTAGCGGCTAGTTTTATAGAGAATAATTATAAACTGTTGTATAGGTGGCATCTTACACCTGAGAGATTGCATGTAATGTTTCCAGGACACACGGATAAATGCTGGAGGGAATGTGGGGAGGTGGGGACTGTATTGCACATTTGGTGGTCTTGCTCTTGCGCTCGGGAGCGATGGGGAGAGATCTTTGATCATTTGAGTGTCATCATGGGGAAAGTACTTGAACCTAACCCAGCCATTGCCCTATTGGGGCTTAAGCCGGAGGAATTCACCCAACCCGAGAGTTTTTTTGTTAATATGGGCTGTGTGACTTTCCGAATATTGATGGCCAGGCAATGGCAGCAAGTGCACCTGCCCACAGTGCGGGAATGGTTATTTGCTCTCGACTCCAATTATTTGCTTAGCAAAGCTACTGCTCTGAGAAACCATAGCTCCAAAAAATTTGAAAAAATTTGGGAAACATACTTGTGTTGGCGAAGTACGAATTGTAAAGACTTCTGAAGGCTTGAAAGAGCCGGCGGCTGGAGGGGGGGGGAGGGGTTTATTATGGTTTATTATGGCTGTATAACTTTGAGGTTGGTAATTCTGTTTGTATTCTGTGTTACAGTTTCAATAAAAGTTTAAATATAAAAAAAAAAAAAAACCACAGAAGAGAGCTTTCTGGTTAGATTTAGAACCCAAGTCTCCCTCTATCCAAGCAAGTGCTGTGGGACTCCCCCTGGTGATTGGTCACAGATTACCTTAGAAACACAGGACAGGCTACTGTGTAGCAGTCAGCTTTTAATAAGTCTTTTCCCTCCCTCCCTCCCCCCTCCCCTGGGATAATCATAGCTTTATAGGTACTTATTTATTTATTTAGACAGTTTTGTATACCGCCTTATCCTTCAATCAAAGCTGTCACAACACAATTGAGGGATACATTTAACACGCGGGGATATGAGACACATACACTAATACTTACAGGGAACATGGGCAATGGAGGGTTAAGTGGCTAGCCCATGACCACAAGGAGCATCTGTGGGACTAGAAACCCCAGTCCTTCCGGCCCAAGGTTGCTGTCCTCTAGTGGGATTTGAACCTCTGACCTTCCGGTCTGAAGTACCTTGCCCCAACCACTAGGCTACTCCTCCCTACTTAAATCTCTTAAAGGAAAGGTGGTGCCATATTCACTCTCAGGTGCAGCTGCTTATTCTCATCAGCATACATTAAGGACCTGAGATTAATTAAATTTCAGGTGAACCAAGTACATTAAACGTATTAGGTATAATTTTATTAGTATAAGTATCCCCAGCAACCCTTAGTAGGTAAAGAACTTAAATATCTAAATACAACCTTAAAACTAAGATGGAGACAGCAGTCCAGCAGCGAGATGGGGGCTTTCCAGTCTTTTGCATTGAGTGTCATGTATGATTTTTTTCCCAGTTGGTCAGGGGTCTTACATGTGCACAAGGTGCAAGGAGCTCTTTGCTCTCAGGGAACAAGTCCGATCTCTGGAGGCAAGAGTAACAGACTTGCAAGACATAAGGAAGACAGAGAGGTACATAGATGAGACCTACAGAGATATAGTCCTGAAGTCCCACCTCCAGTCTGGCAGCATCCCTGTTGCCATGGAGGAGAGAGGTCATGTGACAGGAGAGCATCACCCTGGTGTGGCAGGAAGTGATCCTATAGCTAGGACCTGTCCTCCAGGTGATGCAAAACCCTCTCGCACTGAGGAAATCTCTCCAGGGCCATGTGTTCATGACGGAAGGGTTAGGACAGCCGTTATAGTTGGTGATTCGATCATTAGGAATGTAGATAGCTGGGTGGATGGTAGACGTGAGGATCGCTTGGTAACATGCCTGCCTGGTGCGAAGGTAGTGGACCTCACGCACCACCTAGACAAGGTCTTAGATAGTGCTGGGGAGGAGTCTGCTGTCTTGGTACATGTCAGTACCAATTACATAGGAAAATGTGGTAGGGAGGTACTGGAGGCTAAATTTAGGCATTTAGGTAGGAAATTGAAATCCAGAACTTCCAGGGTAGCGTTCTCCGAAATGCTTCCAGTGCCACGTGCAGGACCCAAAAGGCAGGCAGAGTTCCGGAGTCTCAATGCGTGGATAAGACAATGGTGCAAGGATGAGGGTTTGGGGTTTGTTAGGAACTGGGAGACATTCTGGGGAAAGGAGGGGCTTCAACTTAACAGGGATGGAACCAGGCTGCAGGCATTAACCTTTAAAAAGGAGATAGAGCAGCTTTTAAACTAGATAATAGGGGAGAGCCGACAGTTGCCCAAGAGTGTATGGTTCGGAACACTGTATCCTTGAAAGACACTACCAAAAAACTGAAGTTAGGGCACATCAGCAGAGAGTTTTCAATAAATGTAACTGTATTACTGTAAACAGCTCTGATGTTTCGGCCTGAGCGGTATATCAAATTGTAACATTAAACATTAAAGACAAAGGTAGCCCAAAGGCCCTTGAGTACAGAGCAGAGCTTAAAGATTCCAAATTACCCCTACCTACCGATAACCAGATTAATATGAATAAAATACAGTCTCTAGGAGGTCACGTGATGCGGTGAGCCTGAGCAGACGTGTGAGGCTTGGGCTCCGGACCCCGCTCCCCTGAACCGTGGTTAAATTGCTGTTTTTCATTGTGGCTTGGATCCCTTTTGCTGCGGAGTACCCCGGGAAATCCTCCGACGCCAGCTGGAGATCCGGGAGCGGGAATGGCGGCTGCGGCAAAGGCAGGGCGGCGAGATAAGGAGCGCGCTGTGAGTACCCCCAAGATGGCGGAGTCCCCTCCCAAACACGGTGCGGCGGCCCCCTCAGCGACGTCCGAGGAAATTTCGGCGGCAGTCACCAGTGCCTTGGCGACGCAGTTTGAAGCCCTGCACACGAAGATGGATGCGCTCCAGAGCTCTATGGGCACTCTCGGTGTGCGGGTGCAGGAGGCGGAGACCCGTATTGCACATGCCGAAGAGGAAGTGGAGGGCCTTAAGCGGGAACTGCTTGTACTGCAGAAGGCTGCAAAAGCTCAGGAGCTGAAGCTGGATGACCTAGAAAATAGGTCTAGGAGGAACAACCTGCGGCTATTGGGGGTAGCAGAATCTGTCCCTGACAAAGACCTGAGGGGCTACGTGGAAAATTTGGCCACTTTCCTCAGAGAGGAGGGGGACTCGAACAGGCCCATCGTGGTGGAAAGGGCACATAGACTGGGGCCCAAGCCGCAATCCGGGAACCACAGACCCCGGTGGTCCTGGCGAAGTTTCTATGCTATACGCAAAAGGACGCGGTGCTCCGGGCGGCGAAGCAAAGGGGCACGGTCGAATGGGAGACAGCGAAGATCCGGATAACACAGGATTACTCTGCTGCCCTGAGTCATCGGAGGAAGGCTTATGCGCCGCTGTGCCAAAAGCTGATTGAAGCGGGGGTGCGGTTCAGTGTCCAGTACCCCGCCAGGCTCCATGTGTTACATCAGGGCTCGCACCGGGTGTTTGATTCTGCGGAGGCGGCGCAGGCCTATGTGGAAAAGCTGACGCCAGGGAGGATGTCAAATTTGGAGGTCCAGTGACGTGAGTGTTCCTGCTACTTGTGACACCCTGGCGGAGGACGGTGCCCTGTTGACTGCGGTGGGTTCCTTGCGGACTACAAATGCTTGCTGCCTGGATGGTGACCCTTACCGTTGTCGGTATGGAGTATCGGGAACATCACTCTGTGCAATGTGGGCCTGCCTTGGTGTTGCTGGACAGCCTTGACGGGAGGTGGCCTGGGGCACTGTGCGTGACCCTAGTGGTTGCCTCAACTATTACCGGACGCCAGGGCGGGCTTCGGTGCACTCCCAGTCGGTGCACACGCGGGTGATACGGGATGAGGCCCCACAACCCTGCAGCCCCAATCTTGCCTGCTGGGACTTGTCCGGGCGATGCCTGGGAGAAGCATGGACATGCTCTGCAAGTTTGTTTAAAATGTTTGCCTTTCCTCTAACACTGTATGTTGTTCTTGCCGAATGCAGAGTTGATATTGTTCTAGCTGTGGGGGAGGGCTAGATGTTTGACTGGAAAGAAGGGAATGGGCGACAGTGTGAATGGGGGTTAGTGGCCGGTTAAGATATACGAATGCAGTGGGCCTTGGGATGGCAGGGGGGGTGCCTGTTCTGTTGGGTGGGCTCCGGGGTGGCCCTTCCCCCATGTTTAGGCGACGGTCACTCGCTGGGAGGGATGGCTGTGATTGTTGCTTGGACACTGGGGAGGGCTACCCCACGTGCGGTTGGGATGTGAGTGAGACCGTGTTGGGATCCACGCTACTGCGTAGGGCCGGTCTGCTCGGGGGAGGGGGGTCCTATCACATCCTCGGTGACCCGGATGGGAGTGGGTGAGTGGTTAGCGATGGTGTATGTGGGAAGCAATAGGTTAGAGTGGGGGGTAGGTTATCGGGGCATGGTGGGGGAGGGGGGCGGAGGGGGTAGGGGAGAGGGGCGGGTGGGTGGGGGGAGGGAGGATGGGGGGTCGCAGGGGGCACAGCAACCTTGGGGTAGGGAGAACAATGATTTGAATGGGGACGGTAGCTGGCTGGAGGGGGGGCCCCAGGCTGGGGGGGTCCCACCTTTTTGTTGTCCTTGGAATGATACCAATTGCCTGATCTTGTGTGACCCACCCTGAAGGTTGTCTCTTGGAATATTTGTGGGATTGGTAGCCCTATTAAACGATATAAGGTGTTGCAGGCTTTGGCCCGGTTGAAATGTGACATAGCAATGTTGCAGGAAACCCACCAGACAGCGGAGGAACATGTTAAGCTGCGGAAAATGTGGGTGGGGCAGTGCTGGGGGTCCCCGGCCAAAGGAAAAAAGGGTGGAGTGGTCATCCTGATTAGTAAAAGGACCCGTTTTGAGTTACTTAAGGAGTACTCTGATGCCGAGGGCCGTTACATTTTACTCTATGGTAACTTGGACGGTCGGCCTGTCGTGTTGGGCTGTCTGTATAGCCCTAATGTATTGAACCGGGCGTTTTACGACCGTCTTGCATCCCGACTCGAGCAATTGCCTGATGTTCCTTTGATTCTGGCGGGAGATCTGAATGGGGTATTGGACATAGGGCTGGATGTGTCTGAGGGAGGAGGGGCGCACCTGCGTATCCCGACGACTAAGGCTTTGAAGGGCTTTTGCAGGCGTCTGGGCCTCGTGGACCCATGGAGACTGCTCCACTCTAATGAGCGGGATTTCACGCATCAGTCAAGAGCCCACGGGACTAGTGCCCGGTTGGATTACGTCTTAGTGTCCGAACGGTTGTTTGCTCAGGTGGAGGAGGCGCAGATCGGTCCTTTGGCGGTGTCTGACCACGCTCCAGTTTGGGTCGACATCGCTGGGGGTGGCCCGACCGGGTTGACGCGGCTTTGGCGTTTTCCGTTGGGCTTATACCAGGACGCAGAGTTTCGTACCTATCTTGCACGGCATTGGCAAGAGTTTATGGAGTATCATGAGAGCCATAGGGACGATCCAGAATTACTATGGGAGACGGCCAAAGTCGTCCTACGGGGAGATATTATTGCGTACGCGGCAAGGAAACGGAGATTAGTAGCGCGGCAAATTGTTCAGCTGGAAAGGCAGGTGGTGCGCGCTCGGCGGCGTTGTGCAGGCGACGCTAGTGTATTGAATCGGCGGCGGCTCTGGGAATTGCAAACATCTCTTAATGAATTACTTCACCAGCGAGCAAAGAAATCGTATCTGTATTACAAATATCAGCTTTTTCGGTTTGGAGATAAACCTGGGAAACTCTTGGCGCGTTGCTTACAGGGTCATAGGGGCCACCGACTGGTGGCAGCGTTGCGCGATGACCAGGGGGTTTTTACATAGAGACAATTTGGGTATTACTCGAGTGTTTCGTTCATTTTTTCAGAAATTGTATGCCCGGAGAGACGGAGCGCCGGAGGTCATGCAACAGTACTTGCAAGAGCTGCCGCTGCCCAGAGTGACTACCGAACAGAGGGCTTGCTTAGATGCTCCGATAACGGTGGAGGAGGTCCAGGGAGTTATTCAGCGGGCTAGTTGTTGTAAGGCCCCTGGTCCGGACGGGTTTGGTGCTGAGTTTTATAAGTTACTGGGTGGGCTGGTGCCTCCAACCCTAGTGGCCGTCTACCATAGGCGTGTGGGGCAGGGGGAATTTAAATGGGGCACTAATCACGCGTATATTTCCTTGATTCCAAAATCAGGGAAAGATCCCTCTCAAGCGGCTTCGTATCGGCCCATCTCGTTGTTGAATTTTGACTTAAAAATTTTTGCGAAGGTATTGGCGAACCGGCTGGCTTTGGTGTTGGGGGACTTGATTCATGAGTCGCAAGTCGGGTTTGTTAAAGGGCGTTATGCCGTGCGGAATCTGCGACGACTTCTGGCTTCTCTTGAGTGGGTTCGGGAACGAGATCTTCAATCTCTGATAATTAGCTTCGACGCCGAAAAGGCGTTCGATCAGGTCCAGTGGGAGTATTTGCGTTTTCTCTTACCACATTATGGGTTAGGAATTCCTTTTTGCCGGATGGTGGAGTTGCTGTATGCGGAACCCACGGCGGGGGTCCTCTGCAATGGAGTGTTGTCGGCTCCGTTTTGTTTGGAGCGCGGAACGCGTCAAGGCTGCCCGCTCTCCCCTCTACTTTTTGTGCTCTCCCTAGATCCGTTAATACGTCAGATCGAGGACTCCCCGGACATAGGGGGTGTTCGTATCGGCTCCTATGGCTTTAAGGTAGCCGCCTTTGCCGATGACATACTGGTACATTTGACTTCCCCCCAGAGATCGCTTCCGTACCTGCTTGAGGAACTTACACGTTATGGGCAGTTTGCGGGGTTGCGTATTAATATGGCTAAATCAGAGGCCTTGGACGTCGAGGGTACGCTACGGGGGAGCTGGTCGGGGAGCTTCCCTCTCCGTTGGGCTGCGGATTCTCTTATTTATCTGGGCATTGTGTTAACGAGGAAACCGACATTGTTGTATTCAGTGAATTTTGAACGTATTTTTGTGAAGGTTCGTGCACAGTTGCGAGCGTGGGCCCCTCTCCCTCTGTCCTTGCTCGGTAGAGTGGCCGCGTTGGGGATGGTAATCTTTCCACGGGTGCTTTATTGGATGCAAACACTCCCGGTGTGGCTCTTGAAACGTGATCTGGGGCGCTTGGAGAGGGAGATTCGGGGATTCCTTTGGAAGGGTTATAAGGCCCGGATACCGTTGGCGCGTCTGCAGGGAGGGTGGCGTTCGGGGGGAGTAGGGGTGCCTGATTTTTGGAAGTATGCGCTGGCATGTCAGGCGCGTCATCTTAGCGACTGGTTAGGGGACACGGAGACTTATACTCCGCGCGGATTGGAAGCAGCCTTTGTGGCGCCCCACTCCTTGGAAGCCGTTTTACATCTACCGGGCGCGGTTTTGCCAGCTCGGCTGATGAACAGTATTCTGTTGCAGGCTACCCGGCGGACTTGGCAACAATTAAATAAGTATTGGGGCAGTGATGCGGCGGTGTCCTGCTGGTTGCCTATACGTGGTAATGCCTGTTTCTTGCCGGGCTCGGATTCGGCCCCCTTTCGTCAGTGGTGGCGAGCAGGGATACGGCGGTTGGGACAGGTGGTGGACCCTGCCGGCTGCAGCAAGGCCCTGGGAGTGCTCTGTAGGGAGTACGGGTTGTCGCCGGGCACCATGGTTTTTGCACATGCTCAGCTATCTCATTATATTGGCTCCCTGCCTCGGCAGGAGCTTGCGGTGGAACGTTCGGAGCGTCTTTTGGAGTTTTTTGCATTGGGGGCGGATACTCCGCCAACGATTGCGGACCTGAAGAAACGATTGGATCGGTTCGGGGTTCCCCGGGACTATTCGGCGGTGGAAAGCCTGTGGGCGAGGGAGTTGGGAAGGGAGGTCGCTCGGGGATCCGTGTGGGCGGCCTTGAGTAGGATTGTGCAACTTGTGGAGGGGGCTCGTTGGCGGGAAGTGCAGTTTAAATGTATCCTTCGCGCCCATTTCTCCCCATGGCGAGCGTTTCGGAGTCATCTGGCCCCTCATGGCGGCTGTCCCAAGTGCTCGTGTGCCTCCGCGGATCTGGGTCATATGTGGTGGGGGTGCCCTTCTATTCGTCGGTATTGGCGGCGGATTGAGGCCTATTTGAGTGGCCTGTTGGGGCAACAGATTTGCTGGTCGGGGATGCTGGTAGTGCTAGATCAGCTGGGACCGCTCCACCCGAAGGGCCGCTGGGACAAGGTTTTGGTTCGTAAGGCCTGTCTGGTGGGTAAAGGCCCTATATTGAGTCGATGGAGGGAGCGGGAGGCCCCTACCTTTTGCGAGTGGCGCAATAGCCTGCATCACCTTATGCTCCTGGAGCGGAGAGGGGCGTTACGACACCCTCGAGCCTGGGCTTCCTTTTTGCTGATTTGGACGCCTTATATCCAGCGTTTGGGTCCCACGGCACGTAGTGCAGTACTAACACTTGGATAATGAGAGCCTGTGAAGTTGGTGTCCCCTAATGGGTGCTTCAGGTTGCTGTGTTCCCTGCGGTGGGGGGGGGGAGGGGGGGGTGGAGGGGAGGGTTTGTTGGGGGGAATGGGTTGTTTGAACAAAGTGCTGTTGGAGTATGGCGGCTCCCAGGGTGGTGGACAAGACACAGCCCCGCCCGGGACTAGGTTGGGTGTTTGGAGTTTGAAACAGTAGAAAATGTACATGTTGTTTTGCCAGTTGGTTTATTGTATCTTGTCATATTTAATAAACAGAGTTTTGAAAAAAAAGAAAAAAAAAAAAAAAAAAAATACAGTCTCTAAAATGCTTGTATCCAAATGCTAGAAGTCTAAAAAATAAGATGGGAGAGTTAGAATATATAGCACTAAATGAGAAGTTAGATATGACTGGTATCTCAGAGACATGGTGGAAGGACTATCACCAGCGGGACACTGTGATACCTGGGTACAAACTATATCGTAATGATAGAGCTGATCAAATTGGTGGAGGGGTTGCGCTCTATGCTAGAGAGGGCATTGAGTCACAAAGGATTAAAGTTCTACAGGAAACAAAATTCGCTGTAGAATCTCTATGCATTGAAATTCCATGCAAAAAGGGGACGGCGATGGCAGTGGGGTTGTACTATCGACTGCCTGGCCAGAATGAATAAATGGATGATGAAATGCTCAAAAAAATCAGAGAAGCTAACAAAAGTTACAGAAAGTTAATAATAATGGGTGATTTCAATTACCCTGGTATTGACTGAGTCACTGTCACGGCAGGACATGCTAGGGAGATAAAGTTTCTAGATGAAATAAATGACTGCTTCTTGGAGCAGCTGGTTCATGAACCAACCAGAGGGGAAGTCATTTTGGACTTAGTCCTTAGTGGAACACCAGATCTGGTGCAAAAGATAAGGCTGTTGGGGCCACTTGGCAATAGTGATCATAGCATGATCGCGTTTGATTTAATTAATGGAGAAAGGATGGTAAGGAAATCCACGTTACAACCTTTTAACTTTTAAAAGGGAGACTATGATAAAATGAGGAAAATAGTTAAGAAAAAACTAAAAGGAGCAATTGCAAAGGTTAAAGACTTACATCAAGCTTGGGTGTTGTTTAAGAATACTATCTTGGAAGCCCAGACCAGCTGTATTCCACGCTTTAAGAAAAGTGGAAGGAAGTCCAAAAAACTGCCAGCATGGTTTAAAAGTGAGGTCAGAGAGGCTGTTGTTGCCAAAAAAGCATCTTTCAAGAAATGGAAAAAAGAGCCAAATGACGAAAACTGGAAACAGCACAAGCACTGGCAAGGCATTGATAAGGAAGGCAAAGAGAATTTGAGAAGAAAATTGCCGTGGAAGCAAAAATGCATAATAAAGACTTTTTCCAAGTACATTCGTAGCAAAAACCCTTTGAGAGAGTCAGTTTGACCATTAGATGATAGAGGGGTAAAGGGGGCAGTAAGAGGGGACAAGGATATAGCCGAGAGACTGAATGAATTCTTTGTTTCGGTCTTTACTGAGGAAGATGTAGTGATGTTACCCATGACTGAAGTGGTATTTAAAAGTGATACTGCGGAAGAACTGAAAGAAATATGGCTACACCGGGAAGATGTATTACAACTATTTGATAAACTGAAGAATAGCAAATCACCTGGACCAGATGGTATACATCCAAGGGTGTTGAAAGAACTGAAATATGAGATTGCAGACCTGCTATTAGTAATCTGTGAACTATCACTAAAATCATCTGTAATACCTGAAGACTGGAGGATTGCCATGTAACGCTTATTTTTAAAAGGGTTCCAGGGGCGATCCGGGAAACCACAGACCGGTAAGCCTGATGTCAGTACTGGGAAAAATGGTAGAAACCATCATAAAGAACAAAATTACTCAGTAAGTAGATAGTCATGGCTTAATGGGAGACAGCCAACATGGCTTTAGATAAGGAAAATCTTGTCTTACTAATCTGTTATGTTTTTTTGAGGTGAATAAATAGTTAGACAAAGGTGAGTTGGTTGATATAATGTATCTGGACTTTCAGAAAGCCTTTGACAAGGTCCCTCAACAGAGACTTTTGGCAAAACTAAAAAGTCATGGGATAGGAGGTGATGTACTATTGTGGATCAGAAACTGGTTAAAAGATAGAAAGCAGAGGGTAGGGCTAAATGGCCAATTTTCCCAATGGAAAAAGGTGAATAGTGCAGCACCCCAGGGATCTGTGCTGGGTCCGCTGCTTTTTGACATAATCATAAATGACCTGGAAAGGGGAATAACGAGTGAGGTTATCAAATTTGCAAATGAGACAAAACTATTTAAAGTTGCTAAAAACCATGAGGATTGTGGACAATTGCAAGAGGATCTTGATAAACTGGAAGATTGGGCATCCAAATGGCGGATGAAATTTAATGTAGACAAGTGCAAAGCTATGCACCTAGGAAAGAACAACCCAAACTATGGTTACACAATGCAAGGTTCCACACTGGGAACCACCACCCAAGAAAAAGGTTTAGACGTCACCGTGGATAACATGTTAAATCCCTCTGCCCAGTGTGCAGCGGCAGCCAAGAGAGCAAATAAAATACTATGTATCATAAAGAAAGGAATGGAAAATAAAACAAAGGATATTATAATGCCTCTTTATCATTCCATGGTGTGACCGCACCTTGAATATTGTGTGCAATGCTGGTCACCATATCTTCAAAAGGATATAGCGTTATTAGAAAAGTTACAGAGAAGAGCCACCAAAATGGTAAAGGGGATGAAAGGATAGTCCTATGAAGAGAGGCTAAAGCACAGTTACTTACCTGTAACAGGTGATCTCTGGGAACAGCAGGAATTAGTCCTCAGATATGGGTACGTCGGTACCGACGGAGCCTGCGCGGGAACGCTCGCCAGCTTCCCAAAAAGGAAAGCTTTTGGGAGCATCCCACAGCGCCTGCGCGCTGCCTTCCTGCCTTTCCTAACCAACTCTCCTCAGTTCGAGTTTAAAGCTGAGACAATAGAGAGAGAGAGGAAAGGAAAGACAGAGAGAGATACAACTCCTAGGGGAGGTGGGAGGGTTGTGAGGACTAATTCCTGCTGTTCCCAGAGATCACCTGTTACAGGTAAGTAACTGTGCTATCTCCAGGAACAAGCAGGAATGAGTCCTCACATATGGGGACTCCCTAGCTAAGATGCCTGGGAGATCCCCAAGGGTATGAGACCCTGAAGGGTTCCTCGTCTTCCTATGGATCTCAGGCATCCATTCAGGGAAGAAGGGCAGGAGTTGTTCAAGAATGGAACAGGTGTCTGAGGACAGCCTGACCAAACAAGGCATCCCGGCGGGAGTCCTTGTCCAAACAGTAATGGGATGTGAAGGTATGAACCGAGGCCCAGGTGGCTGCTCGACAGATCTGGTCGATGGACACAGAATGAAGATGAGCCATAGAGGTGGCCATGGCCCTCACATTGTGAGCTGTGACATGGCCCTCCAGAGAAAGGTTCTTACTCTGGTAAGCAAAAGAAATACACTGAGCAATCCAATTGGACAGTGTTCTCTTAGAGACTGGAAGTCCTAAATGAGAAGGATCAAAAGCAACAAAAAGCTGGGAAGACTTTCTATGTTGCTGTGTCCTGTGTAAGTAAAAAGCAAGAGCTCTTTTACAATCTAGAGTATGAAGGTTCCTCTCTGCACTGGATGCATGAGGAGCTGGAAAAAAGACAGGTAAATATACCTCTTGATTAAGATGAAAAAGTGAGACCACTTTAGGCATAAAGTGAGGATTTGTCCTAAGGACTACCTTATCATGATGAAACCTTGTATAAGGTGGATTAGCCACTAAGGCCTGCAGTTCACTGATGCGGCGAGCAGAAGTGACTGCAATAAGGAAAATAACCTTCCAGGAAAGAAATTTCAAGGAGGTAGTGACTAAAGGTTCAAAAGGTGGCTTCATAAGCTGACCAAGAACCAAGTTTAAGTCCCATGCCACCGGAGGAGGTCGAATGGGAGGTTTTGTTAAAGTTAGGCCTCTCATGAATCTTGCAATAAGAGGATGAGAGGAAATAGGTTGTCCATTGAGAGGCTTAAGGGATGCTGCAATAGCACTCAAATGGACCCTTACTGAATTCGTTTTAAGGCCTGCATTGGAGAGATGCAGGAGATATTCCAATAGAGAATTCACAGGAAGTGCCAGAGGGTCAAGACCCTTTTGAGCACACCAAATGGAAAATCTTTTCCACTTAAAAGCATAGGAACGCCTAGTGGAAGGTTTTCTGGAAGCATGGAGGATATCCTTTCACTTGCTGAGAAAGATTGAAGTCTTGAAGGTCTAGGCCTTCAGTAACCAAGCTCTGAGGTGAAGGGACTTGGGGTTTGGATGCCACAAAGTCCCTTCCTCCTGGGACAGAAGGTCTGGCGCAGCTCCCAAGTCCAGGGAGGGGGCTTGGGAGAGATGCAGAAGTAGAGGGTATCACACTTGGTGTGGCCAGCGTGGAGCTATGAGGATCATAGATCCTTGATCCCTCTGGAGTTTGAACAGAGTCTTGGGAATCAAAGGAATGGGTGGAAAGGCATACAGGAAGCCCTGACCCCAATGAAGGAGGAAGGCATCTTTGGCCTGAACTCCCTGACACGGAATTCTGGAACAGAACCGGGGAAGTTTGGTATTCCACGGACTTGCAAAGAGGTCTATGTCCGGGGTTCCCCATTCTTGGAAGAATCTGAGTACCTGATCCATGTGCAGGGACCATTCGTGTGGAAGCAGAACTCGACTGAGTCTGTCTGCCCAAGAGTTTTGGATTCCTGGGAGGTATACTGCCAGGAGATGGATTTGATGCTCTCTGGCGAAGGCCCATAATCTTAGAGCTTCGTTGCAAAGCGACAGAGAGCCAGTTCCTCCTTGCTTGTTTATGTAAAACATAGCTACTTGATTGTCCGTATGAATGAGGACTGTCTTGTAGCTGAGGAGGGTATGAAAGACCTTGAGAGCTAGGAACACTGCTCGAAGTTCCAAGTTGAAGAGAGGTCTCCTGTGGGGACCAAGTGCCTTGGGTGGAGAGGTCTTGTAGATGAGCTCCCCAACCTGTTTGGGAGGCATCTGTTGTGAGGGTTGCTTGGGGTAACAAAGGTTGGAAGGGGGACCCCAGCAACAGATTTTGAGTGGACATCCACCATTGGAGAGACCAAAAGAGACGTTTGGAGGTTGCTATTTGGTCTGAGAGAGCTCCTGAAGCTTGAGTCCACTGGGTGGACAAAGTCCATTGAGCTGCTCTCATGTGTAGGCGAGCATAAGGTACCACATGTACTGTGGAAGCCATATGGCCTAGCAGCTGTAGCATCTCCCTGGCAGTTAAGTGGCTCTTTGACTGAATCTGGGAGGCTAACTGCACTAGACGTTGACAACGGGCCTGAGGAAGGTAGGCCCTTGCAGAAGTGGTGTCCAACCAGGCCCCTATGAATTCCAGGGACTGAGTAGGGGTGAGCTGGGACTTTGGGAGGTTTACCACAAGTCCCAGGTATTGCAGAATGCGCCTGGTACGGTTCAGGGAGATCTGAGCCTCTGACTGGGTTGGAGCTCGGATGAGCCAGTCGTCCAGGTATGGGAAGACAAATATTCCCAGAGTGCGTAGAAATGCAGCAACTATTGCCATGCATTTGGTGAACACTCTTGGAGCAGAGGCTAGACCGAAAGGAAGCACTCTGTATTGGTAATGTTTTCCCTGGAACAGAAAACGTAGGAATTTTCTGTGAGATGGATGGATGAGGACATGAGTGTACGCATCCTTGATATCTAGAGAACAAAGCCAATCCTGACTCTGCAGGTATGGAAGGAGAGTGCCTAGAGAAAGCATCTTGAACTTCTCCTTGCATAGGAATTTGTTCAATTCTCTGAGATCTAGAATGGGTCTGTATCCCCCTGTTTTCTTTGGAATGAGAAAATAGAGGGAGTAAAACCCTGACCCCTGTTGAAGAAGAGGAACTTCTTCTATGGCCCCCTGGGCCAGAAGGGTAGTCACCTCCTGATCCAGAAGGTCGAGGAGAGATGTGGGAGAATTGAAGTGTCTCACCATGGTGTAGGGAGGAAGGTCTGAGAAATGAAGTTTGTAGCCCTCTCTTATGATGGAGAGGGTCCACTGCTCTGATGTGATTTGCTCCCATCTGGGAGCAAAATGAGCTAACCTTCCTGGAATGGTGCGAGGTTCTGGCTGTTGTAGAGCCAGAAAGGTTAAGTTCTCTAGTATCAAGTCAAAAACCCTGAGGGGGGTTGGGACTGCTGGGTTGTAGCAGCCCCTGCAGGTTTAGGCCTGGCCTGTTTAGGTTGCTGACGCTTAGTAGCAAAGCGAACTGTAGAAGATTGTTGGCCAGAAGTGGAAGGAAATCTGCTCCTTTTGTAAAAAGGCTTTTTGAAAGGTTTTTTCTTGGCTGGAATGGAGGTTGACTTGGAAAGTCTATCCAGAGCAGAATTCTCTGCATCCATTTGAGTGGCTTTTATTTGCCACTCTTTGCCAAAGAGATTTTCACCTGTACAGGGCAGATTTCCTAAGCCATCCTGAACCCAGGGTTCTAGATCAGAAGCCTGGAGCCAAGCAATTCTGCGAGCAGCTATGGCAATGCCTGAGGCTCTGCTGGCACCTTCAAAGGAGTCAAAGGCTGCCCTGTTGGAAAACTTTGAAATGTCTTGAGTATGCTTAAGCCAAAGGAGGAACTCATCCCTTCTATCCTCTGGAATAAAAGGGAGAAAGTTGTGCAGCTTTTGTGCAACTTCCTTTAGAAACATACCCATATAAAGGCTATATGAGTTGATTCAGGCAATAAGCATACTGGCTTGGAAGATTTTCCTACCAAAAGCATCCAAGGTCCTGCATTCTCTTCCTGGAGGAGCAGAAGAGTGTCTTTTGGTACTCTTTATCCTTTTCATAGCTGACTGCACCACAATGGAGTGGTGAGGAAACTGAGTTTTCTGAAATCCAGGACAAGGAGGGACACGGTACATAGTGTCCAATCTGCGAGAATGAGGAGAAAGGGTGAGATGAGTCTCCCATAAGTCATTCATATGTTCATGAAGAATTTCATGAATTGGCAAGGTGACTGCCTCTCTGGGAGCCTTAGAGTATCCTAAAATATCAAATTTTTTGGCTCTAGGCTCTGCTTCAGAGGTTACTGAAATAGAGAGTCCTTTAGCCACTTCTATAATGAAGTCTTGAAAGGACAAATCCTCTGGAGGAGACATTCTCCTTTTTGGAGAAGTAGGCTCCTCAGGAAGGGTAATGGATACTTCAGGAGACTCATCTGATGAATCAGAATCATCAGAGGAATCGAAGTATCGTCTGTCCCCTTCCAATGATCGATACGCGTATGGATCGGTACCGACATCGGGCGTCCCCGATACCGGATCGGTACCGAGAAATAGCCCTGGACAAGGAACCTGAGTCGGCATCCTGGCCAATGTCGATGCAGTCGGTACCGGTATCGGTGCTGGTACCGGCACCGACAACGGAACTCGTTGCGGTACCGTCAGCGTCGCAGCTTTAATAAAAGCCATTATAGCCTGCTGCATGGATTGCACAGTGTGATCCAGGGACGCCGCGGAAAAGAAGAACTGAGGAGAGTTGGTTAGGAAAGGCGGGAAGGCAGCGCGCAGGCGCTGTGGGATGCTCCCAAAAGCTTTCCTTTTTGGGAAGCTGGGGAGCGTTCCCGCGCTGGCTCCGTCGGTACCGACGTACCCATATGTGAGGACTCATTCCTGCTTGTTCCTGGAGATAAAGGTTAGGGCTCTTCAACCTGGAAAAGAGACGGCTGAGGGGAGATATGATAGAGGTCTATAAATTAATGAATGGAGTGGAATGGGTAAACTTAGATCGATTGTTTACGTCATCAGAATATAAAAAGACTAGGGGACATGCAACGAAGCTACAGGGTAGCCTATTCAAGACTAATAAGAGAAAATATTTTTTCACTCAACGTGTAATCAAACTCTGGAATTTGTTACTGGAGGATGTGGTAAAAGCTGTTAGTGTAGCTGGGTTTAAAAAAGGTTTGGACAAGTTCCTGGAGGAAAGGTCCATAAACTATTATTAAGAGGGACCTGGGATATCACTGCTTGACCCAATACAAGCATTGAGGAACCTGTGTCTTTTGGGGAAACTGCTAGGTACTTATGACCTAGATTGGCCACTGTTGGAGACAGGATACTGGGCTCGATGGACCTTGGTCTGACCCAGTATGGCATATCTTATGTTCTTATGTAAGATCGTGCTCCTTGGGCGAGCTCCTTGGGGCGAGTCCCACAGTTCGCTTCTCTCACTACCTTCCTGTCAACTTCCAACTGCCACTCGGCTCTCCGACTCCCCTGTTGCCTTGGCGGCCAGATCTCCCTGCAGTTCCGGCGGTTCCCAACAGGGCCTGGATACCCCCCTCCACCCGTACTCAGGTCTTTCTGACACTTAATTTGCTTTTGTTTCTGCTCTCTCTCTGTGCAGTGTCTGCTATCCCTGTCTTTTGGGGTTGGAGGCCCTCTCCTTCCCTCTCAATCTCTGCTTCACTAGGCCCCATTTCAAGGCCGTCCCCTAATCTCATCTCGTGCCTCCCCCTCCTCCTTGGTCCCCCCCCCTCTCTTTTCCAGCTTCTATTCCTCCAGATGGCCCTTGTGAATTGCCACTCCCAGCATTCTAAATCTATCCTCGTCCATGACCTTGTCTTGCAGCATTCTCTTGACTTTCTGTTTCTGACAGAAACATGGCTTAAGGACGGGGAGGAGCCTCTTTTGAATCGCTGTCTCCCCTCAGGCTTTTCCTCCCTGTTTACCTCCCGCCGGGGTAGGAGCGGTGGGGGGAGGGGGATTGCGGTAATTTTCCGTTCATCCCTCCCTGTGCTTGAGATCCTACCTACACTTTCTCGTACCCAGAGACCCTTCTACTTCTTTAGGGTCTCCCATCCCTATTCATCTCCTACTTCTCTATGCCCCCTTGCCCTATTTTCCCCTCTGTGGGACTCCCTTCTCTCAACCCTGTCTGAGGCCTCCCTCACATATCAACATCTCCTGATTCTAGGAGATTTTAATGTCCACATTAACTCCCCCTCCTCTCAACATGACTCTTCCTTTCTCTCTCTTCTTTCTGATCTTTCCTTTCAGCAGTTTGTCCAGGTCCCCACTCACTCTGCTGGCCATACCCTACATCTTGTTATATCTCGACAGATCTCGCCTTTTGTCCCCTCCTCTTTCTCTACCCTGCCCATTCCCTGGTCTGACCATTCCTGTGTATTCTTCTCTTTTCCTTTTCCCTCCATCTCCCCTTCCCTATCTTCGGTTCCGCCTCCCCCTCCAGCCCACTTGGCCCGTCATATCACTCCTAATATGCTTCTCCAGTTTCCATCCTCAGATACGCGTTTTCCCCCTGATTTTCACTTGCTATCAGTCGACCATCAGGCACAATGTTGGGACGCTACACTCTCCTCTGCCTTGGATAAGGTTGCCCCTCTTTTTCCTACTTCTTCCACTCGGCGTCGTCCTGGCTCCCCTTGGTTCCACCCATGTCTCCTGATCCATCGATATTATCTCCGTCGGGCCATAAGCCGCTGGCTTAAGAGTCCCTCTCCAGCCACCCTATCCCACTTCCGTTACTGTCATCGGCACTACCGTTCTCTCCTCCCCTTAGCCAAGCTTATCTCTTCGTCAGCCAATTCATCACGTCAGCTGTACTGTATTCTCCGTTCTCTCTCTGCCTCTCACTCTCCCTTTACCTCTGTCCCCTCCTCTTCCATTACTCCCACTCCTGCCGCACTGGCCTCCCATTTCGCCTCTAAAGTACACTCCATTCGTCACCTCTTTCCTGCTTGCCCTTCCCCTCTCTCCCCCACCTACCTCTCCCACAGCTCTCCCCGCCGCCCCTCCCCTTTCCCATCATTGGTCCTCATTCCAGCCCATCACCCTGCCCGAACTGACCAAGGTCCTCTCCACAACTCGTAAAACCACCTGCCCCTCCGACCCCATACCCTCACGTTGGCTTTCTGAGCCCTCATTGGCTTTGTCCCCCCTGATTCTCTCCACTTTCAACACCAGTCTTCTATCCGGTACCTTCCCCTCACATTGGAAACACGCTCTGATTCGGCCTCTTCTGAAGAAAGCTTCACTGGACCCTTCTGTACTCGCAAACTGGTGCCCCATCTCCAATCTTCCATTTCTCTCTAAGCTCCTCGAGAGACTAGTCTTTTCCCAACTTTCTTCTCATCTTGAAGATTCCCTGGCCCTACACCCCCGCCAATCCGGTTTCCGCCCCGGACACAGTACCGAATCCATCATTATCTCCTTCCTCAATGAGTTGCACGTTGCCCATGACCGGGGTTCTATATCTATCGCTGTCTCACTTGATCTTTCTGCCACTTTCGATGTTGTTGACCACGGTACCCTTCTTTCTCGTCTAAGCAGCACTGGTCTCTCCAGCAGGGTTCTTCTCTGGTTTCACTCTTTCCTTTTCAATCGGTCTTTCTCGGTTCTCTCTGGATCAGATTCTTCGCCCTCGACATCTCTCCACTGTGGTGTTCCCCAGGGTTCAGTATTAGCTCCACTGCTGTTTAATATTTTCTTTCCCCCCCTCTCCCTTCTAATTCAGCAGCATGGCATCTCTGCATATTATTACACAGACAATATCATTCTTCTCCATCACACCAATTCCTCTGCTCCTGATATTGGTCTGCTCAATGTCTGCCTCTCCTGTCGCTTCCTGGTTCTTTGTCAATTTCTTACACATTAATCTGTCAAAAACCTCGGTCATTTGGTTCACCGCTGGTAATCCTGCCCCCCCTCTTGTTCCTCTTCTATCGACTGCTCCCATCCCTATTGTCACATCACTACGATATCTTGGTGTTACTCTTGACTCTGCCCTGTCCTTCAAAGATCACATTTCCTCCGTCGTCCAATGCTCTTTTTACACCTTAAGGCAACTTCGTGCAGTCCGCCCTTTCCTTTCCTCGTCTTCTCTAATCACCTTGCTTCTCTCTCTTGTTGTTTCACGCTTAGATTACTGCAATGCATCCTTGGTTGGCCTTCCCCACACTCAACTGCATAGATTTCAATTGATTCACAACACTGCAGCCCATATCCTGACCCATGCCTCACGGTTTGATCACGTCACCCCCCTTCTCATCCATTTGCAATGGCTCCCTATTCCTTTTAGGATTCAATACAAGATTCTTATCTTCGTACACAAATCAATTCATACTGGCACCCCGCTATATCTTTCCGATTTGGTTTGTTTTCACTGTCCTCCCAGAATTCTTAGGTCTATTCACTCTAATCGTCAGTTTCTTCCTTCCCCTTTCCCAGGCTCACTTGGAGTCTACATGCTCTTCTGCTTTCTTCTTTCTTGGTCCCCGCTTATGGAATTCCCTACCGCCTGCACGTCGTCTAAAGTCCTTTTTTCCTGCTTTTAAAGTTAGGCTTAAAACCCATCTTTTTTGCACAGCCTTTGATTTCCCTCCCCCACCTTCCCCCCTCTCTCCTCCCCCTTGCTGATATCCAGTTTTACTGTCTCTATTTTGTTTCTGGCTATCCCTCATCTTTCCTATCTCTTTCTTGTCTGCAATATGGCGTTCCTTTTCCTTTTTTCCTAGCAGTACCTCTATGGTTTTTACCCGTATTGTAAACCGCTTTATGGTTCGGGCGGTATATTAAGTTTTAAAATAAAGATAAAGATCAAGATCAAGGGGGGGAGTGGTTGTTATTGCCAGAGCCATGATTTTTTTTATTATACTATCTTCACTGCTTTCGATCTATCAATCTTCCTTTTGGGGGAAGCAGCCACACTTTCTGGTGATTCCAGAGCAGAAAGCTCAGGTATGAGATGGGTGGTGGCTGTGAATATATTTATACTATCCTGATGAGATTAGTGAGAGGTAAAACTACTCAGTCAAAGGCCATGTCTGAGGCCGAGGAATGACAGAGGCAGTGGTGGTTAACAAAGATGTGTGTTGAGGTTCAAGAGGCCACTTTACAGATGGAAGTTTTCTTTAGATTAGTGACAAAGGCCACCTTGGCTTGGAGCTGATGAATTCCGATTTTTCCTGGAGGCAGAATGAATGGCTGAGTATAGCAAAGAGAGATGTAATTAGATACCCAGGTTGTGAGTGTACATTTGGAGCCCAGTTTCCCAGATTGTTGGGATTATAGATGACAAACAATTGTGACGTTTTCCTTAGATCTTTCGTTCCCTGCAAATAACAGAAAAATGCATGACTGCAGTCTAGTGTATGGAACAAGCTGGGTTGAGAGAGAACTTGGGAAGAAGACCAAAAGAACTATGTAAGGAATTTTAGATAAAACTGAATGGTGACAGTTGTGGAAGAACTACAGTGTTCTACCGAGGATCTTTTAAATGGGTTCGCCGATCAGATAATTTTACTGACCGTTCCATCTCACTTAATCTGATTGACATTGCAAAATGAGCAAGAATGGAAAAATTATTTAAATAATTTTGTAATTAATACTTAAAAATATAACAGTATATGTAAATATAATATGAATGAATTTGACATTTAAATTAATTTGAAAGGTGACAAATGCATCATACAGTATATGGAATTTCCAGAAGGATGACTAGTTAGCGCTGTCTGGCTTGTAGTGTGGCCCACCCAGCTTTTCCTTTATGCTACCGGTTGGCAAAAATTTCTGGGGAGAACGCTGAATTATGTATAAGGGGGGGGGAGAGGTAAGTGGACTAGTTCTTGAAGTTCACCAATTCTTCTTGCTACGATTATAGCCACCAGAAAAATTATTTTCCATATGAGGTATTTGAGAAAAGTGAGTCCTAGAGGCCCAAAGGGACTCTCCATGTGATGAAGACAATATTGTGGTTCCCCACCTTAGGGAAAGTGATTTTAGGGGGACTTTCAGGTTCATGAGACCTTTCATGAATTTTGAAACCGGTGGATAAGTTGATAGGATTTCCCCATTGACATGATCTGTGTGCTGTGCTGGATGACAGATGGATGTGGACTAAGGACATTTTTAAATGTGAATCTGATAGCTGGAGAAGACAGGATAGAACTTGCAATACTAGGCATGAGAAAGGGTCTCGATTATGGGTTGTAGCCCATTGGGTGAAATGTTTCCATTAGAATAGATATGACTTTCACATTGTAGGTCTCTGTGAAACCAATACAATTTCCTTAATTTCACTAGAGTCTGGAAGGCAGTCAATCGCATACTGCTCAATATGTAAGCTGTGACAGAGAGACTCTTCAGGTTGTGATGTATGAGGCTGTGTTTGTCTGAGGAGTACTGTAAAACTTCTTGACTAATACCAGAAGTAAGGATATTATTAGGCTTCCATCCCAGCAAAGGAGATGATTTTAACCCATAATTTATGCTGCTTCCTTACCCGTGGGATATCATCATCATCATCATCATCACTTTCATCATCTGCAATAGGGGGAGGGTGAGGATCCGGGCCGGATGTGATGAGATTCTCATAACTGAGTTCTACTTTATAATGGCAGGATGCATCACTGTCGTATTCTACAAGACAGAAAGAACAAAACAAAGAAGTGAATTAAGAGGACCAACTCCAGTTTTGTCTTTGTGGATTGTGGCTATGTTCCATTGGCCAAATTACTGCTGAAAATATCATGAGAAGCATGCTTATACCAGACTTATTTCAGAACAACGGCTCTCTGGAACAGCTCTACTTGATTTGCCAGGTGACAATTATTTGGAAGATCAGATTATCGGGGGAAATTTCATAAGGGGTCACCCTAAACTGTATAAAGGGCAACATAGGCAGGGCAGGGCCGGTCCGTTAGTTGGTTCAAGGTGTTGGCACCCTAGACAAACCTTAAAATCCTGTTAAAAAAAATAACACCTTATGCTCCCTTGGCTATCAGAATCTATTGTTTAGCTCTGAATGTCTTGCTCTTGCCACTCCCAGAAGCTGCCACCCTAAGCAATTGCCTAGTTTGCCTCGTGGTTGGACTAGCCCTGACCAAAGGTGCCTATATGACTTTTTAAAACTAAGTTCTCAGAACTATCCCCAATAGTATACAAATTCTTAAGCATAAATTTACACCTGTTCTGATGCAGGTGTAAATGTGTGTACACTATGCATATATGTGGTTAATTTATAAAAGTGTGCATATACATTGCAAATCTGCAAGCTTTCTACAAACTACTCTCCTGAGAAAGTCTAAGTAATAATAGTAGTAGCACACACAGAGCATGCACAAGTAGGTGTTATCTTTGTGTGCCTGCTTTTCACATGTACAAATTTGTAAGACCATTTTCCACATGTGACGTGCTTCCAAAAGCTTCTAGAAAATAGAATCTGGAAAGCTGATCCTGTGTTTAGACTCCATCGATGATGTCATTCATAAGTGAGGAAATTATCCTACTAGTCCACAGAGAAAATGCTTTCTCCGGAGACAAGCAGGAGTGATGCAGGCATACTCCCACTGGTAAAGACTCCGGCTGAGCCCAGTACCTGGCTCTCCCCTAGCACAGAGAAGTCTCTTGGACTTTTCTGAGCATGCATACTTTTCCCATGTTAATGAGTCTGTGCTTTACTCCTTCAGTCTTTTTTGACCACAGCTATATCTGCCACTGTTCTCCCCTCCTCCTGTCCATCGTCAGATCCTTCACGGGAACACCCCCCCAATAAAAACAGCACCTTGTATTTGAGATCGACACACCACAGTCCCCCCCCCCCAAAAAAAAAAAAAACCACCAATGAAGCAGGATGTTCCCACTGTGACTACATACCATGCCTGGAGAGAAAAAAAAACAAAGAAAAAGGGAAAAGCACATAGATGACGACCAACAATCCCGCATGATTGCGACACTGTGGGGACCCACTTCTTCTTCAGCCCCGGTCTTGTCAGGTTCAGACAAGGCCTGATCAGGGATACTGTGAGCAACCGCGTGACCGGAGGCAGACTTCCTCCCGGTGCCGGCATCTGGGATCGCTGCACACAGCCCGTGGACACCGACCAGCGGTTCCACTCTCCCTCCTCCAGATCCCGCCTTATTCTACATGCTACCCTACAATCCCTGTACAGCAGTATCCCAGACACAGACTTCTTTTCCTCAAAGGAGAATACAAAGTGTCCTCTTTTTTGTTCTATGCACCCCAGCAGTTGCCATCTAGCACACAATGCCTTTGCCATCTCCTGGGGTTGCCAATTTCTCTATGCATTTCCCCTCTTCCCTCGCCTTCCCTGACTCCTTGTCAAGATCTGGGATGACAAAGCTCAGGTTATCCTCATTGCCGCCCCCCCCCCAGTGGGCGTGAAAATCTTGGTTCCCATACCTCCTCACCTTAACAACAGAACCTCCAGTACCATTGGAACAGCATCCTTTTCTTCTCACTTAGGACAATGGATACCTGCTGCATCCCAATCTCTGTAGTCTCTCCCTCACTGTCTGGAATTTGAGCATTGCCTAGCGTCAGACTCATCAATTCCCAAGGAGGTTCAGAATATCCTTTTAGCTTCCAGGAAACCATCAGCTGCTCTCCATTCCTATCAACAAAAATGGACTTGCTTCACACAGTGGGCATCAGCATGGGGACAAGAGCCTATATTCTGTCCTCTCAGCCTGGTCTTCATCTACCTTCTACACTTGTCTAATGCCGGTCTTCAAATCACCTCTGTCTGCTACCACCTCTCAGCAATTGTGGCGTGCCACAGTCCAACTGACAATAAATCCATCTCTTTGCATCCCCTGTTATCTTGATTCATGAAGGGCCTCATGAACACAAAACCACCTATCAAGCTTCCTACGCTGGCATGGGATCTTAATGTCGTCCTTGCTGAACTCAAGAAGCTGCTGTCCGCTGAACCACTCTGATCAGCTTCGCTCAAGCAGGAAAACTGTGTTTCTCATGGCCATCACTTCAGTGCAGCACATCAGTGAGCTACAAGCCCTTGTTCTACCCTCCCTACACCCTTAGAACTCTCCCCAGGTTCCTGCTTAAAATTGTCTTGGACTTTCACTTGAATCAGTCCGTAGTCCTGCCAGTTTTTTCCCAACACTGCATGCTGGACTTCCGGAACAAACCCTCCATTCTCTAGATTGAAGAAGAGCCATACTCTATTACCTCACAGCATCTCGGGACTTCCGCGAATCCTTCCAGCTCTACATCACCTTCAACTCCAGCAATCTGGGGCCTTCGGCTTCCAAGTTTATTAATTCTTCTTGGATTGCTGACTGCATTCACCTTCTGTTACAACCAAACGCAGTTACCATGCCAAAGATGCATTGGGCCTCATTGCTTATGAGCAAAAGCAACTTTGGTGGCAAGCCTCATCTCCATGTTAACTATGGACATTTGCAAAGTGGCCACGTGGTCCACCATTCATACCTTCACCAAGCATTACTGCCTGGATTTAGCTTTGGGGCAGGACCTTGCTTTTAAGCAAGTCATCCTCTGCAACCTTTTCACACCTTAATTTCCTTCCACCTCCCAGGACGGGTTTGGGGGGGGAGGGGAGGGGAGGGGGGTTGAGCCGCAAGCACCTACCTCTTTAGAACAGTCCTCAGCTCTGGACATCAACAGTGTGTGCCTGCATAATCCCTGCTTGTCACTGGAGAAAGCATAGTTACTTACATGTAACAAGGGTCTCTTGCAAACAGCAGGAGTTTGCAGCCATACTCACCCTTCCTCTGTCCCCACAATGAAAAAAAAAACTCTATAAAGAGCAAAAAAAAAGGAAAAGGGAATAGTATCAAGAACAAAAAAAAGAGGAGAGAAAATGAATCAGTCATTAGGGGGCAGAACAATCACCTCTCCTGCAACCAGTTCTCCATTATATCTCAGTCTCCTATGCCAGGATCCTCCATTACCTCTACAATGCACATATGCGTCAAGAGGGCGGGTGCCTCATTTAGCTATGTTACAGACTGAAGGAATTAAGTGCGGGCTCACTAACACAGGAGGCATACATATGCTCAGAGAAGTCCAAAAGACTTCTCTGAGCTAGAGGAGAGCTGGGCATTTGACTCAGTCAGAGATTTCACCAACGGAGTGTGGCTGCATACTCCTGCTTACAGAGAACCCTCGTTACAGGTAAGGAACTATGCTTTATAAAATTACTCCCCCTCCCCCACTAATGTATTAAACAAAGATCACTTTACGTTGTTGAGTTGTGGCTACAGCAGCAATTCGGCAAGGAGGTCCATGGGATCCTGGGTCAGATGCTATACTGGTGCCTGCATCATTGTCACTATCTGAAGCCATGGCGAATGGCAATGCTTCAAAGTTGGCACTTATCTCCTCTGCCAGGTCAATACAAAAATCTGCAGCATTTCTGTGTGCTTGACCTTCTGCATAAGCAAACTGACGAGATCCAAAATTAGCTCGAATCTTTGTGTTCTGTGAAAAAAGAATGCAAAGGCAACATTTGAAGCCTGACCATTTTTTCTAAAGTAATGAACCTTCCACTCCACTATTTCCCTTATACAAATCAGATTTAAAGGAATTAATCTAGACTTCACTGTAACGTACAATAAATCGATCATTAAAACAAATTCTTATGTTACAAATGGCCTGATTTACTAAGAATTTTTTCTTCACTCTAAGACTGATAATCAAAAGATTTATTTGGGTAAAACAGGGTTTCAGCCAGGCAAATCTTACCTGTTTGATTTGCCCCCTTACCCTTCCTTTATCCCAGTGAATTTGTATGGGTAAAATCATTACCTAGACAAAGTTGGCTGAATAAGAGGGGCCGAGTTAAGGTATTCCTGGAGCGGGCTTTTTAAATTTAACCAGGTACTGCAACATTGAGCGCTACTTAGCTAAATAAATGCCGACAACTCCATATGCACAAATACTTGTCCTAAAGCTATCCAAAATGATGTGGATAGGTTTAGCCAGATCTTCAGCAGCACTCTTAACAGGAGAAATATCACAGACTATCTAGGTCTGGATAAAGATCAGACAAATTTATCCCATCATCTGCATTTTGGGCTTTTCTCTGTGTCTGTGGGAGAAAGGTTTAAATCTGGCCAAAGTTAGCATTGAATGTGGCGGCACAAAACATGACTATGATCAAGAAACTGATAGCTATAGATTTCATCACAGTAACAAATAATGTGTAAACGTACCTAGGTGCACAATTCAGATTTCTGGCAATGCTAATGCTATTCTTATATGTGTGCGCCATATAATTTATTTCAATGAGACATGTCTTACTGCTAAAAGTACAGCATGGGACTATCCTATTTATTAAATATCAGGGTAAAACCATGAAACGTTAGAAAACGTTAAGAAAACGTTAGAAACTCAAGTAAAATGTATACTGTAAACAGTCTATCTTATATTTGGATAGAAAACAGACTGGCCTTTTTCTGGATGTGAACAACTGGCCACATTCCCCCTGAGACATCTTCGAGAAAGGGCCCTAAGCGTTGGCCACAGTAAGTAAAGTATACTCTGCCCTTAGCTGGCTGTCCTGGTGGAGGTGGTGTGCCTTCCATTCTCTCCCAACCAATCCCTGCAACATCACCTACAAAACAAAAGCAATAAGGTGAAAGCTTTCGCTTGACTACATATAGTTGCACTTTTTCCATGTGAACAGACACTGCTAGCAATGAACAACAGACTATAAATCAGACAGCTTTATTTCAATTGCAGGTGAAGGTAAAGAGTAGTTACTCACCTGTAACAGGTGTTCACCAGGAGCAGCAGGAATCAGTCCTCACATATGGGTGACGTCGGCGTCAACGGAGCCCCCATGCGGAGCATTTCCCCAGCTTTCAAAGAAAGCCTTTGGGAATGCAGGCACGCATGCGCGGTCCCCTTCCCACCCAAAGGTGCCATCTTGCTCAGTCTGATGACATAGCTAAAAGACAGCACAAAAAGAAAATAAACTATATACAACTGCAACTCCAAGGGGAGGAGGGAGGGTTGTGAGGACTGATTCCTGCTGCTCCTGGAGAACACCTGTTACAGGTGAGTAACTACTCTTTCTCCAGGACCAAGCAAGAAGTCAGTCCTCACATATGGGTGACTCCCTAGCTCTGGGCTACCAGGAACCCAGGCAGAAAAATAGAGCTTCCTCTAGAGCCTCAGCAACAGTGAGAGAATCTTCTCTGAGACCACACCTGAACGGTAGCCCAACATCAGGGCCAGAGGGTAGGAGTTGCCTAAACCTCAAAGAGATTACGGAGTACCGCTTGCCCGAAAGCACTGTCCCTACAGGACTCCCTGTCGAAGCAGTAGTGGTCCGCAAAAGTCTGGCTTGAAGACCAAGTAGCGGCCCGACAGATGTCTGCCAACGGAACAGAACGGAAGTGAGCTACTGATGCGGCCTTCGCCCTGACCCAGTGGGCCGTGACTCGACCCTCCAGGGAAAGGCCGGCTGCCCTGTACGCCCAGGTGATACAGTCTGCCACCCAGATGGACAACGTATGCTTAGTGACAGGCAACCCCAATTTATAAGGGTCAAAGGAAATGAAGAGCTGAGAAGCCCTTCTATGCCCCTGCGTACGTTCTAGGTAAAAGGACAGCGCCCTTCTACAATCCAGGGTATGCAAGACAGTTTTGGCCCTACTGGCGTGCGGCCTGGGAAAGAATGTCGGAAGTACCACCTCCTGGTTGAGGTGGAAGGAGGACACTACCTTTGGAAGGAACTTAGGATGATTCCGCAAGACTACCCTGTTCCTATAGAACCTGGTATACGGCCTATCCGAGACCAGGGCCTGAAGCTCACTCACATGCCTAGCCGAGGTGAGTGCCACAAGGAACACCACCTTCCAGGAGAGGAAACGTAAGTGGCAGGTTGCCATCGGCTCAAAAGGTGAGCGAGTCAGTTGCAGCAAGACCACATTGAGATCCCACTCAGTGGCCGATGGATGAATGAGAGGCTTAAGCAGAAGCAGGCCTCTGAGAAAGCGAGACACCAGAGGGTGGCCTGAGAGAGATTGTCCATCCACCGGCGAGTGGTGAGCTGGGAGGGCACTGAGGTGAACCCGGACAGAGTTGGACTGAAGTCCTAGGTTGGAAAGGTGGAGCAAGTATTGTAGCACCACCTGGACCGAGCAGGAGAAAGGATCCTCCTGCTGTTGAGAACACCAAGTAGAAAACCTACGCCACTTCAGAGCATAGGCCTTCCTAGTGGAAGGCTTCCTGGAGGCCAACACAACCTCTTCAACCTCCTTTGATAGGAGCAGGGGAGCAAGGACTATCCTTTCAGCAGCCAGGCCATCAAATTGAGGAATTTGAGTTTGGGATGCAAGAGGGACCCCTGATCCTGAGTCAGAAGGTCGGGTTACAGCCCCAGAGGAAGTGGAGTATCCACTGACAACTGTAGAAGAAGAGGGAACCACGGCTGCCTGGGCCACCTGGGGGCTATCAGGATCACCGTGGCTCGGTCCTGCTGGATTTTGAATAGAGTCCGGACCACCAGAGGTGTGGGAGGAAATGCATACAGCAGGCCCTCTGACCAGGGGATCAGGAATGCATCTGCCGCTGTTCTCAAGGGATGCGGTTGCCTGGAACAGAACCTGGGTAGTTGCCTGTTCAGCGGACTGGCAAAAAGATCCATGGTTGGAAGTCCCCACTTCAGAAAGATCTGTTGAACTACCCGAGGATCCAACTGCAACTCGTGAGGCTGCAGGAGTCTGCTTAGCCTGTCCGCCAGGAAGTTTTCCTGGCCTGGGAGGTAGATCGCTCTGAGGGTCATGCCCTGATTGATAGCCCAGGAGCAGAGAGCTTGTGCTTCCAGGCACAGGAGTCGGGATCCTGTGTCCCCCTGCTTGTTGACGTAGAACATAGCCACCTGGTTGTCCGTCTGAACTAGGACAGACTGGTGAGAGAGGACCCGAGAGAAAGTCCGTAAGGCTAGTCGAATGGCTCTCAATTCCAACAGGTTGATCTGCTGGGCGGCCTCCCACGGAGACCAAAGGCCTTGGGTGCAGGCCCCCTGGCAGTGTGCCCCCAGCCCTGCAGGGAAGCATCGGTTGTCAGTACCTGAGTTGGTGGGGAGGCCTGAAAAGGAACTCCCCCAACCAGGTTTGGGAGATGCCTCCACCAGCGTAAGGAGTCCACCAAGAGTTTGGACATCCTTATCCTGTCTGACAATTTCCCTGTGGCCTGTAGCCACTGTGCCCTGAGGCACCACTGAGCCGGCCTCATGTGCAGCCGGGCATTTGGGGTGACATGCACTGTGGAAGCCATGTGACCTAAGAGCCGGAGGAAGTGTCTGGCCGAGACCAGAGAGTTCGCTCGAAACTGGCCGGCCAACTTTATCAGCCTGTGAGCTCTGTCCACAGGCAAATAGGCCTTTGCATGGATGGTATCCAATCTTGCCCCTATAAACTCCATGTCCTGTGAGGGGACTAAAGTGGACTTTGGAAAGTTTACAACGAACCCCAGGTGCTGGAGGCAGGGATATGGTTCGGAAGGTGGTCTGCCTGGCCTCTTGTGGAGACTGACCCCTGATAAGCCAGTCCAAGTAAGGGAACACAAAGATCCCCTAGTTCCTGAGGTAGGCCGCAACCACCGCCAGGCATTTTGTAAAAACCCTGGGGGTGGAGGTGAGGCCAAAGGGAAGCACTCTGTACTGAAAGTGTTTCCCTCCCACCACAAATCTGAGGAATTGTCTGTGACTTGGATGGATGAGGACGTAGTATAAGCATCCTTCAGGTCTAAGGAGCATAGCCAATCTCCCTGCTGGAGGTAGGGCAGTAAGATTCCAAGGGTAAGCATCTTGAACTTTTCCCTCTCCAGAAACTTGTTCAGATTTCTCAGGTCCAGGATGGGTCTGAGGCCCCCTGTTCTTTTTGGTACCAGGAAGTACCTTGAGTAGAAGCCTTGCCCTTCCAGGTGGTGGGGCACCGGTTCCACCGCCTGGTCCTGTAGCAGACCTTCCAACTTCTGAAGGAGTAAGTTTCTGTGCAGAGGGGGTCTTGGAGGCTCCCCTGGAAAGGAGGAGGGGGGTATCTGGGTGAAGTGGAGCAGATAGCCTTTCTGGATGATGCTTAGCACCCAAGTATCCCCTGTGATGGCTGGCCACCTCTCTGCGTACAGGGTCAGCCGACCTCCTGTGCCCTGTAGAGGAGGAGAGGCTATGCCGGCATAGTCAAAAACCCCCTCCCTGCTGAGCAGGAGCCGGAGTAGGAGGCTTGGGGGCCTTCTGCCTACGGGGCCTATGACCCTGCCCCTTGGCCTGCTGGTCCTGTTGGGGAGCTGCAGAGGCCTAGTAGTGAGGGTAGGTTTTGTAGGCAGTGGTCTTCCTCGGGTAAAAGACCTTTTTCCCCAAGCCCTTCTTCTGAGAAGGGGCAGAGGTTTTCCTGGACAGCCTTGTCCAGGTAAGAGTCTCGGACTCGAGTTCTGCAGCTTTTTCGGCCATGGGCTTGCCAAAGAGATTTTCGCCTCAGCAAGGGACATCGACCAACTTGTCCTGTATCCATGGCTCGAGGTCCGAGGATTGTAGCCAGGCCTGGCAGTGTGCACTGATGCCGGCCCCTGCTACTCGGGCCGAAGCCTCAAATCCATCGTAGGCTGCTCGAGATATAAACTTCAAGCACTCTCAAATACCAGAAGACAAGGCCTTGAACCTCTGCAAAGGTTCCTCGGACAGACCAGCAGAGAACCCGGCAATTTCCTTTGCCAGGTCTCCGAGGTACATGCCCATGTACAGCTGGTAGGTCTGGACACGGCAAGCAAGCATAGAGCCCTGGAAGCACTTTCTACCGAGGGCATCCAGGTTCCAGGTCTCCCTGCCGGGAGGCACCGAGGAGTGCATCTTCTGACTCTTCAGGCAATGCATGGCCGATTCCACAACCATGGAGTGGTGCAGCAGCTGTGCCTTTTGATCTGGTGCAAGAGATAATGGTGTTGGGGCCACTTGGCAATAGTGATCATAGCATGATCACGTTTGATTTAATTAGTAGAAGAGGGATGGGTAAGGAAATCCACAGTACTGCCTTTAAACTTTCAAAAGGGAGACTATGATAAAATGAGGAAAACAGTTAAGAAAAAACTAAAAGGAGCAGTTGCAAAGGTTAAAGACTTACATCAAGCTTGGGTGTTGTTTAAAAATACTATCTTGGAAGCCCAGACCAGCTGTATTCCATGCATTAAGAAAAGTAGAAGGAAGTCCAAAAAACTGCCAGCAGGGTTTAAAGGCGAGGTCAGAGAGGCTGTTGTTGCCAAAAAAGCATCTTTCATAAAATGGAAAAAGGAGCCAAATGACGAAAACTGGAAACAGCACAAGCACTGGCAAGTTAAATGCAAAGCATTAAGGCAGGCAAAGCGAGAATTTGAGAAGAAACATGCTACGGAAGCAAAAACGCAAAATAAAGACTTTTTCAAGTACATTCGTAGCAAAAAACCTGTGAGAGAGTTAATTGGACTGTTTGATGATAGAGGGTTAAAAGGGGCAGTAAGAGGGGACAAGGCTATAGCGGAGAGACTGAATGAATTATTTGCTTCAGTCTTTACTGAGGAAGATGTAGGGATGTTACCCATGACTGAAGTGGTATTTAAAGGTGATACTGCAGAGGAACTGAGAGAAATATCGCTACACCGGGAAGATGTATTACAACTATTTGATAAACTGAAAAGTAGCAAATCACCTGGACATGATGGTATACATCCAAGGCTGTTGAAAGAGCTAAAATATATCAAGGGTGTTGAAGGAACTGAAATATGAGATAGCAGACCTGCTATTAGTAATCTGTGAACTTTCATTAAAATCATCTGTAATACCTGAAGATTGGAGGATAGCCAACGTAATGCCAGTTTTTAAAAAGAGTTCCAGGGGTGATCCGGGAAACTACAGACCGGTGAGCCTGACGTCAGTACTGGGAAAAATGGTAGAAACCATCATAAAGAACAAAATTACTCAGCATATGGATAGTCATGGCCTAATGGGAGACAGCCAACATGGCTTTAGACAAGGAAGATCTTGTCTTACTAATCTGTTATGTTATTTTGAAGGTGTGAATAAACAGGCAGACAAAGGTGAGTTGGTTGATATAGTCTATCTGGACTTTCAGAAAACCTTTGACAAGGTCCCTCAACAGAGACTTTTGGCAAAACTAAAAAGTCATGGGATAGGAGGCAGTGTACTATTGTGGATCAGGAACTGGTTAAAAGATAGAAAGTAGAGGATAGGGCTAAATGGCCAATTTTCCCAATGGAAAAAGGTAAATAGTGGAGTACCCCAGGGATCTGTGCTGGGTCTGCTTCATAAATGACCTGGAAAAGGGAATAACAACTGAGGTTATCAAATTTGCAGATGACACAAAACTATTTAAAGTTGTTAAAACCCAAGAGGATTGTGGAAAATTGCAGGAGGATCTTGATAAATTGGAAGACTGGGCATCCAAATGGCAGATGAAATTTAATGTGGACAATTGCAATGTTATGCACCTAGGGAAGAACAACCCAAACTATGGTTACACAATGCAAGGTTCCACATTAGGACCCACCAACCAAGAAAAAGATTTTGGCGTCATCGTGGATAACATATTAAAACCCTCCGCCCAGTGTGGAGTGGTAGCCAAGAGAGCAAATAGAATGCTAGGTATCATAAGAAAAGGAATGGAAAATAAAACAAAGAATATTATAATGCCTCTGTATCGTTCCATGGTGCGATTGCACCTTGAATATTGTGTGCAATTCTGATCGCTGTATCTTAAAAAGGATATAGCATTATTAGAAAAGATACAGAGAAGAGCCACCAAAATGGTAAAGGGGATGGAAGGCTACTCCTATGAGAAGAGGCTAAAAAGGTTAGGGCTCTTCTACCTGGAAAAGAGACGGCTGAGGGGAGATATGATAGAGGTCTATAAATTAATGAACGGAGTGGAACGGTTAAACGTAGATAGATTGTTTACGTTATCAGAATATAGAAAGACTAGGGGACATGCAATGAAGCGAAAGGGTAAACTATTTAAGAGAAAATATTTTTTCACTCAACGTGTAATCAAACTCTGGAATTTGTTACTGGAGGATGTAGTAAAGGCTGTTAGTGTAGCTGGGTTTAAAAAAGGTTTGGACAAGTTCCTGGAGGAAAGGTCCATAAACCATTATTAAAAGGGGACCCAGGATATTGATGCTTGACCCAATACAAGCATTGTGGAACCTGTGTCTTTTGGGGAAACTGCTAGGTACGTATGACCTAGATTGGCCACTGTTGGAAACAGGATACTGGGCTTGATGGACCTTGGTTTGACCCAGTATGGCATATCTTATGTTCTTATGTTCTTAACCCGGGGCTCTTGCGGACTCGATAGATGGAATCGACCCGCTTGCTTAGAACCGGCATCGAGGCCGGCGCCTCCCACATGCAGAAGAGCAACCGCTCCAGCATTGGAGGAACCGGGACAGTAAAGGCCTCCTTGGGAGGAGAGTTATACTGCAGAGCCTCAAGCTCCTCAGCCCGAGGCTCCTCCTCTGGGTCCGCAGGGAATGCCAATGCTTTGGCCATGTCCTTTACGAAATCTGAGAACCTGGTATCCTCCAGGGGGGACCTGGTCCGAGGCTCGGATCCCAGTGAGTCCGAAGGGACGCACCGAGTCCGGAAGGTGTCAGGGGACTCCTCCTCCCCCGTTTCCCATGCCGATTCCTCCGAGTGGGCGGGCACCGACACCATCCGCCCCGACGCCGAGGGTACCGGCGTCAACGACCTCGGTCCCGAACGGGAGGCCGAGGGTGACCTCTGCCGAGGATTGACTCAAGTTCGCATAGTCTCGAGGATCAGCTCGGCCTCCGGGGTCGACTTGGACGTCGATGTCCCGGTGGTTGGGGCAGATGCACCGGTGAGACCGGCGATCAGCACCCGCTGCTGCTCCATGAAGGCAGACAATCTGCTCTCCAAGGCCGTCAACCTGAGTCCGAGCTCAGGAGACCCAGAAGCCTCCGACTTGGGCCCCGACGTCGGCTCCCCCGGAGGAGAGTCCACGAGGACTACAGTATTCACATGACTCGGGGCCTCCGACTCTACACGAGGATGCTTTACAGGCCTCTCCGACTCCAAAGACCCGGGACGGCGATCGGGGCTATGCGACCTGGCCCTCGAGGAGCCAAGAGCATCCACCGATGCCGCCCTCGCGGGTTTCTTCTTCCTTCGATGCTTCCTCGAGGGGGACTCCCTTTCAGAGGAGCCCCGACGATGCTCGGGGTCAGACTCCCGAGACGTCGAGGCCTCTGACGAAGTCCGGACCCATCCAGAGGCAGATTCAGAGAAGATCCTCTCACGCTGGTGCTGACGGCTCCGTAACGCCTTGGAAGACATTTTGCCACAGGGGCTACAGACCGTAGAATCATGGTCTGGCCCTAGGCACCGAAGGCAGCAGTCATGTGTGTCGGTGAGAGACATGAGTTTCTTGCACCGATCACACTTTTTAAAGCCACTGGCAGCCATCAGGGGAAAAAGGGCCCCTGCAAGATCAAAAAATTGGGCTGCTAGGGAAAACCAAAAAGGCGCGAACGCAGTCTCTAAGGACAAAAACCGAAGAGAGAGAGATCCGGGCTCGGCACCGGTATACCGAGTCCAGGCGGGAAAGGAACCGACGTTGAACCGAAGAAAAACCTCGATCCAACGCAGAAAAATCAACTTTTTAAAAGGGTGACAAGGACAGGCGTCCGTAGGGCTCCGCGAAAAAAAGAAGACTGAGAAAGATGGCACCTTTGGGCGGGAAGGGTACCGCGCATGCATGCCTGCATTCCCAAAGGCTTTCTTTGAAAGCTGGGGAAATGCTCTGCATGGTGGCTCCGTCGATGCCAACGTCACCCATATGTGAGGGTTGACTTCCTGCTTGGTCCTGGAGAACAACTATACATAGCCTAGGCTCATTGTTCAGATTTCAGTTAGGTGACCAGTCTTGACCCAAGGCCATTGATAAACAAGGTATCATCAATTGGATCTATAACTTTAAAAATTTTAATATTTTCTAATCTTTTAACCCTTTCATGGCTGTTGTTGCCATATGGCAACCTTCAAATTTTTCACCGGATTCTATATTTCCAAAAAATCTGCACACTGTGTGCGAAATGTGATGTGTATCTGTGCTTGACATCTGAAAAAAACCTGTTATTTAAACTATCACACCTAGCAGTAAATGAAACTGATGCCAAGACCTGTTTTTAATTTTCAGCCATTCAGGACTGTAGTTGCCATATGGTAACAGTAAATATTGTTTCTTAGAAATATTTTTTTTTCAAAAAATACTTTATATTCTGCATCATTTAGCTCAAATCTTAATAAAAAAAATACAGAAAAAAAAATTTCTGTTACAAAACAATTATGTGGACGCGAAAGGGTTAAGTAAGTGTCAATGTCCCAACACCAGGAAATACAACCTTTTGTACAAATTAGAAAAAATAATCCTATTAATAACTGATTTCCTTCTTTATTATGCTCTAAACAGAGAATATACTGTATATGACTTTTAATCGATTTGTCTAGTGTGTAACATGTTCCATATACAGAAAGAGATTTATGTAAAATTATGGTTGGCAGGAATCAAGAAATTGGATCTTACCTGCTAATTTTTCTTTCCTCAGTCCTTCAGATCAATCCAGAGGCATGGGTCTATACTCCTACCAGCAAATGGAGCCTGAAGACTACTGGTATGATGATGTCACCCTATATAAGGTCCTTGCATCTCATAGGCAACCACTATATCAATAACAAGGCAAGGAAATAAACAACCCCCTAACCCCCCCCCAAAAAAAAACAACAACAAGAGGGCAAGGGACAAACAGCAGTCACAAGGAGCCGCCATAACAGAAGGAAAAAATAAAAGGCAACCAAAAGATTAATAATTCGGGACTTATGTCTCCATCCCCCCCACTGACCATTTTTCTCTTTACACTTACATATCAACAGTAATACTCTCTCTAGGTGGGTTCTGAACTGGTCTAGCAGGACTCAAGGAAAGAAAATGAGCAGGTGAGATCTAATTTCCCCTTCCTCATCAACCATCAAGACCAGTCCATATACATAGGAAGTATCCAAGAATTAATTACACAGCCACACCAGCTACCAAAGCTCTGGACCCAAATGCTGCATCCTGATTAGCCTGAATATTCAAATGATAGTGGCACTCCAAGTAATGCAGATGTATCCAAGTAACTGCCCGGCAAATGTCCTGCAGAGGAACTAAGCCATGCTGTGGCCACAATGAAGTCTGTGCTATAGTAGAATGTGCCTCAGCCCACAGGCTCCTCCTACCCATCTAGAACATACTCCCAGCTGATAGTCTCCTTCACCCAACAGGCTATATAGAGGCCTTGGAAGCTGTTTCATCTCTCCAAACCCCTAACAAAGAGTATAAAAGAGGTAACCAGACAAATGAAAACTCCTAAGTTCTCTGTAGATAATATTTCAAGGCTCTCTGCCCATCCAAATGGTGCAATGCCTCCGAGTGCTGATACAGTCTGGGTCAAAATCTGGAAGGATGAACAAATCATTCACATGGAAACTGGAGGCAGCCTTCAGTAGGAAATATGATACAATTCTGATCACCATCCTTTCTTTGGAAATCACTAAAAGATTTCTGACATGACTGTGCCTGCAACTTGGGAATCCACTTGGTGAATAGATATCCACCAAAAATACCACTTTCAGAGTCAAGTCCTTCAGGGAGGCTGACCCCAATGGCTCAAAACAGCTTTCACCAGAGTCCACTGGACCATGTTCAGATCCCAAGGGGACAATATTAGAAGTTGCAGATTTTTTATCCCTCTCAAAAATTGACCAACATAGGGGTGAGCATCAGAAGGTGACCTTGTACTAAGTTCCTGTAGCATGCAATCACCACCACCTGCACACACAGAGAATTCAAGGATAACCCTTTTTCCAAATCATTCTGGCCAAAATATTTGGCAAAACGTTTTGCATCACCTCTACCCACCAATCAGGCTTCAAATATCCACCAAATTGAGCATGGGCCAAGGAAGTGGACTTCTTCCAAGCCTGCTTTAGAGTGAACATTACTCCTGAGTAACATCTCCTTTTCTCTCTCTACACCCAATCCCTTGATGCACTCATCTCCTCCCTGGTTTTCAGTATAATCTTGACTCTCAAATCTACCTGTGCACCTATCTCAGCCTGCTTATCTGACATAGCTGCCTGGATGTCCCGCTGCCATCTGAAATTGAATACAGCTAAAACCAAGCTCCTTATCTTTCCCCCTAAAGCCACCTCCCCCTTTCCTCTTCTCTCTAAATCTGTGGCTAATACTCTACTTCTTCCCGTTTCCTCAACTCACAGCCTTGGGGTCATCTTTGACTCCTTTCTCTCTTCACACATCCAACAGATGTGTTATAGAGAAAGAAGCAATAGGTTTAAGCTAAGTAAAATTTGTCCCCTCCTTTTTGAACGCATTACTAAGACTCTTATCCACTCTCTAGTTACCTCCTGTCTAGACTAGTGCAACCTGCTGCTTTCTGGTCTCCTTCAGAATCACCTCTCTCCTTTGATCTGTTCAAAACTTCTGCCAGTTTCGCTATGCTCACATAACCCCTCTTCAAGTAACTTCAATGGCTCCCTATTTGTTTCCGCATTCAATTCAAACTTCTCCTACTGACTTATAAATGTATTCATCCTGCAGCTCCTCACTACCTTTCCTCTATTATCACTCCCTACATCCCTCCTCGGGAACTCTGCTCCTCTTGCAGATCCCTTCTATCTGTGCCCTTCTCTGCCACTGCTAACTCCAGACTTTGTTCATGCCACCTTGCTGCTCCTTACACCAGGCTCCTTCTCTGGCCCTATTCAAAATCCTGGTGAAAAGCCCACCTCTTCGAGGCTGCGTTTGGATCCTGATCCCCTTATTCTCCTGCTTATCACCTACTTGTATTGTGCTACTCCCCTTGATTTACCCTAGCTCCCAGTTGTTGTGTGGTCTGTCACGATTAGACTGTAAGCTCTGATGAGCATTTCTTACTTGTATGTGTACAGTGCTGCGTACTCCTTGTAGTGCTATACAAATGATAAGTAGTAGTAGTAGTAGTAATCCTCTCTTCAGAAACCTTGCCCTTTCAAGAGCTAGGCTGTAAGCAAGTACTGATCCACATCCTCCATCTGGACTGGCCCCTGAGATAAGACAGGTCACATCTTGAATTTGCACCAGCTCCGCCAACTGTAACCTCACAAGGTTGCCGTACAATGGCCAACTGGGCCAGTCGAAAGCCTTAAATATAAGCCCCAGATGATTCCCTATCCTTTGCAGGATCCTACCCACCAAAGGGCCACAGTAAAAAGAATACAGCAGTCCCTTAGTCGTTTCCTTCTGAACTAGTGCATTTATGTCTTCTGACCTACATTCTCTTCTGTGGCTTAAGTACCAGGCTATTTTTGCACTTTCTGCTTTCGCCAAGAGATCTCAATGATCAGGAACCCCCCCCCCCCCAATATGGTTTAAAATGCGCCAGAAGGCTGCACCTAAATGACTCCATTTCCCTGTGTCCAGGGCGCACTTTCTCAGGAAAGACACCTGAACACTGTTAAGTCCGTCTACATGAGCTACACACAAGCATGCCAGCTGTCTTTCTGCTCAAACTTACAGGGGCATCAACTCTTCTGCTTCTTGCAACTCTTTATGCTGCTCTGATTTAATATAGGCCACAGGCATTGCACTGTCCCACAGAATCTGCATCGCCTTTCCCTGCAGTTACCGGTAAGACCTGCAAGGTCTCCAGATGGTTGACTGTCCAAATTGTTTTCTCCCAGGACCACTGCCCTTGGGGCCACATTGCCCAGGCAGTGAACTCCCCAACTGCTCAAGCTGGCAAACACTGTCACGAAGGTCCATTCTAGAGACTCCAGCTCCATTTCAAGCCTCACAATGGCCAACGCTAACTACCAATTGAGGCTGCTCTGCACAGCCTCCCTGAGTGGGAGGATGGTCACTAGCTCTTGGTACTGGATAGACCATCTATTCAACAAAGCTCTCTACAACGGCCAAATGTGCATCTGTGCCCATGACATCACGTCCAAGGCCACCATCAATCCCAATATCTAGAGATAATGCCAGACTGAAGGTCTTGGTGCTGCCAAACAACTCCAAAACCCGCAATAGCAGTTTCAGGGTCCTTTCCTCAGTCATGAATACCTTCCCCAACTAAGTGTCGAATATGGCTCCCAGGAATTCTAGGATCTGGGAAGGCACCAGCTTGCTCTTGGACACACTGATGACCTAACCTTCAAAAAACTGATCACTGTGGCAGTCATGCCTTCGCTCTCCTGGTATGACTGCCTGAATCAGCCAGTCATCCAGGTAAGGGTGCACCAGGATCCCCTTTCTTCGCAGGGCCACCACTACTAGCACCACCATCACCTTGGAAAAGGTCTAGAATCTAGAGTCATAGCCAATCCAAATGGCAGAGCCCAGAACTGATAGTGGCTTTCTACAGTTGTAAAACATTATGAACCATTGGTGCATACACCAAATGGGAATGCACAGGTACACCTCCATGAGATTTAGGGAAGTTAAGAACTCCCCTTTCCGCACTTGCACTATAACCTATCAGTGTTTCCATCTGAAATCATGGAATATGCAAGAATCGGTTGATGCCCTTGAGACTGAGGATAGGGCAAAACAAACCTTTTTTTTGGGCACCACAAAGTAAATCAAGTAGTTGCCCAAGCCCCCCTCCTACCGAGGCATTGGAACCACTGCCCCCAGTGTCACAGCTAATACAACACAGCCCAGACCACCACTACCTTATGTATTGTCTTGCACGGGGAATCCAGAAATATGTTGGAAGGTGGAGGAGCAAATTCTAGAGCACAGCTCTCTCAGATCTCCTCCAGTAACCACTGGTCAGCAATGATGTGGACCCACCTGTTGTAAAACTGTTGCATCAAACAGCAATATTCATTCCACACAAAACAAAGACTGACTGGCTGATGGATAGTAAGAATTTTGGGTGCTGTAGTCTGTTGAGTGGAAACTGCTGACTGGCTATGAATGGTTTTATATTGTGTGCTTGTGTGGCATTTATTTGAATTGTCCTATGGTAGAAAGTTAGAACAGATGAGGGAGACTGCACGGCATTGTTTTTTCTAAGTATTGAAAATAGGTATGTTATGGTGCTTACACAAGCAGGATATTTTAGCTGGTATGTAGTGTAGGGCTCTTGTGGGATGAGATAGGATTGGAAAGGTTTTTGTGATGGAATTTTAATGATTTTATGTTGCCTTCCCTCTCACAGTGATATGAAGTAATACTGGCCCCATGAAGAAGCAGCAGCGAAATGCGTTTGACGGCATCACATGTTGGGGAATGTGACTGTTTCAGATAAGTGCTGTGCATTGTGATAAACCTCTATAGTGCGTTTTTGAAATATGAAGTATGAGGTTTAAGATTTTGAATTACTTACCCTGTGGGACAGAAGGCATATTTGGAGAATCAATTTTAAAGGAAAAGTTTTAAAAATAAGTTTTTAAATAAATATAAGGAATAAATCTGAAGGGATTTTTGAGTATCACTGATGTGCTAAAATTCAATGAATGACCAAGGCATTAATTGCAAATGAAGGTCTAACATTGATGGTCTGAGATCCTTTTCTCCTTTTTATATCTAGCAACAGTTGAGCTCTTTGTTTTGTGTGGAATGAATATTGCTGTTTGATGTTTGCATTTTGATTCATTCTGGCATTTGGCATCTAGTGGAGTAAAACTATTGCAGACATTTGCCAATCTGCAACCCTGACAGGTGGGTACCTGTACTTTCATTGGGTGGCCTGAGCATTGGCAGTGTTTATATTTATTTAAAATTTATTACATGGCCTCTCACTGTTAGTACCAAAGCGGTTTACAATGCTAAAATATAAAATAGACTATAAGAATGAAATGTCAATTAAAATATAGGAAAGTAGCTTAAGAAAAAGAAAAGTGGAGATGTAAGAAGTTGTTAGGTCCCACTCCAGTCCCAAATCGAGAAGTCCTAGAAGGCTCTATCAAAAAATAGGTTTTTAGAAGAGCTCTGAATTTCTTATATCTGATTTCAGCATGGATTTCCATTAGTAAAGAATTCCACTGAGAAGGAGCCAGAAAATAAAAAGTTGCATGTTGTAAAGCCTCCGGTCGGGCACAGGAAACAGGGGAAATATCCAGCACATGAGTATTTTGAGTCTGAAGAGTACAAATAGGGCAATACAGTGCAAGTAAATTGGAAGGATATAGTGGAGGCATAATAAGTCTTGTGTGCAAGGATTAGGACCTTGAACTGGAATAGAGAGACAGGTAACCAGTGATGCTGGAAAAGTTGGAATCAATCAGCAAAAATATCCCCGATTCAGTGATAAATATACAATACAATAACAGAATCACCAAATAAACCCCAAAAATTTCTTTAAACAAAACCTCAATTTTTGTCGGATATCACCGCAGCAAAGTATAAATTTATAGACAATACTCCCAAGCGGTTCAATCCATTTGAATAACCAGAAAATAATTGTTTTTTTTAAAAAGACTTAGTTCAGTCCAATCATGATGTAGAAATCCTTGCACGACGTGCACGTGCAGCTTAAAACTGTGATGCCTTTGGGTCTGAATAAGGAGGTCGAGTGGCATAGTGTAATGTGAGTCTCACCTTTGTGACAGAGGGCTTCCCCTGATTAGTGGGGCAGTCTTTGCTGTCCCTATTGGTGTGTTTGGTTGTGATTGAAATGTTTGAGAGCCAATGAATGAGGTCTGTTCACCCTTTAAGAATTAGCTGGGTTAAGTCCCGGCGTTTCATGACGGTTATCAAATTGTATGAAGATAGCACTCCCGAAACGTGCACGTCGTGCAAGGATTTCTACATCATGATTGGACTGAGCTAATTCTTTTTTAAAAAAACAATTATTTTCTGGTTATTAAAATGGATTGAACCGCTTGGGAGTATTGTCTATAAATTTATACTTTGCTGCGGTGATATCCGACAAAAATTGAGGTTTTGTTTAAAGATATTTTTGGGGTTTATTTGGTGATTCTGTTATTGGAAAAGTTGGAATGACATGGTCATATTTGGAAGAATTTGTTGATAGACATACAGCTGTATTTCGTATAAATGGCAATTTTTTTCAAATTTGAAGAGGAGGAGTAGACTAATGGTTAGAGCACTGGCTTGGTAACCAAGAGACTAGGGTTCAATTCCCACTAGCACTCTTTGTGGCCTTGGGCAGGTCACTTAACCCTCCATTGCCTCAGCAGAGAGGCCTGGCAATCTACTTCCAGTTGTGCTGCCAAGAAAACCCAGGAGCTGCTAGGTCACCAGACGTCAGCATTGACTCAAAGGCACTACCCCCCCCTCCCAAAGTAAATAGAATTACAGTAGTTGAAATGAGAGGTGATTACAGAATAGATGAGTGCGCAGGGCTTCAAAGGACAGAAATGGCTTAACAGAATGTATTCTCCGGAGAGAGTAAAAAAAAGAGTGGACTACTGCAGCAACTTGAGCAAAGGATAAATGAGTATCAGAAATACCACCAAATGAGTTAAGGTGCTCTCTTCCCAACCACCTCTGTGGCCCCTCCAAAAGGAATCAGACTTGGACAGATATCGGCCCCTTGATATCCGGCGGATCACTCCAGACAGAACTGCCTAGCTTCACACAACTGGCATCTTGCCAAAGAGAACAGACCTGTTCCTCGGAGTTTGTCTTTCATGAGTGGGCATCTTGGACTTTCCCAACTCCTTCATTAATTTCTCAAGATACTCCCCAAACAGAAGTTTTACTTAGGCACATTTTTGAGGCTACATCTTCTGACCAATACCTGAATCACAACAGGCGAAATGTAGTCACCACCGTGGCTGTATTCTTCGCAGAGGCCTAAATCAAATAGTAAAGGGCATCTGCTAAAAAGGGGTAACCCACCTCCAGACAAGTCACTACTGAAGGTTCTCCTTGTAACTCAGCCTTGTCTGTCAGCTGCAGCATCTATTGCTGACATAACTCCTGCAAATTGCTGCTTGCAACACTAGTGTGAAAAAGTATTACTTCAGGAGAACCACCATCCAATGATCCTGCGAGTTCTTCAAAGCTGCATTACACTAAATGGGAGGGTCTTTCTTTGTCACTGCTGCTGCCAATGCATGCACTCTGGGTAAGCGCAGCTTCTCCTTGAGCACTCTGGGTAAGCGCAGCTTCTCCTTGACTACAAGCGGATACAACTGGGACATGGATATGGCCACCTTCAACCTGGTGTCTAAGAGTGTCCCACTCCACTGTCAACATCTCCTCGATAGCTCTATGTGCCAGATAGGTCCTAGTAGACTTTCTAATGTCCTCCAACAGAGGGTCATCCTCCACCACCGCCTCAGCTAGCTTAGTGTATGTTAACTTCAAAGATGTCCGGACCTGTGAAATGAGAGATCCCAGCTCATCCCTTGCGAATATCCTCACCATGGCTGCATTCTCATCGGGAAGGACATCTTCTTCTAAAAGGTCACCTAAGGGATTCAGGTCAAGATCCCCTTCCTCCTTCAAGGGCAAGAGGGACCCCACTGAGTCCCGAGAGGTGCAATCCTTGATTTATTTACTCAGCTCCACACGTGGTCTTTTAGCCACCCCATCATCGGCTCCATTAAACCTCTAAGGAACAGGAGAAGAATATGCAAGATCCTTTTTCAAACAACAGACCTTATGCAGAAGCAACCCAAACTCTGGGGGAAAAAGAACCCAACAGATTCAACCCCCCCCCTCCCCGGGAACCTGAAGTCTGTCTTTGTTGGCAAGAACTGGGAGCAAAAGCAGAAAGTGTGTTTCACTTCCACCAGCAGCTGGGGAAGACAACATGGTGGCCATTCCTGCCATAAACTGAGCCTCTGACATCTAAAAGAACTTTGCCAGGTTGCCTGTCTGGAAGGCCCTACCGGAAACCTGTCGTGGCCCACCGACATCGCCCAATTAGAGGTCATTCACGGGGGCATTGTGCTCTGAATGCTTATTGGCATAGTCCCTCCGCTGTGAGCTGAAGATATCAGGAGCCGCAGGCCACACAACACTTCCTGAGTTCAGCTACAGTCACAATGCCATGTGGTCCCACACTTCTCTCACCTCTATGCTTGCCTTTTGCCTTCCTTCAGCAGCAGAGGAGCTGACCTGCTACTTCAACAGACAAAGCTCACTTGCTTTGCCTAGGACAAGTTATTGTATTTGTTTAAAAGCTTTATTAACTGGCCCAACACCGGTTTCCCAGGAGTAGGGGAGAGGGAAAAGAGACCTGGAAACTAACTCTCAATAAGAGTAGTGGGAGAGAAAAGGGGAAGGGAGCCAAGCCCAGCCAGGTGTAGCACACCAGCACTTGTGGCCAATCATCATCAACCCTAGCTCTTTTGTTAAAGGGAAGATAGAAAAGAAAAGCTCACTTCTTCACCAAAACCTTTTGTAGCCCTATTAGCCAATTTTTTTTCACCACCACAGATCAAACAGAACTGCATAGATGTACCTCACTTACCATCTGCTGGAGAATGAGAACTGGTTGGCCGAGAGCTGCTGAAAACACTATATAGGGTAACATCAAGCAAGTAGCTCTCAGGCACCAGAAGATGGAAGAACAACATAAATCAACATGCCTGGACTGGACTGGTCTGGAGGGACGATGAGGAAAGCGCAGTTACTCACCTGTAGGTGTTCTCTGTGCAGAGCAAGAATAAGTCCTCATGTATGGTTATCAAATTTTCAGATGACACAAAACTATTTAAAGCTGTTAAAACCCAGGAGGATTGTGGAAAGTTGCAAGAGGATCTTGATAAATTGGAAGACTGGGCATCAAAATGGCAGATGAAATTTAATGTGGAGAAGTGCAAGGTTATGCACCTAGGGAAGAACAACCCAAACTATGGTTACACGATGCAAGGTTCCACATTAGGAACCACCACCCAGGAAAAAGATTTAGGCGTCATTGTGGATACCTTGTTAAAACCCTCGGCCCAGTGTGCAGCGGCGGCCAAGAGAGCAAATAGAATGCTAGGTATGATAAGGAAAGGAATGGAAAATAAAACAAAAGATATTATAATGCCTCTATATCGTTCCATGGTGAGACCGCACCTTGAATATTGTGTGCAATTCTGGTTGCCGTATCTTAAAAAGGATATAGCGATTTTAGAAAAGGTTCAGAGAAGAGCCACCAAAATGGTAAAGGGGATGGAAGGCTACTCCTATGAAGAAAGGCTAAAAAGGTTGGGGCTCTTTAGCCTGGAGAAGAGACGGCTGAGGGGAGATATGATAGAAGTCTATAAATTAATGAACGGAGTGGAACGGGTAAATGTAGATCGATTGTTTATCTTATCAGAATATGGAAAGACTAGGGGACATGCAATGAAGCTACAGTTATTTAAGACTAATAAAAGAAAATATTTTTTCACTCAACGTGTAATCAAACTCTGGAATTTGTTACCGGAGGATGTAGTAAAGGCTGTTAGTGTAGCTGGGTTTAAAAAAGGTTTGGACAAGTTCCTGGAGGAAAGGTCCATAAACCATTATTAAGAAGGGACCCAGGATATCAATGCTTGAACCAGTACAAGCATTGTGGAACCTGTGTCCCTTGGGGAAACTGCTAGGTACGTATGACCTAGATTGGCCACTGTTGGAAACAGAATGCTGGGCTTGATGGACCTTGGTCTGACCCAGTATGGCATATCTTATGTTCTTATTTGCTGGGTGATGTCACTGACAGAGCCCCACATGGAATGCTCCCCAGCTTCAAAACAAAGCTTTTGGGAGGTACACTGTGCATGCCTGCCTTCCTGCCTGATGCGATACCATATTCTCCACTAAAATATCATAGCAGGAGCCAAAAGGTAACTCCCCAAGGAGGTAAGAGAGCTGTGAGGACTTATTCCTGCTGTTCACAGAGAACACCTGCTACAGGTGAGTAACTACACTTTCTTGGTGAACAACCAGGAAATAAGTCCTCATATATGGGGCTCCCAAGCTACAGGCTACTGGAACCTGAAGAGATAGGCGGCCCAACAGGGCAATGAGAACTGTCGAAGTCAGGATTCATCTGATTCAGTATCCTCAGCCCACACTGACCTGAGGGGATTTTTTTAGCAGGTAACCTGATTGGACAGAAGGGCCGGTGACTAGGAGTTGACTATACAACCCAAAGAGATGCTGGAGCATGGCCTGGCCAAAATTGCTGTGCCATTGGGAATCCTCTCCAGACAGCATTGCGCAGCAAAGGTATGGACCGAAGACCATATCGCAGCCCTGCGGATTTCCTCTACAGACACCAAGTGGAGGTTGGCCACCGATGCCGCCATCGCAAGGACATTGTGAGCTGTGACATGACCCTGAAGGCTCACTCAGCCTGAGAGTATGCATGAGCAATGCATTCCGCTAGCCAGAGAGATAGCATCCATGGTTGTTACCTACAATGGGGGATCTGCATATCCAGTAGGGGTATGCAGTCACACTCCACGGTGCTCTCCACTGACAGCACTGGTGCCGGCTCTCCCCTAGCTCAAAAAAGTCCTTCCCGCCTCAGCGTCCCGATACTTCTCTCTTCAGTTCATCACAAAGCAGGCAAGTGAGATGATGAAGGCTTGTAGTAAAACTCCATCAGAAGAAGGAATCTTGCTTTGAAGACAACAAGATTGGTCTTATAAAGTTGAGTCTGAATGCTGAAACCACTCATTGCTTGCTTGAAGTGTGTGAGTTGAGTTGAAGCATGAATCTTGTGTGGTATAGGGTTTTGTTTTGCTTTTTGCAATCTGTCCATGGAGTTGGATCGTTTGACAATCATTCATTCTATGTTAGTTACACTTGTATCATATTGAAAATCATTCATTTCATTCACTGAGGAGACGCAGGTGGGTAAGTGCAACTGCATACCCCTATTGAATATGGAGAACCCCTGTTACAGGTAAGCAACCATGCAGGCACACTCCATGGTGAGTCCAGAGCTAAGGGGCAGGCAGGGCAAGGGTCTCTAGGATAGCTGGAAGGAGTGCAGTGATGACGCATTCCGCGCTGCAAAGCCTGTTTTTTGCAAGGCTTCCACTGCCGCCAAGTGAGCTTCCAAGGCTCGAAGGTGTTCCTCCAGAACTGCCACCTGTGAGAGGGTCGATTCCGCAGCCATCGGTGATGCCACCTCAGGTGGGGACTTCACAATGATAAGAGCATTGGGAGACATCTGGCTGCCCTCCTGGGCACAGAGAACCAACTCTGCTGATCTCGTCGGGTCCTCCTGAAGGGGAAGCTTGGCCAGCCGCTCCCAGCCATCGCTGTCCACATGTCGTCGAGAAGGGTTGTGGGCACGCTGCACACGGAATTTCTCCCGATGCTCACTCTTTGACGTCAATGGGGTTTCTGCAGGGAGCCTCCTCTCACCACTCGGACCCTTTAGTTCTGACTGAACACGCTATTCCTTCCCAATGGCTGCCTCTGACCCTTTTGCAGCAATAGATGAGGATACTGAATCAGATGAGCCAAAGAGGGACAACTTTTGCTTTTCCCGACCATTCAGCCCTCTGCACGTCATCTGCAAGCAGAGTTCGCAAGACACTGGCATGTGGTCAGGACCAAGGCATTGTAAGCACCAATTATGACGGTCTGTGACAGAGACAGTTTTGCCACACTTGATGCATTTCTTAAAGCCACTAGCTGGCTTAGACATGCCAAAAAAAAAAACGCTTTGGCAAAGTCAACTTGAAAAACTGCCGTGGGCAGGAAACCACCCCAAAGGGAGGAAGAAGCCACGCAAAAGCATTTAAAAACAAAAAAAGAAACCCTAAAAGAAAAGAAAAACCCTCCAGCTAACCAACGACAGGTGGGAAATAAGCAAAAAAATCTCAGCCACCAGGGCCAGAAAGAAAACTTTTTTCCAGATTGCAGGAACACGTCCTAGGGGCTCTGCGGAAAAAAGAAGACTGGAGAATATGGCACTGCGGCGGACGGGAAGGCAGACACGCATGCATGGTGTACCTCCCAAATGCTTCCTTTGGAAGCTGGGGAGTGTTCTGTGTGGGGCTCCGTTGGTGATGTCACCCATACGTGAGGACTTATTTCCTGCTTGTTCACGGAGAGGCTAGTCTTTGGTTTAGATATTCTCTCCATTTATATTGTGAAACAGAAGTACAACATGTATATAATACGTTCAGACCTTAATGGGAAGAAGAATTCTGAAGCACTGCGAAATTGAGTCCTGCTAGAAAGGAAAGGTACTGCGGAAGCTTTGCTTATAAACCTAAGCCAACTAGGGGAGAACTTACGGTCATCATAAGTGGTTTAAGAGATCAATCAAATTTATCTCAGTAGGTAGTAATTATTCTAGTCACTGTCACTTGTTTGCTTTGGTTCACAGCTAACCATCTGAAAATAATAAACACCAAGGCAGTCCCACTTACTGCACAAAACTCGGATATGCAACCTAAAGCACAAAACTCAGAAATGCAACCTGTAATTATATATATATATATATATATATATATACACACACACACAGCTAAAATGGCACGCAAACCTGAAACACAAACCACAAATATGCAACCTGTAAATATGTATATGCAACATTTCAAATGATTTACTGTACAAATCCAATTATGTGTTATGAAATGAAACTGTATTAATGATCACTGTGTGAAGTTTCAATGTGAACCACTACTGATCGCTGGAAGCAGCGGTATATAAATGTAACCAAATAAATAAATAAAATAAATAAATACCTGCAAACCAGAGATTAGCAATTACATACCAGGTAGAAGACAGACATCTAATCGAACACTTTTCCACTGCAGCAGGCTTGATCCATTATAATGCACAGCTCGCCCATTACTATAGAAGAGAAGAAATTGCATGGCTAGGTGTTATGCTGTGTCCTTAAAAAAGCCATGAGATTTTAATTGAAATGGCAAAAACAATTTGGCATTAATAAATAATGGTTAGGGACAACTGGTTTCATCTTAGCTCCAAAATGAAATCCTGCCATGTAACTACTAATGCAACTTAATTTGTAAAAATCTAGTGTTCTAAAAGTGCTTTTTATTCTTTCCAATCAAACAGATGCTTTAAAGAAATTATACATAAAGGCTCTGGAGGGCAAAATAACTCTCCAAAAAATTAATGGAATATGACCAAATTTGCCATGTGGAAAATAACCAGTGAAGCGATATCGGGGTCAATATTCAGTGGTGGCAGTTAGCATTTTTAAAGCAGCTGGTTATTGCTACTTTAACTATACCCAGATATTCAGCAACAGAGTGTATCTGGGTGAAATCAACTGACTTGATCTTGGAAAAAAATCAACCTGGCTGGAACACCTGAGACCTAAATGCAGCCTATAATAGCAATGCGGTAAAAAATGATAAGGAATGGTTTCCTGAAGACAGCAGGAAAATGCATCCACATTTACTTCCCATCTTCCTTCCCCTCAACACTCTACAGCTTGTGGATGCTGTCTATCATTTCCTTAGCTTTGAAATGGATTGAGCAGTACTGTGGAATACAGCAGTTATGTAGGAGCATGTGAATAATAGAGCAGTCACAGAGAAGTCCAAAAAACATCATTACTGGAGGGCAGTTCCAGGCACTTAGGCTCCATTGGAGGATGTCATCATCAAGTGTGGTTGCCTCAGATAGCGAAGCACTTCATTGTCTGAGGCACCTGGACATCTCCTGCACAGAGCAAAGGCTGGGCATACTGCTGGGCTCCTGAAACCTGCACCTTGAGGGGACTGAAAAGCACTCAAGAGAAGATTCTTTGCTTTTCTAGATGGAGGGCAAGAGGTTTCCTCAGCATCGTGCTTAGATGAAGCTATCTTGGGTTTAGAGGGTATTTTTTTCTTTAAATTCTGCAGCTTTATGTTTCTTCTGTGACACATGGGATGAGGGGAAGTGGGCTACAGTTATAGTGCAAGGGTGCAAAGGTGAGTTGGTCCCATGAGGATTGGATGGGGCAGAGGTGAAGTTGAATGCCTGGTCATTAACGATTTGCTGGTGCTGCCCACGATTGTTCTGAGGCAAACAAACAAACAATTAAAACAGTTCTACCAACTAACCCTCCGTAGTAACAACATCATCTGCATTAAAGTATATCTTTAAAATGGAAAAGCAAACCTCAGAACCCTCCGACACTTCCAACAGTTCACACAAAGTGAGCTCAGATGTACAAATGAGGTTAAGTACATCAATGGTTCACTGATCCACACTAATTATCAAACTAATAGAAGTCATGCATGTATCCATAAGACACTGATATTCACAAAACTCTCAATGTACATTCCCATAACTAAATACATGGTCTTCACATAAACTATCACAAGATTTAATAAAATAAAGCTTTGAAAAACTATCACAAGATTTTATAAACACATGTGATACGAGAAGATCAGCATCTTAGCATGAAAAACTCTCAATTTTGAACAAAATGAGCATATCATAACCCGACGCTCGCTGGAACGTTCCTCCTGCGTTTCGCTTCTGCTGCTTCAGGGGAAAGTGATTCTTAAATGAAAACATACCACAACAATGCTTTAGATTCTTACTACCACCATTGGAAAGTAACACTTCAAAACCTTCAAACAATTCAAAACAGAAACACTCCTACCTGGCCATCTTCAACAAGTATCACAGCCCAAAGAGGCCGTACTATCACTTCGGTATACCATCCAAACTACCTACATCACGCACCTACATTAAAACGCCACTCAAACACCTCCCACTTCTCATCCTTTCCAATCATCACACTAGCTTCAAACACAAACTCCCCAATCCACACCTGAATTCAATCCTTCAGGTGTCACAGTCCCAAGTTGGAAAATCCAACGCTGGTCCCTGTAGAGTAAATGTTGTTCACGTGTTCTACCCCTCGATCCTACGCAGATCCGTTCCAGACAAAAGCACTGCAAATCCAAAAAGGCATGTCCCTTCATGAGACAATGCTCAACCAAAGGAGCCTCATGCCATTTGCATTGCAAGCGGCTCTTATGTTCACTGATCCGAACCCAGAAGGGACGGATCGTCTTTCCAATGTATAATAATCTACATGGTCAGAAAATTCCATACACCACATAATCCGAGTCACAAGAAGTCGCTGATCTTAAAAAATACACCTTGTCCTTATAGGTGAACCGATCCGTTTCCCATGCTACTACACACCCAAGACAATGTTGACCTATCTCAGTTCAGGAAGGCACTTAAATACCACCTTTTCCTCCAATACTACCCAACCAGCAATTGAACCTCGGTATCCCGCTGAAGAAATGACCCACTTAAGAAATGACCCTTTCGTTCATTATGTGATTGATACCTAATTTTGCTCAGTGTAAATATCTCATGTATATAGTTCACCCCTGTTATCCAAGTTTGTACTCCTGTTCGATGTAAAACCAAACAGCATGTTGTTGTGATCGTTATGTTATAATGTAAACGGCGCTGATGCCGAATAGTGCGGTAAGCACAGTTACTTACCTGTAACAGGTGATCTCCGGAACATCAGGAATTAGTCTTCACACATGGGAGACGTCGCTGACGGAGCCCGCACGGGAAAATGCTCCCCAGCATCCAATCAGAAAGCCTTTGGGAGCATCCCCCGCGCCTGCGCGGTGGCTTCCCGCCCTTCCCACTGCCTCTCCCCAGTTGAGTTTCATAGCTGAGCCGGCAGGAGAGGAGAGGAAGGAATAGAGAAAGAGAGATACAACTCCCAGGGGAGGTGGGCGGGTTGTGAAGACTAATTCCTGCTGTTCCGGAGATCACCTGTTACAGGTAAGTAACTGTGCTATCTCCAGGAACAAGCAGGAATGCGTCTTCACACGTGGGGACTCCCTAGCTTAGGATGCCCGGGGAGATCCCATAAGCGCAGCCCAGATGGGATGGCATTTGCCCAGCCTGAATCCCCGGCATCCCGAGGGATGGAGGGCAGGAGTTGAATAGAGGAACAGCGAATCCAAAGACTACGGAGGCAAGTCTTTAGAGTGCAGAACAGGTACCATTAGGATACAGCAAAAAAAAACCAGGCTACGGGAGTAGGCAGAGGGGAGCATGAAGAGAATCATTAAGCATGTAATGAGTAAATGACCTAGTACCATACAGAGCTTACCGGCCATTAAGTTTCTACTGAATTAATGGTTTAGAATCCTGTACTGCTTACCCACCGGGTTGTCGGAAGTAGTCCTGTGATGAAGGCACTGTAGACGCAGTAGCGAGGTCATCAAGGAAACTTCACCACAGCGGGGAGGAAGTTCCAAATCCGGAAGGCCATGGGATCCAGGCGTCAGCTGGGTCAGGAGAAGGACGGCAGGTCTTCCAGGGGGCTCACGGCAAGCTGAGCACTCCCTTAGGAGTAGAGTCCATAACTCAGAGGACCAACAGTGGAAGACAGGCCGAACTAGAGAGCCTATCCCGGAGAAGAGTAGAGGTGTACCCCGGAGCAGAAGGGGTACACAGTCTGCCCTAGCGAGAGATAGGGAGACAAGGGTCCGGACCTCCGGGAGGAGGACCTAACTGAAAAAGGGACTGTTGACTTCACAGCAGTAGGGTGCCACCAGTCCCCGGCCCGACGGGGATTAGGCAGGCGGACTGGCCGGACCCCCTGGGGGGGGGGGGTGAGTACCGGCCATAGGGGGAAAAACGGTAAACACAGGTACTGTGGGGATCCCCCAAGGCGCCTGCCAAGCAGGTGATATCTAGTATATCTAAGCCGGTGGACAAGGGGACGCCCCCTCCGGTACTAACACAGGCACGCCGGGGGGCCTGCCTCCATGAGCAGCACTCAGGTAAGGCGGATCTGCCATCGATCCCCAGAACATCCACCTGGAGAGGTGGCCGCAAGATCCGTCAGGGGAGGGATCTTTCCCGGAGGGCAAGGGCAGATCGGCGAGCTAAGAGTGCGGTAGCGCGGGGGACGGAGATAGCATCAGTCCGGTAGAATGCCGCAGGGGTTGGAGGCCCTAATGTGTCCCCAGGACCTGCGCGTAGAAATTGTCCCCCGCACAATCGGGGGACATGAGGGTATAGTCCCTGGAGAGTATAGGGGGACTATAGCGGCTGGAGGGGAATTCCAGTACGGAAGCAATCAGCAAGAGGATACTGGCTGAGAGGGGTTTGGGGACGTACCGAAGAGTAAGTAGGGTGACCGTGGGCCAGAGCGATCACAGCGTAAGGTGGTCTCCCTTTCCCACGGAGGAGAAGACCTGAACCCCTAGATAAGTCCCCGAACATTTTCCAACTGGACGAGCCCCAGAGTAGAGCTCTAGTCTAAACTTCTGGTAAGGAGGTTAAGAGCAGGCAGCCGCCCACCTGAGCCTAAAAATGCTTAGTATGAGAGTCCTGGTGCGGGCCCAGGGACATCAACCCGGGGTGAGAGGTCCCTTGCTTGGGCGCGCCTGGAGGGTGGGCGGAGGGCTGACATTTCCTCTTCCTAGTGAAGGGGGGTCTGGAGGGGTGTTTACCACCACCGGGGGGAAGCCGGGCCCTAGGCTGGCTGCTAACTCTGGGAAGGTTAGCGAAGCACTGTGCGACCTGACGTAAGGCTTCGCTATTGAAGAGGTGATCTCCGTCGCAGGGAGAATTACCCAGGATGTGCTGTACCCGTTGACACAACACGGACGCCTGCAACCATGCCGTGCGGCGTGCTCTAATGGCAACAGCAGAGGCTCTGCTGACCGACCGGAAGGCGTCCAACGAAGCACGAGAAAGGAACCCGGAGATATTCCTGCAATGATAAAGAAGCAGGGAATATTCAAAGGCCTTGGTTGCAGATACGAAGGTGGATAACCGAGATAACCTCTCGGTGACCTCCCGAAGTGACAGACTCATATAAAATATATATGAAATAATTCTGGCCGCCAGCATAGACATTTGGAAGGCTTGACGTCCTAGAGTATCTAGCATCTTCGAGGCGCGGCCTGGAGGGCGAGAAGCATGCTTCTCCTTGCTTCCGGCCTTCCTCAGCGCCGATTCCACCACAATGGACCGATGTGGAAGCTGGTGCTGCCAAAACCCCAGGGACGGAGGCACCCGGTACAGAGCCTGCATCGCAGTCGGCGGCGCCGGAACCCTCAAAGGCGACCACCAAGCCCCCAGCAGGAGATCCTGCAGGGCGGGATGCAGAGGAAGCATCGCGGCTGCCTGTTCCGCAGGGCCTGGGCTCGGATCCGGGATAGGGATGGCCAGCAAGTCTGCCATGTCAAGGAGGAAATCCTGAAAAGGCGGCTCTGCCGGAGCAGTTATGGCGGGAGAGGTCGCCCGGGCACTAAGAGGCCGCTCGGGCCGATGACCGCTGGGCAGAGGAGGGGACCAACCGACCCGGATCGGGGCAGTCAACATGGCGTCGTCGGCTCCTGGAATTGATTCCAAGCTAGGCATCGAAGAAGTCGATGGCACCGACGGCGCCGCAGGAACCGGCCTCGGCCCCGAACCCGGGGGCGGCGCTTCCCCCCGTGACTGGAGCGAATCAGCGGCCGCCGGAGTGCAGGGGCCAGCGGTCTCTGCTCTGCGCTGCGGGAGAGGACAGGGGCCGATCCTGAGACGTGCCGTGGCCAGGCTTTCAAGGCTGGACGACGACTCCAGGCTGGGCATCGAACCGAGCGAGGAGATCGACTCCGTCCTCGAGGCCCCCGGCAGGAGTGGTCGCGCCGGTGGTGGAGATCCCGGAGCGCGGATCAGAACCGCGCCGACCGGTGCCGCGAACATCAAGGGCCCCCGAGGAGGGTGCTCGGAGAAGAGGGGGTCATCTGACGCCGGCACCGATGTCGATCGGCGGGCACTGCCCGGCGCCGGGCTCCCTCTCGAACCCGTCCGACCCGGAGAGAAATCCTTCCGGGGCATACGGCCCGTCCCCGAGGGGACCCCGGTCACCCGACGACGAGTCCCTGCGGGGGGGGGAGTGCAAAGCCCCTGCGCCGACGTCGGGGTACCGTAGCGGGGCGGCGCAGACCCAGATTGGGTCGAAGCGGTCAAAGACCCCGAGGCCCCTTCTCTAAGGAAGGGAGGGGCCCTCGACGGCCGCGTCGATGCCGGGGAGTCGCCCTTGCGCTGCCCGACATACCCCGAGGTCCCCGGGGGAGGTCGATGGCGGTCCCTCGTGCTCGACGCCCCTGCCGTCGCCAGCGGAGCGGCGCCGCTCTAACCCGGCACCACCCTTGCGCAGGGCTGGGATACCGGCGACCCAGCGCGGGTCGAAGCGAGCGGCCCCGAGGGGAGGGAGGCCAGATGACCATCCCCGGCGCGGGGCAGAACCACCGACGCCCACGCCCTCGAAGCGGGTACTACCCCCGCGCATGACCTAAACGTAGGGCCGTCAGACAGTGTCAAGTCGATCGGCCCCCAAGGTGCCGAGGGCAGCGGCTGGCGATCCCTGGAGGGGAGCGGGTCACTCGACGTCGACGGGTCGGCACCGCCCAAAGCGGATACCACCCCCGTAGGAACGCCATACCGGCGCGAGTCGGTCGGCCCCAGAGGCGCCGAGGACCGCAGCCGCCAATCCCCGGTGAGGAGCGGAACGCTCGACACGCCGGTACCGCCCGTGCGCATGGCAGAGCTGAAGGAACGCCAGGCTGGACTGAGTCGATCGGCCCCGGAGGCGCCGAGGACAGCAGCCGACGATCCTCGGTGAGGAGCGTAGCGCTCGACACCAACGCCGATGCCCGGGGCTCAGTACTGCCCGGAGCGGCTACCACACCCGAGCATGGCTTGGATGTAGGGAGGTCAGACCCGGTCGAGCCGATCGGCCCCGAAGGCGCCGAGGACACCGGCTGACGATCCCTGGCGAAGAGTGAAACACTCGACGCCGACGCCGATGCCGGGGAATCGGCACCGCTCGAAGCGGGTACCTCCCTCGGGCATGGCTCGGGAATGTTCTGTGAGGAGCGAACCTCAGGAACATCCCAAAACCCCGTAAATGCTTTGGAGCCCGAGGACTCCCGCCGGGGTATATCAGCCAAGGAGGACTTGAGGGGTTGGCCGGAGCCGTCGCCATGCCGCACATGAGACTCGCCCCTCAAGACTCGGCTAGTCTTAACAGACTGTTGTGTGGTTACCTGATCCTGGAGAGAAGGACAACCTGACGACCGCGCCTTTGGCGCAAAGACGTCGTCGAGGGATACCCGAAAGGGGGAGGGTCTTCTCCCGACACTGTAGCCCGGGGAATCCGGGGAAAAAGGATCAGGCCCCAAACAGGAGAGGCACCTGGCATTGGAGTCCACGTGGAAACTTAAGTCCCCGCCGTGAGGCTGGGGGGAAGAAGGCTCCATGCCCCGGTCCTCAGCGCCCAAAGGGGGCGACGAAAATTAAATGAAAACAATTAAAGAAAGAAAGAAAGAAAAAAAGGGGGGCACGGAGGTGCCACCGTCGGCGGGAAAGCCGCGACTACAGAAAAAAGGAAAACTTTTCTGCGGTGGCAGGAGGGACGTCCTGCCTGCTCCGCGGAAAACGAAAAACTGGGGAGAGGCAGTGGGAAGGGCGGGAAGCCACCGCGCAGGCGCGGGGGATGCTCCCAAAGGCTTTCTGATTGGATGCTGGAGAGCATTTTCCCGTGCGGGCTCCGTCGGCGACGTCTCCCACGTGTGAAGACTCATTCCTGCTTGTTCCTGGAGATTATAAGAAATTGTAATAAATAAATAAATAAATAAATAAAATGTCCACATTTAACATGCCCTGGTTGGTTCGCAACAACCGGTCCAACAGTGCGCAAAGACGAAGGACTCAAAATCTCCTTAAGATTCAAATTGCACTGCCAAACACAACGAAGGTGCTTAGATTCATGTCCAGGTACCATGCGTAACACATTAGCATGTCGCCACACAATACCCTGGATATAGTTACTGAATGAGGAAAATCTAGAGATTAAATTAACACAGTCATCATCCTGACGTTCCCTTGATCTTGGAGATAACAGCCAACTCCTATCATTATGCAGCGCTCTCTTATAAGCTTTATTTACCACATATTCAGGATATCCACGATCCAAAAAAATCATGATGAAGGGACCTAGCCTGAATCTTAAAGTCCCCAAGTGACGAACAATTGCGCCTATACCTGATATAATGGGAAAAGGCAACCCCTTAAGGAGATTCAGCGGACTAGTGAAATGCAAAAAAGTATTCCTATCAGTTTTTTTCTTATACACAGATGTACCCCAGCCACCTGATTGTCGAAACACCAAAACACCTAAAAACACAATCTCAGGATCATGGCTCATAGTGAACTGAATATGAGGGTCCAGTGTATTTAACCACTTATGAAATAACAATAGAGAGGCCGTAGAGCCCTCCCACAGCATAAAGATATTGTTGATGTACCTCCGCCAAATTTTAATCTTCAGGGAATACGGGGAGTCAGACAACCAACGCTGCTCATATTGACCCATAAATATGTTGGCCACTGAGGGGGCAAATGACGCCCCCATCGCAATCCCACTAATTTGTTGAAATAGATCATCCCCAAAACAGAAATAATTTCTACCCAACGCTACTTCAGCGCACCGCATGAGAAAATCCAATTGTAATTCACCTACATCCCCACGCTGTACTAAACCCGATCTAATCGCTTCTAAAGGCTGCTGATTGGGGGATACTCGTATACCAAGCCTGTACATCGAAGGTGACAAGCAAAACAGAAGCATTATCTGCCCATACCGAAGCTTCCATCAATGTGTGTAAAAAATGCATCATGTCGTATGTAAGATGGAATAGTGACTAATAAGGGGTGCAAAAAAGAATCTAATAACATCGACAGGGGCTCCAAAACCGATCCCTGTGTGGACACTATAGGTCTCCCTGGGGGGTCATTGCAAACTCTTATGTATTTTGGGTAAAAGGTAAAAGCGAGGTATACAAGGGGATGTCACTCTCAAAAACATCATCTCCTTTTTAGATATACATCGATCATGGAACGCCTGGGCTGCTAACTCCTTGATCATGCCCTGTAACGCCAAAGTGGGATCTGCTGTTAAACGCAAGCACACACAGACACGGATCATCTCCAGACCTCATATTCGCCCCCAACAATCTATTTGACAGAGGGGGCATCTCAACACCCACAGTTACCCCAGTACCCTGGTCAGATCACTACAGAATTAAAATAGAAATCACATCTCAAGGTGAGAGACACGACAACAAACACACCACCCGTGCGAAGAAGATTCAAAAGATTCGACAAAGACCAATTCCTTCAGGACACACTACCCCACCTGGACCCCGAAACAAAAGACCTGGACGAACAAATATGCAAATGGAACAATGTCATCAATGCAGCAACCAGAGCCAATGAACACAAAGCAAGGAAAGCACCCAACCCCAAAAGGCAGCACACCCCATGGTACTCAAAAGACATACGCAACGCAAAGAGACACCTAAGAAAGTTAGAGCACCGCTGGAGATGCTCCAAATCTCCCACCACACAGGCCCTATACCTAACGAAACAAAGGAAATACAATGAACTCATTAACCAGACAAAAAGAGAGCACCACACAAACATCATACTAAAGGCCTACAACAAACCAAGGGAACTTTTCGTGATAGTAAAAAACCTAACAAATGAACCCAATCCCGAAAAAGACGTGCAGATTGACCCACAAGCCTTCGCAGATCACCTTCAAGAAAAGCTGGACTCTACACCACAACAACCGACAAATGGAACTGCCAACCCAACCAAAACCACCACAACTTGGGAGAACTTCAGCACCCCATCCACAAGACAGCTTTCAGACATCATCACAACGCTCAACACAAGCTCCGCGCCAACAGACCCATGCCCTGTAACCTGGATCAAGTCATCGAAGGAAAGCTTCATAAACACCATACACAACATAGTACACAACTCACTGACACAAGGAACCATGCCAGAACAGTTGAAGCTAGCTACCATATGACCAATCCCGAAGAAATCCACATTAGACAAGAGCAACCCAGCAGTGTACAGACCAATCTCCAGCATACCGCTACTGGCAAAGATCATAGAAAAAGCGGTACAACACCAACTCCAGGACCATAATCAACGCACACGCCCCTCTGGACTTACACCAGCACGGCTTCCGTCCAAACCACGGAGTCGAAACACTACTGTTAGATCTACTCAACGACATATTCCAAACCATAGACAACCACAAAAAAGGAACACTAATGATCTTCCTGGACATCTCAGCCACCTTTGACACAGTGGACCACAGAATCCTCCTAACCAGACTACAGAGCATCGGAATAAACGGCACCACCCTAAGATGGTTCAACTCTTACCTAACTGACAGACAGTTCCAAGTCAAGATCGGTCCCAACACCTCACGACCTGCAAAGATCAAGCAAGGGGTACCACAAGGCTCCGCCCTATCCGCACTACTATTCAACCTCTACATGCAACTGATCTGCAACATCATGAAAGAGCACAAAATACACTACACTATCTACGCAGACATCATGATATACACCCCAGTCAACCTCGACAACCCCGACTACACCAGAACAACAGACTGCCTCAACAACATGTCCAACAACCTGACCATAAACTACAACAAGACAGAAGCACTTCTCATCACACGAAACAAGAGCTTCAGCCCGCCACCCTCCATCAAGGTCAACAATTTAACAATACCGTTAAAAAAGGAGGCAAAATATCTTGGAGTAACACTCGATAGGGAGCTAAACCTACAGTCACACATCAGCAGAACCACCAAAAACGCATACTTCAAGATGAGAATAATCAGACGCCTCAAGCCACTCCAAACACAAGATCATTTCCGCACAGTCTGTCAAGCTCTAATAACTCCCATACTCAACTTCTGCAACCCGATCTATACAGGCACGTCAGAACAGTCGCTCAGACCACTACAAATGGCCCAAAACACGGTTGCACGAATAATATCCGGAGCATCAAAACAAGACCACATCACCCCCATACTAAAAGACATACACTGGCTCCCAATCAGCTCACGTATCAAATACAAGACAATCCTAAACATATTCAGAATCAAACAGAGGAATCTCTGCCCTCAGCCTTCAACTCCTCATACAACCCAACGTCAGTACAAGACCTAGAAGAAGAGCCACATCGGATACAATTAACACGCCAAAAGACTACACAAAGGCATGCAAGTCCACCGCACGAAAAGTGCTATCAATGGCAGCACCTGGAATGTGGAACGCACTCCCTGACGAACTGCGAGCCACGGAAGATACTAAGGACTTTTGGAAACAACTAAAGACTCTGCTCTTCCTGGAGCACTATGGCCCGAACACATGAGAACAACCACCACAGACTAACGACTTATCTGCACGCTCTTTGTACATACACTGTATAAAGCTCATGCTGTAAACAGCGCACGCTAATCAACCTACCCACACGCACACATATCCACTGTACAATATATGCACACCTTGAACACAAAACGTCAATTCCTTTGATTGTTTGCTGTGTATACCGCCTTGATTGAAGGATAAGGCGAGATAGAAATACCCTTTAAATAAATAAATAAATATACTGTTCGATCAAACAATTGACGGTGCGCCTCTTTCACATAATCAATTCTATTCAAGAGTACAATTGCACCCCCTTTATCAGCCTGTTTGATCACCACATTAGGCTGGGCTCGTAACTCCTGCAGAGCCAAACGTTCTGGCCTCGACAGAACATTGCGATCTCTAAAGCAATGTTTCTTTTCCATGGCTGTAATATCTTTTAATACCAACTGTCGAAACACAGATAAACCAGGAGGTAGTGGCCCCGGCAGATTCCATGTCAATTGAAAAGGTAAATCAACCCTACCATAAGATACAGCATCAGATGACTCGTGAGATATCACAGAGCTAGAAACATTCTGCCCCAGATCTTGCCCCCCTCAACTCTTGCTTGGCTTCAGTGTCCTCCTGGTTCTCCACTAATTTGCTGCATGTGAATCTCTCAAAATCATTTGCCATTTGGTTTACCTTTGGTGCCCCAATTCCCCTTCTCGCCCCTACCTTGTCCTGTTCCCCATTGCCGGTAGTCTCCTCCCTACGTTATTTAGGAGTTACCCTGGACTCTGCCTTATCCTTCCCCATATCTCCTCAGTCGTGCAGCGGTCCTTTCACACTTTACGTCAACTCCGTGCCATCCGTCCTTTTATATCAGTCTCCTCCCTGACCACACTATTACTGTCCCTGGTGGTATCCCGCCTGGACTACTGCAATGTTGTCCTGGCCGGTCTCCCTCAATCCCAACTGCGAAGACTACAACTAGTCCACCATACAGCTGCACGTATTCTTACTCATGCTTCTCGCTTCGACCACATCACCCCCATCCTGATTCACCTACACTGGCTTACCCTTGTTTACTGTATACAGTTCAAAATCCTCATATATGTGCACAAAACCATCCATACTGGTACTCCCCTCTACCTCGCCAATCTAATACATCTTCATTCATCTCACCGCTCTCTCAGATCGGTTCACCTGAACCGCATGTCTCTTCCCTCCCCATCAAAGGCTCATCTTGAGACCACTCGCTCCTCAGCATTTTTCTTTTTGGGCCCCCGACTCTGGAACTCGTTTCCCGTCGCTCTCCGTTTAGAACCCTCTTATAAAACCTTTAAGGCTAGGCTGAAGACCCACCTTTTCTGCACCACTTTTTCTCTTCCTTCTGCTCCCCTTTCTTCCCCACCCCGCTGAACTTGGATGTACTTATTTCTCTGTTTTGTCTACCCCGTTGCATTACCTATTGCTTTACTCTATCTCTCCACCCTATCCTGTCTCTTAATCTTTTCTTTTTTTTTTGGCGTGCCTTTTCAGCAGCCTTTCTATTTTGTTATTGTACACTGCTCTGGTGCCACCGGTAAAGAGCGGTATATTAAATGTGATAATAAAGATAAAGATAAAGATAAAGATTACTATCGGTAGAGGGAAAAAAGTGTTTTAAATGCAGTTTTCTAATAAATTTCTAAAAGTCCAACCGAAATTGAAAAGGATCAAATGATGTTTTCGTGACAAATGAAAATCCCTTCGATAATACAGATATTTGAACATCGGTCAAAACCAGATCAGAAAGATTGATAACAAGTGAGGCTGGGTCATACTGTATATCTCCAATTAATCCTTGTCCATGGCTTGCCCGTTTTTCTTTTTCTTTTGGCGGCCCTCCTCCAAAAAACCTTCTCTGGATGGTCGTGACCCCACCGACTCATCTGATGACCATTCCACTGTGGTCTTCTTACGTGTCTTACGATTGTTCTGAGCCTTTGCTGCCATGAATGGTATCTTTCCAGCTGGATAGGGGTGTGGAAGGTTACTATTATAGTTTTCCCCATTGCCCTTAGATCAATGGTTCAATGCTGGTGCTGAAACCCATGGGTGATGGGTGCATTTGGTGCCTGCAGTACCTGCAAGTACCTTAGAGAGGCCCTTTGGGTCAGCACATTTAGTACAATTTGCCATGCCCTTGTTTACTGGAATTTTGGCAGTTTCATTTATTTGCAATTTTTATATACAATCTTGCCAGCTAAAAGTTGTCCAAATGGGTTTACAGATGATTTTTCTTTTTGTTTTTTTTTGTTTATGGGAAATTTCTTGGCTCTGCTGCTGTAGAGGAGGGGGTATGTCTGATACAGTTGGCAGAAGAGAAGAACAGAGAGAACTGATGTATTTTTAAGAGGAAAACCAGACACATTGCCAATAAAACCTTTCAGAAGGTTCTAGGTTTTGGGAGGGCAATTCTATCCTAGAGGCCATAAGAGAACATCATTAGAGGTGTGGCTGCATTAGTATGTCATTGAAGAAAGCCAGCTACACCCTCCAGAGCAGTTAAAATCTAGCTGTTTTTAAAATAGGAATTCTCGGCGCAAAAATACTGTCTGTGTGACTGAATTTTCAAATATACCCATCTAAGTTCCTTCTTGTACATCACTTCCAGATGCAACAAGTGCAAAGTAGGAGGGTATTTCTGTATCTGTATTAGCCTAAGTTAATTTTCAAAAACGTTAGCTATATTTCTTGCTGCTAGGCAGCTCAGAGAAAATTGCCGAGAAAATTGCCAGTAAAACATTTCTAAATTCCTTGGTACAGAATGTGTGAAAATGAAATGGAATAAGAATTTTGTTATACTATCATCAACTACTAATTCCATTCATTCAGTCTATATACCATTCCTTCCAAATTACAAATGTAATTTTTCTGCCAGCTGCTACAAACTGATGTATCGAGCTACACAGATCATCCTGGCTAGTGCAGACTCTCAGGGGCATGTTTACTAAAGGTTAACACGCATTAACAGAAGTTAAAGTGTGTTAAGTGCTGTCACAGCCCATAGAAACTTTCATTAATTCATTAATGCACGTTAACCTTTAGTAAACATGCCACCCAATTGGATTAGCTATCACTGGCTGGTTATGCTTGAGTAGATAGGTAGAAAAGTCAAATCTAGATGCAATTGAGGGCGAAACAAAACCACTTTATGCCACCAGTGATAAAATACAACCTCCTTTTTCAGTTCTTTAGAAGTCCTGCTCAACATGCTAAATGCTCAAATAAAATTTATGACACATACTTGTGGAAAAGACAAGTGCCAACAGGGTTTGTCCATGCTCCATCTCGCTTTTCTGCTTCAGTAGCAAATCCAAATGAAACTATAGGACCAGTATCATCATCTGTTTCTCCATAGGAAACAATTTCAATCTCCCAGTAAAACGATGGGGCCTGAGAAAAAAACAGGCATGAATATTGGGAAATCCAAATACCAAAAAATATTTTAATAGTTATATGTCTCATTTTGCATAGACACTCCATGTGGGAACTGGAATGTCCAGAGTCTTTGTAAAATATTTTTAAGGGCCCAAACATATTCACAGGCATTTCCCAGCATGTACAGTGGGTACAGCAATCACTCAGCTGCCTCCTCCTATAAGTGCCAACATTTACACATGGAAGTGGCAATCTTGCAACTTCATATACAAGTGCTGCAAATAATAAATAAAGGAGGATATTTCAGAAGTATCTCAGAGTGTAAATAGTGGTATTTACATGTGTAGTTTGGAATACATATGTAAATGCGATTTTAGAAAGCTGCTGTTTACATAAGGTGATCCAAATCTCCTTCAGATTTCACGAGGACATGGTTATGGCAGGCTTACAATATCGACATATGGTATCCCCTTGTAAAATGGGGAACACATCAAAACAGAAATTCTAGATGTACTAGTACTAATTTGTATAGTGCTACAAGGCATACACAGTGCTGTACCTAAAGATATAAGAGACGTTCCCTGGTCATCAGAGCTTACAATCTAATCAAGACTAACATCACAAAACTGGGGCTAGAGTATGGTAAGGTACACATAAGCAGTGAATGAGAGAGTGAGGGACATCAGGATCCAAGTGCAGTCTCAAAGAGGTGAGCTTTTAGCCTGGATTTGAACAAGGGTAGAGAAGGAGCCAGACGTTCTGACTCAGGTAGTTTGTTCCAGACATATAAAGTGGCAAGGTCTGGAGTTGGCAATGGCAGAAAAGGTGAAATTAGACCTTAACTGCTAATTGTCTTTTCTTGAGTACCTCCAAACCAGTCCAGTTACATGCGGGTTGTCACTACCCACCAGCAGCTGAGGGACGATCATGAAAGAATCCTGACATCCCAGTATAAGAGCGCTCCCTTCAGCTCAAAGATCCAGTCTCCTATTGGCAAAACAGTCTGCAGAGACCCTAAACCAAATACAATTCAACCCCAATTGAAACCAAAAGAACCCTGCTTTAAGAATGTCTGTGGAAATCAGAGGCAACGAGCTACTCAATCGTGAGATGAACCCTCGTCCTCACCTCAATTTTTTTTTTAAACAAGAACTATGTACAGAGCAAGAGCAAGAGCCAGACCAGACAACAGAGCCATGTAGCTAAGATGCCCTCCCCAGGACAGGGAACCCGGTCTTACATTAATGATCATCTTCTTTACTCCCGTCCTTACCACGTCTGACTGAAAGAACTCACTGACTAATGCACCAGAAGAAAGGGAGGGTCCTGGACTGGCCTGAAAGTACTCAAGGAAAGACAATTAGCAGGTAAAGTGTAGTTACTCACCTGTAACAGGTGTTTCAGGGACAGCAGGAATCAGTCCTCACTTATGGGTGACATCGGCATCGACGGAGCCCGTGCAGAGCAATTCCCCAGCTTTCAAAGAAAGCCTTTGGGATTGCTGCCATGCATGCGTTGTCCTCTTCCTGCCCAAGGGTGCCATCTTGCTCAGTCAGGTCCCTTAGCTCGAGCCCTACCAAGCAGATGGCAAAGGAAGGACAAAAATCTAGCAACTCATCAAGGGAGGCGGGAGGGTAGTGAGGACTGATTCCTGCTGTCCCTGGAGAACACCTGTTACAGGTGAGTAACTACACTTTCTCCAGGAACAAGCAGGAAGTCAGTCCTCACTTATGGGACTTCCCAGCTACAGGCTACCGAACTTGTAACCAAAAACCGCCTCCACGAGGCCATGAGCAGAAGCCGATGCCTGAAGGAGCATGAGTCCTCGGGTCCTCGGGGCAAAGCCCTCGATAGCTGAGAAGAAGGATCGGAGGGCAGGAGTTGCTTATATCCCGAACAGGTTAGGAAGTACAGCCTGGCCGAAGGCACTGTCCCGGTGGGACTCCCTCTCCAGGCAGTAGTGAGCAGCAAAAGTAGTCGTGGAAGACCAGGTTGCCGCCCGGCAGATATCCATCAGGGAGACGGAGTGTACCAAGGCCACCGAGGCTGCCTTGGCCCGCACCCCGTGTGCGGTGACTCGACAATCTAGCAGGGCACCCGCCTTCATATGAGCAAATGCGATGCAGTCCGTTACCCAACCCAAGAGGGTACGTTTGGAAAACTGCCTGTCCTAGCCTATTGGTATCGTAGGTCACAAAGAGTCGGCCAGACTTGCGATGAATCTGGATGTGCTACAAGTAGAAGGTGAGAGCCCTTCTGCAGTCGAGGGTGTGGAGAGCCGCCGATGCCTAGTCGGCATGGGGCCTCGGGAATAAAGTCAGCAGGACTATCTTCTGGTTAAGATGGAAATCCGAGACGACTTTAGGCAGGAATTTAGAGTGGGTATGGAGGACCACCCTATTCCAATAGAACCTGGTGTAAGGGGCATCAGCCATGAGAGTCTGGAGCTCACTGACTTGGCGGGCCGAGGTCAGCGCCACCAGGAAGGCCACCTTCCAGGACAGGTGCCGGAGCGAGCACGTCACCATTGGCTCAAAGGGTGAACGGGCTTAGCTGCATGAGCACCACATTCAGGTCCCATTCCGCAGGTGGAGGTCGGATGGGCTGCTTGGAAAGCAGAAGACCAATGGCTGCCTCGAGAGGGGCTTTCCCTCGATGGGGTGGTGGTTCACTGACATGGCGTTCAAGTGTACCCTGACAGAGTTCGGCTTCAGCCCTTCCTTCGAGAGATGGAGGAGGTACTGGAGGATCCATCGAATGGGGCACGAGAACGGGTCGATCTGGAGCCCGGAGCACCAGACCGAGAAGCGTCTCCACTTGAAGGCGTAGGCTCGCCTAGTGGAGTCCTTTCTCGAGGTGAGGAGGACTTCCTCGACCTCCTCCGGAAGAGCCAGTGAGGCTAGGGAAATCCGTTCAGCCGCTAGGCCGTGAAGGATAAGGAGGCTAGGTTCGGGTGCTGCACCCGCCCCTCCTCCTGTGTTAGCAGACCTGGGACAGAGCACAGGGGAACGGGAGGCTCCGTTGACAGCCGGAGCAGAAGCAGGAACCAAGGTTGCCAAGGCCACGAGGGGGCAATGAGGATCAACAACGCCTGATCCCGCTGAGCCTTGAAAAGGGTTCTCACAATGAGAAGGAAGGAAGGGAGGGAATGCAGAGTAGACTGGATGACCAGTCCAGAAGGAATGCATCCGGGCTCTCCCTGCTCGGGTGCGGTACCGGCCCACAAAAGTGTGGGAGCTGTGCATTCTGGGGACTGGCAAAGAGCTGTATTGCTGGCATCCCCCAGTGAAGAAAGAGCCAGCCCGCTACCCCTGGATCCAGCCGCCAATTGTGGGGGGCGAAGGATTCTGCTGAGCCTGTCCACCAGGACATCCTCCTGACCCGGAAGGTAGGTCGCCTTGAGGGATATCTTCCATCGGACAGCGAAGGAGCAGATGAGGACCGCTTCCCGGCAGAGGAAGCGCGATCCTGTGCCTCCCTCCTTGTTGACATAGAACATCGCCACGCGGTTGTCGGTCTGCACGAGAACCGACCTTCCCTTGACTTGGCCCTCAAAAGACCTCAGGGCCCACCAAATCGCCCGGAGCTGAAGCAAGTTTATCTGCTGCTGAGACTCCTCGGGTGACCACTGCCCTTGCATGCACAGCGGTCCGCAGGGGACTCCCCAACCTAACAGGGAAGAATCTGTGTTTAGCACCGCATCGTGCTGCGGGGCCTGGAAGGGCAATCCCTGGAGAAGGTTGCGGGGGTTTTGCCACCAGCTCAGGGACAAGCAGAGGTCAGGAAGGACCCTGACAGGGTCCCTGAGGTAAGCAAGGGACGGGCTCCATCGCTGAGGCACCACTGAACTGTCCACATGTGCAGGTGGGCGTGGGGGACCACATGCACGATAGAGGTCATGTGGCCCAGGAGGTGTAGCATAGTCCGAGCGGTGACCTGGGGAGTGCTTTGGATGCGAGCCGCCAGGGCTCGGAGACGGTCAGTGCGATCCTCTGGTAAGAAGGCTGCTGAGTATCGAGGCACGCCCCGATGAACTCGAGTGCCTGCACCGGCTCGAGGTGGGACTTTGGGCAGTTGACCAAGAACCCCAAGCCCTCCAACAGAAGGATTGTGCGCGAGATTGCAGGGCCGCTCTCTGTTGACTCTCGGGAACGTCGAAGGGGGCTGAGCGACCAAGTGCAGGAGCACTCGCGCTTATTGGGAGCCCCCTACAGCGACTTCAAGGCCTCCTTTTTGTTCCGCTCCAACTCTGGGGATTCCCTGGTCAGAGTGCCGCTGAGAGCGCGGGGTCAAAGGGGGGGAGCCCCACCGGGGGAGAGATGACTGAGGGCGCCACCAGGTATTCCACGGTGGCCTTTCGAAAAATGTCTTTGGACTTCTGCTTACGATTGAGCAGGGCTTTAGAGGACATTTTCTTGCAGAGCAAATAAAGCTCCGGATCATGGTCAGCTCCGAGGTAATGCAGACAACAGTCATGAGTGTCCATGAGCGACATGTTCCTAGAGCATCTATCGCATTTTTTGAGGCCGGTGGCCATGGGGGCAAAAATGACCCCCGCAAGGTCGAAGACCTACACGGCCAGCGGTTAGGGAAAGAAAAAGGGCGCGAAGCCCGTGACAAAAAATGAGGGAAGAAAAAAACTATCCCCAACAGCTCTAAGAAGATAGAGCATTGGAAGGATGGGTAGAGGACCGGTGCAACCGGAAAATAAAAGGCCTGTAGACCAAAAACAAAAACTTTTTCTGAGGGACGAGGACATGCGTCCAAAGGGCTCCGCGGAAAAAGGTAGACTGGACAAGATTTTATTTATTTATTTATTTAACAGTATTTCTAAACCGCCTTATCATGATAATCAAGGTGGTATCACAGCAAACAATCTGGTAGTGTGAGTGTGTTATGCATGCAGTGAGGGTGGAAATTTAGTTGGGTGTGTGTTGTGTTGTGAGCTAGATTGGTTTGAGCTATGTACAATGTGGGCTATATACAGTGGTGCTAAAAACATTTTATATATACATATAGTGTTAGTCGGTAACGTGTGCTGCTATACAGTTACTTAGTTTATGTGATGTGTCCATAGTGTTCTCTGAACAGCATGGTTTTCAGCTGTTTTCTGAAGTCCTTGAGGTCTGTAGTTGCTCTCAAATCGTCCGGTAGTTTGTTCCATATTGTTGGAGCAGCCATGGAGAGTGCTCTGTCTGTTGTGTCCTTGCGTGTGTGTTTGTATTCACTTGGGGTGCTGACTCGGTTTTGTGTTTGTTTTCTTCTAGGCCGTGTGCTGGTGTCTGGTTGTATGAGGGCGTGCAGGCTGTTGGCTGATGTTTGCTGTTTTATCTTAAATAGGTTTATGATAGTTTTGTATCTGATGCGTGCATCGATTGGAAGCCAGTGTAAGCCCTTTAAGGTGGGTGTGATGTGTTCTTGTCTTGCAGTTCCGGATATGATTCGTGCTGCGGTGTTTTGTGCCAGTTGGAGTGGTTTGATATCTTGTTTCGGTAGTCCAAGGTATATCGGATTGCAAAAGTCCAGTAGAGGGGTTATCAGTGCTTGACAGACGGTACGGAAGTGTTCTGGGGCGAGGAGTGGTTTCAGTCTCCTGATGATTCGCATCTTGTAGTAGGCTTTTTGTATTGTTTTGTTTATGTGTGTCTTGAGATTGAGTTTATTGTCCAGCGTAACCCCGAGGTATCTCACTTCTGACCTTATTGGTATAGTAATGTTTTGTATCTTTATATTTGGTGGGTGTATGAAGCTTTGGTTCCGAGTGATGATTAACGCTTCAGTCTTGTTGTAGTTTATGGCGAGGTTGTTGTTTTGACACCAACTGGTCATTTGTGTAAGGCAGTCTGTTATCCTAGAGAAGTCCGGGTTGTCGATTGATATCGGGGTGTATATCATGATGTCGTCCGCATAGATTGTGTATTGAATGTTGTTCTTTTTCATGATGTTGCATATTGGTTGGATGTAGATGTTAAATAGGAGTGCTGAGAGCGCAGAACCTTGAGGTACTCCTTGACGGACTTTGATGGGTCGGGATGTGATGTGTCCCACCTTGACCTGTAGCTGTCTTTCTGTTAGGTATGAGTGGAACCATTTCAGTGTGATACCGTGCATACCAGTGTTCTGTAGTCTTTCCAGGAGCGTGTTGTGGTCCACTGTGTCGAAGGCTGAGGAGATGTCGATGAATATCATTATGATTCCGTTCCTGGTGTTGTCAATTGTTCTAAGGATGCTGTCGAAGAGGTAGATCAGTAGCGTCTCGACACCCTTGGGTGGGAAGAGGACCACGCATGTGTGGCAGCAATCCTAAAAGCTTTCTTTGAAAGCTGGGGAATTGCTCCACGCAGGCTCCGTCAGTGCCGACGTCACCCATAAGTGAGGACGGACTTCCTGCTTGTTCCTGGAGAAGGTCTAATTTCACCTTCCTAATCGTACCTCCAGGCCAGCCAAGTTACGCGTGAGATGTAACAAAGAAGTACCTACAGACGGGAGGGACCAGCGAACCCCAGATGAAGCACTGCAGTTCCAATATGTGCGTCTGTAGCAGCCTGCACGTTGAACCAATAATGCTTTGCGAAAGAGTGGCACAACAACCAAGTTGCAGCCTTACAAATCTCTGCCAGCGGTACTAAGCCAGACTTGGCCCAGGACGCTGCTTATGATCTAATAGAATGGGCTCTCAGCTTGTTTCGTGCCCCATAAGCTGCATTGATCGCTATCTTTTCCCAACGAGCAATGGAGGCAGCTTCTCCTCTCCGTGTTTCACCAAACACCACAGACGATCAGCATATCATGTGTTTTCCTAAGGTACCAGCGCAGGACACTATGCAAGACTAGCAAATGAAGATGATGGTCACTTTTGGAGTCTCCCAGTGCTGGGAAGGCCAGTAGAGAGATTGTCTGATTCCACTGAAATCGGGAGAGAACCTTAGGTAGTAAGGACAGTACTGGCCTCAGCACCACCTTTTCCTTGGACATCAAAAGAAAGAGCTCCCCCTATAGGAAAGAGCATGGAGCTCAGAGATTTGTCATGCTGAACAAACTGCCGCCAGAAAAAACGCCTTCAAGGTAAGGTCCCTGAGTAATGCCCCTGCCAAGGGCTCAAACAGAGGTTCCATCAAGGCTTCCAAGACCAAATTAAGATCCCACGGTGGAACAGCTGCTGTAAGGGAGGACAGACCTGCTTGACTACCTTAAGTAATTGGACCACATCCAGGTGCCCCGCCAAAGTTTGGAACGGATCTGCCATCGGTAGCAAGTGATTGCCACCACCTGCACCTTTAAGGAGCTGAGCGACAATCCCTTATCCAAACCAAACTGCAGAAACTAAAAAACTACCGGGGAAATGACGAAATGGCCCGCAAACCTCGAGACACACACCAATCCTCAAATATGTGCCATACTCGTGTACAGACCAGCGCGGTCGACTTCTTCCTAGACTGCAACATGGTAGTTTTGACAGAGGGTGAATAGCCCATACTCTTCAGCCTCACTCTTGCAAGAGTCAAGCCGTAAGCAAGAACTGGTCCACCTCGAGCTTGGCTCCCTCTGCCACCTCCGACTCTTCCAGGCCGGGCGGAGAAAGGCCCTGGAGACAGTGAACAGAGGCTCTGGACGCATAGATTCCACAAATGGAGGCATGGAGCATCAAGGCACTGGTATCAAAGGCGAGCTTCAGAAGCGACTCCAGCTTCCAATCCTGGAGGTCCTTCAAGGCCGCACCTCCTTCCATGGGAATGGTGGTTTTCTTAGTAACTGCTGAGACTAGAGCCTTCACCTTAGGCATTCTGAGGAGCTCCCACTCTTCCTGTGGAATAGGGTACAGATGTCCCAACGTTCTGCTCCCCCTCTGTGCAGCTTTTCGGAATTCTCATTCTGACTCCATCATTTTTTTAATCATCTGATAGACCAGGAGGTACAACTGTGCTCCCTTGATGGCTACATTAGGAATGTTGAGAACTGCCAGGGAATGCCAAATGAGGGCTGTTAGCTCCTCCCAGTGGAACACACAGAAAACATAGTGTAATTAATCAGCTGTAACAGGTGTTCTCCAGGGACAGTAGGAATCAGTCCTCATATATGGGTGACGTCAGCACAGACTAAGCCTGCGCGGAGCATTTCCCCAGCTTTCAAAAAAATGCCTTTGGGAATGCCACCACGCATGCGTGGTCCCCTTCCCACCCAAGGGTGCCATCTTGATCAGTCAGATGACATAGCTCAGGCAAAGCCAAAAAAATTACGAAAGACAGTGGGCAACTCCAAGGGGAGGTGAGCGGGTTGTGAGGACTGATTCCTGCTGTTCCCGGAGAACACCTGCTACAGGTGAGTAACTACGCTTTCTCCAGGAACAAGCAGGAAGTCAGTCCTCACATATGGGAATCCCCAGATACAGGCTACCAGGAACCTGTAGAAAAATGCCACAGTGAGCTGTGAGCAGTTACTGGTAACCGAAGACAGCCCAAGGACCCTAGGTCCCCGGAAGACCACGCTCCCAGTAGCCGCAGAAGAAGGGTCGGAGGGAAGGAGTTGCTTAAACCCCAAACAGATAACGGTTTACAGCCTGGCCGAAGGTGGCATCCCAACGGGACTCCCTCTCCAGGCAGTAATGTGTCGTGAACGTGTTAGCCGAGGACCAGGTTGTGGCTCGCAGATGTCCACCAGCGGCATGGAGCACAGATGGGCCACTGATGCCACCCTCGTATGAACAACGTGCGCCATGACTTGGTGGTCCAGGGGCAGCCTGACCTGAGCTTGGGCGAAGGCTATGCAATCCGCCACACAGATGGAGTGGGTCTGCTTAATGACCACGAGCCTCATGCAGGAAGGGTCATAGGAGATGAAAAGTTGCTCAGACCTGGTGTGAACCTGCGTATGCTGCAGGTAGAAGGAGAAAGCCCTCCTGCAGTTAAGGGCATGGAGGATTGCCGACGCCCAATTGGTGTGAGGCTTCGGGAAGAAGGTCAGCAGTACTATCTCCTGGTTGAGGTGGAAATCTGAGACAACTTTCGGGAGAAACTTGGGGTGTGTTCGGAGAACTACCCAGTTCCCATAGAACCTTGTTTAGGGGGTGTCGGCCATCAGGGCCTGAAGCTCACTGACCCTCCGGGCCGAGGTGAGGGCCACAAGAAAAACCACCTTCCAGGAAAGGTGCCGAAGCAAGCAGGAACACATCGGCTTGAAGGGCAGCTGAGTCTGCTGCATGAGGACGACATTGAGGTCCCACTCTACCAGATGGGGGGCTTGGAGAGAAGCAACCCGATCATGAAGCGGGAAACCAGTGATTGACCTGAGAGAGGTCCACTTCCGACAGGGTGGTGGTTAGCCGAGATAACACTCAGGTAGACCCTGACTGAGTTGGACTTCAAGCCTCCTTGTGAGAGACGGAGCAGGTACCGAAGGACCAAGTAAGTGGGGCAAGAAAATGGGTAGGCTCGCATCTCCGAGCACCACACCGAGAACCAACGCCACTTAAAGGCATACGTCCTCCTAGTCGTCCCTGCACGAGGCCAGCAGTGTGTCCTTGACATCCACCGGGAGATGAAAGGGGGCTAGAGCGACCCACTCAGCCGCCAAGCCATAAGGGATAAGGACCTCAAGTTCAGGTGAAGTAGCAGATCTTCCTCCTGCATCAACAAGTCCAGCGGTTTGCCCAGGGGAATCGGAGGCTCCAATGAGAGGCAGAGCAGCAGTGGAAAGCAGGGCTGTCGAGGCCACCGCAGGGCCATGAAAATCACTAAGGCCCTGTCCCGCTGTATTTTGAGGAGAGTTCACGCTATGGAGCAGAATGGGGGGAAACGCATACAAGAGGCCATGTTTCCATGACAGGAGGAAGGCATCAGGAGCTTCCCTGTTCGGGTGTGAAACCGGGCCGCAGAACCATGAAAGCTGCAAGTTCGCTGGGCTGACGAAGGGTCTAGGACCGGAGTCCCCCAAAGCCGGAACAGCCACTGTGCTGTCTGAGGGCAGAGGCGTGAACTCGTGCGGGTGGAGGAGCCAGCTTAACCTGTCTGCCAGGACGTTGTCCTGGCCCAGATGACTCGTAGGGTTTATGCCCTGGCAAACCCCGAAGGAACACAGGACTACCACCTCCAGGCAGAGGCTATAAGAGCCAGTGCCCACTTGCTTGTTCATATAGAACATTGCTACTCGGGTGTCTGTCTGGATGAGCACCACCCGATGGTGAACGTGGTGCCTGAACACCCAGAGGGCGAAGAGAACCACCTGGAGTTTGAGAAGGTTGATCGGCTGCCGGGACTCCTCCAGGATCCAAGTCCCCTGAGTGCGGAGCTTGCTGCAATGGGCTCCCCAGCCCACAAGGGAGGCATCTGTGGTCAAGATCACGTCGTGTTGTGGGGCCTGGAACGGTATGCCTCGGAGCAGGTTCCGGGCGTCCAACCATCAGTCGAGGGACTTGGTGAGCAGAGGCGTGACTGAGATGGCGTCTCAGAGGCGACATGTTGCCTGCGACCATTGAGCCCGAAGGCACCTCTGCGCCACCCGTATGTGCAGCCGGACTTCGGGGATTACATGGACCGTCGAGGCCATATGGCCAAGGAGACGGAGCCTCACTCGGGCTGATACCACGTTGCAGCATTGGGACCGTGGATGCCAGAGCGATGAGGCGGTCTGCCCTGTCTTGGAGAAGGACGGCTGTCGCCCGCTGAGTGTTGAGGCACGCGCCACTGAACTCCAGGGATTCAGCTGGAATGAAGTGAGACTTTGGGTAATTGACCACGACGCCGAGGTGCTTGTGGAGGTGGAGGTGGAGGTGGACGGTGCGGGCCGTGGCTCACTGCACTTCGTCGCCCATCCCCCCCCTGTAATGAGTCAGTTGTCAAGATAGGGTTAGACGAAGATGCCCTGCAACCGAAGATGAAACATTTGGTGAACGTGAAACATTTGGTGAACACTCGCGGGGCAGACACCAGGCTGAAAGGAAGCACTCTGTATTGATAGTGGTTTCCTTGCACCCTAAAACACAGGTATTTCCTGTGCTTGGGATGGACAAGGATGTGAGCGTATATGCATCCCAAAGGTCCAAGGAGCATAGACAATCAACCTGCCGGAGGAGGGCAGCAAGGTGCCAAGGGAGAGCATTTTGAACCTCTCCTGCACCAGGTATTTGTTGAGATTTCTTAAATTGAGGATGGGTCGGAAACCGCCTGTCCGCTTTGGGACAAGGAAGTAAAGGGAGCAGAACCTACGACCTCAGAGGTGCAGAGGGACCACTTCCACTGCTTGCTCCTTGAGGAGGTTGGCAAGCTCCTGCGCCAAGAAGGCCTGGTGCGCAGGGAGCCGAGGGGGTTCCACAGGGTAGAAGGGTGGAGGAAGCCGGTCCAGGTGAAGGAGGTAACCCTCCCGGACGACCTGGAGGACCCAGGTGTCTGAAGCGACAGACTCCCATCGGGGAGCAGAGTGGACCAGGCGCCCTCCAACTGATAGATGGGTCGCCAGAGGGCGAGCAGCTATGTATCTGGCGTCAAAAACCCTGGACCGGGGTCTGGCTTTTGGGACCCTTTGGCTTATGTGGGCCCTGATGACTGCTCTTGCTCGGTCCGCACTGGGGCGGAGCTGGTGGGTAAGGTGGGTAGCCCCAGTAGGGGAGACCCTTCCTCTGGAAGAAAGGCTTTTGCCCTGTTGCTTCTTCCGCAGCAGGGAAGAAGTCTTCTGGGAGAGACAGGTGCAGATTACGTACTCCGTCTCAATCTCCGCTGCTTTGTCCTCCATTGGTTTGCCAAACAATTGCTCGCCCAGGCACGGTACATCGAGCAGTTTCTCCTGGACCCATTTTTCGAGATCCGAGGACTGGAACCAGGTCTGCCGTTTGGCTCCGATACTAGCAGCCGCTATCCGAGCTGAGGACTCGAAGCTGTCGTAGGCAGTGCGAGAAAGGTACTTTGAACAGTCCCTCACTGACTTTAGGAGGGACTGGAAATGGCGGAGGTAATCGCCGTCAAGGCCTGCCTGGAAACCCCCACGCTCCTTTGCGAGGTCATGAAGGAACATACCTATGTATAGCTGGTAAGCCTGGATGTGGCACGCCAGCATGGAGCCTTTGTAGGCTTTATGCCGAGGGGGTCAAGGGCACGAGAATCTCTACCCAGCGGAACCGAAGAGTGAGTTTTTGGGCTCTTTTGTTTCCGCATGGCGGACTCCACTACCATTGAGGTATGAGGAAGCTGGGCCCTCGTTGGACCCTCTATATGGTGTCCAGGTGCTTGCTGACAATGGGAATAGACGCAGGTGTCTCCCACATGCAGAGGAGCAGCCAGGCTAGGATGGGCGGAACCGGGATTGTGAGGGATTCCCTCGGCGGAGCCTCATATTGTTTAATATCAAGTTCTTCCACACAGGGCTCCTCCTCGGACTGCGTGGAGAGCACCAGGGCTTGAGCCATGTCCCGCACAAACTCCTGAAAGGAGGTGTCTTCAGGAGGAGACCGCTGCTTCTGAGCTGGCAGGGAAGGGTCCGAGGGGAGGTCCCAATGAGCCCAGGATTCAGGGGAAGTGTCCCCTTCAGACTTCCAGCCTGAGAATTCCGAGGAAGACCCAGAGCTAGGTTGCTTGAGCAGAGCCTGTGCCTTGTGTTGGACTCCCACCGAAGCCCGCCTGGAGCCAGAGGCGCTAGCTTGAGAAGATCTCGCACCCAAAGACCAGGATGGAGATCGAGACCTCTGCTGGGATCCCTCACGAGGCCCCTGGCTCTTGGGGTTTGTCACAGTGGTCTGGGGAGCCATCACAGACATCATCCTCGAGGTCTCAGGGTGCGTGCCAGAGGGTCCTAGAGCCTGCTGGACAGCAAGGATGGCAGAAATGCTGTGTTCCAGTGCCAGCATTCAGACCTCCCACTCAGGAGTGGTGACCTGTGATGCCGATGCCAGGTTGACTGGATCGGGAGTCGAGGGGGTCCTCGCCGGGACAACCCTCAGGAGACTGGGCGCCATTGGCGGAGGCCTCTGTATCTTTACAAGGTACCTTTTGAGGTCACTCCTTCTCTGACTTGGGACTGCCGAGGAGGGCTGAGGGACCGAGCACGAGAACGCTCACGCTTGTCCAGAGCCCCTGACAGGGTCCTCGAGAACCCCCTTCTTCTTCTTCCACTCCCTTTCAGGGGACCCTAGCTCAGGGGGGACCCCAGAGGCTGAAGATAGGTGGAGCGGGAAGTTACCGGGGACACCGGGGCTGCCTTGTGGAAAAATGTTATTCAGTTTCTGCTTACAGATCTGGATGACTTGGAGAATATCTTTTTACAAAGGGAGCAGAGCTATGGGTTGTGGTCAGCTCCTAGGCACCTAAGACAACAGTCATGGGTGTCCATGAATGACATATTTTTGGAGCATCTGTCACACGTTTTGAAACTGTAGGCCATGGGGGCAAAAAGAATCCCCGCTAGGTCAAAGACCTTCTGCTCAGCCAGCGGTTGAAAAGGGCGCAAAAACGTGCTGGTTAAGAAAAAATGAAAAAACAAAGTCCCAGGGCCCGCTGCCGAGGCAAGGGCACTGGGAATGGCAGGAAGAGGACCGGAAAACCGGAATTAGAGAGAGAATTTTGGAAACTTTGTGAGGTACAGGACGTGCATCTGAAAGGCTCTGCGGAAAAAGGGAGACTGATCAAGATGGCACCCTTGGGCAGGAGGGGGACCATGCAAGCGTGATGGCACTGACAAAGGCTTTCTTTGAAAGCTGGGGAAATGCTCCGCGTGGGCGCAGTGCCGACATCACCCATATGTGAGACTGACTTCCTGCTTGTTCCTGGAGAATGCGGTCTTCCCCCAAAGGGATCGTGCCATCCTCTAGATCTCCAGACCTTGGCTTTCTCCATAGGTCTGAGGGGCCCCTCTCCCAGGTACTCTGAGACGTCCTCTGAGATGGTGAAGAGCCCTTGATCTGCCTGCCAAAATCGCGGGAACTGTCGGTTCTGAAGGCTCCCCTGCCACTGCATTCTCCATCCTCATTCTGAAACGCTTCAGCGATAATCCTTGCTTTATGCTAACATGACAACCTGGCTGCCCGCAGACCACGCTTCCTGGAATAAAGCAGGCAAGCCGACAGACCTTCCGGCATAAAAAAATCGTGCTCACACAGGCTAGTGTGGAAAGGAGGAAGGAGAAGGATCCTATCACCTAAACACCCCCATGAAGTAAAAAATGCCCAATCACAAGGCTAGGAGACCCCCCACCGAGGAGAGGAGCAGTCAATCAGCTAGCTGTTTGCTTCCTCATTCGAGTCTCTGTACCTCCAAGACCACCACGGAGAAGCCAGCTACGTGTGGATTAGGGTGGAGAGGGGGTGGGAGCTCGGTAACCTGCGGCTCACAGGCCCTCAAGCTGCTAGTGGGCAGTGACAATCCACACGTAACTGGATTGGCCTGGAGGTACGATTAGAAAGGACACAGACGTTAGCATTTACAGCTGACTGAGGCACAAATAAGTGCCTGCTTGAAGGTGCAGGTGTAAAGGCCAAGGTTACTCTCTCCACACCAGCATCCAAACTTCCCTCCTCTAACTGCATTATCCACCCCCTCCACTTCTCTTCTGGCATCAAGAACTCACCCATCCAATTCTTGGCTCCTACAGAGGTCCCTGGTGTCTACTGGGAGCAGGGGTGATCCCCAGTGGATCCTGTTCAGCCAGTCCTAGGTTCCAAAATGGTACCCACGAGCCCTAGGGATAATCTTGTGGTACTATCACTAGGATGCAGGCTGAGAAGCGACTTTGGGCAAGTCACTTAATCTTCCATTGCCTCAAATTAAAAGAGACTGTAAGCCCTTATTTATTAGCCTAATCACTAGCGGTAGGGTAGTACCATGAGAGTACCATTAGGGCTCATGGGTGCAGTTTGGAACCTGTGGCCAGCATGGGCAGGAGGCAAACTGGGGATCGCTCCTTTTCCCATTATATACTAGCAATTCTGGTAAGGGCCAGGAATGGGATCAAGTGGTCAGGGTAGGGGAGGAAATGAATGAGGGAAGGGGGACTTCTACTACTGGCAGGAGAAGATTGGAGTGTGCGCAGATATTGGAAAGAGTGATTTTAAAAAGTTTGTCCGATGCACATATGAGGTAAACCTGCATATTTTCCCTTGCAATGTGTAGCTTTTCAAAAATCACTGCTCCCGCTGGATTCAGGGACACAAACATGCAGTCCTGCACGTCTTTACACATTTTGGAAAAGGCTCTGCATTTGGCAGAGCCTTTGCAAAATACAGTGTGACGTCTCAACATCCTGACATGGATGTATTCATTCCCCTCTCCACAGCTTATCTAAAATTTGTCTTCATGTGTCCCCATTTCAAAAAACCATGGAGGTAATTTTACAAACCTTTTTTATGCATGATATATTATAATAAATATTATTAATAAGTACTAATAGCATAAATTCTGAATTTAACACATATGCATACTATATATGGTCTATGGGGGAATTATATAAGGAGCCGTGTAATGGCACACGCCATGTATGCTTGTAAATATTTTAGTGGCTTATGTGTGTAAATGGGCACTTAATATATGCAGTTTAGGCAGTCATTATTCTGTAAATATATGTGTGGCGCTGATTACACACAATTACGCTTTGGGGGTGAACAGCGGTGGAGTGTGGGCACAGCATATGCAGAGTACAAATTTATGTGCAATTAATAAATACCATAATTCTCATGCATTCTGGGAAAATGCAGGTGCAGGCATTATGCAAGGTTTTCATCACTTACACCTCTATTTTATAAAGTAAGGTAACTCATCTTTGCTACAAATCTAACTACTTGTACAGTGCAAGCAACTGCACCGGAACTATCCCTTAGCATCTATAGATACTATAACTATTAGGAATATGTTTAAGATAACCTAAAATCTCTTCATACTTCAGTTTCTAGATTTATATGTTAGATATAAAGGGTGGTCCAAAAAAAGTGAGAACATCTCGTAGCATATAAGTTATTTAAAATGTCAAAAAGACAGATGTAAACGATTGACAAATTTAACAAAAAAAAAAGATGGTGACCAGAAATTATTGACATAAAGACGTTATATAGCTAAAAAAGGTAAATAAGTAAACTATTTCAGCTTTTAATTTACGAGATGTTCTCACTTTTTTTGGGCCACCCTGTACAAAGTTATACACAAGCATACATTGAAATCTGCTTTATCTTAATAGTTAAGATGAGCAATTTTATTTAAACAATTCCAAAAGCACTGAACTTCTAGAACCTAAAATCCTAAAATTTACAAAGCATGGAACCAGAACCAATCCTCTCAATTTTGCTTTTCCAAATTTAGACAAGCTCTAAAGGATCCCTCTTCTGTCACTTAAGGACCATGCGTATAAGGGACCTGTGATGCTGGAAATTTCAAACTTTCTACTTTGCCACAGACAAACTAACTTAAGATCACAAGGGAACAAACCAGATAGCACACAGCAATTCAAGATTGCAACGTACATGGTTCAGATAGGAAACATATCCATCCAAAGCAAAAATGCTCCATCAAAAAAAAAAAAAAAAAAGAAAGAAAATCCCTCCCTCTACCCTCCCCCAAAATAAACCAACACCAGTTTCTCAAGTTTATGAACTACATGCAAAAGCTATTTCCACTGGGTTAGGATTTCTTACCTGGACAGGAACTGGAGAGGTTGCATAGATAAATGTACCCCGTGGCAAGCCCCCACCAGCACTAGGGTCTGACAAAAAGGTTACAGCAGCAAGATGCGATGAAAACATACAGGCTCTTACAGGTGGAAAAACCCTAGATGGGTTCCAAGTAATCTCTTTGGGCTGTGGAAGAAATCAACCAACACCACTATATTTATTTCCAAACACGTACTCCTCTATGAATGGCACAGATTTGCACAGCTTTATTTATTCTGGATTTGGAGAGGAAAAAAGTGGCTGCGGAAATACAAAATCTATAAATGGGAAAATATTTCAGAAAAATTTGTTTAATTTTATAAATAGAATTAAGTTGCACTGAAACATTACAACGTTTTTATCCACATTAATCTGCCCTTTCTATGGCTACCGCCTCCTTTTCAGAGTAATTTCGATTGCACAAAATCTTTGTGCAAAGTTACCAGTACAAACAAATGCAGGGTGGGAAGTGTGGCAAAGGCAGGCTAGCATATTTAGCTGGGCAGTATCATACTGGGTGATACCAGGCTAAACTTGCATGGACAAGTGGGTCCACAAAAACAGTAGGCCTAAAATTATCCAGATAACTTTATTCAGATACACAATGGAACCTATTTGGATAAACTCCTCAAGATCTTATCCACTTGGTAGTTTGTCAACAAGGATGAAAGGATGTACTTTAAAAACTAGGAGCCTGATATTCAGCACCTAGCCGCTAGCACTGAAAACTACACCCAGATATTCAATGCCAGGGTCATATGCAGCCCTGTCACTGAATATCCGGGGTCGCTGCACAGCCTCCGCAGCCGCAGAAACCGGATAGCACAGATATCGAACCACTGCCTGGTTAGCTCCTACGGGTAAAGCTAGGCCAGCTTTTGCTGCACCTAGCTTTACCCGTATCGTCGTTACCTGGTTAGTGACTGTTGACGCCCACGACACACCCCGGAATATTCACAACACGTTCTGATGCTAAGCGATTAGCATCGGGGCATGTAGCGGCATTAGTAGAGGATATTTAGCGGCACTATTTGTTTTTTTTCTTGAAGCATTTTGGTGTCTTCCCCACTCAGTTTTTTTCCTGCTCCTCCCTTCATTCATTAAATGCTTGAATGGCTTAGGGGATCCTTATTGTTCCAAGACTGGAGAACCTCTTCCAAAGTCAGGTATCAAATCCCACTGATACTCCTTGTGGCCTTAGACAAGTCACTTAACCCTTCATAGGCTCAGGCACAAACTTTGATTTTAAATCATATGAGGACAAGGAAATACCTACTGAACAAGCATCAGCTAAACACAAATAAAATACATTTTTTAAAAAATTACTCACAGCATTGGGCATCACAATAGCAACACCATATTTCCTCCTTCTCCAAGCTTGGTCCTAAAGACGCACCCAGTCCCAACAGTCAAGAGACCTGATCAATGGCTTGGTGGTTCAAGCAGAGGGCTGAAAAACGACTTTGGGAAAGTCACTTAATCCTTCATTACCTCAGGTTCAAAGAGATCACAAGCCCTCCAGGGACAGGAAAGTGTAGTTACTCACCTGTAACAGGTGATCTCCGGGAACAGCAGGAATTTAGTCTTCACATATGGGTATCGTCGGTACCGACGGAGCCTGCGCGGGAACGCTCCCCAGCGTCCAATAGGAAAGCTTTAGGGAGCATCCCACAGCACCTGAGTGCTGCCTTCCCAACTCTCCCTCTCCAGTTGAGTTTATAGCTGAGACAAAAGAGAGAGGGAGAGAGAGAGAGAGACAACTCCTAGGGGAGGTGGGCAGGTTGTGAAGACTAAATTCCTGCTGTTCCCGGAGATCACCTGTTACAGGTGAGTAACTACGCTATCTCCAGGAACAAGCAGGAATGTAGTCGTCACATATGGGGACTCCCTAGCTGCAGATGCCAGGGAGATGGCCCCAGGAAGTTGTTAGGCCTTGTGTAAGGGCCATACCTCCCCCCATGGATCTCTGGCATCCTACCAGGGATGGTGGGTAGGAGTTGATTAAGTCTGAAAAAGGTGTTGAACAGCCTGGCCAAACAAGGCATCCTGGCAGGAGTCCTTGTCTAAGCAGTAGTGGGCTATGAAGGTATGTACCGAAGTCCAAGCAGCTGCTCGACAGATGTCGTCGATAGACACAGAGTGAAGATGAGCCACTGAGGCTGCCATGGCTCTCACATTGTGAGCTGTGACATGGCCTTCAAGAGGAAGGTTCTAACTCTCATAGGCAAAGGATATGCACTGAGCAATCCAGTTAGATAGAGTTCTTTTGGAAACTGGAAGTCCCAAATGACTAGGATCAAAAGCAACAAAGAGTTGAGAAGATTTTCTATGTTGCTGTTCTTTGCAAGTAAAAGGCCAAAGCTCTTTTACAGTCCAAGGTATGAAGGTTCCTTTCTGCACTGGAGGCATGAGGCCTCGGAAAGAATACAGGAAGGTAAACCGCTTGGTTTAAATGGAAAGGCGAAACCACCTTTGGCATAAAGCGTGGATGAGTCCTAAGAACTACCTTATCATGGTGGAACCTTGTATAAGGAGGATCAGCCACTAACGCTTGCAATTCACTGATGCGACGTGCTGATGCGATTGCAATGAGGAAGATGACTTTCCAAGAAAGGAATTTCAAAGATGTAGTGGCTAATGGTTCAAAGGGCGGTTTCATGAGCTGCCCGAGCACCAGATTTAAGTCCCATGCCACCAGTTGTGGCTTAATGAGAGGCTTTGTTAAAAGAAGGCCTCTCATAAATCTCGCTATGAGAGGATGAGAGGAAATAGGTTGTCCACTTAGAGGCTTGTAAGAAGCTGCAATGCACTAAGATGGACTCTTACTGAATTTGTCTTGAGACCCGCATTTGACAAATGAAGGAGATACTCCAGTATCGATTCCAGAGGTATCACAAGAGGGTTAAGACCCTTCTGCGAGCACCATATGATAAACCTTTTCCACTTAAAGGCATACGAGTGTCTTGTTGAGGGTTTCCTAGAAGCATGAAGGATATCCTTTACCTGTTGGGAAAGGTTAAGATCCTGAAGTTCTAGGCTTTCAGCAACCAGGCCCTGAGATGCAGAGACTGGGGATTCGGATGCCAGAGCATCTGGGAGAGAAGATCTGGAGCGGATCCCAACTCCAGAGGCGGAGCTTGAGAGAGATGTAGGAGCAGAGGGTACCACGTTTGTCGTGGCCAACGTGGAGCTATGAGGATCATATGACCTCTGTCTCTCTGAAGCTTGAATAGGGTTCTGGGGATGAGGGGAATGGGTGGGAAGGCATATAGGAAGTCCTGACCCCAGGAGAGGAGGAAGGCGTCACTTGCCTGACAACATCTAGCCGGAATTCTGGAACAGAACCGGGGAAGCTTGGCATTCGGCGGACTTACAAAGAGGTCTATGTCCGGGGTTCCCCAAATCTGAAATATTTGGGCAACCTGGTCTGGATGGACAGACCATTCGTGTGGAAGCCGAACTCGACTGAGTTTGTCTGCCCAAGAGTTTTGGATGCCTGGAAGATACACTGCAAGGAGATGAATCTGATGCTCTCTGGCGAGGGCCCATAGTCGCAAAGCTTTGTTGCATAGCAACAGAGAGCCTGTTCCGCCCTGCTTGTTCACATAGAACATAGCTACCTGATTGTCCGTTTGAACTAGGACTGTCTTGCTGGGCGTGAAATACTCGAAGAGCAAAGAAGATTGTTCTGAGCTCCAGGAGGTTGATGTGAAGACAGGCCTCCTGTGGAGTCCAGGTACCCTGGGTAGAGAGATCGTGCAGGCGGACTCCCCATCCCACCTGTGATGCATCTGTTGTTAGGGTGGCTTGGGATAGGGGTTGCTGGAAAGGAGATCCCACCAGAAGGTTTCTGGACGATTGCCACCACTGGAGGGACGAAATAAGACGATTTGAGTTTGTTATTTTGTTTGACAGGCAGCCTGAGGCCTGTGTCCACTGAGTGGATAAAGTCCACTGGGCTGCGAGCATATGGAGGCGAGCATAAGGAACCACATCCAAGGTGGATGCCATGTGGCCTAGCAATTGTAGCATTTCCAGAGCAGTGAGACAAGGTTTGAACACTGCTTGGGAAGCTAGTTGTACTATGCGAAGACAGCGGGGCTGCGGAAGGAAAGCCCTTGTCTGTCTGGTATCCAGATGAGCTCCTATAAACTCTAGGGACTGAGTGGGAGCAAGATTGGATTTTGGGAGGTTTCTGACCAGTCCCAAATATTGAAGGATTTGCATTGTGCGAAACAGAGCAGAGCTGGCTTCTGGCATTGTAGGGGCTCCAATGAGCCAGTCGTCTAAGTAAGGAAAGAAGAATATTCCCAGAGTGCGGAGAAATGCTGCTACCACAGCCATGCATTTTGCGAACACTATTGGCGCAGAAGCCAGGCCAAAGGGAAGAACCTTGTATTGGTAGTGCTTTCCTTGGAACAGGAATCAGAGGAATCTCCTGTGATTTGGATGGATGAGAATATGAATATACGCATCCTTGAGATCTAGAGAACAAAGCGAATCCTGACTTTGAAGGTATGGCAGCAGAGTTCCTAGAGAGACCATTTTGAACTTCTCTCAGAACAAATATTTGTTCAATTCTCTGAGGTCTAAAATGGGTCTGTGTCCCCCTGTTTTCTTTGGAATAAGGAAATAGGGGGAGTAGAACCTTATATCCTGATGAGGAATGGGCACTTCCTCTATTGCTCCTTGAGCAAGGAGCATTGTGACTTCTTGACCTAAGAGACTGTCAAGAGAGGTCTGAGAATTGAACTGTCTTAAAATTGTAGGAGGGGGCATGCTATGAAAATGAAGCTTGTACCCCTTTATCTTTATCTTTATTTGCCATATGTGATATACCGCCTTTAACAATAATATACGGCGGTTTACAATACAAGTAATCATGGCTGCAGGAAAAAGAAACATGAAAGAGAACGCCATTTAGTGAGCAAAAGGGATAGAAAGAGAGCAATAGGATAGCAAAAAGTAGGCTGTAAAAAACAGCGTGATAGACGAGACGGGACAGGCCAAACAAGGACAAACAACAGACAGACCGCCGATGACAACAAAAGAGGAGGGTGCAATTGACAAAACAGACAACCAGGACAGGGTTTGTGGGTTAGGTGGGTGGGTCATACAACAAATAAACAACCATATGAGGGAACAAAAAGGGTGAGAAAGCTGATTTAGAGGGCTTAGGGAACATCAGGTAGACACAGAATGTTATAGCTCCTAGGCAGACTGTGAACATGAGAGCGTGCTGGACTGGGAGGAGGAGAAGGAGGGGGGGGGAAGGTCAAAGGCTTGGGCGAAAAGGTAAGTTTTTAGCATAGCCTTAAAATGAGGGAAGGAGTGTTCAGTGCGGATAATATGTGGGAGGGAGTTCCATAGCGCGGGGCTAGCAAAGAAAAAGGCAGCGTGGCGAGTTGATTCAAGGTGAGCCTGGGTTGGGGAAGGGAGAAAAAGGCGGTTATTGTGAATAGATCGTAACAATCGAGGGGTGGGTTGGAAAAAGATAAGGTCGGCTAAGTACTGAGGAGTGTTAGTGTAGAGGACTTTGTGGGTAATAGTAAGAAACTTGTAGACATAACAGGTTTTGATAGGGAGCCAGTGAAGAGAGAGCAAACAGGGGGTGACATGATCCCGGGGGGAGGAAAAGGTGAGAAGACGGGCGGCCGTGTTTTGGACCAACTGTAATCTGCGGAGCTGGTAGAGGGGAACACCAGCGAGAACAGAATTGCAGTAATCGAGACGACTAAGCACCAGGGAGACAACCAATGTGGTAAGGGAGGTAAGCGGCAAAAGGGAGCGGACAGCCCGGATTTTCCGGAGCTGGAAGAAGGACAGAGTCCAATTTTCTGCTGTTATTTGGTACCATCTGTGGGCAAAATGACATAACCTGCCTGGGATAGTGGAGGGTTCTGGACCGTTCAGAGGCAGGAAGGCAAAGTTCTCTAGAGAGGAGTCAAGGCCCCTGAGGAGGCTGAGCCCGCTGAGGTTTTGCAGCTTTTGGCTTCTTTTGTTGTCTAGGTTGTTGCTGTTGTCCCTTTTGGGCAGTCTGACCTGGACGGTGTCCATGTTGGGTATAGGAAGGATAAAACTTCTTTTTCTTATTGAAAAATGGTTTCTTAGAGGATTTTTTCCTTGCAGGATCGGCTGTAGATTTGGACAATCTATGCAAGGTGATATTGTCAGCATCTATCTCATTAGCCTTCTCCTGCCAATTCTTGCCAAAGAGATTTTCTCCTGTGCAAGGAATGTTTCCTAATTTATCCTGTACCCAAATTTCCAAGTCAGATGCCTGAAGCCAGGCAATCCGACGTGCACCAACGGCAATAGCAGAGGTTCTTCTTATGCACTCAAAACAGTCAAAGGCTGCACGATTTACAAACTTGGAAACATCCTGAGCATGTCTGACTAGAGTAAGATAGTCTTGCCTTTTGTCATCAGGAAGGAGGGGGCTCATAAGCTCCAAGTCTCCTGTGACCTCTTTAAGGAACATTCCCATATACAAGATATAGAAAATGATCCTAGCTGAGAGCATGGAAGCTTGGAAGCATCGATGCCCAAAGGCATTGAGAGTCATACTTTCACGACCTGGAGGATTGGATGCATGTCTCTTAGCACTTTTCATCCTTCTCATGGCTGAATCCACCACCATTGAATGGTGTGGTAGCTGAGTTTTTTGAAAGCCAGGACAAGGTGGAACTCGATACATGGTATCGAGTCTTCGAGAATGAGGAGATGTGGTTAAAGGTGTTTCCCACATCCTTAGCATAAGATCATGTAAAATCTCATGAATAGGCAGAGTAGCTGCCTCTTTGGGAGCCTTAGGGCATTGGAGAATTTCCAATTCCTTTGCCCTAGGATCTTTTTCAGGAGCTACTGTGATGGAAAGGCCTCGGGCCACATCACGGATAAAGTCCTAAAAGGACATATCCTCTAGCGGAGACATTCTGCGCTGAGGAGAAGAGGAATCTTCGAGGAGAAGTACTCTTATATCGGCAGAGTCTTCGGAGTCTTCAGACTCAGAGGATTCAAAATACCTCCGATCCCGGTGATTGTGCAAAGCACGGTACCGGTATCGATCAAAGTCGGTATCGGGTTGTTCCGGTACCGATCTGTCGATGCCAGAGACATAGGCATGACTCGGTATGGCTGGCATGCCCGCCGATGCTAATGCAGTCGGTACCGGTATCGGATGAGGTGTCTGAAGCGGTTTCAACGGTACCGAAGCCGTGAGAAGAGCCGCTAGACTACATTCGATAGCAAGGAATATCTGGTCTATCGACGCTGCTGATGCTTGAGTGTCGGTACCAGTAGAAGCAGCCGGAACCCCAGAGCATGATGCCAGTAGTTCTGCCGAGGTTGAGGCCTCAAGAACATCCTGGAGCCCCGTTAGTGCTTTGGAAGCCGAAGCCTCCCGCCGGGGCAGTTTTGCCAGTGAAAATTCCTCAAGGGTAACGCCAGGGGCATTTCGATACTTAGAAGGAGATCTACCCTTTGAGGATCGGCTAGATTTATGTTTAGTTACCTGAGATCCATGGGAGGAAGATGAGGCCCTGGAGGACGTCGATGCAACAGACGCCACGTCTGAGGGAAAAAGAGTGCTACGTTTAGCAGCTCGGTTCTGCCGGCCCCTTTTTGACATCATTTCACAGGAGTGGCACTCTAAAATAGAGTGGTCAGGACCTAAACATTTGAGACACCAACCATGGGTGTCGGTGACGGAAATAGTACCGCCACATTTGGAACATTTCTTAAAACCTGAAGTAGGTTTTTCCATTTTTAAGGAAAAAAATGGGCCTAGTGCCCAAAATGGCGCCTAGCAACAAGGAAAAAACTTTCTAAAGTAAAGCACCTCAGAAACTATAAATTTCTTTTAAAGAAAGAAGAAAGAACTGGCGGTACCGGTAAGGCGTCGAAGGAAGGCAGACGCTACCACAAAAACAAAGATTAAAAGAGGTCGGCTCCGCGGAAAACGAAGAACTGGAGAGGGACAGTTGGAAAGGCGGGAAGGCAGCACGCAGGCACTGTGGGATGCTCCCAAAAGCTTTCCTATTGGATGCTAGGGAGTGTTCTCGCGCAGGCTCCGTCAATACCGACGATACCCATATGTGAAGACTACATTCCTGCTTGTTCCTGGAGATAATACCTACTGTACCTGAATATTATTCATTTTTATTTATTTATTTAAAGTCTCTTCTATACCGCACTATTCAGCATCAGCGCGGTTTACATGGAACAAAAATGCTCAGTACAATTAACACGTATGAGTTCACAGATAACAGGGCAAATAACTGGGATAAAAATTTTAAACTATATTGAAAAGGCATGAGCTAAATGCATTAAAATTCTAATTTGTGAGAGCGCAAATATTGAGTCAAGGATGGAAAATGAATAAATCTGCTCCACTGTTGACTGAAAATCTACCTGTCTTCTGTCTGTCTGCAGTGGTGGGGGAGGAGGCCGAGCACAGTCTCGATACAGCATCCTTAATCTTTCACACTGCACTTCCACAACAGAGTGACGCTCACCTGCAATGTTACAAAAAGGCAGTTCTTGATATTTCCATTAGACAATAAAGCAAAGTGTGCTATACAAAAATGCTTTCCTTAAGATAAATTCTTGAAAACGTTTGAAGGTATTATGATTTTGCAACTTTTAAATACTATACAAATCCCGATAAAATATGAGACCAAAACACAACCCGTTGTTCGGCATTTTGATATCAACTGGTCCCTCTATGTGTTCTCTTTACAAAAAGAAATTGCCATATTCTCTTTGTAAGTTTGACGTGAGCAAAAGATATGATCTTAATGTGTGTGCTAGCCCTTGATATATTTTAGTAGGTTTTTTTTTAATTATATAAAAAAATATACTGATAGTCAAGAACAAAAAAAAAAAAATCAATGTAAAACTTACTGAACTTCAATGGCTTTTTTTTATAAAATAATAAAGCTGCTCTCTTTGCCCCCCCCCCCTTTCCTGGATAGTTGCACTGATCCTCTTGATCAGGAACTTAACCCTCAGAGAGTGGGGAACTCCAGCAGGGCACCTCTTGTGTGCGCTGGAGACCTCCACAAGAAAAATACTCACTGGCACAACACTCTCAAAGTAGCTGCCAGGGGAGCAGAGAGAAAAGGGAACCATCATCTGCTGGAGACAGAGAAATACTGGAGGTGACCCTTAGGTGAACTGTTATATGTACCAGGACTGAAGTCTGAAGCTTCTGGTGTTTTCTCCAACATCTGCTGGTAAGGGGACATGACAGACTAGTCTGGACTGGTCTAGCAGGACGAGTTGGAAACTGGATTTAAAAGTGTTCTCACTTGTATTTTACTTAAAATGGTTATCTTTGGTTCCATCTTGGCCCACTGTTGATTTTTTGCATTTGTAGTGAATTTTGTGGGTCTCAATACAATTTATGGTGTTATACTCCTGTAAGAGCTAAAATACATAAAATAACTCATTTGGAGTTTGGGTGCTCTACTGCTAATTGGCCCCTCCAGCTTTGCTATAATAGCCTTCTGTAATGGGTACGACCAGGATATTAAACCACCACCAAGTATGGTGCTCTTAGTAGAATCCCTAAAATATAAAAAACAACTATATTTTTAAAAATATGGTTTCTTAAAGAAGGCTCAGAATGTTATCCAATAAAGCGTAGTTACTCACCTGTAACAGGTGATCTCCGGGAATGGCAGGAATTTAGTCCTCACATATGGGTATCGTCGGTACTGACGGAGCCTGCGCGGGAACGCTCCCCAGAGTCCAATAAGAACGCTTTTGGCAGCATCCCTCAGCACATGCGCGCTGCCTTCCCGCCTTTCCAACTGTCCCTCTTCAGTTAAGTTTGTAGCTGAGTGAAAGGATAGAGGGATAGAGAAAAGAGACAAAGAGAGAGAGAGAGAGAGACAACTCCTAGGGGAGGTGGGTGGGTTGTGAGGACTAAATTCCTGCTGTTCCCAGAGATCACCTCACATATGGGGACTCCCTAGCTGAAGATGACAGGGAGATAGCCCCAGGAAGGTGCCACCGAAGGTGAGAATCCTTCCTCCCATGGTTCTCTGGCATTCCACCAGGGTTGGTGGGTAGGAGTTGGTTTAAGTTTGAAAGAGATTTTGAAGAACAGCTTGGCCAAAGAAGGCATCCCGACGGGAGACTTAATCTAGGCAATAGTGGGCTGTGAAGGCGTGTACCGAAGCCCAGGTGGCTGCTTGACAAATGTCATCGATAGACACAGAGTGGAGATTAGCCATAGAAGCTGCCATGGCTCTCACATTATGAGCTGTGACATGGTCATGAAGAGGAAGACCCTTACTCTCATAAGTAAAGGATATGCATTGGGCAATCCATTTAGATAAAGTTCTTTTGGAGACTGGAACTCACAAATGACTAGGGTCAAAAGCTACAAAAGGTTGCGAGGACTTTCTATGTTGCTGTGTTCTTTGTATGTAAAAGGCTAAGGCCCTTTTACAATCCAAAGTATGAAGGTTTCTTTCTGCATTAGAGGCGTGAGGCCTCAGAAAAAATACAGGAAGATAAATTGATTGGTTTAAATGAAAAGGCGAAACCACCTTTGGCATAAAGTGTGGGTGAGTTCGAAGAACAACCTTATCATGATGAAATCTAGTATAAGGAGGATCAGCCACTAAAGCTTGAAATTCACTAATGCGACGGGCAGAAGTGATTGCAATTAGGAAGATGACCTTCCAAGTCAAAAGAGTTGTAGTGGCCAAAGGTTCAAAAGGCGGCTTCATGAGCTGCCCGAGAACTAGATTTAGATCCCATGCCACTGCTGGTGGCTTGATGGAAGGTTTAGTTAACAAAAGGCCTCTCATAAATCTTGATAGGAGAGGATGAAAGGAAATTGGTTGTCCATTTAGAGGCTTATAAGAAGCTGCAATTGCACTAAGATGGACTCTTACCGAATTGGTCTTTAACCCAGAATTCGATAAGTGAAGGAGATACTCTAGTATTCATTCTAGGGGTATGGCCAGGGGGTTTAATCCCCTCTTGGAGCACCATATTGTGGAAAGCTTCCTAGAAGCCTGAAGGATATCTTTTACCTGCTGGACAGGTTGAAATCCTGGAAATCTAAGCCTTCAGCAACCAGGCCATGAGGTGCAGGGACTGGGGATTCGGGTGCCATAGCTTCCCGTTCTCCTCGGAAAGGAGATCTGGAGCGTGCCCTAACTCTAGAGGTGCCGCTTGAGAGAGATGCAGAAGGAGGGAAAGGGTAGTTACTCAACTGTAACAGGTGTTCTCCAGGAGCAGCAGGAATCAGTCCTCACATATGGGTGACGTCGGTGCCGACGGAGCCCTCGCGAAGCAATTTCCCCAGCTTTCAAAGAAAGCCTTTGGGAATTGCAGCGCACATGCACGGTCCCCTTCCCGCCCAAGGGTGCTATCTTGCTCAGTCTGATGACATAGCTAAAAGACTGCAAAAAAAATTAGCAAAAACGAAATCATAGGACTGCAACTCCAAGGGGAGGAGGGAGGGTTGTGAGGACTGATTCCTGCTGCTCCTGGAGAACACCTGTTACAGGTGAGTAACTACTCTTTCTCCAGGACCAAGCAGGAAGTCAGTCCTCACATATGGGACTCCCAAGCTTAAGGCTACCGGAGACCTCAAGCACAAAAATGAGCTCCTGTAGCTCAGCACCACAGAAGGAAGGAATCTTCTCTGAAAACGCCCCCGACCGGTAGCCCAACACCAGGGCCGGAGGGTAGGAGTTGCCTAAACCTCAAAGAGATTATGGAGGACTGCCTGTCCGAAAGCACTGTCCCTGCAGGACTCCCTCTCCAGGCAGTAATGGGCCGCAAACGTCTGGCTTGAAGACCAAGTAGCAGCCCGGCAGATGTCTGCCAACGGAACAGAGCGGAGATGAGCCACTGACGCAGCCTTCGCCCTGACACGATGAGCCGTGACTCGACCCTCCAACGAGAGGCCGGCTGCCGCATAAGCCCAAGCGATACAGTCAGCAACCCATATGGACAAAGTACACTTGGAGACAGTAGCCCCAACTTATTGGGGTCAAAAGAAACGAAGAGCTGAACAGCCCTCTTATGCTCCCGCGTACGGTCAAGGTAGAAGGACAAGGCCCTCCTACAGTCCAGGGTATGCAGGACCATTTCAGCCCGGCTGGTGTGCGGCCTGGGAAAGAAGGTCGGAAGAACCACCTCTTGGTTGAGATGAAAAGGAGAAACCACTTTTGGAAGAAACTTAGGGTGAGTCCGTAAGACTACCCAATTTCTGTAGAACCTAGTGTAAGGAAGATCAGACACTAGGGCCTGCAGTTCACTAACGCGCCTAGCAGAGGTAAGGGCTACCAAAAACAAGGTTTTCCAGGAAAGAAAACGAAGAGGGCAGGTAGCCATAGGTTCAAAGGGCGGACAGGTAATCCGCTGCAAGACCACATTCAGATCCCATTCAGGGGCTGGTGGGCGCAAAGGAGGCTTAAGGAGAAGGAGGCCTCGGAGAAAACGAGCCACCAAAGGGTGGTTGTAAAGAGGCCTGCCGTCCACTGGTGCGTGATGCGCAGAGAGAGCACTGAGGTGGATTCTGACAGAGTTGGACTTAAGGCCAAGATTGGAGAGGTAAAGCAAATATTGCAAGATCACTGCCACCAAGCAGGAGAAGGGATTCTCAGACTGCTGAGCACACCATACGGAGAACCGACGCCACTTAAGAGCGTAGGACCTCCGGGTGGATGGCCGTCTGGAGGCCAAGACGACCTCTTCCACCTCCCAAGGCAGCAGGAGGGGAGCAAGGACTACCCTTTCAGCAGCCAGGCCATCAGATGAAGGGACCGGAGTTTGGGGTGTAGGAGAGTCCCCTGACCCTGTGACAGGAGATCGGGTTGAAACCCCAGAGGAAGAGGAGTGTCCACCGCCAGCTGCAGCAGAAGCGGGAACTAGGGTTGTCTCGGCCACCTGGGAGCTACCAGGATCAGAGGCTCTGTCCCTGAGAACCTTGAAAAGCGTCTGAGACACTAGTGGCATGGGAGGAAAGGCATACAACAGGCCCGTGGACCACGGAATCAGAAAGGCATCTGCCGCTACTCTGAGAGGATGCGGTTGTTGAGAGCAGAATCTGGGAAGTTGCCAGTTCAGAGGACTGGCAAAAAGATCCATGGTGGGGAGGCCCCACTTGAGAAAGATCCGTTGAACCACCAACGGATCCAATCTCCACTCGTGTGGTTGGAGGATCCTGCTCAGCTTGTCTGCTAGGTAATTTTCCTGACCTGGGAGATAGACAGCTTTGAGGAGGATGCCATGGCCGACGGCCCAAGAGCACAGTTTCTGTGCCTCTTGACAGAGAAGGAAGGAGCCTGTGCCTCCTTGTTTGTTCACGTAGAACATGGCAACTTGATTGTCCATCTGGACCAGCACAGACTGGTGAGAAGTGAGGTGGGAGAAGGCTCTCAGAGCTAGGCGGATGGCTCTGAACTCCAGGAAGTTTATCTGCTGAGCAGACTCCCAAGGGGTCCAGAGGCCTTGAGTACATGTCCCTTGGCAATGTGCTCCCCAACCCAGGAGAGATGCATCGGATGTCAGTACCCGAGAAGGCGGAGGAGATTGAAAATCCACTCCTAGCACCAGGTTCGGCAGATGAAGCTACCATCGCAGAGAAGAGACCAGCAGGTCAGATATCCGTACTGAGTCCGCCAGGCTCCCTGTGGCCTGATGCCATTGAGTGCGAAGGCACCACTGAGAAGGTCGGATGTTCAGGCGGGCATTGGGGGGTCACATGGACCGTGGAAGCCATATGGCCGAGCAGTCTCAGAAATTGCCTGGCAGAGACAGGGAATTGCTGTGAAAGTGGCTGGCGAGATCCATGAGCCTGTGGGCCCTGTCCAGAGGCAGGAAGGCCCATGCCTGAAGAGTGTCCAAAACTGAACTATTCACAGACTACTTCAAGGACCTCACAGAATGACTCCTAATCAAACATTAAGATAACAAAGCCATCCCTGTAAATATGTATCTGTAAATATGTATCTTAAGCGCACACTGTATATAGCTCACATCAAAATCATCCACACGCACTCACGCAGCACACTGTGACAATCCTCCCACTGCATGCTAATGACAACTCACCCTTCATTGATTGTTTGCTGTGCCAACCGCTTTGATTTCATGATAAAGCGGTATACCAAGTCCGTTTAAATAAATAAATAAATAAATAAAATCTGGCGCCTCTGAATTAGAGATTTTGAGAGGGGAGCATAGTGGACTTTGCGAAGTTTATGACAAATCCCAAGTGCTGGAGTAGAGTCACAGTGCGATGAGTGGCCTGAGTGGCTTCTTGGGAAGACTGGGCTCGGATGAGCCAGTCGTCCAGGTATGGAAACACAAAAAGGCCTTGAAGTCTTAGATAGGCCGCCACCACTGCCAGGCATTTGGTGAACACCCTGGGGGCGGAGGATAGGCCAAAGGGCAGTACTCTGTACTGGTAATGATTTCCTCCCACAACAAACCTGAGATATTGTCTGTGGTCTGGATGAATAAGGATGTGAGTATAAGCATCCTTGAGATCTAAGGAGCATAGCCAATCTCCCTGCTGGAGGTATGGCAGCAGGATTCCAAGGGAAGCATCTTGAACTTTTCCCTCTGCGGGAACTTGTTGAGGTTGCGCAAGTCCAGGATGGGTCTGAGGCCTCCTGTTCGCTTTGGCACCAGAAAGTACCTGGAATAAAAGCCTTGACCTCTCAGGTGGTGGGGCACCGGTTCCACAGCCTGTTTCTGAACAAGACTTGCTAACTCCTGAAGGAGTAAGTCCCTGTGCAGAGGGAGTCTTGGAGGCTCCCCTGGAAAGTAGGAGGGAGGTACCTGGTGAAAGTGTAGAAGATAGCCTTTTTGAACTATATGAAGCACCCAGGTATCTGATGTGATGGCTGACCAAATGTGGGCAAAGTGGACCAGCCGGCCTCCTGTGCTGAGAGAAACCAGCGGAGGGGAAGAGGCTATGCTGATGGAGTCAAAAACCCCCACCCTGCTGGAGCAGGGGCCGGTGTTGTGGGCTTGGGGGCCTGCTGCCTACGGGACCCATTACCCCGTCCTTTGGCCTGCTGACCCTGTTGGGGAGCTGCAGAGGCCTGATAATGAGGGTAGTGTTTATAGGCAGCCGTCTTCCTCGGGTAAAAGGGCTTTTTCCCCGAGCCCTTCTTCTTCTGAGAAGGGGCAGAGGTTTTTCTGGACAGCCGAGTCCTGGTCAGAGTCTCGGTCTCGATCTGTGCAGCCTTTTCAGCCATGGGCTTGCCAAAGAGGTTTTCACCTCTGCAGGGGACATCGACCAACTTGTCCTGTACCCATGGCTCGAGGTCGGATGACTGAAGCCAAGCCTGTTGGCGGGCACCGATGCCGGCTCCGGCTACCCGAGCCGATGCTTCGAAGCCATCGTAGGCTGCTCGAGAAATAAACTTCGAGCACTCTCAAATACCAGTGGACAAGGCCTGGAACCTCTGCAAAGGTTCCTCGGAGAGACCAGCAGAGAACCCGGCAATCTCCTTTGCCAGGTTCCGGAGATACATGCCCATGTAGAGCTGGTAGGTCTGGACTCGACAAGCAAGCATAGCGCCCTGGAAGCACTTCCTACCGAGGTCATCCAGGTTCCAGGCTTCCCGGCTGGGAGGCACCGAGGAGTGCATCTTCTGACTCTTCAGTCGATGCATGGCCGATTCCACCACCATGGAATGGTGCGATAGTTGTGCCTTTTGGAACCCGGGGCTCTTGCGGACTCGATAAATGGAATCGACCCGCTTGCTTAACACCGGCGCCGATGCCGGGTTCTCCCACATGCGGAAGAGAAGTCGTTCCAGCATCGGAGGAACCGGTACAGTAAAGGCCTCCTTCGGGGGAGAGTCATACTGGAGGGCATCGAGCTCCTCGGCTCGAGGCTCCTCCTCGGGATCTGTGGGGAATGCCAAGGCCTTGGCCATATCCCGCACAAAGTACGAGAACCGGGTATCCTCCGGGGGGGGATCATCTCTGAGGTTCGGACTCGGGCGAGTCCGATGGGACGCACCGAGTCCGAAAGGTACTGGGTGACTCTTCGTCCTCCGTCTCCCAGCCCGACTCCTTGGAGGAGGAATCGAGCAGCTCCGGTCGGGTGGGCACCGATGCCCTCCGCCCCGATGCCGAGGCCGGCGTCGACGACCTCGGTCACGAACGGGAGGCTGAGGGAGACCTCGACCGAGGATCGACTCGAGCGCGCATGGACTCGAGGATCGGCTCGGTCTCCGGGGTCGACTTGGACGTCGACGTCCCGGTGGTTGGGGCAGATGCACCGGCAAGACCAGCGATCAATGCCCGCTGCTGGTCCATGAAGGCAGCGAAACTGCTCTCCAAGGCCGTCAACCTGAGTCCGAGTTCAGGAGACCCAGCAGCCCCCGACTCAGGCCCCGACGTCGGCTCCTTCGGAGGCAAGTCCACAAGGACTACAGTACTCACGTGTCCAGGAGACTCCATCTCGAGATGAGGATGTTTGGAAGGCCTCTCCGACTCCGAAGACCCGGGACGGCCATCGGGGATATGCGACCTGGCCCTCGAGGAACCAGGAGCGCCCACCGACGCCGCCCTCGCGGGTTTTTTCTTCCTATGATGTTCCCGGGCAGGAGACCCCCGCTCAGAGGAACTCCGACGATGCTCGGGACCAGAGTCCCGAGACGTCGAAGCCTCTGACGAGGTCCAGGCCCGTCCGGACGCAGAGTCAGAGAAGATTCTTTCTCTTTGATGCTGCCGACTCCTCAACGCTTTTGAGGACATTTTGCCACACGGACCACAGATCATCGGGTCATGATCGGGTCCGAGGCAGCGGAGGCAGCAGTCGTGTGTGTCGGTAAGAGACATAAGCTTCTTACAGCGATCACACTTTTTAAACCCGCTGGCAGCCATCGGGGGAAAAAGGGCCCCTGCGAGGTCAAAAGACAGGGCTGCCAGTGAAAAAGAAAAAAATGGCGCAAACGCTAGTCACGAAGGGCAAAAACCGAAAAATAAAGAACGGACTCAATACCGGCGTATCGGGCCCGGGCGGGAAAAGGATCCGGCGTCGAACCGAGAAAAGAATACTAAATAAAATCAACTTTTTCAGCGGCGATCACAAAACAACGTCTGTAGGGCTCCGCGGAAAAAAGAAGGCTGAGCAAGATGGCACCCTTGGGCGGGAAGGGGACCACGCATGCGCGCTGCAATTCCCAAAGGCTTTCTTTGAAAGCTGGGGAAATTGCTCCGCGAAGGCTCCGTCGGCGCCGACGTCACCCATATGTGAGGACTGACTTCCTGCTTGGTCCTGGAGAATACCACGTTTGGCATGGCCATCGTGGTGCTATGAGACTCATGTGACCCCTGTCTCACTGAAGCTTGAAGAGTGTTTTGGGGATGAGGGGAATGGGTGGGAAAGCATAAAGAAGTCCTGACCCCAGTGAAGGAGGAAGGCATACCTTGCCTGACAGTTGTGCGCCGGAATTCTGGAACAGAACCGGGGAAGTTTGGCATTCAGTGGACTTGCAAAGAGGTCTATGTCTGGAGTGCCCCAGAGATGAAATATCTTTGCCACCTGGTCTAGGTGGAGTGACCACTCGTGAGGTAGCAGTACTCGACTGAGTTTGTCTGCCCGAAGGTTTTGAATGCCTGGAAGATATACCACTAGAAGGTGAATTTGATGCTCTCTGGCAAGGGCCCATAGTCGTAAAGCTTCGTTGCATAACGACAGAGAGCCTGTCCCGCCCTGCTTGTTCACATAGAACATGGCTACCTGATTGTCCGTCTGGACTAGGACTGTCTTGTAACTGAGCTGGGCGTGGAACACTCGAGCTAAATAAATTGCTCTTAATTCCAGGAGGTTTATGTTTAAACCAACCTCCGGTGCCCTGGGTAGAGAGATGATTCAGGTGTGCTCCCCAACCCACCTGTGATGCATCTGTTGTTAGGGTGGCCTGAAAGAGGGGTTGATGGAAAGGAGACCCCACTGTCAGATTTTCTAGTGATTGCCACCATTGGAGGTACAAAATTAGTCATTGGGAGATTGTTATTTTGTCCGACAAATGACCTGTGGCCTGTGTCCACTGTGTGGAGAGGGTCCACTGAGCTGCTCGCATGTGGAGGCGAGCATATGGGACTACATGAACTGTGGATGCCATGTGTCCCAGTAACTGCAGTAGTTCCCGAGCAGTGAGGGAGGATTTGCCTGCTGCTTGGGAAGCTAGCTGCATAATGCGAAGACACCGGGCTTGTGGAAGGAAAGCCCTTGCCTGTCTGGTATCCAGACAAGCTCCTATGAATTCTAGGCATTGGGAAGGAACTAGTTGAGACTTCGGGAAGTTTATTTCCAATCCCAAGTATTGGAGGATTCGCATTGTACGGGACACAGTGCAGTGCTGGCCTCTGCAACTGTAGAGGCTCGAATGAGCCAGTCGTCTAAGTAAGGGAAGACAAAAATCCCCAGGGTTCGTAGAAATGCTGCTACTACTGCCATGCATTTCGTGAACACCCTTGGTGCTGAAGCCAGACCAAAAGGAAGAACCCTGTACTGGAAATATCTTCCCTTGAAAAGGAAATGTAAAAATTTCCTGTGATATGGATGGATGAGAATGTGAGTGTATGCATCCTTTAAGTCTAGAGAGCAAAGCCAGTCCTGGCTTTGAAGGTATGGCAGAAGAGTTCCTAGAGAAATCATTTTGAATTTCTCTCGAAACAGATATTTTTTCAATTCTCTGAGGTCTAGAATGGGTCTGTGTACCCCTGTTTTCTTTGGAATAAGAAAATAGGGGGAGTAGAACCCTGTCCCCTGTTGAAAAATGGGTACTTCCTCTATTGCCCCTTGGGTAAGAAGTGTGGAGACCTCGTGATCTAGCAGAATGTCTGCAGAGGTTTGTGAATTGAATTGCTTTAGAATTGTAGGAGGGGGTATGCTGTGAAAAGGAAGTTTGTATCCCTCTCCCACAATGGACAAAGTCCAATCTTCTGCTGTTATCTGATGCCATCTGTTGAGAAAGTGGCATAACCTGCCTGGAAAATTGGGGGGTTGGGGAGCCCTCAGAGGCAGGAAGGCAAAGCTCTCTAGGAAGGAGCCAAAGCCCTTGTGGGGGCTGAACCTGGAGAGCTGGTTGGGCTCTCAGGCCTTTTGGTTTCTTTTGCTGTCTGGTTAGAGTAGTTACTCACCTGTAGCAGGTGTTCTCCAGGAGCAGCAGGAATCAGTCCTCACTTATGGGTGACGTCGGCGCCGACGGAGCCCTCGCGGAGCAATTTTCCCCAGCTTTCGCAGAAAGCCTTTGGGAATTGCAGCGCGCATGCGCGGTCCCCTTCCCGCCCAAGGGTGCCATCTTGCTCAGTCTGATGACATAGCGGAAAGATAGCAAAAAAGTTAGCAAAACAGATAATAAAAATGACTGCAACTCCAAGGGGAGGAGGGAGGGTAGTGAGGACTGATTCCTGCTGCTCCTGGAGAACACCTGTTACAGGTGAGTAACTACTCTTTCTCCAGGACCAAGCAGAAAGTCAGTCCTCACTTATGGGACTCCCGAGCTTAAGGCTACCGGAGACCTCAAGCCGAAAAAAGAGCTCCCTCAAGCTCAACAGTACAGAAGGAAGGAATCTTCTCTGAATACGAATCCGGCCGGTAGCCCAACACCAGGGCCGGAGGGTAGGAGTTGCCTAGACCTCAAAGAGATTGTGGAGGACTGCCTGTCCGAAAGCACTGTCCCTGCGGGACTCCCTCTCCAGGCAGTAATGAGCCGCAAACGTCTGGCTTGAAGACCAAGTAGCGGCCCGGCAGATGTCTGCCAACGGAACAGAGCGGAGATGAGCCACCAACGCAACCTTCGCCCTGACACGGTGAGCCGTGACCCGACTCTCTATGGAGAGGCCGGCTGCCGCATAAGCCCAGGCGATACAGTCAGCTACCCAGATGGACAAAGTACGCTTAGAGACAGGTACCCCCAACCGATTGGGGTCAAAAGATACGAAAAGCTGGACAGCCTTTCTATGCTCTCACGTACGGTCAAGGTAGAAGGATAAGGCTCTTCTACAGTCCAGGGTATGCAGAATAGTTTTAGCTCGGCTGGTATGCGGCCTGGGAAAGAAGGTCGGAAGAACCACCTCTTGATTGATGTGAAAAGGGGAGACCACCTTTGGAAGAAACTTAGGGTGAGTCCGTAAAACCACCCTATTCTTGTAGAACCTAGTGTATGGGGGCTCCGACACTAGGGCCTGTAGTTCACTAACGCGCCTAGCGGAGGTAAGGGCCACCAAGAAGAGAGTTTTCCAGGAGAGGAAACGAAGAAGGCAGGTAGCCATGGGTTCAAAAGGCGGACAGGTAAGCCTTTGCAAGACCACACTGAGATCCCAGTCAGGAGCTGGAGGGCGCAACGGGGGCTTAAGCAGAAGAAGGCCCTTGAGAAAATGCGCCACCAAGGGGTGCGAGGAAAGAGGTTGGCCCTCCACCGGCGAATGATGTGCAGAGAGAGCACTGAGGTGGACCCTGACAGAGTTGGATTTGAGGCCTAGATCGGAGAGGTGAAGCAAATATTGCAGTACCACCGATACTAAGCAGGCGAAGGGGTCCTCAGAGCGCTGAGAACACCAGACCGAGAAGTGACGCCATTTAAGGGCGTAAGATTTCCGGGTGGAAGGCTGCCGAGACACCAGAACGACAGCTTCCACCTCCGGAGGAAGTAAGAGCGGAGCTAGGACTACCCTTTCAGCAGCCAGGCCATCAGATGAAGGGCCCGGAGGTTGGGGTGCAGGAGAGTACCCTGATCCTGGGTCAGGAGATCGGGCTGAAACCCCAGAGGAAGAGGGGTGTCCACCGCTAGCTGTAGGAGTAGAGGGAACCAGGGTTGTCTCGGCCACCTGGGCGCTACCAGGATCACGGAGGCCATGTCCTGGACAACTTTGAACAGCGTCCGGGACACCAGTGGCGTGGGAGGAAAGGCATACAGTAGGCCCGTGGACCATGAGATGAGGAAAGCATCCGGGGCTACTCTGAGAGGATGCGGGTGCCGGGAGCAGAACCTGGGAAGTTGCCGGTTTAGAGGACTGGCAAAGAGATCCACGGTGGGGAGGTCCCACCGGCGGAAGATCCGCTGGACAACTACGGGGTTCAACCTCCATTCGTGCGGCTGCAGAATCCGGCTCAGTTTGTCGGCTAGGCAATTTTCCTGCCCGGGCAGGTAAACAGCCTTGAGGAGGATGTCGTGGTCGACTGCCCAAGAGCACAGTCTCCGAGCCTCCTGACATAGAAGGAGGGAGCCCGTGCCCCCCCTGTTTGTTCACGTAGAACATGGCAACCTGATTGTCCGTCTGCACCAGTACAGACCGACGGGAAGTGAGGTGAGAGAAGGTCCGCAGAGCTAGGCAGATCGCCCGCAGCTCCAGGAAGTTTATCTGCTGAGCAGCCTCCCAAGGTGTCCAAAGGCCTTGAGTGCATGTTCCCTGGCAATGCGCTCCCCATCCCAGGAGAGAGGCATCTGTCGTTAGCACTTGGGAAGGTGGAGGAGACTGAAAAGTCATGCCGAGTACCAGATTGGGCAGGTGAAGCCACCATTGCAGAGAGGAGACCAGGCGGTCGGAGATCTGTAGTAAGTCCGTCAGTCTCCCTGTGGCCTGATGCCATTGAGTTCGAAGGCTCCACTGAGCAGGTCTCATATGTAGACGGGCATTCGGAGTGACATGGACCGTGGAGGCCATGTGACCGAGCAGTTGCAGGAATTGTCTGGCAGAGGCCGGTGATGCGCTGTGTAACCTGCCGGCCAGAGCTATGAGCCTGTTGGCCCGTTCCAGAGGCAAGAAGGCATGAGCCTGCAGAGTGTCCAGCCGCGCTCCGATGAATTTGAGATCCTGAGAGGGGAGCAAAGTGGACTTTTCGAAGTTTATGACGAAGCCCAAGTGCTGAAGCAGAGCCACTGTGCGTTGAGTGGCCCGAGTGACCTCTAAGGAAGACTGTGACCGGATGAGCCAGTCGTCTAGGTAGGGGAAGACGAAGAGGCCTTGAAGCCTCAGGAAGGCTGCCACCACTGCCAGGCATTTCGTGAACACCCTGGGAGCGGAGGAGAGGCTAAAGGGCAGTACGCGGTACTGATAATGATTCCCCGTCACCACAAATCTTAGATATTGCCGGTGGTCTGGATGAACAAGGATGTGAGTATAAGCATCCTTTAGATCCAAGGAGCATAGCCAATCTCCCTGCTGGAGGTAGGGCAGTAGGATTCCAAGGGTAAGCATCTTGAACTTTTCCCGCTGCAGGAACTTGTTGAGGTTGCACAAGTCCAGGATGGGTCTGAGGCCTCCTGTTCTTTTTGGTACCTGGAAGTACCTCGAATAAAACCCGTGACCCCACAGGTGTTGGGGCACCGGCTCCACAGCCTGTTCCTGGAGCAGACTTTGCAGCTCCTGAAGGAGTAAGTCCCTGTGCAGAGGGGGTCTTGGAGGCTCCCCCGGAAAGTAGGGAGGAGGCACCTGGTGAAAATGTAAGAGGTAGCCCTTTTGAACCACCTGCAGCACCCAAGAATCGGATGTTATGGCTGACCACCTGTGGGCAAAGTGGGTCAGCCGGCCCCCCGTGCTGAGCGAAAGCCGCAGAGGGGGAGAGGCTATTCCAGCATAGTCAAAAACCCCCACCCTGCTGAGCAGGGGCCTGTGTAGTGGGCTTGGGGGCCTTCTGCCTACGGGACCCATTACCCTGTCCCTTAGCCTGCTGGCCCTGATGGGGAGCTGCTGAGGCTTGATATTGTGGGTGGTGTTGTTTATAGGCAGACACCTTCCTCGGGTAAAAGGGCTTTTTCCCCGAGCCCTTCCTCTTCTGTGAAGGGGCAGAGGTCTTTCTGGATAGGCGGGTTCTGGTGAGAGTCTCGGACTCGAGTTCTGCCGTCTTTTCAGCCATGGGCTTGCCAAAGAGGTTTTCACCTCTGCAGGGGACATCGATCAACTTGTCCTGCACCCATGGCTCGAGGTCGGATGACTGAAGCCAAGCCTGACGGCGAGCACCGATGCCGGCTCCGGCTACTCGAGCCGACGCTTCGAAGCCATCGTAGGCTGCTCGAGAAATAAACTTCGAGCACTCTCGAATGCCAGTGGATAAGGCCTGGAACCTCTGCAAAGGTTCCTCGGAGAGACCAGCAGAGAACCCGGCAATTTCCTTTGCCAGGTCTCGAAGATACATGCCCATATATAGCTGGTATGTCTGGACTCGGCAAGCAAGCATAGAGCCCTGGAAGCACTTCCTACCAAGGGCATCCAAGTTCCGTGCCTCCTTACCCAGAGGCACCGAGGAGTGCATCTTCTGACTCTTAAGTCGATGCATGGCAGATTCCACCACCATGGAATGGTGCGGTAGTTGTGCCTTCTGGAACCCGGGGCTCTTGCGGACTCGATACATGGAATTGACCCGCTTGCTTAGCACCGGCGTCAAGGCCGGGCTCTCCCACATGCGGAAGAGCAGCCGCTCCAGCATCGGAGGAACCGGTACAGTAAAGGCCTCCTTCGGGGGAGAGTCATACTGGAGGGCCTCGAGCTCTTCGGCTCGAGGCTCCTACTCCGGATCCGCGGGGAAGGCCAAAGTCTTGGCCATGTCCCTCACGAAATCGGAGAACCAGGTGTCCTCCGGGGGGGGGATCGTCTCCGAGGCTCTGACTCAGGCGAGTCGGAGGGGACGCACCGAGTCTGAAAAGAACCGGGTGACTCGTCCTCCTCCGTGTCCCAGCCCGACTCCTCCGTGGAGGAATCGAGTGGCTCCGTGCGGGCGAGTGCCGAGGACATCCACCCCGACGCCGAGGCCGGCGTTGACGACCTCGGTCCCGAACGGGAGGCCGAGGGAGACCTTGGCCGAGGATCGACTTGAGCTCGTATGGACTCGAGGATCGGCTCGGCCTCCGGGGTCAACTTGGACATCGATGTCCCGGTGGTCGGGGCAGATGCACTGGCGAGGCCGGTCATCAATGCCCGCTGCTGGTCCATGAAGGCAGCGATACTGCTCTCCAAGGCCGTCAATCTGAGACCAAACTCAGAAGACCCAGCAGCCCCCAACTCGGGCCCCGACGGTGTCGGGCCAGACGCCGGTTCCCTCGGAGGTGAGTCCACGAGGACTACAGTACTCACGTGTCCAGGAGACTCCACTTTGATACGAGGATGCTTCGACGTCCTCTCCACCTCCGAGGACCCGGGGCGGCTGACGGGGCTATGCGACCTGGCCCTCGAGGGACCAGGAGTGTCCTCCGACGCCGCCCTCGCGGGTTTCCTCTTCCGACGATGTTCCCGGCCGGGAGACCCCCGGCTCAGAGGAACTCTGACGATGCTCGGGGCCGGAGTCACGAGACGTCGAAGCCTCTGACGAGGTCCGGGCCCGACCAGACGCAGAGTCAGAGAAGATTCGTTCCTTTTGTAACTGCCGACTCCTGAATGCCTTCGAGGACATTTTGTTGCACGGACCACAATTCATCGAGTCATGATTGGGTCCGAGGCAACGGAGGCAGCAGTCATGTGTGTCGGTAAGAGACATAAGTCTGGTACAACGATCACACTTTTTAAAACCGCTGGCAGCCATCGGGGGAAAAAGGGTCCCTGCGAGGTCGAAAGACCGTGCTGCCAGGGAAAAAGAAAAAAGTGGCGGGAACGCCCGTTACAAGGAAAGAACCCGAAAAAATGCGAACGGACTCGATATTGGAGTATCGAGGCCAGACGGGAAAGGGACGCGGCGTCGAACCGAGAAAAAACAAACGAAAAATCAACTTTTTCAGCGGTGATCACAAACTACGTCTGTAGGGCTCTGCGGAAAAAAGAAGACTGAGCAAGATGGCACCCTTGGGCGGGAAGGGGACCGCGCATGCACGCTGCAATTCCCAAAGGCTTTCTGCGAAAGCTGGGGAAAATTGCTCCGCGAGGGCTCCGTTGGCGCCGACGTCACCCATAAGTGAGGACTGACTTCCTGCTTGGTCCTGGAGAATGTCCCTTTTGGGCAACCTGACCTGGAGTTTGGCTGTGCTGGGTATAGGAAAGATACAACTTCCTCTTTTTGCTAAAAGAGGGGTTTTTATAAGGTTTCCTTTTGGCTGGAGTGGCTGCAGATTTTGACAATCTATCTAAGGTAGAATTGTCAGCATCTAACTCGTTAGCCTTTTCCTGCCAGTTCTTGCCAAAGAGATTCTCCCCCGTGCAAGGAATGTTGCCTAACTTGTCCTGTACCCAAGTCTCCAAGTCTGATGCCTGTAGCCAGGCAATCCGTCGTGCACCAATGGCAATTGCAGAAGTTCTGCTGATGCATTCGAAGCAGTTCGAAGCAGTCAAAGGCTGCACGATTGACAAACTTGGAGACATTTTGAGCATGCTTAACTAGAGCAAGAAAATCTTGTCTCTTATCATCTGGGAGAAATGGGCTCATAAGTTCCAAGTCTCCTGTGACTTCCTTAAGGAACATTCCCATATATAGGATATATGAACTGATCCTAGCTGAAAGCATGGAAGCTTGAAAAGTTCTACGTCCAAAAGCATCCAGAGTCCTGCATTCACGACCTGGAGGACTGGATGCATGCCTCTTTGTACTTTTCATCCTACGCATAGCTGATTCCACTACCATTAAATGGTGTGGCAGCTGAGTTTTCTGAAATCCAGGACATGGCGGAACTCGATACATAGTATCAAGTCTCCTAGAGTGAGGAGAAGTAGTCAGAGGTGTCTCCCACATTCTGAGCATCAAGCTATGCAGAATTTCATGGATAGGCAGGATAGCTGCCTCCTTAGGAGCTTTAGAATATTGGAGGATTTCCAATTCCTTTGCTCTGGGTTCCTCTTCAGGAGCTACTGTGATTGAAAGACCTTTGGCCATATCACGGATGAAATTCTGAAATGACATGTCCTCTGGAGGTGACATTCTGCGTTGGGGAGAAGAGGAATCTTCTAGGAGAAACCCTTTAGTGCCAGCAGAATTGTCAGAGTCTTCGGAATCAAAGTATTCCTGACCCCGATGCTCTTGCAAAGCACGATCCTGGTACCGATCGAAGTCGGTACCGAGGTGACCCGGTACAGTTTATCCACTCTAGCCGGAGTTGGCATGGGAAGAGTTCCCACTGGGGCCGGTACCGTTGGTACCGGTGTCTGTACCAGCATCGGAGTCGATGTTGGCACCGGTGCCCTTGGGACCACCGGTACCGCAGCTGAAAGAAGAGCTGCGATACTGCATTCGATAGCAAGAAACCTCTGGTCTATTGACGCTGCCGATGCCTGGGTGTCAGTACCAGTAAGAACGGCCGGAACCCCTGAGCATGGCACAGGTAGTTCTTGCGAGGTTGAGGCCTCGAGAACATCCTGAAGCCCCATCGATGCTTTGGAAGCCGAAGCCTCCCGCTGGGGCTGTTTTGCCGGTGTGGTTCCCTCAAGGGTAATGCCAATGGCCTCTCGATGCTTAGCAGGAGAGCTACCCTTTGAGGACCGGCTTTTGTGTTTAGTTACCTGAGATCCATGGGAGGAAGAAGAGGCCCTTGACGATGTCGATGCAATGGATCTGGCATCTGAAGAAAAGCTTTGCGGCCCGGTTCTGTCTTCCTCTTTTGGTCATCCCCATGCAGGAGAGACATTCAGTTGGAGAATGATCAGGTCCTAAACATTTTAGACACCAATCATGGGTGTCAATGACGGAAATGGTACCGCCACACTTAGTACATTTTTTAAAACCACTAGTTGGCTTTTCCATGATTTAGGAAAAATGGGACCTAATGCCCAAAATGGCGCCTACCACCAAAAAGGAAAGTTTCTGAAAAGAAACAGCCTAAGTTTAAGGTTGTTGTTTATTTTTTTTTAAGAAAAGAAAAGAACCGGCGGTACTGGTAGGCGTCGTGCGGTAGGCAAACACGACCACAAGAAAGAATTTTAAAGACGGAATTTTCTGCGGTGACAGGGAATAGGTCCTGTTGGGTCCGCGGAAAATGAAGAACTGAAGAGGGACAAGTTGGGAAGGCAGTGCGAATGTGCTGAGGGATGCTCCCAAAAGCATTCTTATTGGACGCTGGGGAGCGTTCCCGCGCAGGCTCCATCGGTACCGACGATACCCATATGTGAGGATTACATTCCTGCTTGTTCCTGGAGATCAGCATATATCTGTAGATGAGCTTTTTAACACAGCTAACTTTAGAAAGTCTGCGCTCAATCTGATTGAGCCAAAAATGACTTAGAAATCAGTCAGAAGTAGAAAAATTTTGAAAGAAATCACACACTGGATTATTGAAAGGGAAAATTAGGTATACTACTTTGAAGGTAAAAATTATGATTCAGCACTTCAACAAAGTCATCTTATGGAATCCTATTCTAAAATGCCACTTGGTGATGTGTTTCTATTCATGGGACTCCCAGTGGAAACAATCTACAGTGATAAAGATTAACCTCAGATGTAATTTAATTTCATTTTATGTACAGCTTAACTGTAGAGGTGTTCATCAATTCAATATACTAACAGTCTATAGAGTTTTTTTCCTTGGCCATGGTTTGTCCACCGCCAGCCAAATGAGGTCTGCATACCACTGTCTCAGAGGCAAATCCAGAACTAGCAGCATCACTAGCTCTCGGTGGGCTTTGATGCACTGAACCAGACGCCCTGTTAGAAGCCACAGCAGAAATGCATAGATACCTTTTCTTGGAAAACTCTGAACTAATGCATTGAGTCCCTTGGACATGCGATCTCTGTGGTGACTGAAGAACATTGGTGTTCTCTGCCAATGCCATCAAGTACATCACTGACAGCCCCAGTGATGGACCAGGCTGCTAAACCAACTCCTCCAGAGACCATTCGCTCAGATCCAGCTAATGCAGACTGAGAAAATCTGCCTGCACATTTTCTTTTCCTACGACATGGGATGCTGACAACTACTGGAGATTCGCTTCTGCCCACTGAAGTGGGACAATCTCGTATGCAAGGAGCACTCTCCCCATGCCTCCCTGCTGATTGATATACGTCACCATAGTGGTAATGTCTGAGAAGATTCTCACTGTTCGGTGTTGTACCAGGGGCAGAAACTCCTGAAGAGCCAGACGAATGGCCTGCATCTCGAGATGATTGATCGACCATGTCAACTGTTCAGCCATCCACTCTCCTTGTGTGACCTACGAGCACCAATGCACCCTTCCCCCCCCCACCCCCCATCCACGGAGGCTGGCATCTGCTGTCACCACTATCTAAGTCTGGCTGTTCCAGGGGCATCTCCTTCAAGAGAGTGGAGGAAACCAGCCACCACTCCAGGCTGCTGCAAACCTCCAACAGGCAGTAGAGCTTCGTTGAGAGGAATGTATCTGAAGTGACCAACATGACAAGGTTCTCTGTAGAGGACACATGTGAGCCCTCACCTATGGCCCCAAATCCAACATCGCCGCCATGACCCCAATACCTGGAGATATGACCATGCTGACTGGGAACATTGCCACAGGAATCTGCTAACCTGCATCTGTAACTTTTTCTCCTGCTGCTCCAGGAGAAAAACCAACCCCAGACTTGTGCCAAATCAAGCCTCGAGTTACACAAGATCCTGGCTCTTGGCAGTGTTCACCACCCAGCCCCTTGGGGAGTCTCCAGCACCTGCTGGGTGGCTCACACACTCTTCTCATGCAACTTTGCCCAAACTAACCAATCATCCAGATAGGCATGAACCAACACCCCTTAGCTCTGCAAGTTCACTGCGACCACCACCATAATCTTTTTGAACATCCAGGGGTCCGTTGCAAGCCCAAATGGCAGGGCCTGAAACTGAAAGTGGCCCACAGAAACAGCAAACATCAGATACCTCTAGTGGTCTGGTCAGATGGGGACATGGTAGGCCTCCGTCAAATCTAGAGCTGTTAAGAATTCTCCCAACACGTGGCTACTATGACCAATCGCAAGGTTTTCATTCAAAGAGGCAGCACCTGCAACGACCGACCGACTGACAGACATGTTTCAGGTCGAGGATGGGCAGAAACGACCCTTCCTTTTTGGGGACCACAAGTATATAGAGTATCAACCTCGATCTAACTGGTCTACAGGCATCGATACCACAGCCTGCAACCGAAACAGTCGTAGGAGTCTCCCCTTGACTGCCTGCCTTTTGGCAGGAATCTTGCACAGCGACATGAGGAAACCATCCGCGAGAGGACAGGCAAAATCCAAGGCTTAACCCTTGTGGATATCTTCCAGAACCCACTGGTCGGAGGTAATCTGGACTCAGGTAGGGTCAAACTGTTGAAGGCGACCCCAGACCAGCATGACCCCTGGCTGTGCCCCCCTCATCTTATTCCGCCTTCTTAGCACCAGCTCCGGATCCAGAGGAGAAACCTCGGCTGGACCCTCTGCTCCCCCAAAAGGGCTGCCCCCATGAGGGGTAACGCGGCCTCTGGTAGGGAGCAAAATGCAATGCCCGGAACTGTCTGAGTTCCAGGCCTAACCTTTGCCAGATGGTGCTGACTTGGAGGCCTTTGGCTTATCTTCTGGCAGCTTAGCTGGTATGGACTCCCCTAAATCCTTCACCAACTTCTCCAGGGCTTCGCCAAAGAGAAGCTTGCCCCTAAACGGCAGCTTACTCAAGCGATGCTTAGATGACTGTCGTGCCCTCTCTGGCCAAGCGGTAGCTACTAGTATTGCAAGGCTCTGGAGGGTGGTAGTTGTGCCTTCACTGATATAAACCACAAAACACTTCTTTCCAAATTAAAGGGTTTTATTCCCCGTCCCTTGAGGGTACATTATCTTCAGGAACATAAATCAGATGCCTTGCTTGGACATATAACAAAGTAACAAAAGCAAACAGAACTTGCTTCCTTCAGCTTCCAAAACAATAAATAAATGAAAAGAACAAAACAGCTTAAATATTTCAATATGGTTCTTTCTCCTGTAGCTGACAGCACAGCTTACATCTGCTTCACTTAGAGAGAGCTGCAGCCTGTTGCTTATAACACTAAAGCTATGACACAAACTAATTACTTATCTGAGAGAGAACTCAGGTTCAATCAAGGTCAAAGAGCAGTCCATCAATTCTGGCATATCATTTTCTTCTGCATTTTGATATTCCATTAACTCCGGCTGACTGGAAGGCTCATTCTCGACCTCAGTAGTAACGTGGGAGAATGGCTGGTTAACCTCGTCAGACAGGAAGTTCCTCTCTTCCTTAGAGCTAGTGTCCCTCTGGGAATTACCATGTATTCTAGAGTTGAGCTTTTCAGGGCACTGCCCCTGCTGGTATTTTAGAATATAACTCAACTCCTGGTTTGCTCTGCTAGTGGGATAATTAAGGGAATTTCTCTGCCGGTTCAGGCTTCCCTTTTGTAACCCAGCTGAGCTAGATTGGAGAGCTCGTGACGGAGTTTCATAGGGAGCTGTTAGCTTACAATGACTACAAAACTCTTCAGCTTTATCTGGTAAGTAAAACCTTTTTCTTCTAGGGTTTTTAAAACCAGAAGAAGGGATATTTTCAGCCTCTAGATAGTGGGTCCTTGTGTGCCTATTTCCATACCTCCAGGGTTGTCTTCTTTCATATGGCAAATCACTCTTGCATTCACTCTGTGCACTGGAACCTGCAACTGCAGTCTTCTTACGTCTCTCTGGCTCAAACACACTATCTGGCTGTTGATATCTCTCAGCTTCACTCAGGTCTTCGGTTCCCCTCTGACCTTCACGCTGGCTCTCTAGTTGCTCCAAAGCCTCATTGTCACTCTCTCTTACATTCTCATACCTGCTCCATGCTTCCCAGGGTTTTAGCTGCCTTTGCTGTATTCTTTCAGAGTGTGTCCGTGGCTGCTTCAGCTCCTCTCTCTCTCTCTTTTCCTTACTGATTGTCTGGAAGCCTATTTTATCCCAGTGTTTCCTTGCTCCACCCCCACCCAGCTGAACCCTGTCAGGTAAAATGAATTCCCTTCCTTTGCTGGCTGGGTGTGTCCTCATTCGGCTTTTGCACGTGTTTCTAGGTTGCTCATGGTAACCATCTGACATTTCCTTGTTTACCCTGTCACTTTTTCTGTGCTCCTTTATGCTGAACTGCATTTTCTCGGGTTGTTTAGGGTCTGCACTGTTACATATTCCCCTCCTTAAAATATTACTTGCTGCCGTAGTTTTTAGCGGACAGCAAGTAATCCCTTGCGGGGTCCAACCGTGCTGCTCGTGATAGGCCAAATTGGCCGTGGCCACCCTTTCTTTCCACGGTTTTAGTACATTTATGTGGTATACTTGTCTTCGACCTCTGTCATTCTCTACTAAATACGATACAAAACCTATCTTTTTTATTACTATAGCTGGCCCTTTCCAGCGAGACTCGAATTTCGGACCTGGGTCCGCTACTTGGATAAGAACCTTGTCACCCACTGCCAGTTCTCTAGTTTGCGTATCCCTGTCATAATAACGCTTCTGGCGCTGTTTGCTACGGTTTAGATTCTCCCCTGAGGCTTGGGATGTTTTTCTTAAGCGTGTCCTCAATTCTTTCAGGAATTGAGGAATCCCTACTTCTGGCACTTTCGGTTCTACCCATTCATCCTTTAAGATGTCTAACACCCCCCTTGGCGTCCTCCCAAATAATAATTCAAACGGGGATACTCCCAGTGAGGTTTGTACCCGCTCTCGGCAAGTATACATTACGAAGGGAAGTAATGTATCCCATTCTCTCATTTCATCTTTTCTTAATCCTCTTCGCAATAGGTGTTTTATCGATTGGTTGGTGCGTTCTACCAGCCCGTTGGTTCGGGGGTGATACGCCGATGTCTTAATGTGGCGTATCCCAAATGCCTCCCAAACTCTCGCAAGGTATCTCGAGACAAAGTTAGTGCCTTGATCGGTCAGGATTTCCTGGGGAAACCCCACCTCACAAAATAGCTTTATTAGCTCCTGCGCTATGACTTTAGCAGAGATGTTTCTAAGGGGTATGGCCCATGGGAATCGGGTCGCATGGTCCACGATGACTAAGAGATACTGAAAACCCCTAGGTGTTTTTGTTAAAGGGCCTACGATATCCATCCCTATTCTTCTATTAGGGGCAGCGATGGTGGGTAATGGTATCATGGGGGCTGCTTTGGGTTTAGATACAGAAACCCTCTGACATGCAGGGCATGCATCACAGTATCTTTTTGTTTCCTGATACACCCCAGGCCAATAAAAACGTGCTAAAATTTGATCAAGGGTTCCTTGAACACCTTTATGCCCCCCAATCGGATGGTCGTGGGCTAAGCGGAGAACTACTGCCTTAAAGGCCACCGGCACGACCAATTGCTTTCTCACCGCTCCAGTATAGGGATCCAAACCTTCTCTATATAAAATATTGTTATCCAACAAGAACCGGGGCAACACCTCCCGCTCTTCTTGGGCCCATTCGAAAGCTCTTTTGAGAGCTTGGTCTGCTCTCTGCTCCATTGGGAACGATGGAAATTTTTGTACAAGGGCGGCAGGGACCCAGGGTAGTCCTTCTCCCATTTCTAACTCCCTTCTCTCGTGGGCTCTTTTGTTTCTTCCCTGCTGTTTTTTAGCCCTAGTTTTCTTACCTTCTCCCTCAGGGTTCTGCACCAAATCATCATGATTAGGTAGCGGATTCACCTCTTCTGCCTCTTCTGTCTTTTCCTCAGGAACTTCTTTTTCCCCTTTTTCTGTAGGTATTTCTACTTCCTCTACGGGAGTTTCTTGGGGTGTATCTATGGGGATCTGGGATCGCGTTGAAACTAAACCTGCCTTCATGGTTATCCCCTGCCTCAACCCACCTGTAAAAGAAGGCCAGTCCCTGCCTAAAACTAATTTTTGGGGCAGCCCAGGGATCACCGCTACTTGCACCTTCCTTTCTATTCCTAGTGCTTTTACCTGCACTTGGGATAAAGGGTAAGGAAGCTGTGCGCCATGTACGCATTTTATTTCTATTTGTTTTGGGGCTACTGGGCGAGACTGTTTCAGAGTCTCCCAAAATTCTCGGGCTATTAAACTTTGCTCCGCCCCTGAATCCATTATGGCTAGAGCATCTGCCCCCTCAACCTGTACCTGCAGGAATATTCCTTTTGGAACTGATTTTCCTGCCCCTACCATAAGAACTGTTTTAACTCGGCAATCTTTTATCACATGACCAGGTTTGTTACATCTGTAGCACCTTCTAGTGTTCCTATCTCTACCCTCTTTGCTAGGGTCATATACAGCCACTCTATCTCGCGCGTACTTTCCACACTCATCCACTCCAGTCACACTTGCACCTTTTGAAAGGTTCACCTTCAAAGTACTAGTATGTGCTGCCTCCCTGAACACTTCAGCCATCTGAGCTGCTTCAACTGTGTTTAAACAATTTTGCAGAGTTAAAAACGTTTTCATTTCACCTGGTATTGACATCAAAAACTGTTCTAGGACAATCTCATCAAGTATGGACTCAAGCGTTTTGCCATCAGGATCCAACCACTTATAGGCTAGGTTCTTGAGCCTCTGGCATAAGGCTTTCGGAGTCTCGTTTTCCATCATTATTGCCTCTCTAAATAATCTCCGGTAGTGTCTGGGCGTGAGACCAAGGCGGTCTTTCACGGCCTTTTTAATTTCATTATAATTATTTGCCAAACTGGCAGGCATGGTTTTAAAAGCGGATAAGGCCTCGCCACTCAAAGTCATTGCGAAACGCATAGCCCATTGTTCCACAGGCCATTTTGAGTTCTCAGCAATGCGTTCAAAGGCCTCTATGAAATCGTCGGGGTTATCTGCCCGCCCTAAATGTTTGCATACAAGTCCCGTATTCATTTCTACTTGCGGTATTGTAGCTTTGTCTTCTCGAGCCTTTTCCAGTAACGCTGTCATGGCTTCCAGCAATGGTTTTTGCTGTTCCTTCAGTGTAGTCATATACTGTTCTTGCAGGTGTTGGAGCATCGTGGCCTGCTTCTCCTGCTGCTCATTCATCCAGGCCCATAGATCTTGGGGATCCATCTTCCTTTTTGCTGCACCTTAGTCTCCTGGTGACATCAGCATGTGAGAAGGGGTCTTTTCCACCGCTGGCCGCCTTACCAGCCGAATCCTCCTTGATTAGTGCTTTAAAACACTTCTTTTTGCCTTTCAGCAATGTCCTTTCAGGCAAATCCTTCTTATGCACCCAAAATTTTTTTATCCTCTTCTCTACGCCATTTATGTCGTGCCCTCTCTGGCCAAGCGGTAGCTACTGGTATTGCAAGGCTCTGGAGGGTGGTAGTTGTGCCTTCACTGATATAAACCACAAAACACTTCTTTCCAAATTAAAGGGTTTTATTCCCCGTCCCTTGAGGGTACTTTATCTTCAGGAACATAAATCAGATGCCTTGCTTGGACATATAACATAAAGTAACAAAAGCAAACAGAACTTGCTTCCTTCAGCTTCCAAAACAATAAATAAATGAAAAGAACAAAACAGCTTAAATATTTCAATATGGTTCTTTCTCCTGTAGCTGACAGCACAGCTTATATCTGCTTCACTTAGAGAGAGCTGCAGCCTGTTGCTTATAACACTAAAGCTATGACACAAACTAATTACTTATCTGAGAGAGAACTCAGGTTCAATCAAGGTCAAAGAGCAGTCCATCAATTCTGGCATATCATTTTCTTCTGCATTTTGATATTCCATTAACTCCGGCTGACTGGAAGGCTCATTCTCGACCTCAGTAGTAACGTGGGAGAATGGCTGGTTAACCTCGTCAGACAGGAAGTTCCTCTCTTCCTTAGAGCTAATGTCCCTCTGGGAATTACCATGTATTCTAGAGTTGAGCTTTTCAGGGCACTGCCCCTGCTGGTATTTTAGAATATAACTCAACTCCTGGTTTGCTCTGCTAGTGGGATAATTAAGGGAATTTCTCTGCCGGTTCAGGCTTCCCTTTTGTAACCCAGCTGAGCTAGATTGGAGAGCTCGTGACGGAGTTTCACAGGGAGCTGTTAGCTTACAATGACTACAAAACTCTTCAGCTTTATTTGGTAAGTAAAACCTTTTTCTTCTAGGGTTTTTAAAACCAGAAGAAGGGATATTTTCAGCCTCTAGATAGTGGGACCTTGTGTGCCTATTTCCATACCTCCAGGGTTGTCTTCTTTCATATGGCAAATCACTCTTGCATTCACTCTGTGCACTGGAACCTGCAACTGCAGTCTTCTTACGTCTCTCTGGCTCAAACACACTATCTGGCTGTTGATATCTCTCAGCTTCACTCAGGTCTTCGGTTCCCCTCTGACCTTCACGCTGGCTCTCTAGTTGCTCCAAAGCCTCATTGTCACTCTCTCTTACATTCTCATACCTGCTCCATGCTTCCCAGGGTTTTAGCTGCCTTTGCTGTATTCTTTCAGAGTGTGTCCATGGCTGCTTCAGCTCCTCTCTCTCTCTCTTTTCCTTACTGATTGTCTGGGAGCCTATTTTATCCCAGTGTTTCCTTGCTCCACCCCCACCCAGCTGAACCCTGTCAGGTAAAATGAATTCCCTTCCTTTGCTGGCTGGGTGTGTCCTCATTCGGCTTTTGCACGTGTTTCTAGGTTGCTCATGGTAACCATCTGACATTTCCTTGTTTACCCTGTCACTTTTTCTGTGCTCCTTTATGCTGAACTGCATTTTCTCGGGTTGTTTAGGGTCTGCACTGTTACATGACACATCAGTCGACCAGTTGCGTAGCCACAGCAACCGGCAAGCTGTGACCACCGATGACATGCCTTTGGAAGAGGCCCAGAGCAAATCATAGAATGCATCCGCCAGGTATGCTGCCCTGGACTCCAGGTGAGCCACTTCTGGCTGGGTCGCTATGACCTACACCTCATTGCTCAATAGCACCTGTGACCACTGTATACAGGCCCTGGCCACATAACTGCTGCACACCGAGGCCTGCAAGACCAAGGCATTGACCTCAAAGGCTTGCTTCAATAACGTCTACAACTTCTTATTTTGCAGAACCTTTAAAGCCGCTCCTCCTTCCACGGGATAGTAGTTTTCTTGGTCACTGCTGCCACTAGGGCATCCACCTTAGGAAGCTTCAGGAGCTTCCTCTCACTCGCTGGAATGGGACTGCGGTGCTACATAGCCCGAATGCCACACAAACCCACCTTGGGGACCTCCCACTCCTCACCAATCATCTCCTTGAGAGTTTTATGCACAGGAAGAGCGGTCTCAGACATCTTGATGCCCTGCAAAAGAGGATCCTCTAGCGGAGGTTCAGTGGACGGTGCTTCAAGAGGTAGGTTCAGAGCCATCAAGGAGTGAGCAATTAGGGCCATCAGTTCCTCCCGGCAGAAAACCTGGACTATACTGGGATACTCCACTGGAGGAAGAGCCCTGTTCTGCAGGTATAACGCCAAGCCATCCTCCCCTAGCCCAGAAGGGCCCTCCAATGGTCCTCCGATGTTAGCAACTGCATGGAGCCTGATCCTCTTGTGGAACCTACCCTCCTAAGGGTGCTCCACCTCCTAAGGCTCCCAGGAGCGCAGAAGCCCCCAAGGACTGCCATCTACTGTGATTCCCCCAGGCTCTGCCTTAATCAGTAGGCCTGGTGGTGCGCCAAAATAAACTCTGGAGAGAAAGGGGGGATCCCGCACCAACAAGAGAAACCAAAACTTGCACCCCGGGCGTAGGAAACAAATCTTGCCTTGGCACGGGTTTTAAAATGTCTGAATGGGCTGGGGACAAAATGGCCTCGGTTCCCACCAAAACCACAGAAACTGCCTCCACAGACTCCCCTAAATCCACTGCCACGGTTTAAAGCTGAATTTACAGCCCCTGCTGCTGTGGGTGGAACTGAGGACCCCCCCCCTTAAGGCCAGAGTTACTGAAGACTACTTCCCACTGCCCGATCTTCAGCCTTGCAGGCCTTATAGCAGCCCGCGGCAGACTAGTGACTGCGCCTGCTGCTGCAGGCCACACACACAGCTTTCCCCCTGGGCGAGGAGAACGAGGGAAAATCTCTCTCAAACGAACAGCACAGCCCCCCACCCCACCACCTGCCCATAAAACTGCCTGCAAACAACACTGGGAGGCTGTCTGCGCTGCTCTCAGCAAACTGTCGCCCAAGCAGAGAAGCCGCCAAACTGACAAATTTAAAGTGGCAGAGTTCCTCAATCACCTCACCAACACTCAAGGCTACAGAGGTGCCAGGTAGTGGTCTGGATGGCCCGAAAAGCCAGAGGTACTGATCCCCAGCTCCCTCCCGAGACCCTGCAGCCAAATAAATGGTGATGGATCCTTGGGGCAGACAAATTCACCACATATCTCTGACCAATAAATAAATCCCAGCTGCACACTTTACCAAAAGGATTACCAAGAACGCTAAGGGCAACCTCTTTCCTTTTTTTTTTCTTCCAGAAAGTAAGGTAAATAATGCTCCTTCAGTGTAGTCCAGACTACACAGAGTTCTTCCCCTCTGCTGGAGACTAAGAATACTGGCTTGGTGGGAGGAGCTCAACCTCCTATGTACTGCGACATCACCAAAAGCTAGCATGCTCAGTCTCCTTCTGCTGGAAGGGCGACAGAACCAATGAGCCTGGAATGGACTGGAGGGATGCTATGGAAACAAATGTGGTTTTATGTGATCTACTTTAATCAATTTAAGTTGGAAGGACAGAATAGAAGAAATTATTAAAGACTTCATATGAAAACAAAGTAGCAGACTTTCCATATACATGCACCAAATTCCTGTGGCAGCGCTATGTTTTACTCACAATAGTTCATCTGCAATTTGACTTACCAGGGATGCACTCTTGGGCTACTAGATTAAGAACTTCAACAGCTGCTGGGCACTGTTGTATGAATTCTTCACAGAATAAACTATCTTCCAAAAGCTGGGCCATGACGAGGCATGCTCTGGTAACGATATTAGTATGGCTTTTATTAACAAATTAAATATGGCTCTCAAATTCACCAGACATTTTATAGGGAACAGAAATGAGGCTCACACAGACATGGAGAAATTTCACTTACCGTTAATTTCCTTTCCTGGAATACTGCTAGACCAGTCCAGACAAACGGGTTATGCGCCCCTGCCAGCAGATCTTGGAGACAGAGAATTCTACCAGAGCTCTGATAGGCTGGAGCCTGGTGATATAATCCTACCCCTAGGGGTCTCCCTCAGTTACGTCCACAAGCTAATGCAACATGAACTGTAACATCACCCCAGAGGGTCCCAAGTGAACTATATACAAGGGAGCCAAAGAACTCCCTAGAGCTGAAGACAGTATCCACCTACGAATCCATGGACTGCCCAGGGCGAGGCATACTGGCAAAGAGAAGAACCGCGGTCAGCGGCTGCACCGCACCAGCGGCACTCCAACCAACAGCAGGGCGGGTCCTGGACTGGTCTAGCAGTATTCCAGGAAAGGAAATTAACGGTAAGTGAAATTTCTCCTTCCAGTTCATACTGCTAGACCAGTCCAGACAAACGGGCAGTACCCAAGCTACCTGCTTTCAAGGGGGGGCAAGGCCGCCGACAGCTCAGCAACTCCAAAACGGACTTCCTGACGGGCATGAACGTCCAACCTATAATGACCGACAAAGGTGGACAGCGACGACCAAGTGGCCGCCCGGCGAATATCGAGAGGAACTACATGAGACCTCCCGGCCTACAAAGTTGCTTGCGCCCGAGAGGAGTGAGCACGGAGTCCCGTTGGAGCTTGTTCTCCCTGAAGAAGGTACGCCGCCTCAATGGCCTCCGTAACCCATCTAGAAATGGTAGATTCGGAGGCTGCGGATCCCCGATGAGAACCCGCGAACAAGACAAAAGAGGAACAGTCATATGGAAGGGTCTGGCGACCCCCAGATACCGAAAAAGAACCTTCTTAAGGTCCACCGCCCGCAACGGAGACCGACCACTGTCACACTGCGTCTTTGGAAAAGACGGAAAGGAAAGAGGCTGGTCAACAGCGAACGGCGTCAGCACTTTGGGCAACAAAGGAAGGGACAGTTCTCAGAGAAACGCCTTCGGAGGAAAACGAGAGATAGGGATCTCGACACAGAGAGCCTGGAGCTCAGAAACACGGCGTGCCGAAGTTATGGCCACCAAGAAGACTGCCTTCAGAGTCCAATCTAGAAGAGAACAGGCCCTCAGAGGCTCAAAGGGAGGAGCAACGAGGGCACAGAGGACAAGCACGAGAGCCCACGCCGGCACAGGCGAACGCAGAGGAGGCTGGAAGGCCCTAACTCCGCGGAGGAACCGAGACACATCCGAATACGAAGCTATCGATCGCCCCGGTATAGGACCCCGAAAACAAGTTAAAGCGACCATTTGTACTCGCAAGGAATTGAGCGCTAATCCCTTATCCACTCCGGCCTGTAAAAAGGACAGGATGTCCGGAACACCGCAACGCCAGGGTGTGAGGTTATTTCGCGAACACTAACCATCAAGAGACGCCAAACCCGAGCGTAAGTCAGCGTCATGGAAGACCGCCACGCCGTGAGAAGCGCCACGACCACGCTAGGCGAAGAGCCGTAGCGAGCAAACCGGCGGCGGTTAATAGCCAGACCGAAAGCGAGTAAGGAGCCGGGTCTTCCATCTCCACCGGTCCGTGAATCAGAAGGCCGAGAAACGCCTCGATGCGGAGCAGCCACGCCCCAGACAGACGGAAGAGATCCGCATACCATGGTCCGCGAGCCCAATTCGGAGCCAGCAGGAGTACAGGGCCGCGACGGTCTCGGAGCCGCCGGAGAACTATGCATATCACGGATCAGGGAGGGAAAACACACAGGAGAAGATGAGCCAGCCACGGTTGAGAGAGAGCATCTATGCCGTGCGCTCCCTCGTCCCTCCAATGGCCGACGTACAGCGAAGCCTTGGCAGTCTGCGCCGTAGCCATTAGATCCATGGTCGGCAGTGCCCACAGGTGAACTATGGACCGGAACGCATCCGGCTGCAGAGCCCAGCCCCCGGGCTCCAGAGAGTGCCGGCTGAGAAAATTGGCTTACACATTGTTCACGCCTGCGATGTGCTGCGCCGATAGCCTGAAGATGTTCCTCCGCCCACGGGAGGAGCAAACGCCTCTCCTGTGAGACATCCGGACATTGCGTGCCGCCTAGGCGGCTTAGGTAAGCAACCGTCGTGGTGTCGGACAGGATCCGAACCGCACGCCGCCGCAGAAGAGGCTGAAACTGAAGAAGGGCGAAGCGCACTTTCCGCGTCTCGAGACAATTGATAGACCCTTGGGCTGCGCGAGGTGACCAACTCTCCTGCGCCGAGGCCAAGCCGCAAGGCGCTCCCCAACCGGAGAGGTCGGCGACTGGCGTCACCAAGATCCAGCGCAGAGACTCCAGAGGGACCCCCCGTAGAAGATTGTGTGCCTGAAGCCACCAGCGGAGGCTGCGGAGCACCGGCAGAAGCAAAGGTAACCAGATTAGATAACTGTCCGATACCGGCAACCAACGAGATAGAAGCGCCGTCAGCAAGCAGCGCATGTGCGCTCCTGCCCACGGAACGAGGGCTATCGTTGCTGCCAAGGACCCAAAGAGTTGAAGGTAGCTCCCAAGGCCGAGGTGCCGCTTGATCCAAGCAGCGGCGGAGCTGAAGAGAGATCTTCTGAAAACGTTCCTGAGGTAGAAACACCCGCCCCCGATGAGTATCGCACCCAGCCCCCAGAAAATCCAGGACCTGAAGCATCCCAAAATAGACAGAGTAACGGCCCAGTCCTCCTTCCAACGGTGGACTGGGACGAATGGCATCTAAACGCTGGAGCCTGTAAATGAAGCAACATCCGCTGCCCATTGCCGCAGGCTGAGCCATCTCCGAGCTACCGACACCGGTGCTAGGAAGCGAGCTGAGCCGCAAGAGATCACAGAATGCCTCTGCCCGGAATGCAGCGATGGATTCGAAATGAACCAACTCGGGAACACCTGGAAGCTGCTGAATCCAGCGAAGGGAGGCCCGAGCTGCTAGACCTCTGCACACCCCTGCAAGAAGGAAATAGCGGGCGAAGGAAAACCCGTCTTCAGCAGCCTCCCAACTCTTTAGGTCTTGCTGGTCGCGGAGCGCCACTCCGCCCTCAACCGGAAGTGTGGTATGCCTGATGACCCTGGTCAGAATGCATCAACTGTCGGGTATGTCAGCCAACGGTCCAAGTGAAAGGGAGACCAAGGGTATAACTGACCAATACCGCGTGCCGTACGAATGCCCTGGAAAATGGGATCCGGCTGCAACCGGATTTGAGAATCCGGAGGATCAGGCGTGTCGGCTAGGGGGAGCGACTCCATCACCTGTGTGATTAGAGCCGGCAACTCCTCTTTCCGAAAAAGGCTGAGAACCGTCAGCGAAGAAAACAGACGGAGAATATTCCCCATCTCCGTACTCCAACGAGTCAGGGCTGACCTCCGAAGATTTAAAGTCTTCTTGAATATCCATAGTACCCCGCAAGGCACATGCAACGCTCCAAGGAGGACGTACTGCTCTAAGGTCTGAGGACTTATGGGACCACTTGCGAGACCACACCATATGCTTGCCTGCTACTGGGCAGGTGTAGGAGATATTCCAAAAGACTCCAAAAGTCACAGGCGTCATGCCAGATGGAAGAGTGTGAGGAAGGCACTGTCAGTCAAGGCTGCTGTGGCCTCCAGCGGCTGTGGAAGCGACATGGGAGCTGACTGAATCGTTTCCTGCAGGAAGATCCTGCAGCAGGGGCTCTGAGGAGGGAGGAGATAAGGTGCTGATGAACCCATCTAGCAGCGCAGTGGGAATGGGGAAAGAGTCTCCGGGATGCAGCGTGCAGGTGGATACAAGCAATCTATTAATTCCCCATTCGGCTGATTACTTATTACATATAATACAGCCAGAGAAACAAGCATTGTAGAGACTTAAACCACCTTTCCTCTTTTTTTCCTTTTTTTTTTTTTTGCATTTAAAACAAAAATCAAGGTAGGCTCAGGGAAACCGAAGACTCTTCAAAGAAAAGGATTTTGAAACTCTCCGTGCCTCCACAGCATGTTTAAATGTGTGGAAACTGCTGTCTAGAGCTGTTCCCTCCAAAAAGAAACACTGAAGAGAAAAACAAAATGGCCGCTGGCACAGAAAAACTGTCAGGTATTCACTGAGCTGAGAAGGGAACTGTCAGTCATTCACTGTGCTGGTACAGAGAAACTTTCAAAGTCAGGGTAAGGCAATTACAGTGACTGAAAGTAGGGAAATTGGAGTTTGATTCCTCCGCAGCCACTCAGACCTCCATGGTAGGGGCTGAAAGGTGTTTCTGGGGAGGTTTGTAGAAGCTCAAACCCAGCCGTACGGAAGATGACAGTGAGTATGTTTAATTAGGTAGAGCCCAAAACAGTCAGGATCCAAAACACTGACTTAAAATTCCAATCAAATGGTATATTGAAAAAGACAGGTACAATATTCCAGTAAGACGTACAAAGTAACCCGGCTGCAGTTTGTGGATTAAAAATTTTAAAGTAGGAACTTCAAAACTCAGAGGCAGCCGGTCCGGGAGCAGTAGCTGAGGCAAGTAAGAAAAAAACAGGCTACTCACAGTTTCCTTTCAGGAATTGATACCTGAACTTCCTGGGGATGTCCGTGGCAAAGACTCAGCGCAGCGTAAAGCCAATGGAGAGCTCCACTGAAGCCAGGCTCAGGAGTTCCCAAGTTTATCTGGGGAATCAAGACGCTGGGGGAAGAGCACAGTTGATTTCTGAGGTCCCTGTGTGTCTTCTGACAGGCTATGCAGCGTAGACTTGAATAAGGCATAGGGAGAACTAAAAAAAAAAAATAACTCTGTCCCGGAGGAACAGGCATTTAACAATATTCCCCATACTATGCAATGCCTCAGCCAGCCTTCTTTGTTGGGCATAGTGGGGGATGGAACCCATGAGCCCTGCACCAGTGGTCAGTGTCTTAGCATTGTACTGTGGCTCTGAATTGCATCCGGTTCTCTAATCATGCCTTCCGTACTTTTTTTTTTTTCAAAGAAATGTTTATTAGAAGCACTTAAATCAATACAACAACAATTACAAAGTTGCTTCAAGTTTTTCCAGTATACAATCAAGATTAAATGCCTGCATACCCCGGGCAGGGTTTTCTCTTATCCTCCGCCCTAGGGTGTTTCCACAGTGCAATCCCAAGTTCCCCCCCTCTACCTACCCTTCCCCGTCCCCCCCCCCTCTCCCCCCACCCACCCCTCCCTCCCGGGATCTGCGGGGCCATCGGGGATTCCCTCCTCTTCTATAGACCACACCTCCTCGAGTTCTACCCCAAACATAGAATCTCGCTGCGAACTTTGGGCCCCAAATTCTGAATATAGGGTGTCCACACCATAAGAAAGGAGGCCCAACTGCGGGGGTGTCTCTGTGCACTCCTCCTCTCCAGAAGCATATAATGATGAAACCCATTTCGCCATTCCCAAAAGGAGGGGGCTGCAGGCTCCAACCACCGCCTCAGGACAGGGCCTTTCCCCACCAGACTAGCCTTCCGTATCAACAATTTCTGCCACCTACCCTTCGGGTGGAGTGGTCCCAGCTGATCCAGCACTATGAGCCGCCCTGTCCAGCAAACCTGTTGTTGCAATATATCGCTCAAAAAAGTTGCTATTTTCATCCAATAACGGCGAATGTGCGGGCAACCCCACCACATATGACCTAGATCTGCTAGTGGACATGCACATTTCGGGCACCCCCCCGTAATCCGTAAGATGACTACGCAGTGCCCTCCTCGGAGAGAAATGGGCTCGGACAATACTCTTAAACTGAATTTCCCGCCAGCGAGCTCCCTCCGCCAGACCGGCCACCCTGCACAGCGCCGCCGTTATGGAACCCGGAGCCACCTCACAGCCCAATTCTCGCGCCCAGGAAGCCTCCTCCGCCGAGTAGTCTACTGGTTTCATATAGGGCTCTAATGCTTTTTTAAAGTGTGTAATAGTTGGTATGTCCCCAGTTCCCAAGGCGAAGAACTCTAAGATCCGCGCGGAGCGGTCACTCTGTAGTTCCCGTCTCGCCACGGAGTTCACATAATGCGATAACTGCCGGTATGGGAACAAAGAAGTCATAGGGCACAAGTCATATTCATGACAAAGCGCTTCCAAAGATTTGCACCGCCCATCTAAGTCGACTACGTGCCCCAACAGCCGTATTCCGACCTGTGCCCATTGAGCAAAGGGGGTCGACTCCGAACCCGGGGGGAATAGAACATTCCCCTGTAGCGGCAGCCAACTTGAAGACTCTGAGGAACTCTCCCACAGTGCATTCAGCCGTTGCCAAGTACGCCGCGCTGCCTGTACCAACACACTTTTCACTATGTGACTTGGCAAAGCCGCCCGTGGGAGGTGAAGAACCGCCAGCAGTGAGTGCGGTGCTACCAAAGCCTCTTCCACCTCCCTTGGGGTATACAGCTCCGTATTACCAAGCCAGTCCCCCAGATGCCTAGCCTGGCAAGCCAACGCGTAGGCCCCGAGATCAGGCACGCCAATCCCTCCCGTTCTCCAGCCCCCCCTTAAACGGCGTAGCGGGATACGCGCCCTAGCTCCCCGCCAAAGAAAACCACAAAACTCCCGTTCGATACTTAAGAGGTCGCGACGGAGCAGCCAGACCGGTAAAGTTTGTAGCCAATAGAGAATCTGCGGTAGTATCACCATCCCCAGGACTGCCGTCCTGCCTAAGAGGGACAAGGGGAGAGGCATCCAGGCCCGAAGCTGCGAGCGAACTTTAAACCAAATACGCTCAAAATTCTGTTTGTACAATGCCGATGTATCTTTGGTGAGTGTGATCCCTAGGTAAATGAAGGAGGCATCCGCCCACCGCAACGGGAAGCTCCCCTCCCAACGCTCCTGTAGTTGACCCCCAATGTCCAAGGCTTCCGACTTGTCTTGATTGATCCGTAAACCCGCAAAAGCACCATAGCGAGCAAACTCAGCAAGTAAATTCGGCAGCGAGTGTTGCGGGTCGCATAAATGAACTAAAATGTCATCTGCAAAGGCGGCCACTTTAAAACCACAGGGCCCGACAGGGACACCACGAATCGCATTAGAGCCCGCTATGCTCCGCAACAGAGGATCGAGAGCTAACACAAACAATAACGGGGAGAGCGGGCAGCCCTGTCGCATGCCCCATGCAAGATTGAATGAATCAGACCGGGCCCCATTACATAAAATACTAGCGGAAGGGTGTGCGTATAGTAACTTCACCATTGCGATAAAGGGGTCGCCCAGCCCATAGCGGGATAGAAGGAACCTCAGATAGTCCCAGTTGACCCGGTCAAACGCCTTTTCCGCGTCGAAGCTGATCAACAGGGACTGTATCTCTCGCGCATGCACCCATTCCATAGAGGCTAGAATCTTCCGCAGGTTCCGCACCGCATGCCTCCCTTGCACAAAACCCACCTGTGACTCATGCAACAGGCCTCCCAGGACGGCAGCCAAGCGATCTGCTAGAACCTTTGCAAGCACCTTCAAGTCGAAATTCAATAAGGAGATGGGCCTATAAGAGGCAGCCAACAGGGGGTCCTTACCGGGTTTAGGAATCAAAGTGATGAATGCATGATTCATTCCCCAATTAAACTTCCCCTGCTCCACCCTCCTGCAGTACACCTCAGTTAAAACAGGGGCAAGACGGCCTGCCAGTAATTTGTAGAACTCTGCTCCGAATCCGTCCGGGCCAGGTGACTTGTAACAGCTAGCCCCCTTGATTACTTTGTGTATCTCCTCTTCTGCCACCGGTGCACCCAGCACCGAGCGCTGCTCCGCAGTCAACCTAGGGAGGTTCAGTTCCTGAAAGTAGCTTTCCATGGATGCCAACGACCCTGCGTTTCCCTGATATAATTTCTGAAAGAAGCCGCGGAACACTTGGGCTATTGCCTGACTATTTGTATGCAATTGGCCCTGATCGTCACGCAATGCCGCTATAGAGCGGGGCCCCCGGCTACCACGTAGACAGCGCGCTAGAAGCCTCCCTGGTTTGTTCCCAAAACGATAAAGTTGATACCGGTAATATAACAATGATTTTTTTTGCCCGCTGATGGAGCAATTCATTAAGAGACGATTGCAACTCCCAAAGCAAGCGTCTATTAACCACCGTGGGGTTCCCTGCGCACCGTCGACGAGCCTTTACAACCTGTCGTTCCAGTTGCACTATTCGGGACGCAATTAACTTCCGTTTCCGTGCCCCATAGGCAATGTCACCACCGCGCAGGACCACCTTCGCTGTTTCCCACAATAGTTCAGGCTCATCTCTGTGCTGCCGATGATTGTCCATGAATTCACCCCATCTCTGTTCCAAGTAGGTATGAAATTCGGCATCCACGTACAGCCCCAAAGGAAACCGCCAAATGTGTTGCAAGGGAGCGGGGTCCCCACACCGCAAGTCTACCCATACTGGCGCATGGTCGGATATCACACCTGGACCAATCTCCGCTTCACCACCCACCTGTGCGAATAATCTTTCCGAGAGCAAAATGTAGTCAATCCGCGCACTTGAGTCATGAGCCCGCGACTGATGCGTAAAGTCCCGCTCCAGTGGGTGAAGTAAACGCCACGGGTCCACCAACCCGAGGCGGCGTCGTAGGCCTTGAAGTGCTCTAGTGGTCGGGACCCGCCATCCCTCCCGCCCTCCCCCTGACGTATCTACATTGATATCCATTACCCCATTACAGTCTCCCGCCAGGATCAGAGGGGCTTCTGGGAGCTGCTCAACCTGCGAGGCCAGACAGTCATAAAAGGATTTATCTAGGACATTAGGGGCATATAGATTACTCATCACCACCCGCCTTCCCTCCAAGGAGCCATATACCAAAAGATATCTACCTTTGGGATCAACATATTGCTGTTCAAGGTCAAATCGCACGCGCTTATGGATCAGCAGGACTACCCCACCTTTTTTCCCATACGCTGGGGCCCCCCAACTCTGCCCTACCCAATCCCTCTGTAGCTTCGCATGTTCCTCAGCAGTCTGGTGGGTTTCCTGTAGGAAGGCAATATCACATTGCAGCCGGGCTAGAGCCTGCAACACTTTATAACGTTTAATAGGGTTGCCTATTCCACAAATATTCCAAGACACGATCTTCAGCTTAAGGCGGGTTATAACACCACCCATAGACCGGTATAGTAATCATCTGTAAGTGAACCCCCCCAGCCTGGGGCCCACCCCTGCACCATCCAAATTCCTCAGGGTTTGTCACCCGCATGACCTCGTGATCCCATTGCACCCCCAACCCCTCCCCCCCAGAGCCCCCCCTAACCGTCCCTCCCCTCTCCGATCCCTTCCCCAACCCCCTCTCCCCCCTAATCTCAGGACCTTCTCCACCTCCCCACTCTAGAGAAGTCCAGCCCAGGTCCCACTGAGTGCGCCCGACCCCCCGCCCACCAGACAGTATATCAATAAGCCCGCAAACAATTTGATCGCCTCCCTTCGGGGCCACTAGCATATTCAAAATCCCGCGCCACTCAGGCAATCCCATGTTCCCAAGTCCCCAGACCCCCGGTGAGGGTCCTAGAAGCCACTGATGTCCCAGCCCCCTATGGTGGCAAACTGAAACTAACCATAGGCCCCAACTAGGAAGGGGCTTTACAACAGGCTCAGAGTTTATTAATTGCCGATATCAATAGAGGGCTTTAATACCAATGAAAACAAATACATTAAACACAGTCAACTAGTCTCGCAGCATTACTAGGCTTGAACTAACCCCCCGGGCTACATTCTACTAGGCTCTCCTCCCACGACAGCATTACTCGCAGGCCTTCCAGCGTAGGGATAAAAAACCGCAACCAGGTAGGGAGGAACCCAAAGTACAGGAATCATGTCCCCGGACCCCACTCCCGCCTCCCATACAGATAAGGTGATTAAAGAGGGGGGGGGGGGAAATCCAAAACAGCGCAACAAGGCAGCGCATCGCACACAGCAAATTAGTATGGCACCCCCCCCCCCCCCGCCCTCAAACGGCAACATCGTATCCCAGGACCAGCTTATCGAACACATCCACATTCCCGGGGGTAGAATACAGTAATACTAAAAGAAGAAATAAATAAAATAAATAAAATTGATAAATAAATAAACGTCATGCCCCCAAGACTGCAAACTTTTATACATGCCTATATCGGAGAAAGGACTCTCCAGGAGAATAATAAAGAAAAACAAAGGAAGAAGCACAGTCAGCAGGATACATTTCTGAGCGGCCTCATAGAATCGGAAACAATGTTGCAGGTTACCGCACAGCAAGTTTGTAACTAAATTTACAATCCTACAGGTACATTGTTACTCAGCTGACAGTCAATGATACAGGCCTGACTGATGCTGAGGCCTGTTTTTCCTCCGGCTGCCATGTGCTGCACTCTCAATGAGGAAACCGGTCACCACCAAACAGTCCCACTACAGGAGGCTCAGCGAGGCGGTGTTGGGGGTGTCTGTCCTCTGGCGATCAGTTGGTTCACGTACCCCTCCGCCTCTGCAGCCGCTGCAAACACGTGGTGGGATCCTTCATGCACTATGTGCAATTTAGCCGGATACTGCACAGTGAACTGGATTCCAGCACCAATGAGTTTCTCACAAAGAGGGGCATATTCACGGCATTTTCTACTCAGCACCGCTGAGTAATCTTGTGCCACGCGAATCTTGGAGTTGTTATAAAGAGTTTCCCCCTTCTGTCGAGCCGCACGTATTATCTTCTCTTTCTGTGGAAAGTAGGTAAACTTTACCAGCACGATCCTAGGCCGGGTGTCCCTTGTCTGTTTACCGCCGACACGATGCGCTCGCTCGATACGAATCGGGCCGCCGCGCTCATCGCCATCCAAAATCTGTGCAAAGAGCGTCTCCAGGTAGCCCTGCAGATCTTTGTCGGCAACGCTCTCGGGTATACCCATGAAGCGGAGGTTGCTACGCCGTGACCTGTTTTTCTAGGTCATCAAGCTTAGCCTCGTGCGTTACAAGTTGATGCCTTAGGCCAGCAACCTCTGTCTCCAGCACCTCGATCTTGTCCTCGGCTTGCCCCAGACAGTCTTCCGCCTCCTGAAGTCGATTCCCAAGGCTATCGACAGAGGCACGCAGTCCATCCATCTTTTCATGGAGGGCATCAAATTGCGGCGATAGAGCCGCGGCTACCGCCGCTGACATCATGTCTAGTGAGGCAGGGGACTTAGGTGAGCCGGATGCCGCAGCCATGTCCGCCATCTTGCTGGGGCCAGTTACCCGCTCCCGCTCTCTTCCTAGTCGCTTTGGGTGCTGCCGCCATGCTATCTGCCCACAAGAATCACACACCGGAGCTCTGTGCGCACTCCAAGGTACCCGGGAGACCTTTTCGTCCGTTGTCCGCGGGAATTACACGGTTCTAAATCGCTGGTTTGGGCAACGGGGCACGGAGCGCTCTCAGGATGCGACCACTACTCTGCTCGCATCACGTGACCTCACCTTCCGTACTTTTTATTCATTATGTTAATACATAGGCAGAGAAAAAAAGGAACCCCCACACCAACTCACAGCTAGCAAGTGTTGTGGAAAAATTTTAAACAGCATTTTTTTGGTGCTAGAAGCCAGCAAAGGGAGAAGGAATCTGGCTTCCCGCCAAAAAACCAGGGCTCATTAGCTATTCAAAATGGCCGCCGGCAAAAATAAACCTCAAAAAGAGTGAATTAAAACCCCCAAAAGCTAAGGAATTAACTTAAAAAGTCAAATGACAAGGTGGGGGGGGGGGGGGGTTTGCAGGCATGAGAGAAATGCCTAAAATCGCTGAAAAATCAAGAAAAATAAATCCAGTCACCACAGAGTTGCAGACAGCAGTGGGAGAAAGACAGGTTTTGTACTCACAGTACCGAAAGTGCAGAGAAGCCACGGACCGCTGCTGAGAGCACTGCCAGCTGCCTCACCACTAAAATCAGCCCCAGGGACTGGATTTTAGGAGGCTTACCATCCAGCTAAATAGTCTTCTTGACTAGTGCTGGGAAGTCCTGCACATCAGAGATCTCTACTGTGACCTGCATGAAACAGGAGCTCAGCTGGAATTCATCCTGGTGCCCAGATAAGTACACTGGCAACTACAGGGTATAATCTCTCCCAGAGAAATCACAAAGAAATAAAGCATCTTAAATTTTTTTGAAGGAGCAAAAAAAAAAAAAAGGCATCCAGATCTGCTGGAGACAGAGAAAAACTGAGGGAGACCCCTAGGGGTAGGATTATATCACCAGGCTCCTGCCTATCAGAGCTCTGGTAGAATTCTCTGTCTCCAAGATCTGCTGGCAACCTGTTTGTTTGGACTGGTCTAGCAGTATGAACTGGAAGCTTATTTATTCACATACACTAATCATCTGGAAAGGAATACAGCAAAAAAAAAAAAAGGTTCACACCTGTTCTCGATTTATAGAGCATAATGCATTGTTTCAGAAAACAAAAAGTTGCATACCCGTAACAGTGTTCTCCATGGACAGTAGGATTCTATAGAAGTGGGTGATATCACCTTAGACAACGCCGATCGGATCCTTTTATAGGAGGGGTGGGGGATTCCCACGCTGACAGCCTTGACAGTTTATATATATTTATTGAATTGCAACATAAATCAAACATACACTTGCTGGGAAAAAGTATTAGTATAGAAAAATACAATTACAAAGGGAACAAAAAAAAAAAACCACAATGCTACATTCTATAAGCCCACAAATAAAGGGGGATATATGGACCTGTAATAAAACGGAAAAGAAATCCCCAATTAAGAAGAAAGGAAACAGGCAATAACCTGAATACCCCAACGCACAAAACCAAACCACACCTTTTAAGTCTCAGGAAGGGCAGGAGAGGTCACAGAATGCCTAGCAGAAATAAAAGATGACAACTCATTAGACTGGAAAAAAACAGAATTAACAGAATTAAACCTAACTGGACATTTGCAAGAAATTTTAAGGAAAATGATGCCTTTAACTGCAAAATGCCAAGTTTTAAAAGAAGACATTCTCGTCTGCGCTTTTGTGCCTCACAAGCTAGGTCAGGGAAAGCACAGTTACTACCTGTAACAGGTGATGTCTGGGAACAGCAGGAATAAGTCTTCACATATGGGTACGTCAGTATCGACGGAGTCTGCGCGGGAACGCTTCCCAGCGTCCAATCAAAGAGCTTTTGGAAGCATCGCACCACACCTGCGTGCTGCCTTCCCGCCTTAACCAACTGCCTCTCCTCAGTTAAGTTTTAAAGCTGAGACAAAGAGAGAGAGTGAGGAAAGGAAAGATAGATAGAGATACAACTCCTGGGGAGGTGGGTGGGTTGTGAAGACTTATTCCTGCTGTTCCCAGAGATCACCTGTTACAGGTAAGTAACTGTGTTATCTCCAGGAACAAGCAGGAATGAGTCTTCACATATGGGGACTCCCAAGCTGAGATGCCTGGAGTCCCAGCATGTCATAGCTTGGAACATGCTATCCCCCAGAACACCAGGCATCCTGAGGATGGAGGGTAGGAGTTGAGAAAGAAAGGTGCTGTGGAACAGCTAACCTAGTATAGGATTGCAGACAAGGAGTCCATGTGTGGATGATAATTGTCATCAATGATATTGCAAAGAAAAAATATTGCAATATGGACCTCCCCTAACAGGACTTCAGAGAAGTATGGAGGTTCATGGGATCTACTGGGGAACCCAGTAGAGGAACCTCAAGAAGGACCTCACTGTAAGTGGAGGTAGGAAACAATAATGGAGGTCAAAATCCTGAAAGGTAACAGGGAACCCCAGTAGGAATAACTGGGGTAGTACAAAAATGGTGGGCCTTCAGAGGAAGGCTTTATGATAAAACCCTACTCTTTTGGCAAAAGAGTGGCTCACTCTTAGGAAACAAAAGAGAAAGGCTAACCGATTTGGACAAATAGGCCCAGTCCTTGTGGGGAGAAAGGGTATGGGAACCTCTTGTATCCCAAAAGAAAGGACAAACGCCGGAGGTGTTAGCCTGTGAGTAGCTGAAGATCCGCAATCTCTCTCCTAAACTGAAGCCAGCTGGGAGAGATATTGGACATGGAGAGCCTCAGAGGTACCTAACCTTAGGGTTATGGTAGGTGTTAACTACCACCAAGTGGTTGTGAGTGATGTAGGACCCCAAAACATGCTGGATATCATAGTATGGGTAAAAACTCTTCTGTCAGAATCATATGGCTATATGAGCCTCGACAGTCAGGTAGATAAAGCAGAATACATATCTACCGATAGTAGAACATATCATATACATATATATATATATAATACATATACATATATATAGTATATATATATAATATATATATATATATATATATAACATATATATATAGAGAGAGAGAGAGAGAGAGAGAGAGAGAGAGATAAACATATGGATATATGAGAATATATCTATAGTGAGATATGAAGGGCATAAACTACTCACACATGATAGACATAGACATCTGTAAGATGTGTGCTATAGGTAAGAATATATATATATACCTCTATATGGAAGTCTGCAAGAAGCAGACAGAGATATGTCCACAAGGCATTCACATAGGAAAAATGTGGAGGGGAAAGATTCATCTAAGAACAAGAAGGTGGAACCTACTTTAGAAGACATATAGAGAATCATTCCCACTGGTTATGGCTACAGGATGCTAGGTAGTAGAATAACCCAGGATGGTTACGTGAAAAGCAGAGGATGATATCAGTCAGCAGCCCGCAAGTCCTGAGTATTCTAGAAATCTAGCATGGTAAGTGAACAGAAGACGCATAGGAATGGGATACCATGCTGACCTGCTTAAGGGCAAAAAGGTATCATGCATTCTTACCATGAGGACGAGCTGGAAGGAGAAAACATATTCCCTATTGGAAATACTATGGACCAAAGCAGGGAATTAGCAACTCCTTAAGCTTTCACGTAAGAGTAGGCCTATGTGCTTTATATTAAAAAGGGGAACTTTTCTACTCATGGGAGATAGACTGAAAAAGCCTTTTTCAAAAACCATCTAGTATAGCTGTTGGAGAAAAAAAAACCCATGCTCTCTAGCAAGGGCCCATAGTGGAGAGCTTCTCTGTAGAATTGCAGAGAGCATGATGCAGGAGAATGAGGAGATAGAACTGGCTGCAGAAAAGCCAGTAGCTATGTCAACTATACTGCCAAACCCATGGGAATGGAGATGGTAGAAAGAGAAGACAATCCAAGAAGTTTGTAGTGAAAAAATTTCCAAGACAGATGACAGCACTGACTTGGAGTCACTACTAAGACCAGACAGAATGTTAGTGGAGGACAAATCTGGTTACTGGTGGACAAGAACCAGTGGTCGAAACATTAAGGCTCCTGCATTGGTAGCTGCTTGCCAGACAGCAGAAGAATGGTACTGTTTAAAAACAGAAAGGACAAAACAAGAGTAGAAAACTCTGGACATGTCTGATGAACTGCTGCAAAGCAAGATTGAAAAAGAGGAGTCAACTCAGAAAAGAGAACTCCGCACTAGGAAAAGTAAGAAAACTAGAGAGGCTAAAGAAAAGCCCTCCAGTGAGCAATACCACTCTTACAGAGGAAAACATTGGTAAGAGGGTAAAGAAAATGGAGGTGAAGAAAACTTACAAAGTAGTAAGTTTATAGAAAGGAAAGGAGACATGCTGGCACAGGAAACTATCATTTGATAGTAGATGGACCTCTTTCCCTAGAAGTAAAAAGAGGAGAACCCTGTGACCTAGAAGCATGAACATCCTGGACAGCTCATATAGAAAGAATGGATGTCTTTCGGGAAGAGATCCATGTTTAGGATTTAAAATGACAGCAGTGGATTGTCTCTATTGAGAAGAAACAACTGCAGATTGTAATCCCCAGAGTCACAAGCATCTGATGGGTTGATTAGAAACCCTGTGGTTGCTGGGTTTGCTGAGCCTGGTGAGAGGTTGAACTCTGCAGACCAGGACGATGCTTCCCCTGTTTGGGAACATCTGTACGATGGGCAGATGATGCATAAAACCTTCTACTCCTATGGGAAGAAAGTTTGGCAGGACATTTCCTACGTACTGGGACAGAAGAAGGTGCAGAAGAGCCCCTAGGAACAGGTAAGTCAGTGGAAAACTGAGTAACCTGACGTAAAGTCTCCTTGTTGAAAAGATTGTCTCCAGTGCAAGGAGTATGTCCCAGTCTGTGCTGTGCCCATTTGTTCCAAGCCTCGAAGCTTGGAGCCAGGCTCTACGTCGTAGCCCCTATAGTTTATAGCAGAAAGTCCTGCTAACAGACTGCAAAAGAGTTCGAGCGGAAGCACGAGTAAGAAACCAAGAGATATTCTGGAGATGCTTGAGCAAGTGAAATAATAGTCTGCATTACTGGAATTCTGGAAGGGAAGGAGTCCAAAAGATGTAATTGCTTTGTGACTCTCCTCCAAGAGATAGACTCATATAGAAAATATATGAGAGAATTCTTGCAGAAAGCATAAGATTGTCTGGAAGGTTTGACGTCCAAAGGCATCAAGTATCCTTAGACTCACGCTCGACTGGCGGATAAGAAAGAGGTGCCTTTTTCTTGCTCTTTACCCGACTTCATTGCTAATTCCACAACTATGGAATGATGAGGAAGTTGAGTCTTTTGAAAACCCTGGAGAGGGGGGGCACCTGATATGCAAGAGATCAGTTGCTCTGGGAAGGTGGGAGGGTACCCTTAGAAGGTTGTTTCCCACATTCCTAGAAGGAGATCCTGCAAGGAAGGATGCAAAGGAAGCCATTATGTTCTCCTTTTGCCTTTGTATAGTAGGCAAGAAAGAGAGGCCTGTGCAGGATTCATGTCCTGGGATAGGAAATGGCAAGAGATCTTGCTTATATCCCGGATGAAACTCTGAAAAAAGAGGGTTCCCCAACAGGAATTTCCCTTGGACAGGTTAGATCTGAAGACCCTTAGCCTGAGCACCGACAGAGCTATCCAAGGATATATAAGGAATAGAAAGATCTTGCACACGTGCCTAGTTGTGTATGGCTTAAAAGGATGGTCGCCGGTACCTGGTACTGTCAGTTAGCAGCGACTGACATTACCACATTGTCCATGCCAGGTATCTGACTCCAAAGCTTGAACGCTTACGCAGGGGAAAAGGAAGCGATCCTGTTGAAAAATAAAAGCATGGCAGGAGTTGGCCATGAATTGGTAAGCTGTGGATACCGTAACCGATGTCAGAGTCGAGCCCGACAACGCCATCGGAGCAGCTCATTGGAGACACTGTTCAATCGGTACCAGAGGCAAACCGAGAGAAACACCTCCAAGGTGCTATCCTCAAGGGGGATACTCACACTCAGACGGGCCACCGGTATCGATCACAGGATGTAGCCCGTGAACGCACGGGCTAGTACCGACCAACAGATATGTATTGGGGGTACAAGAACAGGGAGTTTCCTTCTCTTCCGAACTAAAGAGCGAGTGGCGAAACTCTAAGGAGAAAGAAACGTTGAAATAAGTGTGATCTAAACTAGGTGTCGCCTTGACTACAAGAGTCAAGTGGAAGACACCTGACCTATAAAGGGTAATGAGTACTCGGCACTATGAAGCGAGCTTCGGTACCATGCCTGATAACCCGGTGAAATGAAGGTCCACCAGTGGCACGAAACTATGTGTGTGCGCCATTGGGCCTCGAGGAACCGAGAGTTGCGGATCTGAATCATTGGAACCGAGCCTTCGGTACCGAACCGAGAGCCGGTACCAATGCGTAAGTCGGTAACACAACCATCCTCCAGACTTGAGAAATGCGATTCCAACTCGCATCGAAGGAAGCGAGGCTTATCGATTCAACGTCTGTAGGGTGGTAGTCTCGGTGGTTGGTACGGATAACTGGAAGTCAGTCTGGAGTGTATCCACCGTTCCCGAATACCGGTGGGGAGGAACGCCACGTGACCACCCTGTTGCAGAGAGCTGTTTTCATCCAAACACCAGTGCTGCATGTCGGGGTATAGAGGCGTACCCGAAGAGCTCGAAGCGGATGCCACCACCAGACACACGCTCAGGCATGTTCTGTGAGGGATGAAGCCCCAGGAACAACCTGAAACCCCTGAAATGCTTTTGAGACCGGAAGTCTCTGGCCGGAGTTTTGGAAAGCCAGTAAGGGCCCTCGAGGGCAAGTCTTGGATCCGTCTACATGCTGTGCATGATACCGACAACTCGAGGGCTGGCTAGTCTTAACAGACTGTTTGTGGGTTCCCCTTGCTCCGGTGTAGAAGAAGAGAGCGCCCCCTAAGGGCTGGAGGGTACACCGTGTAATCGAGGGAACCTCGATATTGAATACCCCTCTTCTCACTCAACGTTAGTCAGGACCCAAGCGCCTTCGAGGGTCTAATAAGAGCCAAGTAAAAAGATTGAGTAAACCTGCCACAGAATGTGAACATTTCCTTGAAGAAAGTGGCTGGCGGTTCCATGAAAAAAGAAAGACGAGGCCCTTAATGCCTAAGATTACCGTGAGAACAACTATGTTGAAAATATTCTCTGAAGAAGACGAAGGATTTTACAAGAAAGAAAAGAAAACACCGGTCAGTTATCGCGGTTGGTCTGTCGGGAAGACAGCCTAGCGATAAGTCGACCACAAGAAAAATAAAGCAACTAATAACAAGGAATTTTCTGCGGTGACAGGACGACGTCCTGCCTGGCTCCGTCATAAAATCGCAAACGGAGGAGAGGCAGTTGGGAACGGCGGGAAGACAGCACGCAGGCATGGTGGGATCGCGTCCAAAAGCTCTTTGATTGGACAGCTGGGAAGCGTTCCCGCTCAGTACGTCCGTCGGTAACCGACTGTAGACTACCATATGTGAAGACTGCATTCCTGCTTGTTCCTGGACTAACCCTAACAAGCTGAACCAGAAAAGGTTTTTGGGTCCTTTCTTTAAAGACAAAAGTTGCCGCATGTATCCAGTCATGGTTTGTGATTACTTCAATAAAGGTCATAACATTCAAAGTCATCGCCATGCCCCTGGGCAAATCCCAGAAGACGCCTCCTTCCCCATAGGAAGATAGCCATACCCCCTCTAGATACAGGAGGAATAGACTCTTGAGAGATCTGCAACACTTTTAGGTCCCATATCCTTCAAAACCAATGGACGACACAATTTATTCAAAGTTTTGCTTCCATTGAAAAATTTTGGGTGATTATTGATAGACATCTTCAAGCTGAACCACAAATATCATTTCAGAATAGACTGTATCACGAAGGAATTTGGGATAGCAATTAAAATTCCCATTTTGGACTGAATTTAGCATGTTTACGCGCACCGCAACTGACTGCTGTACCAGTCTTGCATGCACTCGTTCCAACCACCAGCGAACAATGTTTTGCTCCTAGATTTTCATTTGTAACTCAGCATCTGATGTTTTTCCAATAAATAGTCAGGCCAACTGTGTGATAACCAATTGATGGGTTCCAGTTGCCCCTGATACCCCTTTTTCCATCCAAGTTCCGGACGAGGATTAGAGGTCACGCAATGTCCTGGTCTGAAACGTTTCACCATGTTTGTTTACTGAACTTACCACCGAAGACTAGCAGGGCGGCACGTCCAAGTCTGAATACAGAAAAATGAATCTTCAGCAACCTGTTTTGCCCTTCATGGTTCTGTGTGCTTGAAGCATATGTCCAACCAAGCTGGATGTAGTATTGGTGCCAGCTGTATTGCCAAGAAAATTCTCAACATCCCTGAATGCCTTCCAATGCGATTTTCCTCAGGTCCCATTAGCAGATCTCTGGAGACCGCTTGTCATTGATGACCCATGCCCCTCGAACCTTGATATCAGACATCGCACAGACTCCCAGAAAAAATGGCGCGCAATCTTCGGCCCACGCGTCTTCACGGATTACTCGTTGGAAATAGTAGTTAATACGCACCTGTAAAAGGTGTTCTCCAGGAGCAGCAGGAATCAGTCCTCACATAGGGTTGTGAACATCGGACGTCGCATGGAACCCGCCTCTATGCAGAGCAACTTGTCTCCCAGCCTTTCCATGACATTAACAAGCCTTTGGGAATGCAGGCACGCCATGCACGTTGTCCCCTTCCCGCCTAAAGGTGCCATCCTTGTCTCAGGTCAGTCAAATTGACACTAGCTTAAAAACAGCAACAATAGCACACAAAAAATGATCATAAATACCTATGTTGTTATCAACCTGCAACATCCCCGGGGAGGAGGGAGGGTTGTCGCACGGACACTTGATTCCTGACTGCTCCTCCGCCCAGAGAACACTCTCCTTACAGTTGAGTAATCTACTCTTTCTCCAGGACCAAAGCAGGGTAATTCAGTTCCCTCACATATGGGTGTGACTCCCTAGCTCTAGGACGCTACCAAGAGAACCCAGGCATTTGATGACAAGAGAACACCCTCTAGCTTATCCAGCATCAAATTGTGAAAGGCTTTCTCACCTGACCAGACACCTCCATCACTGCGTAAGCCCAACTGCGGCAAGGAGTTTGCCATAAAGATACCCTCAAATGAGAGTCGGGTAAGTACCATCTCCCCTAACGAAACTAAACAGCTCAATTTTCTGCCTTGCCAAAAGCACTGTCCTTGACGCGGGACCCCCTTCCTCTCTTCCAGACACAGTCAGTATGGGCCAGCAAAAGTCTGGCTTGAGAAACCAAGAGTTGCAGCCCTGGTCCAGATGGTCCACTCAAAGGGTAGCAGAGCCATAGGTGAGCCCACTGATGCCGCTATTTCTTTGCCCTGACAACCGATTGGGACACCGTAGACCTCCGACCTCTAGCATAAAGGAGCAGTGACAGCCGTCCCTGTAAGCCCAGGTGATACAGTCAGTCCTACCCAGGTTGACCAAAGGTACTCTTGTGGACACACACTAACCGCCCATTAAATTATTAGGGTCCAAACGATATTGAAGAGCCCCCCTGAGTGTTATGCCCCTTCTCACATCCCCGTGCGTACGGTCATTTTTAAACCTTCCCGGTAGAAGGATAATGCCCTCCTCTACAGTCTTCCAGGGGTTAATGCAGAAAACTGCTTCAGCCTGGCTTGCATGAGGCCTTAGGGAAGAATGGTTTAGGAAGAACCACACCTCTTGGTTAAGGTGTAATGGAGGGGAGAACAAACTTTTTTGGGAGGAACTTCTTGGATGAGTCCTAAGGTATCCTAACTCCTAGTGTTCCTATAAGAAGCCCGGGTGTAAGGCCTGTCACAAAACCAGGGACCTTCGAAAGCTCACTCACTCGCCTGGCCGAGGTTTCTTTTTATAGCTATCAATAAAAGAGTGTCTTCCAGGACCAGTATTTAGCGTAGAGGATAGTTATCCATTCAGGCCTCCAGAAAAAGTTGGGCAAAAAGGAGGGAAGGGGGTAGTGTAAGAAGTGCAGAAGAAAAACAGGGTGAAAGGAGAAAAGAAAAGGAGGAAAAGGGGGGGGGGAGAAACAAAAGGTGGAGAAAAAAGGAAGGCAAAAAAAGGCAAGGGTAGAAGGGAAAGGCTAGTCAGTTGCTGCAAGACCACATTCAGCTCGCCACTCAAGAGCAGGAGGAACGGACTGGAGGCTCTGAGCAACACAAGCAAGCCTCTGAGAAACCGGTACACACAAAGGGTGTAAACCGAAACGAGAATGTCCTATCCACCAGTGCCCTTTTCCCCCGATTGGTGAGCTGCTAGCACTGAGAGGTGCACTCGATACAAGAATTGGCACCTTTAAGTCCCTGATTTGATAAGAGCAGTAAGTATGCAGCGACTACTGGTACAGTACAGGAGAAGGGATTCCTCTGTTAAACTTAGCTGACACTCGCACAGAGAAAAACCTCTTGTACATGTATGAAGAGCATAGGTTTTCCTACGCTGGACCTGTCTTGTTTCCCTAGATGGCTACTTTAAGCAAGAACCTCATTGGCAAACTTCCTGAGGTAGGCCCCCAGGGAGCCAACAGTTACCCTTGCACGCCTCCAGCCCATCAAATTGGGAGCTTTGAGATTGGGGCTAGTGCATGAAGGGAACCCTGTGATCCCTGAGAGAGAAGGTCGTGCTTGTACAACCCCAAAGGCGTTAATAAGACCCAAGTAGGGATCCACTGGCCAGCTGAATAGGCAGGAAGTGGAGAACTGGGTCAAGGCTGTCTCGGGCCGGACCGTGGGAGCCACCAGTGCGGAGACCGAGGCCTTGTGGCGGGTGGTGGGAGAGACAGCTTTAACCAGCGAAGGTTCGGGCACCCACACCAAGATGGTCTCGTGGGATCGGAAAAACGCATACAGGATGTCCCTGAGAAGCATGGACATTAGAAAAGCATCTGCTGCCTATCCACAGAAGGAGTCGGCTTTGCCTGGAGCATAACTTTGGTCAGGCTGTTTGTTCAGATTGGTACTGGCAAACAGATCTGTTGGATGGATGGTTTTGAATATCCCCATTTCCGACAAAATCTTCTGAACCAACGCAAATGGATTGATGCTGCCACTTCGTCGGGGCTGGTGGGAATCCTTGCTCAACCTGATGGACGCCAGGTAAGTTTTTTCACGAGCCAGGGAGATACGACATCCTTGAGGTAGGAGCATATTGATTGACTCCTGTTTTTTTGAGACCACATGATGCAAAAGTTCCTGTGGGCATTTTTGTCCCGAACAGAACAGTGAGCCTGGACCCAGTTCCCGCCCTGCTTGTTCACATAAAAACATGTCTGTTTGAAAACTAGGACAGGACTGATGGACTTGACCACAGGTTGGAGAGAAAGTTGTTGAGGGCTAGCCGAAATGAGGCGCCCTGATGTTTTGCCAGTAGATTGATGTTGTTGCTGAGGTAGCAGCTTCCCAAGCGGAAGACCACAAGGCCCTGGGTGCAACTTGCCCTCAATAGGACACTGATCTCCCCCACGCCCTTCCGGGAAGGCAACTCTGTGTGGTTCAAGACCACCAACCTTGTGAACGCCGAAGGGGAATCATGGAAATAAAGGCACCCATTGGCAGTCAGATCATTTTATTCTTGGGTTTCGCGTGTGGGTAGCGACGGGCCACCCAGCTTGAAGGAGTTCAGATAGGGTGTCCTGGACCAGCTTCCTTATCCTGTCCTCGGAGGCTGCCTGTGTGGCCGTTGGTGATCCATATTTAGCCTGGCATGTGGGGTGTGTCACAATGTACTGTTCGGCGAAACCATGTGGCCAAGAAGCTACCTTACAGGCAGAAGTCTGTCCGGAGACCATTAAGTGGAGCCTTGCTGAGAGATTTGAATTCACTGGACTTGCCATGTTCTGCAGTGCCTTTTTGGGCTTCCTTGCTCCTCTGGGCAAAGAATGCCCTGTTCCAATAGAGAGTCCAACCTTGCCCCTATGAACGCCAAGTTCTGGGAAAGGAGCAAAGTGGACCTTTACGAAGTTTTATTACAAACCCCAGGCTTTGAAGAAGAGCAATAGTTCTGAGGGTGTCTTGTCTGGCCTCCTTGCATGTCCTTGATCCCCTGAATGATCCCAGTGTGTCGTTTGTGGCCAGATAGGGGAAAGAGTATAGTTACTCACCTGTAACAGGTGTTCTCCAGGAGCAGCAGGAATCAGTCCCCTCCCCAGTTATGGTGACGTCGGCACCGACAGGAGCCCCATGCGTGTGAGTCTTTCCCCAGCTTTCAAAGAAAGCCTTTGGGAATTGCAGCGCACATGCGCGGGGCAGATGGCAGAATCGCAATCTCCCTTCCCACCCAAGGGTGCCATCTTGCTCAGGTTCTGATGACATAGCCTAAAAGACAGTAAAAAAAATTAGCAAAAAGACATCATATGACTGCAAAACTCCCAGGGTGGTTGTGAGGACTGATTCCCTGCTGCTCCTGGAGAACACCTGTTTACAGGTGAGTAACTAACTCTTTCTCCAGTACCAAGCAGTAAGTCAGTCCCGTCACATATGGCTGACTCCCCAGCTTAATGCTACCCGAGGACCTCAAGCAGCCGAAAAAATGAGCTGCCGCGAGCTCGTCAGCACGTAGGAAGGAATTTTCTCTGAGAACCCCTCACCCCCCTGACCGTAGCCCCAACACCAGTGCCGGAGGGTAGGAGTTGCCCTAAACCCCAAAGAGATTATGGAGAACTGCCTGTCCGCAAAGCACTGTCCCTGCTGGGAGCGCCCTCTCAAGGCAGTAAAGGGCCGCAAAGTCTTGCTTGAAGACCACCAAACAGAGGCGTAGATTAGCCTACTGACGCAAAGGCCTTCGCCCCTGACCAACGATGCAATCCGTGATTCGACCCTCCAACGAGATGTCCGGCTGCCCCATAAGCCCAATGCTATTACAGTCAGCGACCCAAATGGACAAAGTACTCTTGGAGACAGGCCAACCCCAACTTATTGGGTTCCAAAAGAAACTACGAGCTGAACAGCCCTCCGATGCCTCCCGCGTACGATCCAGGTAGAAGGATAACACCCTCCTACCAGTCCAGGGTATGCAAGACCATCTCAAGCCGGGATGCATGGCTGCCTGGGCAAAGAAGATCAGAAGACCCCGCTCCTGATTGAGTGAAACGGGAGACAACCTTATGATGAGTGAAACTTGGGGTGAGTCCGTAAGACTACGCCTATTCCTGTAGAACCTAGTGGAAGGGGGATCAGACACTAGTGTCGCTGAAGTGGTTACTTACTCTCCTAGTAAGAGGTAAGAGCTACTATAAACAAGGTTTTCCAGGAGAGAAAACGGAGATGGCCGGTATCCATAGGTTCAATAGTCGGACAAGTAATCCGCTGTCAGACCACGTTCAGATCCCACTTCAGGGGCTGGTGGACACAAGTGATGCTTAATCCGAGGGGAGGCCTCTGATAAAACGAGCCACCAAAGGGTGGTTGGAAAGATCCTGCCGTCCACCGGCGAGTGGTAGCGCTGAGAGAGCACTGAGGTGAACCCTGACAGAGTTTGTGACTTAAGTGCCTAGATTGGCGAGATAAAGCAAATATTGCAATACTAACCGCTACCAAGCACGGGAGAAGTATTTCTCGTTGCGCTGAGCACACTATGCGGAGCATCTACCGCCACTTCAGAGCTATAGGATTTCTCTGGGGGATTGCCATCTCAGGCTAAGACTACGTCTTCCACCTCTCTAGGCAGAAGATGGAGCTAGAAACTACCCTTTTCAAGCAGCCAGGCCGTCAGATGACGTGACTGAGGTTGGGGTTGGCCACACAAAGAGACATCACCTGTTGCCTCCTGTACCTAGTAAACGAGGAGATCGGCTGAAATCCCAAGAGGAAGATGAGTGTCCACTGCCAGATTATGTGAGCATGAAGGGGGAACCAGGGTTGGCCTCGGCCACCTGGTCTATCAGAATCATGGAGGCCCCGGTCCCTGAGGACTTTGAACAGGGACACTAGGTGGCGTGGGAGGAACCGCATACAGTCGGCCTTGGGACACCGAACACGGAATCAGAAACGCATCCGCTTCTTACTCTGAGAGGATGCGGTTGTCTGGAACAGACAGCTCCGGGAGTTTGCCGGTTCAGAGGACTCCTGTACCCGAAAAGATCCAGGGTGGCGGAGGCCCCACCTTAGAAATATCTGCTTGAGCACACCAACGGGATTCAATCTCCATGCGTGTGGTTGCAAGGATCCTGCTCAGTCTGTCCCGTCAGGTAATTGTCTTGACCTGGGATGCTACCGACAACTGCCTTGAGGAGGATTCTGTGATTGAGGGCCCAAGAGCAACAAGCAACGCCGCTTTGCCTCCTGACAGAGAAGGAAGGAGCCTGTGCCCCCTTGTTTTGTTCACGTAGAAACATGGCAACTTGATTGTCCGTCTGGACCAGTACAGACATGGTGAGTTGTGAGGTGGGCGAAGGTGCTTCTCAGGAGCATAGGCGTATCGCCCGTAGCTCCAGAAGTCTTCATATCTGTTGAGCAGCCTCCCACAATGGGTCCAGATACCCTGAGTACATGCCCTTGGCAAATGCGCACCCCAACCATAGAAGAGAAGCATCTGTCGTCAGCAACTTGAGAATGCGGAGGGGGTTGAAAAACCACTCCGAGTACAGATTCGGAAGATGACGCCACCATTGCAGATTAGGAACGAGCAGGCGATAGGCATATTCTTTACTGTGTGATCCTAGCCAGACGCGCTCCTGATCACGCCTGATGCCACCTGAGTTCTCAGGCTATCCACTGCAGCACAGAGGAGGCCGCATGTAGGCACGGCCATAGCCGGGCATTGGGGGTTACATGAACCGTGGGAAGCCACCTACTGGCCGCCGCAGTTCTCAGGACTTTCCTGTCTGAGACCAGGGAATTGCTGTGAAACTGCTTGGCTAGATCCATCAACCTGTGGGCTCTGTCCACATGGCAGAAAAGCCTTCGCCTAGAAGAGTATCCCGCCCTGCTCCTATGAATTCTGAAGTTCTAGGACGGAAGCAAGTGGACTTTGCGAAGTTTATGACAAACCCCCAAGTGCTGAAGCTAGAGCCACAGTGCGAAGGGATAGCTTTATTGGCCTCCTGGGAAGACCAGCCCATCCCCTTATTAGCTAGTCGTCTAGTATGGGAACACAAAAAGCCTTTGCGAAAGCCTCAGGTAGGCCGCCACCATAGCCAGGCACTTGGTGAACAACCCTGGGGGCAGAGGTTAGGCCAAAGGGTAAGTACTCTGTACTGGTAGTGGTTTCCCCTCCCACAACAAATCTGATATATGTTCTGTGGGTCTGGATGAATAAAGGATGTGAGTATAATCAGTTCCTTTAGAGATCCAAGGAGCATAGACAATCTCCCTGCTGGGGAAAAAAAAGGTTGGGCAGCAGGATTCCAAGGGTAAGCATCTTGAACTTTTCCCTCTCCAGGAACTTGTTGAGGTTGCGCAGTCTAGGGATGGGTCTGATGGCCTCCTGTTTCTTTTTTTGGGTACCAGAAAGTACCTGGAATAAAAGCCGTGACCTTGCAGGTTGTTGGCTATCGGTTCCACAGCCTGTTTTCCTGTAGTCAGACTTTGCTACACTCCTGAAGGAGAGATTCCCCTGTGCAGAGGGGGTCTTGGAGGCCTCCATTGGAACATAGGAGGTGAGGTACCTGGTGAAAATTGAGAAGATATCCCTTCTGGACTATATGGGACACCCAGGTAAGCTGATTTGACGGTCTGACCATCTGTGGGCAAAGTGGGCCAGCCCCGCCTCCTGTGCTGATATGACCCATCTGAGGAGAAAGAGGCTATGCTTTCTTCTGAGTCATAAACCCCCACCCTGCTTCTTTCATGGGCCGTTGTTGGTGGCTTTTGTCCTTCTGCCTACGGGACCCATGCACCCTGGACCCTTGCCTGCTGACCCTGTTTGGGGAGCTGCAGAGGCCTGATAATGAGTGTAATTGTTATAGGCATATGCCTTCCTCGGGTAAAAAGTCTTGTTCCCCGAGCCCTTCTTTTCATCTGAAAGGGGCAGAGGTTTTTTCTTGGACAGCCTAGTCGCACAGGTTCCGAAATAGTACTTGGTCTCGGTTTCTTCCGCCTTTTCAGCCATGGGGCTTGCCAAAGAGGTTTTTCAAAAACCCCCCGGCAGGGACAGCGACCAATTGTGTCCTGTACCCATGGCTCGAGGTCGGATGACTGGAGCCAAGCCCTGTCGGCGGGCACCGATGCCTGCCCCCGGCTACTCGGCCGAAGCCTCGAAGCCCACCGTAGGCTGCACTGATAGATAAACTTCGAGCACTCTCAAATACTCAGTGGACAAGGCCTGGAACCTCTGTAAAGGTTTCTCGGAGAGACAGCAGAGAACCCGGCAATCTCCTTTGCCAGGTCTCGGAGATACATGCCCATGTAGAGCTGGTATGTCTGGAACACGTCAAGCAAGCATAGAGCCCTGGAAGCACCTTCTTACCGAGGCATCCTGGTTCCCAGCCGGCCTCCTCGCTCCGGAGGCACCAAGGAGTGCATCTTCTGACTTTTCACTTCCAAAAAGATGCATGGCCCGATTCCACAACCATGGAGTGGTGCGGTAATTGTGCCTTTTTTGGAACCCGGGGCTCTTGCGGACAAATCGTATAGATGGAATCGACCCGCTTGCTTAACACCGGTGTCGAGGCCGGGGTCCCCCACATGCGGAAGAGCAGCCGCTCCCGCATCAGAGGAACACAAGGCTAAGCAGTAAAGGCCTCCTTCGGGGGGAG